>OY821776.1:50191299-50886299 GCA_963682175.1 Triglochin maritima
ATGTAACATTAGAAGAAATTAAGAGTTGGATTTATTAAGGTTTGAATGTTGAAGAATCTCGGTACTCGATGAATATTCAATATCGTTGCAACATTGCACGAACCAGTTATTTTTTTTAATGTGATGTTTGTATATGATGAGAATTCCTGGAGAATAGCCTATGAAACAACTTATTCGAAAATGAGAATGATGGAGTTATATGTTAAGTCGAATCCTGTGGAAATTGAGTGGAATGCTGAGATGTTTACAGGTAACCAACCGGGTAGTAGTAGTGGTGCACGGTTCATATCTCAACAATCATGTGTTGCAAACACCATAGCAGAAAACAGTCAACCTGCGAATAGAACTTCTGATTTCGTGTCGATACTAACAGATGATGAAGAAGAAAATGATGACGAAGATTACAATATAAAGACAGAGAATATGAATGAATCAACAGGTGAGGATGATGAGGATGCTGATGCGGTTGAGGATGATGAAGATATTGGTTTGAACGTGAGTCAGTTAAGTCAATATAATAAATAACAGTAACTTTTGTTATTGGATGAAACATATGGACGATTAAAATCAACTTCGCATCATTCTTCATGATGACTTTGATTGAAGAGGTTATATGCACACTCTTACTTGTTTCTTCATATAGTGATCTTTTCAAAAAATGTATAGTGCATCTTTTGATTCTTGTCATCATATAAATATATTTTGTCATATTAGTCTTTCAGGGACTCTCATATAAGTACCAATATCAAGTGACTTACGACATATCTTATATGCACATCATATTGATCATGTAACAGAACGTATTATCAATATTACGAGAGAATGAGTAACATCACGATGGATGTTGTCTTGCGAATACCCTTATATTACTGCTTGCTTTATAATGTATCACATGTTTTTCTGATTTTTATTTTTTTGGAGAACGTTACGGGAAAGATCTTTTGAGTTATCCCCAAGCCACAATTTTTGGACACAAAAATTCTCGAATAAATACTTCATAACCTTTATTTCTTGGTTGGATTGTTGGGAGTGATTTCTTATGTCGCATGATTGTAATACGTTGCATTTGTTTTGGCGTGAACGTAGCACGTTTTATATGGCTTCCCACCACTTGTGAGACGGGCCAAGAGAGAATTGTTTTCTCCAAATTCGACATCTTTTGGAGAGAGTTGTGGTGTGTGCGGTGTCTCGTAAGGAAAGAACGCTTATAATCCACAAAGAAAGAGAACTAATCCGGTCGATCGATTGTTGTGATCTTGGTTATCAGGGACATTGTCAAGAATAAGTGAGGAACTTAATTATACCTAGGTAGATGGAAGATCAAGAGCGGGCATGCAATTTTTTTAGAGATGTTCTCTCTTTAATTTGATACCACATACTTAACAAACAAATTTAAACTATGAATGACTTTTCAAGACATAGCTTGGCTAGCTGCATTGAGGGTAAATAAATCAATCTCCTTTGTAGGTACGTGTTACAATTCGCGATAACTGGTATCGGTTGGGTTGAGACAGGTTTTTGTCTCTTCTTTTGCCTATAATTTAATTCTTAAGTGGGTTTTGGTTCTTTGTGAACCCTCGAAAAAGAAAAGGAGTACGTTAATGAAATAAATACATAATATATCAGAAGAGTATAATATATTTTAAGTGTTTTCTGATTTTTTATATATTAAATCTTAACATGTAGTTCACAAAGAACTACATATTGTGATAGTAGAGATTTATTAATATATTGACTTAAACCCAAGGATAAATCAGAAAGTAAAATTACAATACTATGTGTACATATATGCGTCTGTCCTAAAACATGTCTTCCCGAGAAACTTCTTGACTTCAAAGTTGTGATACGATTTTACCAAACGCCGCAACAGTTTGTAGTTCATGATGTCGTGATGGAGATTCTTTTTGTACACAAATCTCATTTTCTCTAGTACTTTTGCATTCTCCAACAAAAACTTTGCAAATTCCAAACATTGCTTCGACCCATGCGAACACCACACTCGAACATACCTTAGCTTATCAATCACACATGTAGCTGCAGGGTTTTCATCTTCCCAACAATCAAGTGTGGTGAATGAAGCTACTATCGAAATCTTGTCATAACAACCAGACTGCAGGTACGTTAATTTGCACAAAAATTAAAATTTAAAAAAGTCATAAAATGATTCACAAATTAATTAAGAAATTGCATGGTAAGCAAAGTAGATGAGTTAATTTATAGAGTATATATTGTATGGAATTATTGTGTTGGAAAAACGTATATATATACATTCTTGATTCTCAGCTTGTTAAATCAACTAAATCGCCTTAGTTGATAATTAATTAGTCAAGATCAACAATCAAATTTATTCCAAAATGTGAGTCACGTAAATGTTATGATTTAATAATACAAATTATGTTACGAAAAATGCTCACCTTGACATCAAGCTCCTCTAGATTAGGAGAACTGTGAAGCAGAAAAGATAGAAAACTGCGACCACTTGCGATTCTCAAATCCATATCAAGAACGAGTTTTTTTAGGTTAACCAAAATCACAAATCGGGGTAAAGTTCTCGTTGGTATTCCCTGAAATGTGTGAAACTACATACAAAAAAATTGATAATTAAGATGAATGAAACAATCATCTTTTTAATTAACATGATAAATAAATAAAGCATACATTATATATATTTTATAGTGTCTGTTTTACTTCTCAAAATAAAAAAATCATCTTTTTAATTAACATGATAAATAAATAAAGCATACATTATATATATTTATAGTGTTTGTTTTTACTTCTCAAAATAAAAAAATGCATGCATATATGGTTTTAGCGTTAAAAATAAAAGAAAGAATTACCTCATGCTGTGTTACAGCAATTGCAAATGATAGACACTTAACATGAGCAAGCTCAGTAAGAAGCGGAACTAATTTCGCTTTATAACGTCCATGAGAATCAATAATATCAGTAGTGTGCAATCCAATGTTTGCTCGTCTAAGACTAGGAACATCCTTCAACGACATCATCCAACCAAAGGCTTCTTCGAATTCGAACCAAACCAAGCTCTTAGAACACAAATAGAAAGTAATACCCTCCTCTTGAAGACGAAAGCAAGAATGTAACACAATTCTTTCTAAACGGTTGCAAAGAGACACAAGGTTTTGGAGATCTTTTTTGGTGACCTTTACAAGCCGAAGCTCGAGAAGTTTAAGGTTGGGAAGACCGTTGAAGTTGTCAGGTAATTGTATGGTGCAACTACTCAACCGCAGCTCGACCAACGACTCACATTTGTATATGGCTTGGGGAATATCAGAAGAAAGAAAGCACATTGTGAAAGAGAAGTTTTGGACAATGAAATTCTCAAATAAGTACTTGATAACGCCGTTGCCGGAATTCCGTTGCGCTCGGGCATTTATGTCGCAAGATGGTAACAAAATACATTTTCTTTGACGCGAATGTAGCACGTTTCCGATGGCTTTCCACCACTTGCTAGTTCCCCAATTCCGGTTGGTCATTAATTGTTTATCGAACACGAGGTGAGGAACAAAATGAAACAAATCACGCCATCTTTTAGAGAGAGCTGAGGTGCGTGTGGCGTCTCGTAAGGGAAGAACGCTTATAATTGATAAAAGTACGTCTTCAGGAAGAGAACTAATCCGGTCGACCAATAATTGTTGTGATCCCGACGTTTCATCGTTTATTTTCCTTAACTTGTTCATCTAGCTAGCTTCTTCTCGTATATATATATATATCCAATGATCGATCTCTCTTTGATATTTTTTTAATGAAAATTAGGTTAATTATATATATGATTGCAACACTTGGTAGATATAGGCATACATGCATGCAAGGGTTTACCTGAATATATTGCTAGAAATTTGCATCAAGTTGCACACATAACAACTTAATTTCTGAAATAATTAATATAATATAGATGGGGAAATATATATTCTGAAGGAAAACCTGGTTTTTTAGGTGGAACCATTGTTGATTGTTACGTACGTATAATTAGTATATATGTATGCCAACTAAGTAGTTTGGAGGAGAGGATTTTGCCGTATAAAATGCTAGTTGCGTGGAAAAAGCAAACGAGTAATTAAGATCCATGAATTGAGGAATAACAACCACAATATATAACACTTTGAAATAAACTAAAGTTACATCTTCAATTTTGCCATTTTATTTAGGTACAACTTAATTTTAGAGACGTGTACGTAGTCTAATTTTTGTTAACATAATGGCATCATTAATATTTGAATAGATTACAGCTTACAACTATGGGGCTCATGAACTATAAAATGTCTTCCTTTGCCACACGAATACAGGTTTTTGTTACACTTTAGCCCTCTGATTTTAAGCTTTTTCTAACAACAAATCAACAATATAGCCTTAATTTGCATCGGTACACCTCTTATTATTATTATTATTATTATTCCCTAAAATCCTAGGTCTGTTTGATATAAGATAATTTAGTTTTCTTTTCTTTTCTTTTTTTTGAAGAAAATGAGAACTTGGGTTTGTAAATAGAGTGATAAATTAAAGCTCTCTTGGAATAATATCATAGAAATTGGTAAGTTTTTGACGTCATAGATAAACTATAATCAGGGTGTAAAGTGTGATTTTATATTATTAGTACAAGGGCTAAAGTTTTACCTATATATGTGAAGATTGATATGTGTAAAATCCCATGGGTAACAAGACATTATTCCGTAGGTGGATCCAACGAAAAAAAACATGTGAAAGGCAAAAAAAATTAATTTTCTTGATTTTTTGTGTGGATTTTAGTGTATTTATTGTTAAAACATTGTCATGGTATATATAAATTAGTAATTTTCTCGTTTGATTTGTTTTTATGTAATCAAGTAAATCTATTTAGTAGTTCAGATTGACGTAGGGTTGTGCAGAACCCGGTCCGGTCCGGTTTTTTTGGATCGGACCGAACATTTTGAAAATTCGATTTCGGACTGGTTCGGTTTTTTTAAGCTTAAAAACCAATCCTGGACCAGACCGGACCGAATCCCACCGGTCTGGTCCGTTTTCCGGTACATACCAGTTCGGTCCGATCCGGTCCGGATGCACAACCCTAGATTGATGTTTTTTAACAAGCGTGGCAATATTCATTGCTGTTGCAAGTTGTAGAAGAAAATGAAGCAGTTAATTTCTAAAGTAGGAAGTGCAATTATTCTAGAAAATATAAATGTGCCAAGATGATAAACTCCTCATGATTCAGAGAGATATGAAGTAAGAAAGATATAGAAAATCATGAGATATCGCGGTGCTCAAGCATTAATTCACTACTACAAAAAGGATTTTTGCAGACGGAATATTCGCCCACAAAAGTCCGTCGGGATGCCTTTTGCAGACGAAAAATGGATATTTTTGGTGTCTTTTTGCAGACGGAATTTCCATTGGCAATAGTAAAAAAATTAAAAATAATAATCAACGTATCGGTAGGCGACTGCCTAGGCGGTAGGCGATCGCCCCTCGCGGTGGTCGTCTGGGCGACCACCGCTTTTCGCCCAGCAGAGCTGGGCGAAATAGGCGATCGCTTCGCTTAGGCGAGAGCCGTTGGAGGCTCTCCAACGGCTCCAACGGCTCTCAACTTTTTTATTTTATTTTTTTTCAAAAATTACAAGTTTGCCACTACCCCAAATCCTATATAAACCCCTCCAAACCTTTTCATTTTTCACACATCTCTTATTCTCTTCTTCTTCATAATTCTATTCTCATCATCAAGTTTCCTAATCACCAAGTTTTTGCGATTAATTCTCCGGTCTGGTGCTTAGTTTTGAAGTTAGAAAGTGAAGTCTCTGATCCGGTTCTTCATTCTTCAACCGCCAAAATCAAGTGCACTCTTTCTAACTTCTCTTTAGAATTAAATTAATTAGTATTTTATTTTCATATTAGTCTAAATTTTTATATTAGTCTAGTTTTAAGATATGGCTTACGTACCCGACACTAGTCTCCCTATGCATCACGAGAGTTACGATGTCCTACGACCTACCCGTACAAATGACCCCGGTTGGAATACTGCCCATTACATTAGTGCTAATGATAAAAACTGCATTATCTGTGAGTTATGTGGTAATGAAACTAGAGGTGGTGTAGCCCGTCACAAACAACATCTTGCACACACACCCGGTAGCAATGCTAGACCTTGTGATAAAGTTCCTGACTCTATTAAACAAGACATAACTGCATACATGATTAGAAACAGTAGGACATTACAAAACGAAAATGTATGTCTTGATGATTATGTAGACCGAGAAAACATAGAATTTGATCTGGAAACCGGGTCGGGTTCCGGTTCTGCTCGGACCCCAACCTCCCATTCTTGCCCCGTTCCTGGTCGAAAGAGACAAAAACAACGTTTGTGGGCACCATTTTGCGGACGTGGGAATGACGTGGTTTCCGGCCCCCAACAAACAACCATCGAAAGAACCTTTAGAAAAGAAGATAGGAAAACAATTAATCAAAAATGGTCTAGGTTTTTCTATAGATGTGATATATCATTCAACATTGTAAGGATACCTGAGTGGAAGGAAGCAATATCCACCACTTGTACTTACGGACCCGGACTTAAACCCATGACGTATCATGAAGTTAGTGACTCGTGCCTTAAACAGGAAATTGACTACACTAGAGTCGTACAGACAAGATTGGGCAACATACAGGTGCACATTGATGACAGATGGCTGAACTGATAGGTCCGGTAGGAATATAATCAATTTTCTAGTAAATTGTCTGACAGGTACCATGTTCATGAGGTCTGTAGATGCTTCCGGGCATTCTCACACCGCAGACTACCTGTACAAGCTGATGGACAAGGTAGTTGGCGAGATTGGCGAAGAACACGTTGTTCAGGTGGTCACCGACAGCGCCGCCGCGTACGTACTTGCCGGTAGGATGTTGCAGCAAAAAAGAAGGAGATTGTTTTGGACTCCCTGTGCAGCGCATTGCATCGATCTCATCTTGGAGGATATTGGCAAGCTATTTTTGAAGACTATTGCTTTAGCTCGTAAGATCATCAAACATTTCAACAGCTCTGCCATGTTGTTGAAGAGGATGCGAATTGCCATTGAAGGGAACCTGCTACGCCCTGTTGTCATGAGATTTGTCACCGCCTTTCTGAGTTTGCAAAGGTTGTTTCTGAAGAAAGACAAACTTTGAGCCTTTGTTGTTTCCCCGGAGTACAACGATCCTAATGCAAGTTGGATAAAGAACAAGAAAAAGAAGGAGATCTCTACTGAAGTTGCCGAGACCATTCTACAAAGTGGTTTCTGGACCAACGTCGTGAAGGCACTGAAGTCCTCACAACCTATGGTCCAGGTTCTTAGACTTGTTGACGGCGATGAGAAACCACCGATGGGGTATCTGTGTGACGCAATGGAGAAAGCCAAAGAACAAATCATGAGGAACTTTGACGGAAACCCGAGGTTGTACAAGAAAGTCATCGACCTCATCGACACCAGGTGGGGTCCAGGGAAGATGATGTCCTCACCGCTACACTCAGCTGGTTTCTTACTCAACCCTGGTACCTTCTTCTCCGTCCCGCCTCAGGATCGAAATGTAGCTTTCAATGAGCATATGTTTGGATTCATGGATGTCGTAGAGCGGCTCGTTCCCACTCCTGCAGAACAAGACAAGATTTGCGGTCTACTTGATCGTTACAAGAACTCCCTCGGAATATTCTTGAGGGATATGGTCGTCAGACAAAGGTCGGAAAGAAGACCTATAGATTGGTGGCAATCGTATGGCGCAAACATGGGAGAGACCGCATTACAGAGGTTGGCCCTGAGGGTGTTGGGATTGACATGCTCGGCATCAGGTTGTGAGCAGAATTGGAGTGTCTTCGAGCAGTTGCACTCAACGAGAAGGAACAGGTTGGCCGTGAAGAAGATGAATGACTTGGTGTATGTGAACTACAACCAAAAGTTAAGGCAAAGGTTTCAGCAAAGGATGGAGAAGCCTGGATTTTATGACCCCATCAGTGTGGACTACGATCTCTTTGACGAGCATCCATGGTTGGTAGAAACTGAAGATCTTGTCTTCGCTGGAGAGGAGCTTACGTGGGCCGATGCCGAGGAAGCAGCTTTGGGACATTCTTCTTCACGGAGACGCTTTGCTCGATCCATGTCCACTGCATCTGACATGTGGTGTTCTACTGCATCTGACGTGCCATTATTAGGTCATGGCATGGATGATGTCATCGTTCACATCAGTTCTAGAGATCCAGGTGCATCGAGTTCTCAACCACCGATGGACATCGACGAGCAATATGTCCAATCCGACGATGAAGAAACTGAAGAAGATGATGTCTACGTCGACAATCCGAACGAGAACGACTCCGACGACTCTGATGGTGGTGGAGGATATGATATGGTTTACAGTTGGACATTAGATCAATGTGTCCAATGGAATTAATTAGTTAGCTTGTAATTCTAATTTCTCTCTTATCTGCTATTGTATGAACTCTAAGTTACCTTTGTAATCGTACTACTAAGCAATAAATTGTATACCTAAGTGTTTAGGTGGGTAGAGGAGGTGCCTAGTGAGGCATTGGTCGAGGAACTATGTGTCTTTTCGAAGCCTAAACATGTATGGTATTTTTAGAAAATATTTGTGCATTTTTTCCTATTTTTCCCGATTTTTCCTGATTTTTTTATCTATTTTATAAAAATTAATTGAATTAAAAATAAAAAATTACCGCTCATTCCTGGGCAGTCGCACAACCGCCTAGGCGAACGCCCAGGAGACCGGACACCTCCGGTCGTCTAGGCGGTACCTGAACATTGATAATAATTATGAAATATATTTTTTATCTCAAAATAAAAAATTGCAATTAAAATGCATCCACACTAGGAATAGCATTCAATATACAACTATATGAAATACAACAATATAGATTAATCAACATCCACGTCCACATGTAAATAATATACATATACATACATTGTACTTTTAATATACATATCCATAATATATACAAGAACATCAATTACAAATCCACGGACAATATCAACTATCCACTCAAAAAATGGAAATAATATAAGGAAAATTTCACCATGGTGTCATCTTGATCCTCCCAAGATTCTCTTTAACATCATCTTCTTCCATATCTATGTCCTAACAGTGACTTTTCATAAAAATCCATAGTTTCTTAAACAACAATCAAGGAACTAATAAGATCATGTGGAAGAATAAACCATTGTTTTATTAAACTAGTCACTAGCTCAATATGAGTAATAACCTATATAGTGAGTTAGGCTTGCAAATAAAAAATTAAAAAAGAAAAAGAGACCTTACAGACGAATTGGAAGTCAGTGAAAAGGCCACGGGTATTAATTAAAAGACATGCATTTCGCAGGAAAATGAGAGAAAAATGCAGAAATTGTCCATAACCATAACCGTCTACAAGATCTACAAAAGGATAATTTCGACGTACATGACTTATGTAGAATACCATCCCTTGCTACAAATCAAAGTTTACCCTTGGGATAAAATAAGTTTTGTGAATGTCTCCAACAATATCATCTCTCTTTTTAAGTGACCTAAATGCCCACATCACTAAATTCCTACTTGTGACATCAAATGTAGTTACAAAATAACACTTCAAACAACATTCTAAGTTGAAGGTTTTGAAAGGATCAATATGTTAATTTCAAACACAGAGAAATATATACTACCAAAAGCTATGGTTAGCTCAATCACCTTGCATCTCTAGGGACATCATATTACATAATCAAGTAACTACATCAAGTATATCACTATAGGATCCTAATCCTAATTGAGTTTGGGATTGTTGTTTAGGTGGTGATTAGGAGGAGTTTGGAGTGGACGGCTGAGATTGAGTGGGGTTGAATGGATGGTTGAGATGAGAAGATGAAAGGTATATATAGGTGGAGCCATCTCTCATTTCTCACTCCCTCAGTGATGTGCCCCGACGAGGCTAGTGGTGTTCCGGCGAGAGGTGCTGAGCTCCGGCGAGGCTGCGGTGTTCGGCAAGTGTTGGTTGGTGGAGGTGAGTTCGTTGTTTTGCTAAACCCGTTCCGCTTGCTTTGACTCTCTCTCTCAACCTACCTCATTTTTCAGTTGTTGTGGTCGGTGTGGAGATTGACGGAGGTGGAGGTGTGGCTGTGAAACAGCGAGGAGGTGCGATCGTTGATCGAGCGAGTGTTCGTCGGTGGATTGTGATTTTGGGGAGAAGTGCTCGTGGAAGCACCGTCGAGGTTCTTCGAAGGTTTCTTCAAACCTTCACGGTATGTCAAACTTGTGGTTGTAGCTCACTTTTGTTGTGTGAGTATTTGAAAGTCGACGGTAGGCCGAAAGATTCGTCGCAAGCAAACATGCAACATATTTTACTTCTGGATCGGTCGACCGGTTGGTGCAAACGGTCAATCGTTCCTAATGAAAATTCAGGTTTCTGCCTCACACCGGTCGAACGATGCCCTTGGGCGCTCGAGCGGTTGTGCATTTGAGGTAAGCCTGGTTGGTTTCGGTCGAACGGAGCCCCTTTGTCGTTCGACCGTGTGCACTGTTGTAGGTCGGTTGGGGCATTGACCATCCAAACGGTCAACCGCATGTTTGACTTGTCGGACCGATGACTTAAGTTGAATAGTGGTTGGGTTCGACCGATAGTGGTTCGGTCGACCGAGAGTGCTCAGGGGTTCAACCGGTGTTGATGTTGAGAGATAGTGGATTTCCCTGGTGGGTTTCGGTCGAACGGGTCCCCTTTGCCGTTCTCTCATTTTGAGGTCGGAGTGATTACATATATTTGTTGTATAGCTTTTTGATGTAATCACACTTTTGAAATACTCGGATATATATTATATATGTTGGTGCATTTGTTCCCTTGTATTTGATTAATATCTTCTGTTTGATTGTATGTTAAAAAATTTTAAATTCACCATTCTATTTGAAAATGTTACAATTACAGAATCAAGTAGGATAATAAAAAAACATTTTGGAATTTAATCCTTCAGATCTGCATGGAATTTGTTTGAATTAGAAAAGGTACCATCTACGTTCTTGGAGCATGATTGGAAACCTGGGGCTATCTTCCTAAAGGTAACATCTAATGCAGGTCCCAAAGATCTGAACTCACAAAAGCCAAATAGTCATCACGATAGAAATTGCAGCAGTCAAACGATAATAAAGAAGCACAACTTATAAAACACAAACCTAGATTTGGGCAGATATGAAGCAATAACGATAGAAAAGCTTGAGATCTCGCATTGTTCACATCCATAATTAAAACAAAGCTTTTTTAAGCTAATAAAAAACTCCTCCTTCGGTAATGTCTTTGGCAATTTCTGAAAGACCTAAAATGACTAAAATAAAATAAAATCCATAAACATTCGAAAAGAAATAAGTTTGTAACGTGATTTCTACAATATTGGACTGTAAATAAAAATGCGTTCACGATATATATAATTAACAAACCTCGAATTGCAAGAAATTGACATTTTTTGTACTTATTTATTAGGAAATGTTATAAGGAATTAGATGGACTGCCTACGTTATTGTTGGGAATGTTACAATAATTAAGTTGGTTGGTTATTAGTGTCGCAGTTAATTTGCTTACCTTTTAAATCAATTAAGTAATTGATCTTCTTTTGGAGGAGAAGGTTCTATGTTAGTTTATAAGTGTATCAGATTTACGGTGTAATATAATAGGATCAAATGACCTGAAATGGCAAAATAAGACCTTCAATTTAATTGAACTTTTTTTTGACGTTTAATCTTCTGGTTAATGATGATGGTCCATCTCTCGGACCATCATCATCATACTTAACGTTAAATTGTGTTGGTCGAAATAAATAGGCAAATTTAAACTTTGTTTTAAATTCAAAAACGATTCCGTCAAAATTACTAATTTTACAAAATCAATAAAACTTGATTCATGTGATTCGGGTTAGTTCGTAGTTAATTAGCACTGAAATAAGTTTTCTTTTGGATGGAAAGATTTAATGCGTTATAGTAGGAAAATAATTTTAAAATAGCAAATTAAGATCCATATATAGATGAAACTTTCAATGTTGTTGGGACTATTTCTTCCTTGAATTTCGACCAAATACCAAAAACCGCTTCACTAAAGGTGTCAAAATTGTTTTTGAAAGAGAAAATTAAGATCCATGGATGAAAATTTCAACGTCTTCTGAACAATTTCTTCCGTAATTTTCGATTAAAATGTCAACAACTCCTTAATTAAAGGGACTCAGGTGTTCCATATCCAAATAATTACTTCTGAGGTCTATAAAGATAATCATTCTACATCTCTTATATAAAAGAAAAGATATTGGGAAAGAGGCATCTAAGAAACTTTTAATCACAAGCAACAACAAGAACTCAGAGTCATAACACCATGGGAGGAGGAGAATACGCCCATCATCTAATCTCTCCAGGTACTAATCATAATCTTAATTAAATTTTCTTCTTTTCTAATCCAATTTAACATAAACAGAACATGCTTGTTCTCTGTTTTGCTTGTTTTTAAGGCAACATCACTGGAAGAACGCAAGTCAACTGTTGCAATTATTTGAGTTCCACATCATCATGTTCCTCAAATAACAATCCAATTCCTACCCATCACACCAAATTCATCAATATGCATAGGTTTGGTGGAAAAATTGAATCTTGATGTGTTTTGTGTAATTTACACAACAAATGTTTGATGGTGTTTTTTTTATTTAAATTGTCCAGGTTAGATGATGTCCAGAAATTGGAGGAATTCGAGGGGGAGACTTCAAGGTTGTAGTCCAATTTCGGTTATTTGGTTTGAAATTTGATGTTTATGCTTGATATAATTGTTATGATTATGGTCTAATTATAGGGTTGATGAGACGAAAAGAAATTCTAGTCATCTTGAACTCATCAATTTTCATGAGAAGAACTTCCAAAGAATATCAAATGTTGGCCTTTTAAAGGAGGCCAAGAATGCCATCCTAAGGTCTCAGCTTTTCAATGCAATTCCCTTAAAGGTTTTAGAATTTAATTATGTCAAATATTTGTGTTTGTTTAATATGGTTGTTGCGATTTTATAAGGTATAAGCCCGGAAATTTGATCGAAGAAGTTGGAAATATGTTGCGGAGTGACTACGTTGTTCCGAAAACGACTACTTTGCTTCTTGTTGGCCCAAGAGGGTCAGGGAAGAGCAGCCTTATAAATAGGATCTCAAGGGCATTTGAGGATGAGCTTCCTGATAGGGCTCAAGTTTCATGTCAGTTCTCTAGTTTTTTTTTCTTCTTTCTCTGTAATTCAAATTCATAGTACCTTATAATTAACTTTATAAGATGTCTGCTGTCTCTTGATCTGTCTATAGTAATGATATTGTTAATTTCAGACAACTTATCCGTGACGGAGGGGACTTGTTTCTTGCAAGAATATATGATTCCAAGACGTTCCACATCTTTTTGTCTTTATGACACTCGTAGCTTATCGATAAATTCATCGGAAAATTACAGCATACTAAAAAGATGGATGACTAAAGGTGTTAGGCACGGAGAGATGGTTTTGAGGTAAAATTTCCAATTTCTTAATCTTCACCTTTGGATATTTAATCATAATTGGTCGAGCTTACTAGATATTTGAATGTGCATGTTGTTGGTGTCAATTTTATCAATTTTTGAACAGAAAGTCAGACTCATCTACTGCAAAACAGAAAATAAAAGCGAAAGTCCCAGATAGCGGTTTCACCCTTCCATTGAAGAGAAGAGTTGATTTTGTCATATTCGTCGTCGATGGAGTTTCGATTATGAAGTCATTAAGTGGAACAAACAAGCAGTATATCGACACACTAGTTGAGACATTCAACTACCCATTCATGTCATTTAGAGGTTTGTGATCTTAATTTCAGCTTTATTATAGTCTTTTACACACTTTACCAACAAAACTATTATAGTCATAATCTAAAATTTCTCAGCAAGTCTGTATTAAGATTTTACAGTTAGGATAAGATACCAATGATCAGTAATGCGAGCTCAAGTCAGGCCAAATCATTAAACTGTTTGCGTATTAAATTTTGACTTGAAATTATGAGAGCTTGTTAGTTAATGTGTGTTGTACCTGCAGATAACAAACCAGCCGTTGTAATCACACATGGTGATCAACTTTCGTCAGGCGAACGCGACGAAGCGCGAAAGCAACTTGCCGATATCTTGGGTGTTCCACCAACTAAACAGATCTTCGACATTCCAGGTAATGGACGCAGTAATTTCTAATAAGTAAAGTGTAACGGTGAATAAACAATATCAATTATTTTTCAGATACAAGCAATCCTGCAACTGAATTGGCTGTAGTTGACATGTTACGATACTCGCTTGAGCAAGCTGACAGAAATCTTCCATTCAAACAAACCTTTTTTCTCGCGGTCAGATCACTTCCAACCGCATCTCCTTCTCATTTTTCTTAATCTAATTAGATTGATTATATCATTTTAATATTTAATTAATAACTCAATTTGGTTATGCTTCTGATATATATTTTGGTCCTCTGAATTTTGTTTTTGTTAGACATAGTTTTATATATATATATAATTGATCTCTTCGTGCTTCAAATTGTGAAGAAAAAAACCCATTGTTATAAATCTACAAGGTTTGATATTCTAATTGATAACTTTATTAATATTAGTTTTCAACCACGAAGATAGACGTACAAGAGTGACACGGTTCATAAATATATTCAACAGATCAAATATATTAGGATAATAGTCTTTTTAATTAATACGGTTTTTGAAGTGGTGAAAGTAATATTTTGTTTGATATTAAATCGATGATCTTAATATAGCCTACGAATAATGCATGCAGGTGGAGGGGATGCTGCAGAAAGTGGATGAATTTGAGCTACCAGGAATTTCGGTCCTGTGTCTGATTATGTTTGTTGTAATTGTGTTCTACATTGCTGCACAACTGTTCGAATCTAAATTTTTCATGAGACAATAAATCCATGATGGAGTTTAATTTTCTGTTCTTATGCTCTCAGACATTTATTTCTATCATACATTAATCCACCATTCCGAAACGTTAGACTCTCTCTTTACACGAGAGATCGATGTTTGATAATATATAAAATCAATGTTTGATGATATATAGAACCTCGGGATCGAAGATAATTGATATATATGATCCATATATAGATCGTTGTGAATTGATTTGGTGATTCTTTCTCCTTTTCTTTTCTCAACTTTATACCTGCATGCATGGTGTAATGCTCCAAAACAACAAAAAATTTAGAACTTAAAAATAATAATCAAACACCAGTAACGTTACGAAAACCACATATATTGATACAGGAGTCAAAGTATGATTACATCAACAAAAGATATACAACATATACAAATGTATTTAATCATATCAACGTCAAAAAGTCGAGAAGATAGGATCTGGTATGGGTGCATTCACCCTCAGTCACCACCTCATAACGACGCTCACGTCCTGAAATGCAAACACAAAACTATGTCTGAATTTTTAATAAGGAAATCCCGTATGTCAAACCCTAAATGCATGAATTAAATGATTACATGACATGATATGAAAGTACAATAAATCATCACTGACACCGTCAAACTGGGTTCGTGAGACATCTCTCTCAACCACAACTGATACAACAACACGGGTCTAAAGGGTTCTCTCACCCCAACCCCACAATCACACGTGCACACAAAGTACTGCCGGAAAAATCATCGGCCAACACGGGTCTCAAGGGTCCTCTCACCCCAACCCCACGATCACACATGCATATAAGGCATTCACTCCGTAGAGCCACAACCACGATCTCTAGGCCGGAATGTCCATACCGTCGTCCCAAAAAGGCTGGGGACCCGTTGCCCTCAAAGCAGATCAAAATTAAAATCCCAAAACCACCACAACACATGCAACCAATGCACAACTCGCTAGACACGGTCGGACAAACCACAACTTCGGTCGACCGAATCCCTCTCCAAAGGACTGACCCAACCGAAAAACTCACCAACCGGACGAACGACAAAGGGGATCCGTTCGACCGAAAACATCTAGTACAATCCTCTTCTGGTTCAAACAAGCGCAATCGGTCGACCAAAATAAGGCTAACGGTCGACCGAAAAAAGACAGTAAATTCATATCTGGAACAAATTATATCGGTCGACTGAAACTACAAGGTTCGAACAAACTTTAAGTTAAACTTAAGTCATTTGCCGAACGAGATCTCAGGGCGATCGACCGTTTTGAGGTCTACACCCCCAATCGACTTAAAACAATTCTTTCAGTCCAACGGCAAAGGGGACCCGTTCGACCGAAAACAACCAGTGCCTTCATCTTCTCGCTCAAAATGCATATCCGGTCGACCACCCAAAGGTATCGTTCGCCCAGTGCGAGATATACACACCCAAATCACACTACTATCGGTCGACCGAACCAAGCACCGGTCGACCGTTGCAGTGCTGAACTCTACTGCACAACTCCGACGAGCCTTTTGGCCTACCGTCGACTACTCAAACACTCACTCAAGTCTAAGTGAGCATAAAAGTAATGCTTTGACATACCTTTAATGCTTGAAGAACCATGGCGAGCGTCTCCTCGCAAAAACTCTTCTTCTTCGGCGAACTCCTTTAGCCCGATCAGCTCAACTCCGACCAACGTCCGAACTTCACCTCGTGACACTCAATCTGACTTAAATTCCAACAATATCCGACATCCGTTTTGATCCAAACTTTCACGTAAATATAGGTTTAGGAGTGTATTAGGGATACAACAAAAAATTGGGAAAAAACGTCAAGTGTGTGTTAAATAATGAATTTTTGACTGTTAACTTTGAAAGTTCATGAGTGTAAAGTGATATCAATACATAGTTCAGGAGGACAAACTGTAATTAAACCTAAATCTTTCTTTTGACAGCAAAAAAATCAACCATGCAACTATTATTTCTAGGTTAAATATTAAAATGCGATTTTTGCCAAATTCTTATCGATTTCACAAAAGAAATTGATGAGTGATTGGTAGTGGGAGACATGCTTCCCGACAAAGATCTTATTGGAACTCTATTTCTTTTATTTATTTATTTATTTTGTCAAAATAAGTGAAAGTGGTCCCACCGATTTCTCCTTCTTATCCGATATTACCACGTCATATGCATTGTTTTAGTTAATTTATTATAGTAAAGGAACAACCTCAAACGGATGGTAAATTGGTAATCGAAGTGAAATATTTTTTACACGTTGAGATAGATAATTTGACACATGAAAGTGTTTAATGTATCCACTGATGAGTTCAATACCTTAAAGTAGCAATTTATAAGGGATTTCCCCCCTTGGGATGTGGTTAAGTTTTGCATTCCTATATCTACTGCAAAAAATCATTGATACCAATTTATATTTTACTGTTTACGCTATTTATTTATTAGTAGCGTTTGACACGAGCGTTGCATGATTACTTCTTAAATATTGATCATTACATATGAGATAGATGGGATACAAGACATGCCGGCTATCATACAAAAGATACATGAAACCAAAATTTCCGAGCTGAAAACCAGGTATCCATCTGAATGCGAGGACTCAAATACTGATCAGCCATACAGACTGTGTGCTATCTGCCACAGCCTTGGTGGAGCGGCAATGCTTATGTACGTCACAACATGTTGCATCGACCGTAAGCCTCACAGGATGTCCAGATTGATCCTTCTTTCCCCGGCAGGCTTCCACGAGGACTCCACTATGGCATTCACGGTCGCAGAGCACATCATGCTCTCGTGTGGTCGTATGCTTGCTCCTTTTATTCCTGGACTTTACATTCCGACCAGATTCTTCAGAATGCTCCTGAACAAGTTGGTGAGGGATTTCCACAACTACCCGGCCTTGGGAGGGCTTGTTCAGACTCTCATGAGCTATGTTGTTGGTGGCGACTCCTCGAACTGGGTGGGCGTGCTCGGGTTGACTCACTATAACATGTACGACATGCCTGGGATGTCTCTACACGTTGCAATTCATCTCGCACAGATGAAACATGCAAAGAAATTTATAATGTATGACTACGGAAGTGCAGCTGCCAATATAGAAGCTTATGGCTCGCCCGAGCCTTTGGACATTGGACAACATTACAATCTCATTGACATCCCTGTTGACATTGTTGCTGGACGGAAAGATCAAGTGATCCGTCCGTCGATGGTGAAGAAGCATTACCGAGTAATGCGTAAAGCTGGTGTGGAGACCTCTTTCAACGAGTTTGAATATGCGCACTTGGATTTCACGTTCTCCCACAGAGAGGAACTACTGTCTTACGTCATGTCGCGACTTATGCTTGTCGTGCCTCCTCAGGAGGACAAGAATAATCATTGCAATGTCAAGGAGCGGAAAACAAGGAAACATCAAGTAAGGTATGCTAGAGATCATTCAGAATCAGAAATCAAGAGGTTGGATGACTCAGATACATGTGGATCACCATAGTTCAGGATATTGTCTGCTTTTTTGGTTGTATATCTAAATATCTTAGAGGTTTGTACAATGATAGCAGAATAGAGTCTTACAATTTCTTAACAAGCACATATGTGAATGTGATGGGTTCCTCCTTTAGGTTTTTGTAGTGGAGGTACTAGAGTTCCACATCCTCTAAGTTGACGTAACATGAACATATGTATGTTCTACATACAGCAAAACATAAACATCTCAGCTATGTTTTGCTGTTGGGTTGTTTTTGCTGACAGTATTGTAATATTTTGAATGGAAAGTACACTTTAAACTTCAATTTAGTAAATCACATGCTTCAGTATTTATCATGATTTGTTGCTTTGGGCAAAAAATGAACCTCATCTATTGATGCTGGTGGCTTGTCTTTAGTGCCTTGAGTTCAAGATTTGTACTGAGGTTTTGCAATACATGCTTCATTAAGGGTGTTGAGTTAATGTTATGTTTTTAGTGTAAACTTTCTTTTAAGCTTTTCTATGTTAACAAAAGCTCAAGATAAGCCATTCTACTGGCCAGATTAGCCCACTTTATAAATAGTAACCAAAAGCTGAAAGGTTTTTAATGTTATAAATAACCAAAAAGAAAAAAGGGGCCTAATCACAGGCTGTACAAAGGAAAATGGGTTTCAAACAGTGGATCTAATACAGATCAAACATATATATTTATCTTAAGATACAGAACTCGAAGCAAAAATAACAGATGTACAACTACATATCCTCTCCTTTTCCTTAAAGCATCAGTGGAAAGAGATTACTGATACATAATGATCAAAATCCCTGTGGTCGTCCTCTGAAATGGACTAGCAAGAGACATTTAAACTTTTGAAGGTAATGGAATTTGTAGAGGCACTCCAGGTGTGGGCTCCAAAACTTGAGCATCAGGCACTTCTCTGGTCAAAAGTTGCTGAATGATAGATAACATTTGACAATAGAATTCAGAAGCAAGGCTTGTTGATAACTGTCACACTAATCAGAATTCAGAAAAGAAAAAAAATGAAGCAGTTTGTTGGTGCCCAAGAAGATGGAAAATACAAGGGTGTGTTTCAATGTAGTAATTCAACTTAGGATTTCCCTTCAACTGAAGGTTTTAAAGAGTGTCAATGAATTCGAGAAGATGCTTGTATTTAGATTAACAATCGAGCTTTTATAGAAGAAAAAAAAAGTATTATGTATAAATTATTTTTCCTCAGAATAAAATGTTTCCATCGAGGTAAAAACCACCTTGAATGATGCTACTGTCCCTTCCTTGCCGATGATGCTTGACAGGATACCTTTACCGTCGAGATCGCCATTATTCATCACGATGACGTACCTGTAAATAGAAGAAATTCCATCGAACATGTCAAATATCATTGTCGTGATATCGTCTTTCTTCCGCGAGGAGTGACAAACATACTTGGCTTTAAGTAACTTTGCAAGCTTTACTGCATCTTCTTGCCCTGAAACCAGTGTAAATGAAGGGAGCAGCTGCTTTATAACTGGTGTGATGACAACATCAGCTCCAACTTTCTCTAAAAGGGTCTCATCGAACATGCAATGCGGTTCGTAATATAGAGACAATTGGCTTTGCTCCTGAGATATTATGTATCTATTCCACCATTGAACACATTATACAAAATTAACTTCGATAAAAAAAGTGAAGAGGATATTAAGAAGGTTGTACAGGTACTACAAGTTAAAAACAAGCATGACTATATTTTGTTCGGCATGAAATATAAAAATCCATCAGCTTTACCCGTTCTCTGGTCGCTGCCAAGGAGGCCCAACAACTGCTCCTGTTGTGGCTTGGATTGTCAGCTTGGTATTGTTTTTTCCTTGCAATTCAGAAGATTGACCTGGTTCTATGTAGGTAACCTGGAACAGAATCAAATGGAGCAATAAAATACATAACAAAATAATCTGTTTGGCAAGAGATTTTGATGCAACGAATAAATTCCTGAATACCAATTTATAAACATGTCGAAACGTGCTGAAAGTTTTTAGTTATATCAACAGATAATTCCATTGTTGATTTCCCCTCTTCATTTAGGTTATAGCACAATGTACTAAAGATTAAGCCATTGAACTGATAAGCTTCCATCTCAAAAAAATGGATGTGCTTCCTAAATATTTTTACACTCAAAACACATTTTTTAGGTGCAGATAAATAAAGCACATCAATCTTAATCAAATCTGATAAAAGGATGAGTTGAAATTGGAAAAATATTAACTCACATTGCTAAACAACGGACTCAACAAAGATTCTGCATTCGGTGTTGAAACCACTGGTACAGCCGGTTGCATTTCGGACAAAGGTTTAAGAGTGTTAATGTGGCAGTGGTCATCGATGCCCTGTGTTATCAACAAGCAATCGAGGTCTGGAAGGTCTTTGAGCTGCAAGAAACATCATAAGAAAAAAGTAAGACACTATTAAGACATTGTTCCGAGATAATGCGAAAGAGAAAATTCCGAAACTCACTTGATAATTCTTTATGAACTTCTTGGCTCCATCATAAAGCCAAGGAATCCCAAAATCCAAGTTACCAACCAAGACTGGATCCACCAATATGTTCAAACCTTCGAAATCCCACAACCAGCTATTCCCCTTCATCGAAATCACACTCACATTAAAATTTCAATCATGTCAGTTCCTAAAAGTAAAAACCCTGAAACTTATATATAAACACTAAGAGAAACCAAGCTGCATATCATATTTTATAAAATCTGAGTAAGATAAGTTCGTTTCAGAACCTAAACAACCATAGACATGAAGAAGTCCGAGACCATCTTAATCCTAAATAAGAATCACATTTTTATCAAAACTTGGAAAGTCCAAGCCTAAATCCCGAGAAAAGCCCAAACCAAACAAATTCTTTTAAAAATAACCAAAGTTTCATAACCACCTTGACCCCCACATCTAAAACCAAAACCCATAAAAACTTGCAAAGTAGGTGAGAATTGTTAATAGTTTGATGTACTAAGTTGAAGAGTTTATTGTTTGAATACCAAGTCTGACCATAGTTAGGGATGCCAATAAGAAATTTGTTTATTACCATATACTGACAACCCCAAAGCCCTTCTGTCAAACAATTAAACCCTAGGACGTCTACACTTTAGAGTTTTAGGATGGTAATTTGGAAGTTATTATTGTAAAGGTTATACACACTAATATAAGGTAAATGCTTAACAACTGATACAACTAACACCGTAAGATTGTTTGATACACTGAATCAATGGGTTTACAATAATTAAGGGTCTGTTTGGAATTTTGAAACCCTAAAATAAGAAATGGAATGTGATTTACAATTGACATCTAATTTTTTTTGAATGTTCATGTTAAGGCTCGAGTATGTTTGGGGACTGATTTTGAGATTTAGTCAGATTTTAGAAAATCTAATGATCAGATATGGTTCCAAATGGACCCTAAGAGTACTAAATTGATGAATTCACAGTTCAAGTGATTATTCTGTTCTTTTGAAAGCTCAAGTGATTATAGTTAATTAGGTTACCAGACGATTTCGAAAACCATAGTTAATAAGAACCCTAGTAACAAATTTATTTACCCTTAATAAAAACAATTTTCAATCAAACCAACCCTTAAGACATCTAAACCAGTGTAAAACTTTTTTTTATTCTTTCAAAATCACACTTCCCCAAAAAACTTAAATTGCAACAAACCCGGAAAATCCTGAAAATTGCAAACCTCGAGATAAGTGAGGTTGACATGCTTGGTTTGGATGGCATTCTTCTCCGACACAGCAGCAGCAACAACCGAACCAAACCTGCATTGGAATTGGACCCAACATAAAAAAACACACACAAACACATATTAACGGAAAAATGAGGTTTTATTACCTGATATTACGCGGGAAATAACGACGCGGGTTGGGTTTGAGTGAAGGTATGGAGTAGTGTTGTTTGGAGTTTATGGCGCAGAAACAACATTGAGTTGTAGCCATCGATAGCAGATTATGATTATTGAAGAAGAAGAAGAAGAGTTGTTCGGTTGTTGAGACAAAACGGATGTGAACGTTGCAGAGTTTCAACCACAAAATAATATCATCACTTCTTTTCTTTTCTTTTCTTTTGAACTTTTTTTCCACGTTTATTTATTTATATTAATTAAAGACGACTTAAAATAGGCAATTGTGTCCGGAACCTTAGCTTTATATGAGCCATTTATTCAATTTTTTTAACTAATCACATATTTTTTTGGACTAACGTGCATGTGAAAAACTTATTCGACAAACTATACTTCTTAAAAATGACACATGTGATGTTGTTTTCGTTAACTAAAAACGGTATCAGTGGCATTACTGTTGCTGTTTTTATCCTAAATGAAAACGGTATCACGAATGTCGTTTTTACCTAAAGCACGTTGAACCATCGACAGGTAGGTTGGATGTCTCGTACCCCGGAAAAACGAGTAAGTCATCAGTTGATGCATTATAGTTATGGGTGTGGAAACGGAATCACATCTCACTCTCATCTAGTTAGTGACCAAGTCAGCTAAGATACACATATTATGTAACTTACGTTGAATCTTCATCAAAATCGTATGAATCAACTCAAATTATTATATCAAAGTAGAACATTTTAAGGATTTCAAGTTGATTTTCATTATTTTTTTGGTTTTTTTCTTAGTTTTGAGATGTCATTTTTAACTAAGACGTGTTGAACTAGTGTCGGGTCGGTTAGGGGTCTCGCTCCCCAGTGAGCGAGCAATATTCCATCTCGCTAGTGAGGTGAGCGAGCCCCCGACCGACCTGTCGTTTGTTCAATATGGCTTAGTTAAAAATGACATCTCGAAATCAAGAAAATCAAAAAAAAACTTAAAAAACTTTACTTGTCGATAGAGAAATGGAATAATGAGAAGTGATTTGGAGGTGGAAAAAGGAAGGGGTCGGGAGGCCCCTCTCTATCTTAGGTAAAAACGACAACCATGATATCGTTTTCATTTAGGCTAAATAATGTACGTTAAATAATTAATTTTTGAAGTTCAAGGGAGAAGGTGTTACAAAATAAAAGTTTAGCGGAGATAATTATTAACTTTGAAAGTTAAGGAGTACAAAATGATACCAAGACATAATTCAAGAGGACAAACTGTAATTAACCCTTAAAATAAATAATACTATCACATCCAAACTAATATATCATCTTTTTTTGTGTGGATAAATCGTGGTTTTGCATTATTAATAAAAAGGCTTCGATGGATGTTATAAGACAACATTCTCGCCAAATAATTTACTTATGGATTCTGCGAAATCAGAAATACACCATCTTATTGAAAGACTAATTACTGCCTTCTGAAGATTACATGTACATGAAACTATTCAAATCACTTCATCTACCATCATCAGCCAAACCAACATTTTTCGTTTCCATCTTTAGTTGAGTTTGAACAAGCCAAGAAATCTTGTTTGGCATCTACACGAGATTCAGTAAAAAGTGGGCAACAAAGGAAAAATTCAACATTAATTTTTACTACACCAGTTATTGAAATTTGAAACTAGGAAAATGTTAACAGAAAGCACCCTGATGTGGTAAAACCAAATATAAATATACAGTGCATATGTATGAAATAAAAGGTGGAAGTTTAAGCTACGAAATGTCTGCTACACTCACTCTTTGTTGTATTAGCTGCAAGTAATCTCAGACTGAAGAGGCACTAATCTCTGCCAACATGGTATTACCCAATTTTGTGTAGTTGTGGATAGATGCCTCCTTCGTGGAATGCAAGTGGCCGACCAGTACCTTGTTCACTTGCAGTCAACACATAAGAAGGTTTTCCATTGAAGTACATAATATGAGCAGAAGTAGCTGGCTATATGCCAGAACTTCCTCTTCAGAATTCCAGCAGTCGGACTGCGACAATGGAACAAACATAACAGTAGGTAAACTTCATAATTTCTGACTTGCAATTAAGAAGTTTTTGCCAGAAGGTTTCAGAAAATAAATAATAAACGGGCCACTCGCGCATGTCCCATGTAGGATGTACTTGTATTGAATACCTAAATTACACATTACCATGCCCGCTTTGCGTATTTCTTATCCAGAGGAAGAACATGATAACATATCAGGATGCCTTCCTATATGTAACAGTTACACAAAACACAAAGGGGCCACATTCGTACAGACACTTCACATGTCATGTTGTGTTTGTACTTTGTTAGTGCATCATGTATGTTTTTGATAGCCCTTTTTGGTTCATGTCGTGTATATTTTTAACATCCCTAATGGTGTCGTGCTACCTAACTACGTGCATGCAACCTTTATGAAGTTGGAGACTAAAGAGGGGAACACAAGTTGTCAAACCATTAGTAGTTAGAACAAAATGGCAGTAGAAGAAAGTAACCTCTTAAGTTTTTCTACTAGACTTCGACACAGACTGCAAAAAGTTCCACCATAATTATTTAAATAAGGCTCTTGTCAACAATCTTAATCTAAAATTCTAACCACAATTACAGGAAAAATAACTTAGTATCCTCAAATAGATTATTAAGCATGGTTTTCTACCTTACACTCTTATTTCAAGGTCACAACCTTACAGGTTCGATCAAGCAATAAGCTACACGTGTTAACCAACTAAACTCTTGTAACACAATCCTCCCACTCTTCATCCATAAATAACAACCTTTTAGTGCATACTACAACTTTAAGAAATCTATAGAGAATATTCAAATTTAATGGCTGTTGCAATTTAACATATCATCAAAATGTAGAATCCGATGATATATTTTCTTTGTAAAACAATATAAACATCTTTCAATGATAAAAAATAATTAACAACTAATCTCACCATCAAGCACCTGAGGATTTGGCTTTGAAGTCATAAACATGAGAGTAGAGATGATAAATTGAAAGACGGAAGTAGTTCAAGACTCCATAGGCAGATCACCAAATAAAAATTACAAACCATTAAACTTCTGCAAGACTGTTATCAACATTAGTGCACGGTTAGAGTTGGAATTTGGAGGCTCTTAGCATCAGCATTTGACCCAGTTTTAGTTGCAAGAAATAAACAAGCCAGAATACACAACTTACCCTGCCTGAGCAACCTTTTGTCCAGATACCAGATTATGACAAACATATGTTGTAGGCACTCTTAAAATCAAGCAAGATCAGAAACATTGATCTGCAAAAAGAATAGGCAAGTTATTGAGAATTACAATAGCTATTAAAGTGAAATAACAAATAAGGTTCCAAAACATAGACACTGTGTACATATAAGAAAGAAAGTAAGAAGTTTTTTTTTATCATGGAAAGAAAGTAAGAAGTTATTTCACCATATCCACATTTTCGCTTGCCTCGGGAAAATGTAGTTTTTTTTATCGTCTCAGAACAATGCAGTCGAATAGTTTGATAAAAAAGAACACTGTAGTTGAATAGCACTAAAAACACTACTATGATAGTTCATTTTTTTATTGGTACATACTAAATAACATTATAATAGTTAATTGCCTGTTCTATACTTCTATGTCTAATCAACAATCTAACACTAGAATAGGTTCTATAGTCATCAAAGGGACATTGCTCCATCTGTAATGTGGTTTAGGTTCTGGGTGCAGAGCATGATTACTCACGGCAAGTAGAGGCCATATCAGTTCATGTCTCCTATGATTCCCAATGATCCATGTTTAATTTTGAAGTTACAGAGACGAAATACATGACCATTGCATTGGTATCCAAAATTCTACAATCCTACTGTTGAAAGCTTCAGCATTCCTACGGTTATGATTTAGACCTGTGGTATGAAGAAGTTTAAGATATGTCATGGCTTGTGGCCAACCTACAAGCAACATTCTCAAAACTTAGGTCTTGCAAAGGGTATTTTCTCACCCATATCAGTTGCCAGCTGCATCACAGATTGCCTCATTATGAGTTTTCAGTGTGAGTAAAAGTATACTTGCAAAACCTTCTAGTACTAACCAAATGAAATGACAAAGAAGAAGTTGGCCCAGAAGACATGAGTGTCAATCCATCACTTTCAAAAGGATCTAACCTCCTTTTTAAAACAGAAATAAAAAACAGAATATGACCAAGCAAGCAAGGAAATATGTATAAACTTACAAACATAAAAAACGAAGAACATGGCAAACTAAAAAAAACTTACAATCATGTAGCATAGAAGAAACAGGCAGTAATGTCAAACAGCAGCATAGGTAAACATATTTCCTGGGGAACCAAATATGAACATCACATGTTGCAAAAGTATAGCAATATAACAATCAGAAGTCAATGGAACAAAAGGATATCAATCAAGCAATTCTTTGTTTGCTCATGTACCTTGCCCTAGAACCAGAACACCATTATTGCCAAGAGGGGCAATACCATGAATCTTTTCACTGGTGAAGATCACTTCAGTTGCTGAAAAGAAAACAAGCAAAAGCCATAAATTTGAAGCTGAGAATATAGAAACATGTAATTATATCAAAGTCATGTGGGATTCTTGATTTACTTCGTAGTGGCAATGATTTTTGCCTATGTTCATCAGAATTTTCCTCATCAACTGTCATTTCCAGGTCCGGCAGGGATACCATGTGCAAAGAATAGGATGCATCAGACATCCATACAATCTGAGGCCCTACAAAACATGAGCAACTGTTTCTTACGTCATAAATCACCAATACAAACCATATAAGAAAAAAGTTCTCTTACTTGAGGAGGATGCATCTACAGAGACGGCCAAAAATTGAACCTTCATTGGACAATCTACATGTCTCAGCTGGAAGCTGAAATTAGATTCCACTGAACTGTTTTGCATGCTCAGTAGATGCACATCACCTAGTGAATCTACAATGAGAAATTTTTTCGTAGACAGCTCGTGTATAGACACTACCTTGAAACCAATTTTACTATGAGATCCTTGAACCTCGGCAGCTTTAATTTCGATAAATGTGGAGAAAGTATCCAATGAATTCTTTTTCACTTTCAAGGTTCTGTGCTTCCCTGCATGTAGTATTACATAAAGGCTACTTAACAATGTCTAGAAAGAAATTATCGGCAGTTCTTTTGCAACTATTAAGAAAGAGAAGATGCAAGCAAATCCATCAAATGCGAAGGGATAAATGTTTCGTCCTGTAATACAGCTCCAAACAAAGAGAAGAAGGGAACTAGTTACTAGCTCATGCTGAAATGACCTCCCCACATGCTTATAAGGTCACTACGTGATTAACTGATGAAATGGTTGTTCTGAACAATGTCAAACAAAGAATTTATAGTCATGTTTCCGGCCTAAATCATACCTTTCTGTTTTTTGTTTGAGGCCTAAATTTCTGTCCAATTTTCAACCGCCAAAATTTTGACTGTGCAATTAAAAAAAAGAACAAATCCTACTCTATCCTCTATCACGCCCATCAAAACCATTGCTGCCTCCACTTCCCACACAAACCATGTCATTATTTGACCATGTGATTCACAAACAATTTGATTACATAATTTTAAAAAATGAAACGATCGTTCTGGACCATGCCAAACACAAACAATCTACTCTCATGTTCCATGCCTAAATCCCTCTAATCCCAAGTACTTAAGGCCTAAGTTGCTAGAAAAAATCAATCTACAACCTAACTGCAGCTAACACTCACAAAGTCGCATTGTCTTTTATGTAATCAAATCCCAAAATTTAACACCGACGTTGTTAGGACTCGATCTCTTAGTCCAGGCTAATTCAAGACAAGTGATCTACCAACTGAACTATCTCACCATGCTTAGATAAACAATCACATTGTCAATCAATACAAATCAAACATTGCCAAAATAAATAAATAAAACATTTTACACCACAAATCAAAGCATTCCATCTTTAAAAAAGAAGAAAATCTCACCTCCAATTGGATCTTCCCCAACACCTTTCCTCCTCCTCCCCTTAACCAACAGTCTGAGATAAAAAAACCCTAACCCCATCCCCAACCCCAACCACCAGAACCCCACTCCCAACCCCCAAACCGGTCACGACCCCATCCAACTCCACGACCGCACACCTCCTCGACCCTCCCGCCGACCACGACCACGACATTCCCCCTCCCCGTCACCCTCAACCCGCATTCACCTCCGACCTCAACTTGGTTGGAAATCTTCCCCCGAAATTGGATCGGAAAAGGACGAAAGGAGGCGTCGTGGAGGAGGGAGAAGCAGGAGAGGGTGGTGGGGGAGGTGGAGAGGAGGAGGCGGTGGGGAGGGAGGTGGAGGGATGTGAAGAGATCGGGGTGGTGGTGGAGGAGGTCCGGGAGGTGGTGGTGGGCCAGGGTTAGGGTTTGGAGTGGGAGATGGTGGAGAGTAGTAGTCGGGAGAGGGATGGTAGAAGCTTGCAATTGCTTGGTGGAGTGGACGACTGTACCGGACAGGAGGAACAATAAAAAAAATATGATTTTGTAAATTACCTTCCGACTGATCGGCCCAGGTTGGTCCGAATTTGTAAAGACAATCTCGGTTTAGTTATTACTAAATATAAAATCAAAATGTTGAGAAAACGGAAAAAAAAAGTTGAGAAAATCAAAAGACGGTAAAGCCGCCACGTCAGTGACTCAACTCAACTAAACTCAACCCCCATCCGATCCATCTGAAGTTCAACAAAAAATGGCGTCCACACTTCTATCGGCGACGGCGACGGCTACGGTCTCCGGCCTTCCAGCCGTCCGCCTCCTTCTCCGTTCTATCCCAGCAAGGACACTTCTCTTCCCGACCACCGCCCGCCGCTCAGGGCTTCTCATGGTCGCCTCCAAAGCCACCGTCGATTCCACTCAGCCTTCGCCGTCCGTCGTGTCCGACGACGACTTCTCGCTCGCGAAGGTTCGCTTTTCATCCTAAAAATTATGCCAGTTTTCGTCCGTCGATGACAAATTGCGATGTTTCGATCCTTGAAACCAAACAAAATCTTAACAAGTAGGATGCGCTTAACATTTGAGTGTTATTTTACTAAAATCCCACCTTTTTGTGTAGGATATTGTTGAATCTAGTTGGTTCGTTATTTAGAGGTTATTGAAATATATTATCCAACTGAAAACTAATCGGTGATGAGTGAAGTGACGCTTCAACTTATAACGCAGGAGAAAGTATCTAAATTCTCCAATGTGGGACCATTCTCTAACATAGGTCGTCCCATCACTGAATCCCAAATGTTTTTTTTTTGAGGTTATCAATTGATTCTTTTATACGTCTACCTTGTGTTGTATAGTGCAGAGAGTGTTTTGAATTATGTTTTGATTTTCAAAATTGCCATCTTTGTCTATTAGGTGTGGATTAGTCTTGATAAGAATCCCGTGGTGTTATTACAACTTTCACTTATAACTTTAACCAGCGGAATGTTGTCTTATTGTGTTGTCGGATTCAATTGCTTTATTGTGCGGTGTGCCATGGATTCCAACATCATCTTCTACTCATTTTCATCTTCTGTAACCGAGAAGGGTGGAAGAATACCTTTTTCCTGGTAATTGTTAAGATTTATGTATATATGGAGGGGCAGTTTCATACAATAACATCTGCTAGGATGTTAAAGCTATTGAAATTGGTGTATTAAACTCCTCTAGTCTCACAATGTTGCAAACCGTCGAGAATTGGTTCCAGAAAAAGCAATGTGTGCGCAATCATCCAATTTTTACTTTTGACATTAATGTTTCTAAATTTTAGGTCTCTTTGATTTGGTTTGTGCAGAAAAAGATGTTATTAGAACTGTCTACAGGACTATATAAGTAAAACCACACGTAGCAGAAAAGAGCAGTGAAAATTAAAAGTAGCACCTTTGGTACCATTATGCGAAACTATCTCTTCTGACCTTTTTCCTGCTCCCTGGTTTATGTTCCCCTGCTTTTATTTTGTGTTTATGTTTTCTGATCCTGTTTCTGTGGTCATTTTAATTATGTGGAGATCTACACTAGTTTAAAGAGTAATTTTATTACTATTATCTCGAGTTGTGAGTTTCTCTATTTTATTGTTTCAGGTGTCATTTGGAGTCATTGGACTGACTGTTGGTTGTGGTCTTTTGTCGTGAGTTGCCAATGTATTGCTTTGAAAATTTCAAAATATGTGTTTTGAAATTCTTAATGAATGTATTGCATTTTGCAGGTATGGTTTTGGTGCATATTTCACTGTTTTGCCTGGTTCTGAGTGGTCAGCTCTGATGCTCACATATGGTTTTCCTCTTGCTATAATTGGCATGGCTTTGAAGGTAAGGGCTCCTTTTGCATTTATATAGCTTATAAAAGTTGGGTTTTACTTCAAAGTGGTAGCTCATGAAATTTATATGTTTGTTGGTCTATATTCTCACTTATCCAACCTTTCAACTGAAGGAACCAGGTAGCAATTCACTGTAATGTATAAAGCATGCATTTCTACATATCCTATAGGAAATGAATTTTTTGATGATAGTCTCAAGGGATATCCCCTAATCATTTTGTTGTTGTTGTTGTTTTGCAAGTTTATGATGTGAATGTTTAATACAAGACCGTATTACTTCATAAGCTAAGGGTTATCCTGAGATACTTGTAACGTCACAAGATTCATCATTTCTCACGTGTCTTGTAGTATGCGGAGCTGAAACCAGTGTCTTGCATTACATACTCTAATGCTCAAGCTTTGAGAGAAACATGTGCTACTCCCATTCTTAAGCAGGTCAGTTCACCTTTTACATTGTAACCTGTATTTTAAGCAATTATAAGTACCTGATTTGCTTACTATGGGCTTTGATCAATTTTGGTTAGTTGAAACAGTCCATGTTTATTTAATCCCCTAACACTTCTATGCTTTGGCGAAAACATCCTTAAGATACTTATATCCTGGAAAATCTGATTCTCAAATTTAGTAGGTAGACTTGCAAATTTGAAATACATGGCATAAGTTTCTTCTTAAGCGTGATGAAAGTGTGTATTGCTCACCAGGCAGAGGGATATCCTGTGTGGTAGTTGTTCATGGTTCTCATTCTCTTTGTGATTGTTCCATACTCCATAGGCATAGCATACGCTGCCCAGGTCAGGTCTTGTTTCATGCATCAAGTAGTGCAAGCAACTAAAATGTTAGATCTGCCAGTCATGTTCATGGTGATTTTAAGGTCTAAGTTGCAAAAATCTATTCAAGAAAATCAATGGCAGTTCCATATCAGCTAAAATTTAGATCACTTAAATCCTTCTGCTGCTATGGCTTTATATGTGAAATTTGTGATCTCACATGGTCATTCTGCTAAAATCTCTTCAGGTTCGAAATGATGTCATAAGGTACCGTTACGGAGATGAGCAACATCTAGATGAGGCTTTGAAACGCATATTTCAATATGGCCTGGTAAATTGCATTATTATTTGGACTGATTAGTTGGTGTTTCAACATTCTTTAACTTGTGGACACAAAATTGAAGTGCAATATTTGACGTTTTAGATACAATATAGAACCTTGAAAGAAAATAAGTATGAAAGTTCATATTTTCATATTTTTGTTAGCCTCTGCTCAGTAACAAATTTGACCACCTTTTTGTTTTTAGGGTGGAGGCATTCCTAGGCGGAGTGCTCCAACTTTGACAAAAATCCGTGAAGAAGTAAGCTCTTAATCCCACTAATTCTCAAGAAGCTATATTGGGATTTGATCAACTTCAGTTTGTTGTTAATTGCTATTGATCTAGTATTTTCCCTTAACGGCAAATCCAGTAGGCTCATCTTTTTGTTATTGTTGAGAACTTTCTGTCTCTTTTGTTTATTGTAGATACAATGTGGCTTTATATCCACATTTTAAATGAAGCTCTGTGTTCTTTGTCAATGAGGCACTGTTGCAGTCTTGAAAGATTTGTGTGACCAAACAAGCTATGACGTCTTGTCATTTGATTTGTGAAAAAAAAAATCACTTGGGAAGACACTACCTATATTGAATTCTGAAAAGAAGTTTTATACCTTTAAGTGAAACTTTTGTATTTCTAATCAAATTAGCTAAGTACATTGTTTTGGTTGGATAATTTAATGACATTTACCACGTAAAATATATACAAACGTCCATTTCTTTCTTTTTTTAAAATATATTACGTTTTGCTCAATTTAGAAGCATGACCATTTTTTTGTTGTCTTTGAATACATTGGGAACCACTGCTCATGATTTGCGTGCTTGTCAAACTTAAATAATTCTACTCGAGATGTTTAGGGTCATTTGTTGTAACATCTGCAATAATTGGTCTTAAGAGCAATTATTCTGGTATATAAATCATTAGTGGGTTTAACCACAACTTTATTTATATGAATCTAATTAAGCAAGTGATGCGTACCCCAACTAATTTGGTATTGTTTTTCTTATAAAGATAATGAAAAGGCCACTCTTCCATTACTAATGTGAATCAGTGAATGACTGAATTTGTGCTTTGAGATTAGTGTTTGTGAAATATAATTCTGTGGTGGGTTTTTTCTGTTGAATTTATCCGTATTATCATTTATTCTGTTTTTACTGTCAATCAACGTTGAGTGTATTTCCCTTCCATTTTACCCTGTTGCAGGTGACAGGAGATGGAAAATATTGTTTAGTCCTGGTATTCGAAGCGAAGGCATTGCAGTGGGAAGATTTTGAAAAACGACAGGTGGGTGAAGTACTTCGTCACGTAGGTGTTGATTGATTACAAAATAGATTCCAATTCATGTGTTCCTTTCTTTGTCCAATCAAATGAGGTAGTGTAGCAAGGGTGACACTGGTGGTCCAGTGGACACGTCTCCCCACTTTGCAATGGTTGACTGCCCTTGCCTCCGGCGAGGAGTCTATTCCCATCCTTGAACTTGTTACTCTTCATTTACAATGCAATGACCTTACCACTGTTCCACGGGTCCACTAAATTAAGTGCTACACAAATAAAATTAGCAAAACCATTTTTTCTCAAGCAACATGGCTTTGTAGATGTTTCCATGAGATGTTGAATTCACCGATGAATTAATGGCAAATCACAGGTTATGATGGAAAAGAAGGGTGTTAGATCTTGATTTACAAAACTATGTTCACTGTCCAAGTTATTAGCTATATGAGTTTTACGCATCAATTTCTGTTGAAAGATCCCTGCTGGCTGTTGAAGTCCATCTGCTAGTTACAATCTTCAATTTTCTGTTGAATGATCCCAAGTGGCTATTTGAAGCGCACACGCTAACTGCATGTTGTGATTGCAGTCTAACATCTACTTTTAAAATAACTATAGTAGTTTTAATGCTTGGTATTATATGCAAAGGTTGCCATTAAGTAACAAGCATTTAACTATCTTTTGCACTTCATTTCAGGCGAAATTCACATCATTCTTTGGACCTGGAATCACTGCGGAAATCAGTAAGCACTAAACTCTGAACTATGGTTGATCGACGCATTTCTGAGACTTATGATTTATCACATTGTAGTCCAATCTTTAATGATATGCTTTCCAGCTGGGGTAACACAGGACTTATGAAACTCAATGCAGGAAAAGGTGAAGACGATATATATGAAGTCTATCTGATCTCCAACACAGTTCCACAACAAAACTAAACAAATATGTAAATAGTTCCTTGAAACCCTCTGTTCATAGCTCCTTCTGTGTAGCTTTTTTACCGAGCTTCGGGTAATCAAGACACAACTTGCATTCATTACATTTGCTTATAAATGCGTGAAGCTAGTTTGTCGTCTACATTGATTCAGTTGCATCTTGACGGTCATTTTTCTTTGTAATTTGTACTGTTTCAGTCGACCGACAATGATCTGTATACCCATATTTTAGGACCACACAAACCTCTTACATGAATTTCGATACACGCCTATTGGTTCATCAGAGCATATTTCTAGGCTATAATATGGGCTTTGTAAAATTGAGTAAAACCACCAGCATCTCTTCTTCTTTTGATTATGATGCAAAGAGAACTAAATTCAATATAGAAAGCTACCAAAAAATGTCTTTGTAGATATCTTCATGAGATGTTGAATACAATGATGATGAATTCATGAGAAATAACAGGTTAGGATGGAAAAGAAGTGTGTTAGATTTTCATGTGTTATTGTTAGAGTCATATATATCCTCCATATTATCCACAATTAAACCAATCACATATGTTGAAATTCCTGTCATCTCACACATGATAAATCTATCTTAGCTAACTAATCATTTAGGCATGGTTTGTGGAATTGAGAAACAGGGAATTTTACAGGATGACATTAGTTCCCTCTTAAAACATGATTACACGATCAGATTAGATATCAACTCTGGACATTATCTACTTGAAGAATGTGCTGATTTTAACTATCATTATAGTTGTGTAAGTACAAAACTTGGATCTTTGAGTTCATTAACATTTTCAGCCTTTTTACGTATATGCATGTCAGTTAATTTCATGATTAATGGACTTGTTTGGAAGTATAAAAAGGGTAAGGAAAACAAAGCAAAAGAACAAAACAGAAAGTAAAAGAAGGTAATCGAGAACATTGTTTTCCATCCTTTTTCATTTAAGTTGGGTTAAAGCAGACAACAAAATGAACTGTCATTTTCACAAAAAAGACACGAATCCGCTATAAGATAAACACCTTTTCCATCACTTATATGTTACAAACAAGCGTAACCATGCAAGTTTCCAATGATCTACGTTGCACAGGAACACATGCATGCAACAAGAACAAGAAACCCAATAATAAATGTTTCACAACATCATTAGGATCTAAGACAAAGTACGCTCAGTAAAAATAGTACTGCATGGCCGGGTAATTCCGAATTTTGAATCGCAGTCTACTTATCTTAAAATGTGAGTGGCAGAAAAATTTAGGTCATAAAAAAAACATGCGTTGAATACTTGAAGCCTGACATTAAAGAACACGCATGAATGGGACCCATGAACTAATTTATCCAAGAGACAAAGATCAGATATCATAGAACAGAGACAGAGAAGGTGAACACTGTAGAGCGTGGAAATCCCAGACTTGTCACAAACTCCATTTGGCTGTTTCTGGCGTGGCTCAACCAAAAGTTCTCACCTCATCTCACCATTCACCAACTACTGTTACCCCAACCAAGTCATAAAATGTGATAAATATTTACTTCGATCATAGGTATAAATTTTGAAATATTATCATGTGGACAATTCTCAAGAATATCACTTGGTACGTTAAATATTATGAGTGAGTAACATTAAAGTTAACTTCTTGATATATACATATATAACTCTCTTCACCGCAACATAGGTATAAAATTTTGGTTGGTCTATCATTCCTATAAAAATTATAGTGTATAATGTACAATGAATTAACCAAGCTTTATTACAAAATGTTATCAGTGTTAAACAAGATGAGATTATCTTTTTGAACACACTCCAAATATTATAGTATTTCCTATCCATCCCACACCAATATTTTTCAAGACAAAATCCCAACATACCATGTACTGATGTAAGAGTTCAAACTTGTAGTTATTACATAGATCGATAGAAGATATTATAAGTATAATATATATATGTAATTGATTAAAAAAAATATATAATGGTTTAATTTAGGATATCTGCATGCATGGGCCCTGATTCCAACCACGCTTGGTAATCACAAAAGGATTCCAATCCAACACAACATGACCTGCTGGATTGATGACACCACCGGCCAGAGCAGAAGCTGTACGGAGAGGAGAGGAGAGGAGAGGAGAGGAGAGAAGAAAAGAAAAAGAAGAAAAAAATTCAGGGTTGGATTGCATGCATGCACACTGACTTCGTCGAGAGAGAAATAAAAGAGGAGAAGAAGGAGATAAACATCATAGAGACACCACCAGAAACACCAAAGAGTGCAATTTTGGTCCACATGAAAAACTGCCACTTCTGATCTTCTTTTGCCTTTTCTTTTATTCTTTTCACTCTTCTTTGGATTCTTCACTGTTGGATATATTATTACCTCTTGCATCTTTTCTTTACCCTTCTCTTGTCTCTCTGGTAAAAAAATAAGTAACTAATTAAGAAATTAAGGGAAAGGAAATGGACATTACAATAAGTTAATATATATTGGACCCTTTGGATCATTCGTTGATCAGTGCAACTTTTCTGGAACCTTTTATGTATCCTCTTCTTATGTCCGAAATTGAAACATTGTTACTTAATTACAAAGTATGGTAAAAGGTTACATACATGCAAAAGAATTTGGTATCTTGCCTTGCCTCTATGTAAGAAGAGGAGTAAGGTTTAAACTTTCAACATTTTTATTTTCCTTACTTTTAGAATTATTATTTCTTATATTACTACTTGATTTTAGTAGGAATCATTCAACTCAGTTCTACCTTTCTTACGATAACGAGTTGCATTTTAGAATAACGATTTTTCAATAAAAAACATCTTTTTCGATGCTTTAATCACCAATGAATCATTAGACTTGTTAGGATTCCCAAAAAAAAGGACATCACAAGATGCCATCCCATAACCTAGATCCCATACGGCCATATATACATAGATGATTCTTAAGATAAATTAGGTTGTTAGTTTTGTTAGGTTGAAAGACAAAGATCGATCGTACAATAGGTTTTGCTAGAACTTGTTTTTCTAATGAAGAACCCAAACAAGTACTAAAGCATACTTTTATTTTTCAATAGTGCAAACTATCTATACAAAATAAAAGAAGCCACAAGAGGGAGCTTTTGAAATGTAGAAAACAAAAAAGACCCCTAAGGTCCAAACCATTTTTAACATAATTTTGCAATGCATATACATCCTTAATATGGTTAAGAAGAATTGTACATAAGATACACATTCAAAGTAGAACACAAAGCCAATCATGCATGCACCTCTTTTCCACCATAAGCAATATTAATGGTTCCACCAATTATTTATATATTTCACACCAAGAACTTATTGTTCTTAAAAGTAGAAGAGACAACCAACGTATAGGTGTACTAGTAATGACTAGTAAGTGGTTGTTTGCTGAAGTACTATACTACACTATAGTTAGAGAATTATATATGGGGAGTTGGTTCCTATCTATGTAGGTATCCATTTAGGGTTATGCCACTGTTTGTGTACATACAAGCTCCAGATCGTATTGTCGCTTTGTCGGGTATTCCATGTTTCTTGCACCAACTTAATGTCAGTATTTATTGGGTTTCCTGAGGTTGTCGGTATTTAATATTACGTGCGTAAGGGAATTTCCTTTAAGTTGATGTACCTCGGACAAGTGGAATTTTATAATGATATTTGGCATTTACTCTTTGGACTTAGGTTTGATGGTATAGGTTGTCATGCTATTTTAACAAAACTAACAACAACATGTTGTGATAGGTTAACCTAATTATCATCTTAGGGTTTCCTACCAAATGTTAATTAAGGTTCGACCTCCACTGCCATAAGAATTTTCTTCTCCTCTTTCTTCCTAGACATTATGTGTTGTTACGTACGATCTTTTTTTATTTATTAAGTCGGGACTTAGCTAAATCCGGTAATTCAAATATAATAAAGATCCGAGGGCAATCGAAGCAGAGGAATATGTTGGTGCCTAAAGTTCCTTTAATTAGCTAGACTAGTTGAAATTGCAACTAATTAGTTGTATGGTTAGTTATAACGAACACGTGAAGACGACCTCTCTAATGTACGAACCGCTATAAAATATCTAAAATAACCAGAACTATATCAATTGGCTTTTGGGTTGGCGTTCTTTTATTTGTTAAATTGGAGCATTGATCTTGAAATTGAAGGTTAGAGTGTCCCTCGAAGAACCCTAGTCCCATTCATGAATAGGGCAAGGTCGACTAGATGTTCCTCCGATGGTGAATTACCCGATCTTGATCCTAGATTTGAAGGAGAGCACCCAGCATGCATGTGTGTTACATTTGTTCTAATGTTTAAAACACAACTAACCAATAACATCGCAAAAGAAGATAATTTTGAGATATATACATATTGGTTTCAATTCATGGCATGCATAATGTAGTACATCAAATAACATATGAGGCAAACGACAATAGCACATCAGCTAGGGCAGTAGAATAATATAGCACAATCTTGTCAAATGAAAATAATAACCAAATAGACAATGAGAATAAATAATAATAAAAAACATACCCACAAATCACAAACACCAGAATTTGATGTGGTTTAATTATAGGATATGACCAATCCACAGGTCATGAGGACGTCCAGCTAATTACTCTAATCTGAAGATGCAAACAGCAGGTTATAAGATGGGAAATTTAGGTCATTTAAAGACAAACTATAATGCCATTAATTGCCAACAAATTAAATTCAACCAATAAGTCAATGACACATACACAAGAAGCTATGCATGACAACAACGAATAGAGTACACAAACAGAAGAAAAGAGAAAAAACATACCTTCTTTATCAGACACCCCTCTTGGCGCTATCAATTATTTGTTTTCCTCTCGAAAAAAGAACTCCTTTGGCATCTTTGATCTTGTGTAATTCAGATGATGTCGGAAATTCCAGTATTGTTGCTTTGGACAAGAATCTGCATTCAAATTTTCAGAACCAGTTGTACGTGTTAGGCCATGCATGCAGCTCATGTTCATAAGTTAATTATTAATAAAAACAAATATTTTGGGTTTCAAATTTAAAATTCTAACCAATCACCACCAAATATGATGTACTTCACGTGTGCATGTCACATATATACTCATCCACATGCATACATGATCTTATTCTATGATTTGTTATTGAAGCTTATTATCATTTGTTTCAATTATAACTATAAGAGAGAGGTGGTTATATGCGTTTGATTATTTTATGGCATAAAAAAGTGTTGGGGAATAGTGTGTATGTTGCGGTTGTTTGTGATCCTTAAAGAAAGAGCCACCATCACTCTTTGAAACCCTATAGACAAACCCTAAAGCAATGTTAGTTGTCTGTGGTCCAGTTGATGTAAGTTCTGAGAAAGATATGATCATTGTCTCAAAGGCAAGGTTGGAGGAATATATATTGGGGGGGGGGGGGGGGAGAGAGAGAGAGAGAGAGAGAGAGAGAATACAATGGTGTATGTATACTTGCATTCTGACTTATGGATAGGTAGCTTCCATACTTTCACAATTTACTTTGTTTTTACTGTATCAAATATATATTACATACCAAATATGTAATATCTTCAAATATATATTACATACCAAATATGTATCAAATATATATTACATACCACAGTTGATGTTAAATGTTTTTCGATGTCTTTAAAGAAGTATCCACTGTTGGAGCAAATATGAAGGGTGTGAATTTTTTTTTGTTGAGGTGTGAGTCTAATCTAATAAGAAAGTATATATATATTTGGCTTGAAAATATCATATAGTAAAATGGTTTTTGAGTGTATGTATTTAAAATAGAGGATGTACGTACATCTAGCATAATATCATACCGGATGTATAAATTAGAGACATGAGAAGTTAAGAGTAAGAGATTAAACTGAAAGGTATTATTGTAGGTATGATTAACAAGGAAACATTGATGCATAGACTGGATTTCATGATTCAATAATAAGTGTTAAAAATGAATATTATGTTTTCTTTGCATAACGCCAACTGCAACAAAGTGATTTCTAATGTTGTGTAAAATTTATAAATATATATCTTATATATAGTAATGTCGTGTATTACCCACTTCCAATCCATTACAGGAAGGGTTTATTGATCTGAGAATACGGGATTTGTTGCCTGAAACTCTCACAATGGACCTTGTTTTGACTCTTGGAAGATGACTATTATTATTTTTACTTAATTATGCACAAGATTCAGCAGTGAAGAAGAGTATTCTAGATTTTGAAGATTTTAACTCAAGTTTGAATGATCAGATCATGTCATCTGAGATAAATGTGAAAGTAAAAGTATATATAGTAAAAATCTGTACTCTAGTTAGTAAAATCCATGCAGGACTGGAGTTTCTCAACCTTTATTAGAGAAGCTTTGACCTTTTGTTAGTGGTCAATTTTATGTTACTAACCTAACCATGCATCAAGATTTATCTTCACAAGCTATACAAATAAAAGTTCATAATTGAAATATTATTTTCTGTTCCAGCATTCGTACTCAATTTAATTCATATCTAAATTAACATCCAGTAGCTAGTTCTAAAATTCAGACGTTGCATTTTTTACATCTAGACTCTTCTTCACGAACATAGTAAATTGTACCTAATTAACATTAATCACCAACTATATATAACTCAGCTAACTAATCACCAAACACCACCTCTCCATCATCACCATCATCACCACCACAAACCTCCCACTCCTCCCCTTCCTCCTCCTCATCAACAACAACATGATCACCACAAGTAGTCTCCACAACATGAGGTCCATGGCCACTCCCAAAAGACCTAACATGATCCTTCAATGACCTCTTGTGCTTGAAATCCGAGCCGCAAGTGCAAAACCATAACTTCCCACAATTCTTCTCATGAGTCCTCCAATCCCCTCGCACCGCAAAGGCTTTCCCGCACCTTCTACAAGAGAAAGCTCTCGAACCATGCTTCCTCTTGTAGTGAGTTTGTAGGGTTCTAAAGTCTTTGAGTGGTCTTGCTCTTGGGTGGTTGATGTTGTTCCTACAACCCTCTGCGCAACAATAGCATGGGAGCCTCATGTTGGGAGGAAGTGGTTGTTTTGATGATGATCTTAGTGATTCCGGTCCCTTCCTATACTCCGATCCGTGACCCCACATATGCATCTGTTTATTCGTGTAATGCATTGGTCAGTTGCGGTGCTACGAATTTTATCGACATGCACAACCATGTGTATTCACCACCAATGTTTCATGAAACATGCTAGGGTCGAAACTTATGTAAAAATTGAAAATGTAAGAAAAAGTTGAAGAAATACTGCAATACATAATATATGTATGTATATGTAGAAACAGTTTTACCCTCAAAATCAACAAGACTCCAAATAAACATGTTGAATAATCGAGTAATTTGTGCACACTTTTTATTAGATGACTCGTTTGTTTTCGTAATGCAAGAAGATCACATGACTATGTAGTATGAAGATGAACTATATATGTCACTTTTGTTGGTCATTACATTTATTAAGTTCAAATTAGTGTACAAGAAGGCAAGGGATAAAACTAGATCTAACGGTGCCATGCATTAGGTGATCCCAATTTGGAGTTTTCATATATCACTTAACGAGGATGTGAAATAAATGTTAAAGGTCGATCGCTAATATTAATTCCACTAAGATTTGCTTCACCTTAAACATGGTAAGATGTTCTCCAATAAACTCATACAAATGATAATGGAGAAATGAATATATAGTATGTAACAAACCTAGTAATCAAGAGAAAGATATAATGGAAATGAGATGATTTGACAAAAGAGAAGACCAACAAATAAAAGAAAACTTTTGATGAAGAGAATAATATGGGAAGACACAGGTAGGAATAAACATAACAGTACTACGTACACAACTTCAATCTTTGCATACTTTTACTCCATAAAATCATGATCTCTCTTTCTACTTAATGTGACAAAATGATGATAAACTTCCATTAACCAGGGAAAACCTATGTGAATGAGCCAATAAATTATCTTTACTACATACCATTAGCCTTTTGCCTATACACACATAAAATAGGATAAATGGTTAACCAAAATGAACAAAAACCACTCAAAAATAGAGAGCAAGAAAATTAAACCCTAGCTAGAAATTATAGAAGAACAAGAAACAACAAGTTGGAAAGACAAACAATACCTGCATGTTATTGTAACGAGTGAATGACTTATTGCAAACAGTGCAAGTGAACTGAGTTGGACCGACCAAGATCTCAGCAGGAGAGGGGATCCAATACTTGCTCATGTTTCCACAAACTATGTCTACTTCTTGGTGTCCACTACTGACATTGTTGTTGTTGATGTTGTTGTTGTAGTTGGTACCATTAATGGAAGCACTAGCACTTGATGTTCCAATGCAAAGGGAAAATGTGACATCCACCAAGTCTTGTGTTTGGAGTGGGAGATGTGGAAGAGAGATGGAAGTGGAAGAGGAAGAAGAGGGTGGTTGGTGGTGGCCAGGAGGGCAAAGGGTGAGAACTATGGATTGCTCTTCATCTTTTTGTGTTGCTCCTCCATTGTTCCACATTGAAGAGGAAGTGGAGTGGTGGTGGTGCATAGGGGACAGGAGTGGTAGCACAGGTTGGGAAAGTAAATGATTCCACGTACTGATGGGGTGGTGAGGAGGAGATAAAGAGGTTGGGTAATTTGTCTTAATAGTTGTTATAATGTTAGGGTTACCATGCATCCATGTGTGGGCCAACTCTTTTTTTGTAGATATATATATGAAGGTTTTCTATAATACATATACTTGCAACAAAAGTAAAAAAAACTATTAAATTAGAATGGTCTTACTAATCATTAGATCATGGTCATGTATATTTTGAAATTTTGTGAGATGCTTACGTATTTAGTAACTTCATAATATAAAAGTATACATCATTAGGGCTCATCGTACTTCCACTTTTTCAACATTGTATTTCCCTAGCTAGTATTCAGTTTTTATGTGTAAGATTATGAAGATAGGGAGAAAACTTAAGTATTATACTTTGATTAAAACGATCGCCGTTTTTGGTTACATTTGTATATGAATAATATAATTTCATTCTACACTAAAGTAGCAAGAACATTCGACCGATTTAGTATTGGATGGTCAATTGATCTTTAGTATATATAGATTGCTCGTAGATCATACAAACATATCTATGATTGATATGCATTTCTAACAACATTGAAATATGGATATATAGATATGGAAATATATACTTTCATTTGCAAGTGAGTTAGCTAGAGATGAGAAGAAAACATGGTTTAGTTCATAGGTGTTTATGTTTAAGATGGTAGAGCTTTCTTGAGACAGGGGACCATCTAACGAGGAAAGGATGTGTATGGATTAATCTATGGATGCATGGAGTATTGTGTGCTACTCTCCCAGTTTCTCCCCCCTCTGTACTTACTTGCTTCAACCAATCTCTCTATGTCTACCACTTTCCCCATTATAGAGATTGTCTCCCTAGCCAGGTATATACTTATTTATCCTAACTTTTAGTTGGAGGGCTTTCAAAAAAGTAAAAATAAATAAATCAACTAGAGTTAGCTTAGTTGCGATATCCTTTATCTTAGTAGTCTGGTTCGCATGTTTGAGTAGATTATATAAAAAAACTTTTCATTTTAGGGTCTCACATTGATAGTCTTTTCAATGTTTGCATTTAAGTTTTTATATATATTAAAATCAGGTGTTTTAATCATCTCAATAATCTTATTTTCCGACGTACATTCACTGTTACATCCTAACCCTTGATTAATGGGTTGATTGTGTTTTAGGTGGAGGATTAGAGGAGGTGGAGATGGAGGGCTGAGATTGATTGGGAGTTGAGGTGGTGGATGGTGGAGATTGAAGGAGGAGATGTATAAAAGGTTGGATAACTCTCCTCTCTCTCTCACTTGTCTCTCACTCTCTCACTCGTTTCTCTCTCACATCTCCCTCTCTCGACCCTTTTCTGATCCAACTTGGGGAAGGCCGTGAGGTGAGATCGACGGCACGCGGAGGAGCTCAGGTGATCGCCGGAGTTGAGGTGATCGCGTTCGAGGAGTTCGTCGGTGGAGAAGAGATTTGCGAGGAAGCGCTCGCCGGGATTCTTCAAAGGCTTCTTCAAGCCTTAAGGTATGTCAAGCTTTAGTGTAATCCTCCTTTTAACCTTTGTGAGGGTTGGTGTGGCCGACGGTAGGCCGGAAGGCTCGTCGAGAACCTTGCAGCAGCTTTTCTGCTCTGCAACGGTCGACCGGCGGGATGGCGAGGTCGACCAGTCGTAGTGTAAATCGGGCGAAAACCCTTGCACCGGTCGAACGATACTCTTCGAGTGGTCGACCGGTGGTGCGTTTTACCAGGGGATTGAGGCTCTGGGTGTTTTCGGTCGAACGGGTCCCCTTTGCCGGTCGACCGAAAGCACTGTTGTAGGTCGGTTGGGGGCGTTGACCATCTAAACGGTCGACCGCTCGTTGACTTCGTTCGACCGACGCTTAAGTTAACTTATTGGCCGGTCGACCGGGAGTGTGGTTTCGGTCGACCGTGTAGTGTGGTTTTGTTGAGGGTTTTCCCTGTTGGATTTCGGTCGACCGTGATTTGAGAGTCGTTTGACCGTTGGTGCTTTTTGAGCAAGAGAGGATTTTCCCTGTTGGATTTCGGTCGACCGTGATTTGAGAGTCGGTCGACCGGTTGGACGTTATTTCGGTTTTTCTGAGGAATAGTTGTGGTGTTCGGTCGACCGTGTGGGTTCTTCCGTTCGACCGTTTGGGCACTGTTTTGCATATGGATGCTTGTGCCGTGTGTTGTTGGATCCGCCTCGAGGGTAACGGGTCTCCGGCCTTTTTTGGGGCGACGGTACAGACATTGCCGGCCTGAGAGGAGGGTCGTTATTGTGGCTCTGAGGAGCAGTGCCGTGTGTGCACGTTGTTGTTGTGGCTCTGAGGAGCGGGTGCCGTGTGTGCACGTTGTTGTTGTGGCTCTGAGGAGCGGTTGCCTTGTGTGTACGTGTGATTAAGGGGTTGGGGTGAGAGGACCCTTGATACCCGAGGCCGATGTGTTCCGGTTGTGCCTGGTGTGCACGGGAGATTGATATGTTTTTACTGTATTTTCATTTCATGTTTCATTACGCATATTATGTTCATATTTTAGGGGTTTGGCATACGGGGTTTCCTCTCGGGAAACTCAGGCATATTCATGTTTTATGTCAGGTCGTACGCGTCAGTAGGAGGTGGTGACTGCGGACAGGAGCACCCAGACCAGATCCTGTCTCTTTTGGTTCTTCGAGGTGGATGATTTTCCCTTGTACATGTGCTGTATATCTTTTGTGTTGGGTTGTAATCATCATTGACTCTTGTATTGTACAATTTCCCATATTATATATATATATATATGTACTCGCGGTTTGGTGATGACCCCAGTGTTGATTTTTATATGTTTTAAGTTTTAATTTTTCCGCTGTTTCGGGGCGTTGCATTCACATTCTTGATTGTTGACGTGGATATCTTTGGAATAAATATGTATTCTTTTTCCCTAAGATGCCTCTCATATTTTTATTTTGTTTTGTCTATGATAAAATCCCAAAATAGCAGCTGTGAATTTGTCCTTTTGTCTAGCATATATTATTATACCATTTTCCACTTGTTCTCTCAAAATAAGTAATGTTTCTTAGCTAAAAAGCTAACGGTACATAAACAACTTTGCGAGAGCATTGAAGCAATGGAAAAAAAGGGTTTAATAAGACTCAAAGCGACATATTCAATTGTCATTGGCTATAACACTTCTCACGTATCAAAAGTCACATGTTCAAATCCTAAAGGAAACGTGGGTACACCGTGAGATGTATCTCTTGTTGGGAGGGGAGTCTAATACGCTACTAACAAGAACGACAGATCAAACACACACGGAACAAACGAATATAGATCGTGGAACTTAATTTCTGACTCTCTCCCAATTTTAATGCAACAAGAAACACGAACAAGATGAAATAGACAAGAAAACACACAACACACCTGAAAATAACCACGACACACGTTTTACAAGGTTCGGCAACGTGCCTACGTCCTTTGGGGGGGTCTCCTGCGAGTTTCCTTTCCTTCAATCCACTTCTCCAACAAGAGAAGCTCTGAGATTACAAGTAGATGGAAACGATTTGTCTTCCAAAATACTCTAGATTTTTCTCTAGTCTTAATCTTTCTCAAAGAAATAATAATGATGTGTTGTATACAAAATTGGGGCGAAACCCCTTAAATAGTAGGTTAAATTCGTACAAGAAAATATGCAGATTGTGGGCAAAACTGTTTGCATCGGTCGACCGGTATTCGGTTTTCAGACTAACTGCCATAATTCGGTCGACCGCGAACCCCACGCCGGTCAACCGTTCCACGCTTCTGAATAACGCCTGGGAATCTTTGGAGATTTTCGGTCGACCGCGTGCCCCTCACCGGTCGACCAATCCGCACAGCTGGTCCTCGACTTGAAGCCCTTGGAGATTTTTGGTCGACCGCGTGCCCAGCACTGGTCGACTGATCCACACTTCGTTCCCAGCCATGAAGTCTTTGGAGATTTTCGGTCGACCGCGTGCCCAACACCGATCAACCAATTCTCACAGTTCGACGAATCTTGACACACTCTGGTAATTTTCAGTCGACCGAATCTCCTGTGCTTAACAAATCTAAACCCAATTTCAACACTCTCTCACCTACACTTATCAAAGAATTAAGAACATATTCTGAAATGTAATGTGCACTTTAAAAGAAAACACAATTTCCCATCCGAAAACAGACCCATATTTGGAAGGCTGGCATGACAAGAACAGACCAAAGTTCAAACACACATCATTTTATTAATAATCAGCCCGATCTGGACTTGTGGATTGGCTGATGTAGATAGGGTGGTCCATTGGGAGCCCATCATGGAACTTCAAGATCAACTGTTTGGAATTATGGGTTTTGAGTTGTTTTTTTCCTACTTTTGAAAAGTTTTGAGTGTGCCCAGTTTAGAGCTTAAAAATAAACACTCATCTTGAAACAGTAAATCAGTTTTAAGGTTAAAATCTAAAACAAAAGGTCATAAGTTAAATCTGGGTGAAACAAGAGCAGATGTAAGATATTATGAAATATTAAAGGGCATAGATGATATTTTGAAGTATTCATGGATGTTCATGAAATTATCCCGGCATTCTCATTCATTCAAACAAAAGAAAATTTCTTATCATTATTTGCAAGTGACCTTTACAAGACCAACACTCATATAATTAATTACAACTTCCAACTACCTGACACTAAATTAAACAAAAGCAAGGAAGAAGCCAAAAAAAGATACACGTCACTTGAATAATATAGATTACACACATGATAATAACTGCAAATTATAACTTAATTAGTTGATGGCCTTCATGAGAGATTGCTGAAACAATCTGTAGGGATCATTTTCACCCAAGCAGTTTCTTCTCAGAACTCTTGGCTCCTTTGGAACCGTCAAAGGTCTTCTTGACCTATACATCAAAAAAAAAAAAAAAAAAGACAAATGATTGTTATTTTGTTATTATATTATAATATGAACATAATTAAGTTGTCGTTTTGTACCTTTGTGGGCAAAATGGACGATCAAAGAGTGGCATCAACTGGGCTTTAGGGACCATTTCCTTCCTCATCTGCTTAATTTCCTCTTCTTCTATAACCTACATTTTTAATGAAGTGGTTAAGTGACCATTATTTACTTTCGAGCTTGTAAATGAAAATTATATTAATTAAACTCAACAGCTTAACTGTTGTTAATTACCAATCATTTATCGTGATAGAACATTTGTTGTACTTGTACCAAGTAATGATTCCTTGAAAATAATTGTGTAGGGTAAGCATATATGGTAATTAGACTTGGATGTTTTTATTCGCTGAAAAGGACTTTGATTGGGAATATGTGTGTGTGGTGGGGACATATTGTTCTCCATATATATATATATATATGCGCTTACCTTTTGAATTTTTTCTTCGAACTTCTTCAACAACTCCAGAGAATATAACTTGCTTGCAACCTAATGGTTGTACCAAACCACATATTGTAAACCAACATAATTAAACGAAATCAAATTTTAATAAATTATCACACTAATTAATGAAGATGTATCTTAATAATTACAAGATCATTGTATCCGGCCCGCCTTGCGGCTCGCTGTTGTGTGTGGAGTTTGATGTTCGCAGGCTTAGTTTGTTCCTTAACATGTTGTTTTTGGAGAACCTGTAAATAAATTGTGATGATGAGATGACTACAAAAAATTAGTGATGTAGAAATGAGTCGAAATGACTTTTTTTCTTCTTCTAAAAGGAGAGATAATTAAAACATTAATCTTGGCCTTGACCTGAGGTTTGTCTGTGGTCACCGGTCCTTGTGGCTTCTTCGCATGCCCTCCTCTCTGTAAGATTAATTATTCTCAAACTATTAGATCTTAATCCGCAAACATCTTTGAGATTAATACCCCTGAGTAGTATAGTTGTTAGGTTTTGTTCATGGTTGAAAACTCACTATGAACTCAGTTCAATTCTCCATTCGGTTCATGGCTCGATTGGTTCCGACGAGATGAGTGGGTCTACTCTTCAAATTTAAAGATGTAACATCAACTGTCTTTTTTGTTGGTTTTTTCCAAACACTTACAGACATGTTTAAAGGTGAATGGACCCCTCCAACAAATCTTGACCGTCCAACCCAAAAACTTGATTAAAGTACACAAGTTAGTTGGTTACAATTATTTCTTTTCAACACTTTAGGCTCCTCTGAAACATTGAGATTGAAAGAAGTGGATAACCAAATTAAAAACCAGCATTAGTTGTGGAATGTAACAATACCATTGACCCTTCCTTTTCCATCCTTGAATCAAATCCACAAATAAAAAGGGCTTTGCATGGAATAAACTTTACACTGCCAAAGTTGTGTGCAACCAATATAGGTGTAAAACTTATTAAACTTTTCCCCTACTCCCAAATAAAATATCATATACCAAACAAAGTGCTAATTGTTGCATGTGGTGTAAAAACATATATAGGCTTATAACATAAGCCCCAATCAAAATATCTTGTGACAAAAAGTGCAACATATGTTGCTACTAAATATATATATATATATCTAAGCGAGACATATGGTATAAGCAAAGTTAACTAAACTTCTAAGAATCATGCAAGCCATGTAGTAAGGCTATATCAACGTAACTAAATTGCAAAAATAAGAAGTTAATAAATCTGAGGATTGCATCAATACCTCTACATTCTTGTGCTTGAGAGTTTGAAATTGTCCTCCATTTCTCATAACTTTCTTGGGACTATTAGAGAGTGGACTAATAGACCTTGTGGACTACAACATGCAAAAACAAAACTTCAGCTAAAAAACTATATCAAACATGCGTGGAATGAAATATTAGAACTTCATGAACCAAAAGTTTAATATCCCACGCATGACATGTATGGAATAATATCATCAACTTAACGAAGCAAAATATATAATGCGAAGGAAGTAAGTAAAGTTGTGTGAACCTTTGGTGAAGTGCTAGTACTAGAGTTTCTTTCAGCCATAATGTTTGAGAAAAGAGAAGAGAACTTAGCAAACACCAACAATGAAGTGATAGAAGTAATTAACTAACTTGTGTGTTGGAACACTGATTTGAATGAGTTTATATAGGCGGGAAAGTAGGGATTTGTTAAGAAACACACTTCAAATTCAATTGCCACTTCACCAACAGCCACAATCTTTTTTTTTGAAAAACTTGGATACAATCACACATATCCAATCCACACCAAACTCTAAACGTCACTGATCAAAGCATGCTTAGAAAGGATGAACAACATTGCTATCACTGCTGTGTAAGCATCCTATTAGTATTAATTTTGAGCTAAGGAATCAAAATATCTCCACAAGTACTTCTGCTCATGTGATTAATTAAAATTGATTCTTCTCTTCTTTGGTTTTGCTTTGCTTCCAAAACAAATTAGTGATGCATTAATTCCACTTGGACTCTATATACGGTTCAGATGGAATCATATATAATTCGGATATTTGGTTACTTGGATTAGTCTTTGCACTTAAATGATGGTTTCTCATGAACCACATTAATCAATCTAGATTCTTGCCACATTAATCATTAATCTAGCTAGTTGTTATTGGATTTGTGTTGGTGCCATAATAATAGTAAGATATTTACTAGTAATATGATCGACATAATGATTTAACAAAAGAAACTAGAGATGGTTGGATTTGGCAAAACATCTCTATTACATATGGATAGAGATTAATTTGGTATAGACATAAGATATATAGTGTTGGTGTTGAAGAAACTCTGTCATTACTTATTAGTGGAGGGCTCAATATAGTAAGAGCGGGAAGGGCAAGTATTTGAATTTTGTAAAATTTCTAAATTTTAGAGGAAATAATAAATACTAATATAATATATCGATAGCAGAAAATTTTATGCAAGTAATTAACTAACTACATGGAAATGATAGTTGAGATGATCAATTTATGAATGTACACTTGTTTGACTAAATAATTCTTTTGCTGACATTTGTTTATTCACTATATTTTGCCTACATTAGGTACCCTTTGTGTATTTTTTATGTAGATTAGTTCTAATAAAGTTTGGTCGAGCAAGGTAGAAGATATCATTTCTTAAAGGTTTGTTTTAGACGTCTCTTCTTCCTGAGTACTATGAGACTATTTTACAAGACCTCTCTACTCTCATAACAAATATTTCCTATTGCCTATGGTTGTGAAGAACTATTGGTTTGTTTTGGTATCATATAAAATTTGTTAATTGCCTTTTTTTTTAAATGATCCTTTTGTAATAACCTTAACCTAAAACACCCTAATTAAACTAAACTAAACCTAATTAACCTTAATTAAGCCGTGAACAGTGAAGCATGAGGTGGAAGAATTGGATAAGATTTGGTTTTTGCTATAAATAGAGATGTTAGGTTAAGAAAAACGTTTTCTTCATTCTTGGTGTCTTCAGAGAGCGAGAGAAAGGTGAATTTGGAGAAGAAGAAGAAGGAGAGAAGGAGAATGAGAGGAAGTGAAGGAGAAGAGTTGGGTTGGGCTTGCCAAAGCTCGGGAGGCGTCCACAAACGTCAATAAGGTATGCCAAATCTTCAATATAACTCACTTAAGCCTTGTGAGTGTTGGGGATCGACGTTGGTGTCGAATTCCCCGTCGGATTGCAACCTGTTCAGAGGTTGAAGACGACGATCGGTCGACCGGTGCCTGTGGGCAGTCGACCGATCCCATTATTATATTGATTTGCACCCGCGAACGGTCGAACGATGTCTGAGGACGGTCGACCGTTATGCCAGATTTGTGCGGGAAAAAGAGTTGATGCTGTTATCGGTCGAACGGGTCCACTTAGCCGGTCGACCGAAACAATGAGAATAGGTCGGTTGGGGATTTTGACTTATTAAACAGTCGAACATCCTTAACCTGGTTCGACCGATCTATTCGATGCTAAGTCGGTTGGGAGCTTTGACCATCAAAACAGTCGACCGCTCTTTAACTTTCGGTCTACCGACTGAGCATTTTAATTAAGCAGTAGAGTGCCTTTGATCTTTCGGTCGAACAGTATCTCTGTTCCGATCGACCGAATATGACTTGGGCAAAATGCTGAGATCCCTGTTATCGGTTGAACGACCCCTTGGTTCGACCGGTCGGGTATATAAATATTACAAATATTGTATAACGTAGACCATCCAAACGGTCGACCGCTAGATGACTTTTGTTCGACCGATGGGTCGGTAATTCAGTTGGCGTGGTTCGACCGATACACTTGTTTGTACAGTACAGAGTACTGTGCGGAGGACCGGTCGACCGGTGTGCTTGTAGCGGTCGACCGATCTGCCGCAGGTTGGTGGATTTATCCACACGCGAGCCGTCGAGTATAGGTCGACTACCGGCTCCGAGGCGACGGTCGATTACCAGCCTTGAGAGCGACGGATTTCACCTTCGACGAGGACGTATTATTGTTGGCCTCTCATATCAAGCGGGGTGTGAGAGATGAGTGTCGTAAACCTTGGGCTGTTTGCTGGGGTTTGTCGGTAGGCCGAGGATGTTCCGGCAGGGTGCGCGTCTGGCGGCTCTTGGGGGAGCAGAGGTTGTCGTCTGACCCGAGTTGTGTATTCGGCGGGCTGACTCGCTCCTGGGGTGGCGGCGTAGTGTCAGAGTTCCTTTCTGCACTCTTGGGGAGCAGTGGTGCCGACTGATCCTTGTGAGGCAGCGGTGGACTGACTTGACCATCGTGGTGGCAGGAGTGGTTCAGTACCGCGGAGGCGGAGATTGGTATTATTGTGGACCCGAGGCGGATGATCATGTGCATTGCATTGTCTTTAATTCCATTTTGTATTTTAGGAGGTTTGGTATACGGGGTTCCTTCAGGGAACTCAGGCATGTTTCAATTGTTTTCATTTCAGGTAGCGAGTTGCATTAGAGTCGAGGTGGTGACTGAGGAGAGTGACCCCGGGATCCGATCCTGTAGTTGTCTGTCTCATTTTTTTGAGGTGATTACATATTGTATAGTTTTTTCGTTGTAATCACAGTCAGTTTGTATATTTGACTTCCACGTGGATCTTTTATATTATATATATGTTGGTTGTTTCCCGTGACGTGCCATTGTTGACCATTGACAGTCTTTTATATTGGTTAAATTTTCCGCTGTTTTCGGGGACGTTACACATTTAGTTGCCTATTATAAATCCAAGAATGTTGCTGAACACGGCTATATTTAGATAGAGAGTATTTACATATTGCCGCTTCCTAAGTATAAGTACGTATGATGTATTTCCAAAAACACTCTTGCTTCACAATCAAGTTAAAAACATTTTTTGTCAATGAACCACTTCTGGTATGGCTTTTTGGTTAGAAAGAAATATGATTTTTACAACAGTGAGGACAATATGATAAAAGTATCATGCAATAATACACATACTAGTATTGCACAGTTTTACCATGAAACAAAATATACTTCATTCTAAGTACATGTACATGACAATACCAACACTATAACAAAATATACTTCGATTTTTTTACCATAACCTGTTCTTATGTTGTTACGTATGTCTCGATTCTGATTCTAATATATGTTCAAAAAGTTTGTCGTATGATAAGATTTGATAAAATCAAAATCGAAAGAAAAAGGTTTCAGAATTTTTTATTAGAAATAATGAAAATTTAAAAACTTTTCAAGTAATATAGTTCGGATTCACTAGTACCCCCGATATATATATATGTATACATATATATTATGTATATATATACATATATATATATATACATATATATACATAATATATGTATGTATATGTATGTATGTATATATATATACATATATATATGTATATATATATTATGTATATATATGTATGTATGTATATATATACATATTATGTATATATATATATAATATGTATATATTATGTATATATATATATGTATGTATGTATATATATATATGTATATATAATATGTATATATACATGTATATATAATATGTATATAATATGTATATATATACATATATATAATATGTATGTATGTATGTATATATATGTATATATATACATACGCCCTCCGAGATGAAAATCCTGGTTCTGCCGCTGATCATGAGTAAATGACCTGCACTAAACTCAGAAAAGAACTAATCATATATTCACATAAACATAGTCAAAATGAAATATACGTAGAGTGATATAGAAGTGCACACACACATACTGTAATTAAAATGCCTTATCAAACTTATGATTCTTATGATTGGTTTGAGCTAACTAATTATTTCCCAAGTTATTTACTAATCAAGATCTTTCACTTTTCCACGAAACATCTCTTGAAATTCAAGATAACTTTTCCCTGAAATATCTTTTGCAACTGGTCCAATATCAAACTTTAATTAATAATATGAATATTAGATCACAGCTAGATGCATACTCATCCTATCCACTTTGCACTTTTACGTTTTATTTATATTTATGAAGTTGTTGAACTCACAAAGTTAAAGGCTTAAATTAGAAGTCCAACCTGTAAAAATATCTAACCAACCACACTCCAAATATCTTACTTACCACCACAAATATCACCACCACTTTAACTTTGCACTTTTCCAAAGCCAAAACCCCCAAGTTAATTAGAAAGAGCAATATCACATATTTAATACTAACTATTGCCACATCAGATAACAACATCAGTGGACGTTCACAATAACACATCAAATGCGTTGGTGTTCGTTGGAGAATTGAACGTTGAACAACAAATTATTTGAGGAATCAATGATTAATCTTCAAAAGCTAGCTTAGACTATTGATCAATATGTTTGTTTATATTCTAATCAATCAAGTCCAAAAAATAACTACTATAGCAGTTCGTATCATGTGTGTTTTCCACAAGCGACAAACCACAAATGTTGTCTTCATCGTTTTTGATTCCTGAAAAACTAAGTGAAATTGATATAAAAAAAACTAAATCAAAATATATATGATATAGAGCAAATGAGAAACTTCTTATAATTAACCTTTAAATCTTTGCTTCAAAAGCAACTCATACACGTAATACATGACTGTGAAAGTGCAAAATATATTCTTTTCTTTGGTGAAAAAGTGAAGAAAAGTGCAACTTTTGCTACTCATTATAGATATCTTTGGGGATCAAAAAATGACATGTGAACTAATTAGTGCAACTTTGTTAAGTTAAATGACACAAGAAAGGGAAAAATATCTAGTAAAAGTGCATTCGAGGGGTCTACTATAGATCAACAAAAAAATTGATAAATTACAGATGTAACTTTCTTAAAAGGAAACTTAGGCCATATGTTGCATTCTCAAAACATGTCGTGCAGCAGTTTAATGGGTTTCTACTTACAAAAAGTGATGCTTATTTCCTAACCTCCACTATTATATGTATTGATGGGTCATACTAGCCAATTATTCTTTTTTTTAATAAACAATTAAGGTTTCAAATATGTTTAACCAATTGAGCTTGGTATGATTAAGAATGGGCTTAAAGGAGAGCCCAACCTAATTGATCCATTGAGTTTGATTGGGCTCAAGAATTGTAACCTAGCCCAACTTGGTCAAGTTGTAGGGATTGGTGGGTTGGATCAATTTGGTTGGACAGAACATGACCTGGATTGGACAATTGTTGTCAGAGGGATTGAGTCAAATTGCTCAAGGGAGCTTCACTTACATCCAATTTTGGCTAAAATGGAGTTTGATTCGGATCGCGTAGTTGAGCTTAAAGAGCTTAATTACGGAGTTTTTGGCTTCAAGGATTCATAAATGGTGGATAATCTTTCTAACTGATCAAGTGAGACTAACTTGAATTACTTAGATCAAAGTCTCAATCAGCTCGCGTTGCCCTACATATATCGAAGACTTCTTAGAAGTCAAAATTTACTTGATCAAAGTCTCAATCTGCATTAGTTGCGTTATATGTATAAATGTCTATAAATATACAATTTTATTTGCTATTATTTTTTATTGTGAATTTTCTGATTCATCAAGAATAAATGACATAAAGCATATAAAAAAATAATCGATCCAAAGTGAATTGATTCCATTGATTTGAATTTATTTTGTCAAATACAATTAAATTATGTAGAAAAAATTAGACTCCAAACCACCCTATAAACTCCATAAGAGTTGGCAAAACAGCAAGAAGAAAAGTATGCAATTTTAGTTGAAGTCCTATATCACCTAACCCGTTTATTATAATGTGTTGACCATGTTGGTCTCATTGGAGATAGCGGTTGTGGCAAAAGGGCGGTAGCCCCGGCAGGGAAAGAGATCAACGAGTTTGTGAAATTTTTTTATGAAATTGGAGGATCAAATTTCGTATTCCAGATTATACATGTTTATATGTAATTTGATGTACGATGCGGATTGCACTAGGTTTTTATGGTGTTGGTATGATTTTCTATTAATGCTTGTGTCTTCCCTTTTTGTTGCACGCTCGACAAAATAGTGGATTTGTGAATGTGTAGTGCCGTGGTTTTTCCATTTCACGTAAAATTTTTGTCTTGTATTTTTGTGCGTGCTTTTCCTTTCCGTTTGTCTACTTCCACAGGATGGAATTCTCAACATATTATGGTATGGACTACAAAATATAGAACCAACCTGTGGCCTCCTCAACTCATGTTTCCTCGTCCAGCAGATTTTTCTTCTTAAGAGATCGATGCAATCATTTTAATTAATCTTACTTCAATTACGATTTTACGATTTGACTTCTATATGCATGAAAGATACATGCGATGAAAGATACGTGAGGAAAGTTATTTTGTCAAAGATTTATAATGGTTGAAATGCAACACGTATTCAACTGCAAAATCTTTTACTAGATTTTCAAGATAGAATATATTTAGATCCACCTTGTTCTTTTGGTCGCATATTGTGTTGCAACAGTTCCAGAGGTAGTTTGGACATGTTTTCCAAACATAAGCTTAGCTACGAGGGAAACCTTAGAATGACAAAAATTTGATGCCAAAACTTACCTAATGATCACAACAGGTTGTTGTGTTCCAGACAATTTACTTGGAATTTATTTTTTGTATTCATACTTTAGCACAAAAGGATGCAAAAGTAAATGGAGTTCCTTTATCCTAGAAGTACTCTAAAATTTACTACTATATTCATTATTCAAGCCAACAAGGAGCTTCCAAGAACTAAAGAAAAAATGATAATGCATCATTCCATTAATACACATGGTGTAATTCAAAATATCTTAACGCAGCAGCAGTGGTGCATGCACTGCACTCCTGCAGAGATCCGTACGTGGGGTAGAACAGAGAATTGACAGGTGCATGCATCAGTTCAAATATACTTTTTTTTTCTTCCTTGGAATTCGAGTATATTAATTCTTTTGTTAACTTTACCAAACCTTTATTTTTCCAACTTTACCGAATCTTATCCTGACCACGCAAGTTGTTTAGCCAGACATGACTTTTGATTTTGGTTATTTTAAGATTAAAATCAATATATCAGTCGCTTAAAATCAGTACAACGTACATCAAATTTGTTTACATACCTACTCTTGTTAACTCAACCAGTAAACTTTGAAATGTAACCCATTTCTGTTGAAATTTGGTTAGTAGAATTGTAAGTACAGGAACAGAAAGCATCGGTCGACCGTGACTTAAGTTACGGTCGACCGGAAAAATCCAGAGCGTCCAGGATAACGAAGCTTGAGAGTCGTCATAAGAATCAAGTTTGGGAGTTAACGAAGCTCCCCAAGAGAAACCGCGCGTTTGGGTGCAAGTGGATCTTCAGGAATAAGGAATGGTCAACTCCTATAGAGGAGTTAAAATATAAAGCAAGCTTGGTTGCAAAATGATATGCTCAGAAGGAACAAGTCGATTACAACGAGATATTCTCACCCGTTGTAAATCATACCTCGATTAGAGTGTTCTTAGCCATGGTGACTATGGACAACATGGAGTTAGACCAAATGGATTTGAAGACAACTTTTCTTCACGGGCACATAGAGGAAGAAATCTATATGAGACAGCTGGATGGGTTCATCGCACGAGACAATGAAGGACAAGTTTGCAAGCTGAAGAAGTTCCTCTGTGGACTTAAGCAGTCGCTGAGACAGTGGTGCAAAAAGTTCGATTCATTCATGATTGATAATGATTTTGTACGTTGCGACTATGACAATTGTGTTTACTTGCAAAGTCTTGGAGACGGAACACACGTGTTCTTGCTCTTGTATTTGATGATATGTTAATCGCAGCTAAGGAGATGAAGCATATAAATGATATCAAACTGAAGCTTCACAGAGAGTTTAAGATGAAAGACATCGGGAATGCAAAGAAGATTCTCGGTATGGAAATCTCCAAGGATACCGAGAAATGTGAAATTCTGCTCACTCAAAGGATTTATATTCGGAAGATACTCGAGAGGTACAATTTTGAGAAGGCCAAGCAGGTGGCCACACCTATTAGTGCTCACTTCAAGCTCTAGTTGAAGTGCAACCCCTCTACTGAAAAGGAAAGGAGAGATGTGGAGAGAGTTCCATATGCTAGTGCAGTCGGATCCATTATGTATGCAATGATCTACACTTGGCCAGACATTTTCACACGTAGTTAGCCTCGTGAGTCGTTATATGGTTAACCCAGGAAAGAAGCATTAGAAAGCGTTGAAGTGACTGTTGAGGTACCTGAAGGGAACCATGAATGTTAGCTTGAAGTTCTCCAAAGATGAATCACAAAGGCAGGTGAAGGGGTATGTTGATTCAGATTATGCTGGGGATCTGGATAAACGGATGTCCACAACAGGGTACGTGTTCACTTTGGGTGGAGGTCCAGTGAGTTGGAGATCGGTTCTCTAACATACTACCGCATTGTCTACGACGGAAGCAGAGTACATGACAGTTGTCGATGCCCGAAAAGAAGTTATATGGTTGTAGGGTTTGGTTATCTCTTTGGGGATGGAACATGAAGTGACCAAATTGCATTGCGATAGTCAAAGTGCAATTTATTAAGCCAAAGATCAGACGTTTCATTCAAGTACCAAACATATTGAAGTAAGGTACCATAAGATCCGGGAATGGATCGAGCAAGGGCAGGTTATTCTCTAGAAAATCGACATGAGCGAGAATCCTGCAGATATGATGACCAAGGTGGTCAATGTGGAGATGTTGGAGTTGTGCTCGGAGCTTCTCAATGTCCTCAGAAACTGAGAAGGAGCGCTCCGGGGGGTAGCGCCAACGGTGCTTCGAGGAAGAACAAAGGATGCCGGTCAGAGATGGCTAAGGTAACAATTTTAAACCAAGGTAGAGATTGTTGAAATTTGGTTTGTAGAATTGTCAAGTACAGGAAAACAGGAAGCATCTAAGTCACGGTCGACCGGAAAAATGCAGGGCGTCCACGATTCGTCGAAATGTGAGTTTCGGTCGACCGGAAACTTCCAGAGCCTTCAGGGAAAAAGTCGGTCGACCGGTGTTGGGCACGCGGTCGACCGGAAACTTGCAGGAGCTTCAAGTCGAGAATCAGCATTGCGGATCGGTCGACCGAAACTTAAGTCACGGTCGACTGAGAACTTCCTGGGGCTCCAAGGCGCTGTTCAGAAGCGCGACACTGTCGACCGGCTCGGGGTGAGCGGTCGACCGAACGATGGAGGTTACACACAAAAAAGCATCCGGTCGACCGATGGAGAATTCCGGTCGACCATTGCAGACGATTTTGCCCACGATCTGCATGTTTATTTATACAACTTTAGCCCATTATAAAAGGGTTTTTCGCCCTAATTTTGTAACATAACACACAATACTTATTTCCTTGATAGAGATTAGGTTAGAGAGAGATCTAAAGTGCTTTGGGAGACATATTGCTTCCAATCGTTTGTAATCTCGGAGACTTCTTTTGTTGGAAAAGAGCTTAAAGGAAAGGAAACCCTTAAGAAACTCCCTAAGGACGTAGACATTTTGCCGAACCTTGTAAATTCACGTGTGTCGTGGTTTGCTTCAGATGTGTTGTATGATTGCTTGTCTATTTCATCTTATTCGTGATTCTTGTTGCATTTATGATTGGGAGAGAGTCCGAAGTTAATTTTCGCAATCAATATTCGTTTACGTGGTGCGTTTAATCCGTAATTGTGCTAGTGCATTGTTATATCCCTCCCAACAATTTTGCCAAGATATAACTTGTCATCCTTGTTAGTGCTGAGTTAATCTTAGTTGGTATGCATCACTTTAAGTTAAGTTATTGATCAATTTCGTCCACACACTGGGATTAGTTCAAACAAGACTTAAAATATCAAATTCAAAATATCAAAATCTGAAAATGTGGACTTCAGATATGGTAGGTTGTAGTTAAAACAAACAAACCCAAGTGGCCAACTTGAATGCCCACAACACCACAAAAATACTCTAAAAGACTCCATATGTTTAAATCATGTGCCACCTTTGGTTTGGCAGTACTGCAAACAATCACTTGCAACAGTTCTTTGCCTATGGAAGATCATGGATTTTGATGGACGATAAGATGGGAAATATGCAATGCAATAGTATTGTGCAACACCACCTACGTGGATGAACTTGTGCCGTGATAATTAAGATTTTGTGTGTGTCGGTAGCTTTTATATATGCATGGCGTCCTTCATTGATGATTAATTAAGTTCCACTTTCTATTAGGGTCAGGTCTAGGTTTGCAGTTCCGGGTATTAAAGAATGGGTTTTAAAATTTGAAGTGAAACTTTCTTTGAAAGTGTTAAATGTTGTTTTGTTTTTCCTTATTAAAATCCTAATCCAAGATCCATGATTTATATTAGCAATCGAACCATCACCTTCAGTCAGTAAATTTGAAGTGAAACTGAAGTATATGTTTTGAAAAAGTGTTATAGGTTGGAAACTTCTGCCAGTTTGGAGATACTTTTAGAGGGGATTGGTTTATTTAATGATTTTATATACATTTCTAATTTTACAATATATGTAAGAAATATAACTTTTTTCCTTAAAAGAAATAACACTTTTGTGCACCTATATATAGATCACTAATTCACTATTCAGTATTTTTTCCTTCTGGTTTTAGTATTTATATTTAATTGATAGGTAGCTTTCTTTCAGGAAATTATTACCCTTTTTGCCACTAATTAACTTCAATCTTCTTCTCTGATGGTTTTATAGTAAAAAATACTGATTAGTTATAAATATGGAAATAGGGGAAAAGAAAAGGAGAAAATGTCATGAAAAGAATAAATTATATAAAATCACACTGTGGATAACCAATAGAAGGCTGATTTTGGTTAAGACAGGAGCAGATAACTGGATTCCTTGTTCCTCACAAAATTCAATCATTTCTCAAATTTTTTTGCTGCACATTTTTTTATTCAAATAATACGTCTTCAGATTGGTTACTAATTTCACATATATAAGGAATTAAGGTTTGATATTTGGCCCTTTTTTCATATCATTTAAGAACAGATAAGGAAATTAAAAGAAAAATGAATACCCACTGACATATTTATCTTGATATATACTCATAGTAATCTACCACTTCAAAATATATATAGGTTATTTTATGAGGACAACTTTACTTAAATATGCTAAGAAATGAATTTCACAGTTCAGGCACCGCCTAGGCGAGCCTAGGCGGCCGGCGGCGTCCGGTCGCCTGGGCGATCGCCTAGGCGGTTGTGCGACCGCCCAGGGCTGGGCGGTAATTTTTTTTTTTTTTAAATTCAATTAATTTTCATAAAATAGATAAAAAAATCAGGAAAAATCGGGAAAAATAGAAAAAAATACACAAATATTTTCTAAAACTACCATACATGTTTAGGCTTCGAAAAGACACCTAGTTCCTCGACCAAGGCCTCACTAGGCACCCCCTCTACCCACCTAAACACTTAGGTATACAATTTATTGCTCAGTAGTACGATTACAAAGTAACTCAGAGTTCATACAATAGTAGATAAAAGAGAAAGTAGAATTACAAGCTAACTAACTAATTCCATTGGACACATTGATCTAATGTCCAACTGGGAACCATATCATATCCTCCACCACCATCAGAGTCGTCGGAGTCGTTCTCATTCGGATTGTCGACGTAGACATCATCTTCTTCAGTTTCTTCATCGTCGGTTTGGACATATTGCTCGTCGATGTCCATCGGTGGTTGAGAACTCGATGCACCTGGATCTCTAGAACTGATGTGAACGATGGCATCATCCATGCCACGACCTAATAATGGCGCGTCAGATGCAGTAGAACACCGCGGGTCAGATGCAGTGGACATGGATCGAGCAAAGCGTCTCCGTGAAGAAGAATGTCCCAAAGCTGCTTCCTCGACATCGGCCCATGTAAGCTCCTCTCCAGCGAAGACCGGATCTTCAGTTTCTACCAACCACGGATGCTCGTCGAAGAGATCGTACTCCACACTGATGGGGTCATAAAATCCAGGCTTCTCCATCCTTTGCTGAAACCTTTGCCTTAACTTTTGGTTGTAGTTCACATACACCAAGTCATTCATCTTCTTCACAGCCAACCTGTTCCTTCTCGTTGAGTGCAACTGCTCGAAGACACTCCAATTCCGCTCACAACCTGATGCCGAACATGTCAATCCCAACACCCTCACGGCCAACCTCTGTAATGCAGTCTCTCCCATGTCTGCGCCATACGATTGCCACCAATCTATAGGTCTTCTTTCCGACCTTTGTCTGACGACCATATCCCTCGAGAATATTCCGAGGGAGTTCTTGTAACGATCAAGTAAACCGCAAATCTTGTCTTGTTCTGCAGGAGTGGGGACGAGCCGCTCTACGACATCCATGAATCCAGGCATATGCTCATTGAAAGCTATATTTCGATCCTGAGGTGGGACGGAGAAGAAGGTACCAGGGTTGAGTAAGAAACCAGCAGAATGTAGCGGTGATGACATCATCTTCCCTGGACCCCACCTGGTGTCGATGAGGTCGATGACTTGCTTGTACAACCTCGGGTTTCCGTCAAAGTTCCTCATGATTTGTTCTTTGGCTTTCTCCATTGCGTCACACAGATATCCCATCGCTGGTTTCTCATCGCCGTCAACAAGTCTAAGAACCTGAACCATAGGTTGTGAGGCCTTCAGTGCCTTTACGACGTTGGTCCAGAAACCACTTTGTAGAATGGTCTCGGCAACTTCAGTAGAGATCTCCTTCTTTTTCTTGTTCTTTATCCAACTTGCATTAGGATCGTTGTACCCCGGGGAAACAACAAAGGCTCGGAGTTTGTCTTTCTTCAGAAATAACCTTTTAAACTCAGAAATGCGGTGGCAAATCTCGTGACAGCAGGGCGTAGCAGGTTCCCTTCAATGGCAATTCGCATCCTCTTCAACAACATGGCAGAGCTGTTGAAATGTTTGATGATCTTCCGAGCTAAAGCAATAGTCTTCAAAAACAACTTGCCAATATCCTCCAAGATGAGATCGATGCAATGCGCTGCACAGGGAGTCCAAAACAATCTCCTTCTTTTTTGTTGCAACATCCTACCGGCAAGTACGTACGCGGCGGCGTTGTCGGTGACCACCTGAACAACGTGTTCTTCGCCAATCTCGCCAACTACCTTGTCCATCAGCTTGTACAGGTAGTCTGCGGTGTGAGAGTGACCGGAAGCATCTACAGACCTCATGAACATGGTACCTGTCGGACAATTTACTAGAAAATTGATTATACTCCTACCGGACCTATCAGTCCACCCATCTGTCATCAACGTGCACCCGTATGTTGCCCAATCTTGTCTGTACGATTCTAGTATACCTCTAGTGTAGTCAATTTCTTGTTTAAGGCACGAGTCACTAACTTCATGATACGTCATGGGTTTAAGTCCGGGTCCGTAAGTACTAGTAGCGGATATTGCTTCCTTCCACTCAGGCGTCCTTACAGTGTTGAATGATATACCACATCTATAGAAAAACCTAGCCCATTTTTGATTAATTGTTTTCCTATCTTCTTTTCTAAAGGTTCTTTCGATGGTTGTTTGTTGGGGGCCGGAAACCACGTCCTTCCCACGTCCGCAAAATGGTGCCCACAAACGTTGTTTTTGTCTCTTTCGACCAGGAACGGGGCGAGAACGGGAGGTTGGGGTCGGAGCAGAACCGGAACCCGACCCGGTTTCTAGATCAAATTCTATGTTTTCTCGGTCTACATAATCATCAAGACATACATTTTCGTTTTGTAATGTCCTACTGTTTCTAATCATGTATGCAGTTATGTCTTGTTTAATAGAGTCAGGAACTTTATCACAAGGTCTAGCATTGCTACCGGGTGTGTGTGCAAGATGTTGTTTGTGACGGGCTATACCACCTCTAGTTTCCTTACCACATAACTCACAGACAATACAATTTTTATCATTAGCGCTAATGTAATGGGCAGTATTCCAACCGGGGTCATTTGTACGGGTAGGTCTTAGGTCATCGTAACTCTCGTGATGCATAGGTAGACTAGTGCCGGGTACGTAAGCCATATCTTAAAACTAGACTAATATAAAATTTAGACTAATATGAAAATAAAATACTAATTAATTTAATTCTAAAGAGAAGTTAGAAAGAGTGCACTTGATTTTGACGGTTGAAGAATGAAGAAACGGATCGGAGATTTCACTTTCCAACTTCAAAACTAAGCACCAGACCGGAGACTTAATCGCAAAACTTGATGATTAGGAAGGTTGATGATGAGAATAGGATTATGAAGAAGAAGAGAATGAGAGATGTGTGAAAAATGAAGAGGTTTGGAGGGGTTTATATAGGATTTGGGGCTAGTGGCAAAGTTGTAATTTTTGAAAAAAAAAATAATAAAAAAATTAAAAGGAGAGAGCCGTTGGAGAGCCTCCAACGGCTCTCGCCTAGGCGATCGCCTAGGCGAAATGATCGCCTAGGCGATCGCCTATTTCGCCCAGCTCTGCTGGGCGAAAGGCGGTGGTCGCCCAGGCGACCACCGCCACCGGCGACCGCCTAGGCGACCGCCTAACGCCTAGGCGGTCGCCTACGTAAACGTTGGTTTAAACAGTACAAAATTTCAAAGAAAAATGTATTATCATGTAATACATTATTTAAAAATTTTAAAAAATGAAATTATGAAGAGTGTGTAAATTAATTTTTGGTCATGACTAATTTTTGGTTCTCAATTTTCGGTCATGAATAATTAATTGTAGGGTTTTGTCACCATCGCTTGAGCTGTTCTAAAATGAAAGCAACATTATGTTGAATTTAAATTGCACGCTGAGTTCTCAATTTTCGGTCACAACAATCTAACTTCACAAGTTCGCCGTTTGGTTGTCTGTGGGTTTTTCGCATTAATCTTTTAAATATGTTAACATCAAATGATCGAGTGCAATTTTAAAAACAAATAACAAATTGGCAATACCAAGCTCATTGATCAGATGCACCAAATTGACAATATTTCCACGTATCTTGGTCCAAGATATTCTCTATTTTCTTCCAATAGATTCCAATGATTTAAGTTTGTTCACATGGAAAGAATTTAGGTATATTAAGTGGATCATTGGCCACCGTACCATTGTTTGTAAATCTGAAACGTCTTAAATTTCTTCTTTCATCACACGAGAAAAAAAGAGCAATATTTACATACATACGTACAACTTTTATTCGTTTGAGTTTTGTGGTTTCACATCTTTCCTTCTATTTTCATCTTAAGGAAAACGTACATACAACATTATGTTCAACAGGAAAGTCTGCTTCTCAAAAACACAAATTACTCGAGAAATTGTCTCACATTTCTATAATCTGTTTAACGGAAAAAAAGCATCAAAGTTTCGATAAATTGGGACACGATAATTCCCACAAAAATTAATGACCCAAACTCAATCATCTCCATTTTTAAACTTAAAGTGATCAAACGAGCAATATTCGAGATTACAACAACAATAACAAAGTCTTTTATCCCAAACCAGTGTTCGAGATTGCGCTTGGGAAAACACCTGGATCCGATGGTTTCAATTTCAATTTCTTGCAACGATTTTGGCATGATCTAAAAAATCAGATTATTAATATATTCGAAAAATTGCATCAAAATCGCATACCCCGAGGAAATTCGAAAACTTAAACCAATGCTTCATTACGTTGATACCCAAAAAGTTGGGAATTGAGACAGTTAAAGATTTAAGACTTATCTCTCTACTCACTGGCTCATACAAATTATGGGCAAAGGCTTTAACTTCACGACTTTCCGTAGCCATCAATCCTATCATTCTCCAAACTTTGTCGGTTTTCTTAAAAGGAAGATAAATTTCCAATACTATCTTAGGAGCGCAGGAAATAGTGCATTACATTCATAAAAACAGAAAAGAGGCGTTAATACTCAAATTAGATTTTTGAGGAAGCTTTCAACAAAATAGAATGAGACTTCCTATTGGCTAACCTAAAAGAATTGGGGTTCCCACCGTTTTGGTGCCACTGAGTTGAGCTTTGCATTAAAACTTCGCGAGCATCAATCATTATTAATGGAAAACCAAAAGGATATTTTCGCAATACGAATGGTCTTCAACAAGGACATCCCATATCCCATCTCCTCTTCATAATAATGGCAAACTTCCTAAGCCACATGTTAAGAATGGGGATGTCCAATGGCCTAATACACGATATTACTTTAGGAGAAGATAGGCTAATGGTGATGAATTTACAGTTTGCTGACGACACGATTCTTTTTCTCCAAGCTGATGAACAAAACATGGTGAACATTAAAAGAATTCTAGTAATTTTTTAGAACATTTCTGTGTAGGATTTCGTGTTCCTATGTATGTATATATTTTAAAAAAATTAATACAAACATACAAGATCGATTTCATATTTTCATTGATTTACGTACATGTATTTGTTTATTCTAATATCATGCAATACTACACATATTAAAATAAACAAAGGATAAATGATCTTACCCAAAGGTTCTCTAAAACCTTTCAGAAGATCCGGAGTTCCGTTGCTCGTCGAATCGCTCGCAAATTCGCCTCCAAGTGTTCACCAAACTCTAAACAAGATCAGAGAGAAAGTAGCTAGTCAATCAATCTCTAATTAAGCTTAGAATCTAGCTAATAGACCATATTTATGCTCTTGAGATTTCTATCTTCAAAACTTAAAACTATTAAGAGATTTTCGTGGTGATTAAGGGAGACATTAATGAGAGATTTTTTTTGCATTAACATAAACAAGTAGGATGAGGGGTTGGCTCCTTCTCTCACAATTCGAGAGGATCAGCTCTCACCGAAGACTATACTCGTTGTCTTGTGCTTTCAACAAGACCCTTGCTTCCTTGACAAACAATTGGAGTGGAACAACACTCTCTAAACTTGAGCACACTTGAGTAGAATATGGATTTAAGACTAAAGTGTGGAAGGTTTTGAGCTTTTGAGTGTTTGGATCTTCTCTCTAATGTTGGGGACAAATATGAGTGAGAGAGTTGTATTAAAATGTGTTTTACAACTCTATTTATAAGCATTAGAGAGAATAGAGCCATTGGGGTTGATTGGGTATAAGTTGGTGTATGATACACAAAACAGAAACTCGCAGGACCCAATTCTGATGTAATTCGGTCGACCGGATCGGGATAAACGGTCGATCGTTTGGCAGTTTTGAACTCAGTTCGGTCGACCGGTAAGGTAATGGTCGACCGCCCAACGCTAAGACTCAGGTACACTTAAGTGATCGGTTGAACAACGAATATGGTTCGGTCGACCGATTTGCACTAGGCACTTAGGGGTTGACAAACAATGATCTATTCGGTCGACCGAACAAGGTCTAGCGGTCGACCGATTTTCAACAGCAGGTTTGGGTTTGTCAAGAGACTGACATTCGGTCGACTGATACATGAAATGTATTTGGGGTATTTTTGGTTTAATACGAATACGATCGTTGGGTATATACGACAAAACTAACAGTCGGAAAAATAAGTTTACGCGGTCGACCGAAAGTGGATACATGGTCGATCGAAACCGGGCAGTGAAAACACAAACATGATACTTGATCACTCGGTCGACCGAACGGGCTGTTGCGGTCGACCGAATGTGGGCAGAGTGTTAGGGTTCAAGTTTAGTGTTTTCCGGTCTAAGTTTGAGTGATCTATTGATGTCCAAATTATGTGAAATTTTGTGTGTGACTTCTATAAGGAACCTAGTGTGTGTTTCAGTTGATTTTAGCTCAAGTATTGCTCAATTTACACAAGTTCCTAAGACTCAAAGAAAATACAACATACATGTCTTCAAACGAGCTTGATTATATGTCTTGACTTGATTTTCCTTTTTCCTTTTTCCTTGAGTCTTGATCACCTGTAGAGGTTAGCACAAAACAATATATATGCAATGCAACATGTGTGCTACTCTACATGATTATAATTAAGATTAGGTTGATTAAATCATCAAAACATATATTAAGGCCAAAAAGCCAACAAATATCCCAAGATATCTCCTGGATATTTTCTCTCGGTTGACCGTTCATGCTCGGTTGATCGACCCAATTGTCCAGGCAATCCCGACAATTTCGGTCGACCAATTGTGTTTACCCGTTCCCCGTTCGGTTGACCGTTTCGAAGACACCTCGATCGACCGAACCCTAAACGGATTACCGTGTTTGACCCCGATTTTTCTTTTGTCAAATTTTGGATTTATTTCCAACAAAAATTAATCTTTTGGGGTTTTTAGCAAATTTATATCTTATGTAATATATATTATTCTATGCAAAATTAAATTATTACATCCCATAATATACACTCCTCATATGAATTTATTATGATTCTAATTATGTCAATTCTCATGACATATTGATTTTATTCATTCACCACATGTGTCCCTTTTTCACATGAAACCCGACACATCATACGAACTCAAAATCAAACTTCTTGTTTCCCATTTTTGTGGTGTGACCTATATGAGGATCTAAACCAAATCAACATCGATATTAAACACTTAATATCCTAAACTATAAGCGGTATCTAGCTGCACATTATAGTTATCTAAAAAGCATAGATGTCTTTGCTCCACTCGAACCAAAACAAGATCCATTTAGTGATGTAAGTGCACCACTTGTGTCCGTCCATTGCCTCACGATATTAAGATTATATATGCAAAATAGAAATGTGTCACAGTTGTATTATATTCATTTCTTGATCTCTTAAGCTAATTATAACTATGTAACTTAACTCAAGTTACATTGTGCATATTATAATTTTGCTTTATCAAGGGACCCACTAATATCATCACTCAATTAAGAGGTGCAACGATAATCGTTTGACTAGCTATCTTTTTCAGCACAAGTCATGTTCAACAAACTATTGCCTTTATCACTATACTCATTGATAGTTTTTGACAATAATCAAATTAAGTACTTCTTGAGTGAAAAGATATAAGTCTCATATCTTAAGATCTGAGACACAGTAAAACATTAATGACACGAAACACAATTCCATAATATTTTACTTGTTATGTCTATTCAACATATAAAAGCAAACTTTTCCTCTTTTATATACTCATGTTGTCAATTATTTGTAGAGCTACAACAATCGATGATCAACACGACAATCTTATCTCAGTGATTAATGTTCCATGTTAATTACCATGATTCTGAATACATTTTGATTTATGTAAACCATTATCTTTTAGAGCTCTACGATTAAGGACCAAGCGTCTCTTCCTTAACACTTCCAAAAGACGAATATCATAATCAAGGAACAAAATGTTTGCACATCCAATTCATAATAATTGACATATAAAAGTAAAACTTTTATAACACATTCCTTTCACTCTGGACTAAAGATAAACTTTGAGAAATCCTGCATCAGTAGGACACACGTAAATCCAGAATCTTTATCTCGCTTCTAATCCATATTGGGATGCAATAAGGGTGAAATTCATTTTAAATACCTAGGAATACCCCTCACCCCAAACAAAGGACCTAACACATTATGGGGACCAATCCTCGAAAAGATGAGGAACAAAGTGGGGGAGATGGGAGACAAGAAACCTATCTATGGCGGGTCGTATCACAATGATTAATTCAGTAATTACTCTGATAGCATCTTACCATCTAAGCAATACGACAACAAAAAGTGTGATCAAAGAAATAATTAAAGTAAGGAGAGATTTCCTATGGAACAACAGTACGGTAAACTCAAACGTAAAAAAATAGTATGCTGGCAAAAGGTTTGTATGGACAAAAGATGGGGAGGGTTGGGGATCCTTAATTTATCCAATCACGCCATAAGCCTACAAATCAAGAAGTTATGGGACTATCTTGCTTGCAAAGAAGGATTAAGTCAAGAAATACTAAAAAACAAATATCAAAATACTACCTCAAGAGGAGTTTTTCTGAAAAACAAACAAATTGTATCCTCATTCCTTCGAAACTTATTCAAATATATACCGCTCCTATGCAACTTCAGCAACGTTACTATAGAAAACGGGAACAACACTTTCATGTGGTTTGATAAATGGTACGAAAATTACGTACTTAGTGATATGTCGGCAGACATATTTGCAATAGTAAAGCAACCATGAGCTTCATTGTCAAATTTTTTGGGACATGCACCCTTAGAAGGCAACTGGTTCTGCAAGCGCTTCACCACGATCTTAACACAAGAACAATATTTGCAAATATACAACATGTACCTTGCATTTACTCCAACCACCGTTAGACACAAATGGGTGTGGAAACTCACTAAAAGAGGGGAATTATACTTGTCAAAGCATGTACAACTTACTAACGATTGGTGGGACAAAATACCCCCTATACAAACAAATATGGATTAGTTATTGTCCCCCGAAGGTCCATTTATTTTCCTGGTTGCTGAGCGAAAATAAAATACTTACAAAAGATAACTTAATCAAAAAACAGGTTCACATAAATCCGACATGTCCGCTTTGTGGAATCAAAAATGAATCCACAGACCACCTTTTCTTCAATTGCGAGATGGCTACCCGATTCTGGTGTACTGCAACTCAAATAGATCTGAATATAATTCCCAATAATAACAAACAATTCCAAATGTTAGTCCAAAATCGACTTGATTTTGACAGTGATGTTTGGAATTGTTTCATTAACACTATTTTCCGGTGTATTTGGATTGAACGTCACAACAGAGTTTTTCAGGACATATCTCATTGTTTTGATCATGTAATGAATAACTGTTTTAAATTGCTTGAATTATGGACAAACTCACTCAAACGTGGCAGAGAACCACTACAACACTCGGTCCAAAAAAGAGCAAGATTGGCCTTTTAACTAACAGAAGAGGGTACCACTGCATAGCTTCCACCTACTAGCCAGATGACTCTACACCCGACAACAACACTCACGCAAGCACATATGGTAGATGACCAACTTACATACGATTATTCTCAATCATCTCAGAAGGAATTGGCGGAGATACACATGATGAAGAGGCTAGACGATGAAGCCCGAGAGAGGCAGGAAATGACGGAGGAACGTCGGAGAGCTCAGGAGGAGTGTATCCTCTACTTCGAGGAGTTCGGTATATTCCCCCAGACCTCGGCTTCAGCCCCGACTAACGACACCAAGTCAGTTTCAATATTGGTTGGGTTTTCAGCAGTGTAGTGAATGTGAGTTTTATTGGTGGTAGACACTTTCGTTTGTCTCTCCCTGGACAAGGGTTTTGTATTAATTAGGTTGTGTGTTATAACAACCTTAAAAAATATTTAATTGAATGAAACTACCTTATTATAAATAAAAAAACAATTAGCTTGACGTTCGTCTTTCCTATTTTCTTTTCTCCTACAAGTTGAGTCGGCTCAGATGATTACCTTATAGTACAGCAGACCTAAGGTTTCTTACCATCCTACAGCTTAAGGAAAGGAAAAAAGGGAAGAAAAAAAACTGTCTTCTGTCTCTCTTTAACCTCGAGAACCCGGCCACTTCAGCAACTTGCACTGCCAATTTAGCTACACCAACTTTAGCAACACTAGATATTATAGTTTACTTGCTTTCGAGATGATAATTAAGTATGCTTGAGAAGCCACTTGCATGCCACTACCATAATATCTACTCATGTTCTTGATGCACTAATCAAAGAGATTTCTCCTGATTTAGATTGTGTATTATATATATATTAATTGTGGTGTTGCAACATTGAAGGATATTTTGATATATGCTCTACTTACTAATTGGATGGTCATGTACAGGTTTGACCTATTTGACCAGTTGATACTTAATGTGCAGGTAGTGGGCATGTAAATTTTCATGGGCTTGTTTCCAAATTTTCACAGAATATGTCAAGTATCCAGTTACGTACTTGTACAAATAATTTTCTTGTTTTCATATTTTCATAAAATTTGTCAAGTATCCAATTATTTGTAACAATGATTTGGCGTTAGTCGACAAAGATGTATATTTCCCATTTTCTTTCTCTTGACACTCAAGAGTCAAGACTACTTACAGGCTACTGCTCTCTCACTCTCTCCATATGAGACAGGTTGGTTGGGTTTGGATTTGCCCTTCCAACTTGCATGATGGATGAACTAAATTTAGTTTATGAAAATCATATACATATACATGCTTTGCATGGAGATTAAGCATTGGGGGGTTATGTGAGTGCATGCAATTGATGATCAAAATATAATGTCCACTCAAGTGATCACACAAGTGGTGTTTCTTTCATAAATATCCAACCTAGTGGGAAAGGAAGGCACGTGGTGAAATGAATCTAGCTAAAAGGGTGCTTACTTAAATAATTGAGAAGTATGATGTTCTGATTTCACTTGTTAAGATATATCATGATAAGTGTCTTACAATGCCCCCCAATGAGTAGTAAATTTTTGGATGATAAGCTTGGATTAAGCAAGAAGCAGCATCAATTAGGGAGCCAATCCAAAAACAACCCACTTCCAGTCCATTAAACACTTCATAATTTAATTTAATTTTTGAACATTTTCATAAGATTATCTACTTTAATTCACCTAAACTAGTTACCCTTGATCTAGTTAAGTAATTGTAACGCCCCGAGTCTGGATAGGTGCACCCGTCCGAACCCGGTGCATTAAGATACGATCCACGATCTTGACCGATGCGCCCTCTGATATTTATATCCATCTGATAGACCCATAAATAATCTGAAAGATATAATCAATAAATTGTGAGCTTGACAACATGCAAGTACCAACCATCAATCAAACAGAATCATAATCACGTGGAAAAATGATACGAAATATGACATCCAGTCAATGAGCGCAATCAAGAGACATGTATCACAAACAATATGCATGCATAAATATCAGATGAATAGGACATTCAGTCAGTACCTCGACCGTTTTGTGATTGTCTTCATGGACGATATCTTGGTTTATTCACCAGATATAGAGCAGCACCGGGAACATCTGAGGATTGTACTTGGCATTCTGAGGGATCAGCTGTTGTACGCCAAGTTTTCAAAGTGCGAGTTCTGGCTTCACAGTGTGGCATTTTTGGGGCACATAGTATCGGGAGCTGGGATATCAGTGGATCTAGCGAAGGTCGACGCAGTGACACAGTGGAGAGCCCCGACGAGTGAGACTGAGATTAGGAGTTTTGTTGGATTGACGGGTTATTATCGTCGGTTCATCAAAGACTTCTCGAGACTTGCTTCACCCCTGACAGCGCTGACGCAGAAAGAAGTGAAGTTTGTTTGGTCCCAGAAGTGCGAGGACAGTTTTCAGGAACTGAAGAGTCGGTTGACGACTGCTCCAGTTCTGACGCTTCCCAGTGGTAGTGGCGGTTTTGTAATTTATAGTGACGCCTCAGGTGTTGGTTTGAGATGTGTATTGATGCAGCACAGGCAGGTAGTGGCATATGCATCGAGGCAGCTGAAGGTGCACAAGAAGAATTACCCCACTCACGATTTAGAGTTGGCAGCCGTGGTTCATGCTCTGAAGATTTGGCGTCACTATTTGTATGGCGAGCAGTTTGAAGTCTTCCCTGATCATCAGAGTCTGAAGTACTTGTTTTCATAGAAGGAGCTGAATATGAGACAACACAGATGGCTTGAGTTCATTAAGGACTACGACTTCACCATCTCTTATCATCCGGGGAAGACAAATTCAGTTGCAGACGCCCTGAGCAGGAAAGTGGAGGTGTCAGCTGCGAGTTTATGCATTCGGGAGTGGAGGCTACTCGAGACATTGTCAGAGTGGAGGTCGTTCACGGAGAGCTCGGAAGGGGAAGTGATTGCGGGTCTTCGAGTGGAGCCGCAGACCGTCAGTCGAGTTGTTCAGGCTCAGCACAGTGATGAGGAGTTGACTAGTCTGCTACGGTCAGCTTCCAGGGATGGATCAGATTTCAGTGTAGGAGTGGATGAAGGTCTGAGGTTCAAGAGTCGGATCTGAGTACTGAGGGTCTATGAGCTGAGAGATGACATCATGGAAGAGGCACACCGAGCGAGATATTCCATTCACCCGGGGAGTACGAAGATGTATAAAGATCTGCAGCGGAACTTCTGGTGGAGAGGGATGAAGCGCGATGTGGCTGATTTAGTGGCTAGGTGCTTGGTTTGCCAGCAGGTTAAGATCGAGCATCAGAGACCAACGGGACCGATGCAGAGTATAGAGCTACCAGAGTGGAAATGGGAGCATGTGACGATGGATTTCGTTACCGGGTTGCCGAAGACGAAGAGCTTTCATGATGCGATTTGGGTTATAGTCGATCGACTGACCAAGTCGGCACACTTTCTGGCTATCCGGACTACTCTACCTTTGGAGGGTCTGGCGAGGTTGTATATTTGAAGAGATCGTCAGACTGTATGGGGGTGTCAGTGAGTATCATTTTAGATCGAGATCCGAGGTTCACTTCCTGATTTTGGGGGAGTTTGCAGCAGGCTCTAGGAACTCGTCTGAAGTTCAGTGCAACTTTTCATCCACAGACGGATGGGCAGTCCGAGAGGACAATTCAGACCTTGGAGGACATTATGAGAGCGTGCACTCTGGATTGAGCAGGACACTGGGATGAGCACTTGCCGTTGATTGAGTCCGTCTACAACAACAGCTACCATGCGAGTGTTGGGATGACGCCGTACGAGGCTTTGTACGGGAGACCTTGCAGATCACTGGTATACTGGAGTGAGGTAGGCGAGAGACAGTTAGTCAGGCCTGAGATTGTGCAGATGTATGCTGAGAAGGTTGTTGTGATCAGACAGAGACTAGCGACATCTCAGAGCAGTCAGAAGAGCTACGCGGATCGGCGTAGGCGTTTGCTGATTTTTGAGGTTGGCGACCATGTCTTTCTGAAGATCTCACCGTCGCGTGGGGTGATGAGATTCGGGAAGAAGGGGAAGCTCGGTCCGAGGAATATTGGACCGTTTGAGATATTAGACCGAGTTGGAGAGGTCGCCTACCAGATTGTGTTGCCACCACAGTTCTCTGGTCTTCACAACGTCTTCCATGTTTCGATGCTGAGGAAGTACGTAGCTGATGAGAATTAAATTTATACCGCAAGTGCACGACGTCAATGAAGACGTGGCAAGTACGGGTCGAACACAAGGATGGAGAGATATTGTTATTTTTATGATTTTCGAATTAAGGAAGAAAGAGAGAGAAATATGTTTGGTTTGAGATTTTTGGTTTTTAATTTTCTAAAGCAAGAACAACAAAAACAAATTAATAATAAAGCAAAGATGAATGAGAGTCCAGCGGGTGGGGGATTAGATATCGGGTTTTGTTTAGAGAATTCTGAAACTTATAATAAATCACATTAGTTATAAAGCATTACATGATAAATGATTCAACATAAACTCAAGTAATCAAAATATACTAACACGAAATTAAAATAATAACATTATTCTTCTTCTCATCACCCTAAATCTGTCACCCCCACCCTTTGGAGAGAGTTAGAAACTCATGGATGGAGGGAAGGAGAATGAGTCCTAGAGAAATTACAAAAGAAAACTAAAAAAACACAAAATAAAAGAACAAAATTTTATTGCTAAAGAGAAGAACTTAAAAAAAACTAGGACTAGGACCCTCACAACATCGTTTCGGGGCTATTTATAGCCGATACAAGGGATCCAAATATAAAATAAGAAAGCACACGCGTCAATACACGACTGGACAAAATCCGGGGCCACGGATCGCAATGGGTGCGGCGTATCCACCGCATAATACATGTAAGGTATTATGCTCTGATTGGATCCAGATTTTTCCTGTGTGTTTATGGTATGATTTAAATGTCCTTTGCGCGTCAGGATGATTTCTTTCCTTTCTTTTGAGCTCCGACTTAATTTCTTCATATATTTGGAGATCCAAATTTATTTTTCTTTAAAACTTCTCCAAAATAATATTTTGGTACTTTAATTTGCAGTCGGGTCCTCAGTTTTTTGCAATTAAGTCCCTGGCCACTTTTGTGCTTAAGTCCTTGGCCTTTTTGTAATTAGGTCTTTGAATGTTTTTATGCTTTGATGGACTTCAATTTGAATCCCGATAATCTTGACTTGACCTTTATGATAGAAACAAGTCTTTTGCACGTGTTTATGCTCAGGATATGGGTAATTTGCATTCAGGTCCTTGTATTCTGTAAATAAGACTAAACACATACCTTAATAGCATTTATCGATATAAAATTAATCTAAAGAAAGATATATGATGCAATGTATGCAATGCATCAAATACCCCCACACCTAGATTTTGCTACTCCCTAGCATAACATAATATAAGAAAAATGAAAACAGGGAAATCCTAAATCACTTTCGTAGGAATCACGGTTGCACTTAGCATGTGCAACAAGCCTTTAAACCCCCACGTTTCCTTAGAGGACAAGTTTTGTCTCGTGAGGGTTTTCAGTTGACACACCCACAAAGTCTTAATTCAACATTTCATTAATAACTCTCAATATCTTCACCTCAACATTATACATCTCACTTAGAATTCTTGCATGTTCATTATATAAATCTGACTTATAAGAGATCTGACTTGGTCTTTGTTCCTCCAACATTCACACCACTAACCCTTCTACACATGTTATCACTTAAATTATTTTGCACGCCTCCTCTGGTGGTGAAGTATTATTCGGATCAACCATGGCATAGATCATTCTTTTAACTTTGGGCTTTGAGTATCTTAAAGTGTATATATATATATATATTTCCCGTGATTCAACACATTTGCTTTTTCTGACACTTTTACCCTTTTTGCATTCGTGTAGCGAGTTTGGTCGATAATCCCGAGCTGGCAGACTCAAGTTACCGAATTTTAAGATACCCCTACGGACCAGTGACTTGAAGGCTTGGGCTTTTGTAATCATTTTGCAAAATGTGCTTTCCTCACTTTATTCCTTTATTTTTACTTTTATTTTCCTCAAGGCTTAATTGTTATTAGAAGTCCACACTTCCCGGTATATTTTCCTCAACCTCTGCTTTTTATCAACCACTTCAAAGATTTGATTCATCCAATTTAAGTGCATACATGTCTTACAGGGTAATGAGTTATTTCTTTGGAACTTAGATTTATGTCATAATTTCTACAAGCAAAACAATATAATAAGGAACAAAAACTCAATGCAATTTGAACTCGGGTTTTGGTGGTTCAATCTTAAGCTATGTCATGGAATATTGATTTTATTTATTTATTTATTAAACAAACAGAATAGATAGATAAACACCCCCCACACCTAAATCATGCATTGTCCTCAATGTATGCAAAGATAACGCAAATGCACTTATTACCTGAGTCAACTTGCGGTAGAGGAATTGAATTAGCTCAGAGTCAACCATAGTCAGAACTGGATTGAATGACACCATGTTGGTGCATGTATCCAGTTGAATTGTTCCCCATGTTGCACTGAGAGTCCTGAGGCGCAGATTCCACACCCCTCACCTGTATTGGTTCTCTTATTTGCTCGAGTGATGGTGGGTAGGTAGATGAATTTCTCCCCATTTTCTCACTTTCTTTATGAGTTTGTGATGATTTATTTGATTCAGAAATCTTATAGATACGTAATCTCATCACAACATCACTTTGATTGCATACTATTTCTGGTTCATTATCAACATGAAAGATATTAAATTCTGCCTTTAAGTTCCCAAAAGATAGTTGCATGAGCCTATTTCGACAATTTATCAAAACTTCAGAAGTGGCTAAAAAGGGTTTACCTAGTATTACAGGGATTTGTCTCTTAGGATCGATAACAGGTTCAGTGTCTAGAACGACAAAATCCACTGGGTAAATGAAGTCATCAACCTTAATCAAATATCCTCTACTATACCTCTTGGTTTCTTAACAGAGCAATCAGCAAATTGAAGGGTTGTCCTAGAGGGTTTTAGTGGACCAAGGTGTAGTTGCTCGTAGACAGAGAACGGGAGAAGGTTAACACTAGCACCAAGGTCTAGAAGGGTTTTGTTGATAAAAGTATCTCCTATCGCACATGAAATTGTGGGACACCCAGGGTCCTTATACTTTATAGGAGATGAGTTGGACAAAATAGAGCTTATGTTTGCAGTTCAGAATGTCTTCTTTGGTACGTTCGTTTTTCTCTTTCTAGTGCACAGATCCTTTAAGAATTTAGCATAAGCAGGTATTTGTTGAATCATATCTAGGAGTGGAATATTCACCTTAACTTGCTTAAATACTTCCAAGATTTTCTCCATTTTTGCACTTGAGTTCTTCTTGAGTCTATTGGAGAATGAGGCTTTAGGAACATAGACTCGCTCATGTTGAGCTATAGGTTCAGGTTTAGTAGGTGGGTTGGGCTTTTCAAATTGGACTTCAGGTTCAATGGTTAGGTCACATGTTGGTGCTTGACGGTTAGATTGATTAGGAGCTCTAGGATTGACCACATTGTTATCAACTTGTTTTCCGGACCGTAATGAGACAACTGCATTTATTTGTTGGAACGGTCCCTCCTCATGAACCATTTGAACCAGTCTAGGGTTGTTACTTCCTAGAGGTGGTTGATAGGGATGATATTGATTATTAGGTCTTGGATTCACCTCAGGTTGACTTGGAAACTGACACTTTTCTTTTTCACCTACTATTTGTGCTAGTTGGCTGACTTGTGTTTCTAGCCTTTGGAAGGATTGGTTGGTTGTTTGCATAAAAGTCTTAACCAAATTTTCCAAGCTTGTCAATCTAACATCATAATCTCCATTGTTACTAAACCCAGATGATGTATTATTTTGGTTATACGGGTTTGGTTGTTGTCTAGGAGGTTGACCTTGTTGGTTCCATGAAAGATTGGGATGATTACGCCAACTCGGGTTATAGGTTGATGCGTATGAGTCATTTCTAGAATGGTTAAATGCGGCATTAACTTGTTCCAAGTCCGCACAATCCTCCAATGTATGACCAGTTTGACCACATCTAGAGCAAGGGATAGGAGATGCTTGATTCACTATGGGTCGGGTTTTTAGCTCTAGACTTTCCATTCTCCGCATAAGGGTAGCTAGTTTTGCTTCAGCAGCAACCGTAGCATCTACAGCTAATACACCTGGTTTGGGTTGACTTGCTATTCTAGATCCAATACTCGTGTTAATCGGTGCTCTAGTATTGTCCCATTGCATACTATTTTCGGCTAAATCCTCAAGAAAAATCCAAGCATCATTCTCACTTTTGGACATAAAGCTTCCTTGGCTTACATATTCTACCATAACCCTAGATGTAGGTGTCAATCCCTCATAGATAATTTGGCACAATTGCCATCTTGGAATTCCATGATGAGGGCATTGGGTCAACAGACTTTTAAATCTTTCTAAATAGGAATAGAATGGCTCGCAACAATTTCATTCCTAATCCTAATAGTCTTATGGTTGGGGAAATATTTCTTTAAGAATACTTGAACAAACTCGTCCCAACTCCTAATAGATCTTTCGGCTAGACTATATAGCTATTTTTTAGCGTCGTCCTTCAGTGCTAGAGGCACGAATTTAAGACGCAGTGCCTCCTCAGAGATATGCTGGTATCGCATAAGGGAGCAGATTTCCTCAAATTCTCTAAGGAAGAGATATGACTCTTCCCTAGAGGTGAACTTGGGCAACATACTCATGTATTGTGCCTTCAGTTCAAAGTCGCGACCCGGTATGGTGGGCATAACGATGCACGATGGCTGAGTAGCCATCGTTGGGTAGCACCGATCCCTCAGAGTCATAGGTGGTGCAACAGGTGGGTCCACTACATTCTCACCCATTGGATCCTGGTGAGGTGGTGCAACAAGTGGATTGGGGCTAAGTTACAGACTGGAATCTAGATGAACTAGTGAGAGTCGATTGCTCAAGTCCCAAACCCAAATCTGAGTGCACTGGTTTAAATCAATTTTTGAATTCAAATTCGAAATTTAAATTTCAAATTCAAGAATCAATTGATTTTTTTTATGATTTTTTTTCAAAAATGGAAACAAACAATAGAAATGGGAGAGATGAGAAAGGAATCCTAATCTAGAGAACTGAGATGAGAAGAGAAAGAAGACTCAGATGAGAAGAGAAACTTAACTCTAAAAGATAGATAAGAGGGTCGGTCAGAAGTTTCCTAAACAAGCACGGTTCAAACAATCCTAGACCTAATGTAGCTTAGATCTAGACGACTCCTAACTGGTTGAGTCGAATTGGCTCGCTTGATTCACCTCCCTCACTAATCAAACCAACTTGGACAGGCAGTGTATAGCTAGTGGGGGCGCTTCCGACAGAGTCGGTGCCAATTAGACAACCACTTTGCTTGGAAGACTTACGTCAACACAAAAACATTTTCTAGACACCAAATTAAATTCGATCAGCTTCAGGTCATAGCAAGTCAAACCAATCTTCTCCTTAATTGAGTCACAATCCTTAGCGGTCAATGTCTAATTGATTTTAATTTAAGGCTTGGGTGACACTTTAGGATTGTGATTTGTGGGCAACGGAAGGGTGACGAAATCCCCACCGTATCTTTTCCGACGAAGTTGCCCTTAAGATAGTTTAACTTAAATCTAGAAAAGATAGTCAAACATTGGTCTTTTTAGTGGCGACAATTGCAAGGTTGTATGCAAACTAGATTATATGCTTAAATGCAATCGTTAAAAAAAACCGTGCACGTACCTTGCCTCCAGCACTCTTCAACAAGAATTAATTTGCAAGAATTTAGCAAGAATAATGCAAACAAAACACTATATGATGCATGCACTATGTCCTTCTAATTTTGCCAATTTTTAGGTCAGAGTTGAATTATTGCCAATTATGGAATTTTGCCCTAACACGTGCAGTTCTACGAAAAAAAAAATTCGAAAATTAAGATTTTACGAGAAAGGCAAGAAAAGTTACCTCCGCAATGCTCAGACGGGTTCGCCGCCCGCTCTCGAAAATTCCCAGATGCTCTACGCGTCCATCCAGAGATGGGGACGACCTCAGAAAAAATGGAAGCCCAAATGCTTCAAACGTGCGGCGAATCCGCCGCAAGTTGTTCTTGGTGTGCGGCGATTCCGCCGCCCTTCTTGCTCCAACTGTGCCCGGATTTCGCCGCGCACTCTGTTATCTCCTGAAACGCAAACCCAAATAGTTAGATCGCGCACACGATAAACAGGATAGAATCGAAATCACAAAAAATAAACAAAATCTTCGTCGCCTCCCCGGCAACGGCGCCAAAAACTTGATGAGAATTAAATTTATACCGCAAGTGCACAGCGTCAATGAAGACGTGGCAAGTAAGGGTCGAACACAAGGAGTGAGAGATATTGTTATTTTTGTGATATTCGAATTAAGGAAGAAAGATAGAGAAATATGTTTGGTTTGAGATTTTTGGTTTTTAATTTTCTAAAGCAAGAACAACAAAAACAAATTAAAAATAAAGCAAAGATGAATGAGAGTCCAGCGGGTGGGGGATTAGATATCGGGTTTTGTTTAGAGAATTCTGAAACTTATAATAAATCACATTAGTTATAAAGTATTACATGATAAATGATTCAACATAAACTCAAGTAATCAAAATATACTAACACGAAATTAAAATAATAACATTATTCTTCTTCTCATCACCCTAAATCCGTCACCCCCACGTTTTGGAGAAAGTTAGAAACTCATGGATGGAGGGAAGGAGAATGAGTCCTAGAGAAACTACAAAAGAAAACTAAAAAAACACAAAATAAAAGAACAAAATTTTATTGCTAAAGAGAAGAACTTAAAAAAAACTAAGACTAGGACCCTCACAACATCGTTTCGGGGCTATTTATAGCCGATACAAGGGACCCAAATATAAAATAAGAAAGCACACGCGTCAATACACGACTGGACAAAATCCGGGGCCACGGATCGCAAGGGGTGCGGTGTATCCGCCGCATAATACATGTAAGGTGCGGCGATTTCGCCGCAAATTATGCTCTGATTGGATCCGTATTTTTCGTGTGTGTTTATGGTATGATTTAAATGTCCTTTGCGCGTCAGGATGATTTCTTTCCTTTCTTTTGAGCTCCGACTTAATTTCTTCATATATTTGGAGATCCAAATTGATTTTTCTTTAAAACTTCTCCAAAATAATATTTTGGTACTTTAATTTGCAGTCGGGTCCTCGTCCTTTTGCAATTAAGTCCCTGACTACTTTTGTGTTTAAGTCCTTGACCTTTTTGTAATTACGTATTTGAATGCTTTTATGCTTTGATGGACTTCAATTTGAATACCGATAATCTTGACTTGGTCTTTATGATAGAAACGAGTCTTTTGCACGTGTTTATGCTCGGTATATGGGTAATTTGCATTCAGGTCCCTATATTCTATAAATAAGACTAAACACATACCTTAGTAGCATTTATTGATATAAAATTAATCTAAATGAAAGACATATGATGCAATGTATGCAATGCATCAGTAGCAGATCCTTCTCATGTGATCCAGAATGAGGTTCCAGAGATCCAGTAGGATTTGTTTCTTGAGGAGAGACCGGTAGAGATTGTGGATCGGATGGAGCACCAGCTCAGGAGGATGACCATTCCTATGGTTAAGGTCAGGCGGCATCATCACTCTGAGCGAGAGGCTACTTGGGAGGTTGAGGAGGAGGTCCGGAAGTTGTATCCAGAGTTGTTTGGTAAACGCTGGATTTAATTTCGTGGGCGAAATTCTTTTAAGGAGGGTGGATTGTAATATCCTAACCCTTGCTTAATGTGTTAATTGTGTTTTGGGGTGGTTTAGAGAGGATTGAGATGGACGACTGAGATCGATTTTGGGAAGAGTATATAAGGTTTGGTTTTCTCATCTCTCCCATTCTCTCTCTCGCGTCTCTCACTCTCTCACTCGTCTCTCTCCCTCAGTGTTCGTCTATGTTGGTGGAGGCAAGGGAGTTCTGGTTGGAGCGTTGGAGTCTCCGGAGTTGTCGAAGAGATCGGGGTAAAGGAAGTTCGCCGGAGTTCGAGCAATATCGTGGAAACGCTCGCCGTTGGTTCTTCCAAGGCTTCTTCATGCATGTTTCATTTGTTCATATATGTGTTACGGTTTGGCATACTGGGTTTTCTTTCTAGAAACTCAGGCATTTTATGTCTGCTTTCAGGCCGTGAGCGGCGGTAGAGGGTGGTGCCTGCGGAGGAGAGCTTCTGGACTTGATCCTGCTTCCCCCTCTTTTGAGGTTGTTGTGATTACATTTGTATATTTTATCTTATAGCTTTTGATGTAATCACCCTTTTTGTAAACTCAGATCGGTATATTGATATATACGTTGGTGCATCTTGTGTTATCTTTGGTAATGTCCTCTATTGATTGTATCTTTTAAATTTTAAATTTTCCACTGTTCGAGGACGTTACAGTCAATTTGCAACAAACTCAAGTAGCATCATCACAAACAACGATAGTTCGCAGTGGCGGTAGTGGTAGTAGTAGTAATCGCTGCATTTTTGCCCAATTTTCCGGTTCAGAACAAAAAACACGTAACAAGAAAGGAAAAAAACTCACCTTGAAATACAGTGGACTGTGGTGAAGAAAACAAACAGCTAATTACAACACAAAAGAACAGAAGAAAGGTTAAAATTTTGACATCTAATGTGATTTTTGTGGACATTATTCTTCTAGATGTGATCTGTTTTGAATATCTATAAAACCCATTAATTGCGTAATAGAAATTAAGTAATGAGAGTGGGTTCCTGCGGAGTTCATTAATTGACACAAAAGCCCTTTTTATGACATCAAATGTTTGAATGTTGTGCGGTCTGACTGGTCTCCACTGGAAAAATATTGCCTTTTTTGTGTCTCCATTAGAATAGACATGTATATAATTAAGGGTGTAATCGATCTCTAAACGAACGATCCGAGTCTTCTCAAGATCGGCTCGTTAAGGGTTTCGAGCGGAAAATTCTGCTCGTGCTCGGTTCGATCTGCTCGCGAGCGGCTCACGAGCGGCTCGTTAACCTAAACCTTTTTTTTGGTATTAAATTCCTAATAATGTTGTCCTAATAAGTAAATTATAAAATTACTTAAGACAAATATAATAATAGTTACTAACACGATCTTAAAATTAACACCTAAAATAAAACACAATCTTATAAATTATACGACAACATTAACATCTTATAAATAAGATTATACACTTGGATCAAACAAAATCAACACAATATTAAAATCAAACACAATCTTCTAAATTGTAGGACAACTCACAACATCAACATCTTATAAATAAGATCTACCTGACCCAAACCTTAATTTATTTGAACTTTTGGTGTAGAAAAGAATGAGAAAAAAATAATAATGAAAAAAATGAAAAGTTTAGTACTAATATGGTTTTGATTCTAATGAGTATTTTTGTTTGGTTTGTTAAATGGATTGTTGGGTTTGGTAAATTAGTTTATTTAATGAGTTTAACACTTTACTGATTGGGTAATTAGATAGAATATTCAGGTTAATCAAATAATTGGATATAGTAACCATGTTTCGAGCGAGCATCGAGCGAGTATCGAGCGAGCGGGGTCTGCTCGTGCTCGGCTCGTTACTAACCGATCCGAGCAATTTCGAGCAAAATCAGAGCAAAATCGAGCGAACATCGAGCGATCTATCAGTCCTGAGCAGAACTTGACAGCCCTATATATAATTAGATGAATATGTACTTAACTTGAACAACAAGTAACTGTATTGTTAAGTTATCAATCAGACAACATATCTCATGTTGTTGATTATTGCTTTCTGTTAATTGAGGCAGTGGTTGCCTTAACTGACTTATCTGAATAAATTCTAACCAGCATAAACTAGAATAGATTACTATTTACTAAGATTATTTTATATGTAAAAGAGAGACCACATGCATTACTGTTCATCTGATTCTCTTTAGATTAATGAACAAGTTTTGAATTCAAATTTATAGGTGCATGAACAGAAGATGTTTACTAGTGTTGCATGTACATCATGAAAATAAGTCAACCATGACAAACATAAACAAATTATATTGAGTTACCCAAATTATATTCGGGAAAAAACCTTATTAGCAAATGAGGAACTGTATATATAGTCATTTTTGTGTTGTTCTAATTAACTCATTGGTTGATTTTTCTACTTATACATATACATCAGAGGTTAGGCTAATCTAGTTAAGTTTGTGAACATTCATTACTTGTTATGTGACTTAGAGCTTGGATCTTGAGCATGTTTTTAACCCTAAACTCAATAATCCAATCTGTGATTAAATCCATTCATTGTTCATAGCTGGACTGTGAATGTAAATTGGCTTGCAATAAGTAAGAAATTGTGACCTACTATCTTGGAAACACAAATGTATTGTGTTTCAGTTGAGGTTATAAAAAGATATTAGCTTTGATTATCAATCAGAAAGTGAGCAAAGCATTTCAGTGATATTAGCTTAGATTTTAATGAAATAGTAATTGATGGAAAAATTGAAGCAATTAACTATGAGAATTTATTTTATTGATCAATATATAAGAGAAACATTGAGGACATTCCCCCTTGATACAAAAAGGTTACAATATTATTAGTCCAAAAGGGACAAATTAACATACAACAAAAATGTACTTATATATATACCACATTATTAAACTTACTCGAACCGGATGAGGGATTCTTTTTCTTGAAATACCATGCCTGATCAAACTCTAGCTTTAATTCTGATGCACCTGTCATGGCCTCCCCCACTATATATGGTGATGCCCTCCACATACAAACACTAGACAATTCCCATGTAGTTATATTCTAGCAAAGCAAACAAAAGAACATATATACCAAGAGAGGAATCATACATCGATCGATCGACACATAATTACGTACTTCAGTTAATGCCTACAATATGCGTTTGTAGTAATCGATCTTCTTTTCCCACCACCTCCAACAACTATATCGAACCCGAACAACCTCAACTTATCGGCTGATGGACAATTGGCAAGCCTAGCCTTCCAATCGATGAAAAGGCGCTTATCCGGTCCGGTGGATCGTTTGAACCGGACGACATCTCCGGCCTTCATACCCTTCTCCTTCACAAACCTACTCCAACCCTTAGTCAAAACATAGCTTTGACTACTCTTCCAGTAGGAATACCTGAACCTCCACATCTTCCCTCCCAAATCCTCCATTTGGAGAAGTAAACCCTTGAAGTCAACATCGGTCAACGCCACCGGAAAGTGCTTCTCGGCGTAATGTTTTGGTATGACCAGCCTGTTAAGTTTGCCGACATCGCTCGGCGTGACCGCCTTCTCAAAGAGCACTTCCCGGGAGACCACTACCGCCGGTCCAATATTAATTGTCGAATTGTGGGTATTGCAACGTTTGCTATGCTTGAGCTCATCGTAGTAGGTGTGCTTCCGGAGCATGTCAACGATCTCAGCTTTGGAGTGTGAATTGAGGAAATCATCAATGTGGCGAAGATGATCATTTGAATCGGATAAAGACTTGAAATTCGTTACCGCATCGCGACCGCGAAACCGCGTTGCGGCCACGTCATACGCTCTGGCGGCCTCGTTTTCCAAGTTGAAGGTGCCCAACCACACCCGTTGATGCTTCTCGTATATCTGCGCTCCCCACCGCCCGTTCGGTTGAGGCACCACACCTTTGTATTTAGAAGAACTAAGTCGTGGCTTCTTCGATTCGGCTTCGTCAAGAGGAGGAGTGGATAAGGTGGGCTGATCCACGACAGTGCTACTACTATTGGTGATGCTAATTGTGTAGTCCATGGTGGTAGAACTGGGAGTCTATATGGTGTTCTTTGGTGAGGTCTAACTATAATTATGCAAATGTGTTTCTGTTTGTTGGGGAATATAGTTTTGCTTGTTGGATGATATGTATATATATTGTAAGACAAGTGGTGTGGGCATGTGGTGCTTTGTTTAGCATTTTAGGGTTTGAGTGGAGAAATTTAGAGGGTGTATTACTGGTCAAACATCGTTGGTCAATTTCCTAAACAACCTCCGTGGTTTCTCTTTTCATGTATTGGTAGATTCGTTTGTTCAATGGAAATCTACGTAAATAAGATCATGTTCAGTCATCACATTTTCATAAATATCAACCTAGTCAAATCAATATATTCTCTATTCGTACGTATCAACATAACATTTTTCTTTTTCTTTTTTCTATTACTCATCTATCAACCACAACCCACCAATAAATGTCAACTTAATCACATCAACACTATCTGACTTCTATCTTATTTATTTTCTTTTTTTTAATTTTCCACAATTCCAATTAATTATATCACATAATTTATTTATCAAAAATAAATTTTATTAAATATTAGACTTGCGTTGCAATATAAATTTACATGTTTATCTAATGAAATGTAACAAAAATTAAGAAAAAATATTACAAAAACAATCAAATTAAACCAATAAATTAAATTAACAGAAAATATTAATTATCAATAATATTAATTTAACTATTTCAACAAATTAATTTACAAATTAAACTAATTTTAAACTATTAAAACTAATTAATATAAAATTTATACGAAATTTAAAAAAATCCACCAATGGCTGAGGCGCCTGGATTTGGCGCCCAATTGAGGGGGCGGGAAAAATGCCGCCATTCTTTGCCCCCCACTGAATATGCCCTAATTATTGGTGAGGAAGACGACGACCTTGGTCTAATTACAAGACGTACTTTTTTGTTCTACTACTTTCAGCAACATATTAAATGAGTAATCTTTAGGTCAGACAAGGGAAAGTCTAGTTTTAAACTACAACCATGATCCAACCAATGAAAAGAAACTAGGTTAAACTATAACTACATGTCTCTTGCATGTTGAATCTAGAATAGGTTGCCATCATTTATCCAAAAGATATGTAGAGTCTCAGATAAGTAACAAAATTAAGGGAGCTCTAAAAGTGATCACAATGTCCGAAAACTTTAGCAAAACACATGGCATTAATTTACATATACAATTTCAAACTATATGTTCTAGATAAAACCTTTCCGATTAATAATGCAGTATTATTGTAGTATCTTAATTAGAACAACTGTATCATCCATCCCACTTGCATTTCCTATGCGGTAGCTGGTGTGTGAATGCATGAACCCAAGCCAGATAATGTTTCTTAGCTAAACCTAAGGTCGATGGGTTTCTGTACTAGTCAACTCAGGAGCAATGATAGGAAGAACCCATGAGGATTCATGGGTAAGCTTAGAAGTTGATCAGGTGGTCTTATGCACATGGTTCTTTTAAAAATTAATAATTTAAACACTTTAAGTGTGCCTTTTCTTGTTTTTGAAATGAAGTTGGTGGTTGAACCGGTGATGTATAAGTTTTGGTTTAATATGGTTTAACCAGCACTAACGGTTCGATCTGGTTCAGCCAATAACGACGATATAACTTGTTATTCGGATGTTAAATGATCCTCTGCTATTGGTTCGATCCAGTCTAGTTTGGTTTCCAAAACTGTGGGTGAGACTCCCTGGTATATATTAATCTACCTCATAAGAGCAATTCTAGTTAAGGGGATAGAAGCTAGGCATTGCTACATGGTGACTGGCCACCATAAACTTGAGTTTCTAAACCAAAATGCCCATTTTTGTGATAAGAACTACTTCCTAGCTCCTCCACTTGCTTGCCAGCTAGTTGTACGTTTCATTAGTTTGGTGCAATATCAACGTATCCTGTTGTTGATATGGTGTTTTGCATCTATACTCTTCACTTTGGTCATATTCGTCTTTACTAACTTTCAAGTTGATTCTATTGTGCAAGTCTTAACTCCATCAATGCTTTCTTTGAATATTCACAATTTGGATGCATATACTTAGATTTAATGATTCTGAAAAGCAAAGAAATATGTAACTATGTGATTATATCTGCCATAAATGACACCTAGATTAGAGGGTATCAACACAAATATGACAAAATAGAGGTTATTGGTGCCAAATAACATAACTTAACTAGGGTATAATCTCTTGAAGATATATGGTTTGGGTTTAGAGTAGGTGACTACTTGAAGTGTTATACCTCAGAATATCATATATATAATCATAATAATGTTACCTACGATTTAGGTAGCTCTAGAGTTGATATGCATCTTACTGAACTTCATCTCTAGTTTATAACCACAGTTCTTACCATTTTGACTTGTTTACGATTATATCATATAAAATATATATTGACAATATATCAACCAATGGATATTATAACATCCGACTAAAAGGTATCGAGGACAATATCTCAATAAAAGGAATGTATATAAATTAATATGGAAAAAATAGGGGATATGGATGCAAGAAGACCCTTCGTAATAAATTATTTGTGAACGTGGGAGGATTGAGGAAAGGTACAAGATGTCACATGAAGGTGGACCATGACTATGGGAAGTTCATCCCCCCTGAACACAATAGTGATTGGCAACTGCTGGCTAATGAAATTGCAGCTCTTCTCCCCACTGTTTGTGCTTTGAGCTCAAGTCCCCACCCTCTCTCTCTCTCTTTGTTTTGCAAACTTTATCCTGTACCATTAAAAAAAAAATTCAGAAAGGACATATCTTCTTCCTTCTAGTGTTGGTGTAGCTTTGGTGAAGTTGATAATATGTCTTCTTTCTTAGACCCACTCATCAATTAATAATATTGATTATGTATTTTGCTTATCTTTTTTAGGTCAACTTTTGGTTTTGCTTTGAAGTGGGTTCTATTATTAAATGGGCTTCTTTGGTTTACATGGCGTGTTTTATTTGATAATTTGTCTACTCTATTCTAAGTAAATCAGCTTGCAATGATAACCTTTGGTTTCTATTTCTAGTGTTGAAGACTATTGGTTGTTCAAAATTTCGCGCTTTCAAAAGACAAAACTATTGTAAGCTTGATCTTGTCCTTTGCTCAAACCATGCATATGACACCATTTCCAACAAACCACAACCATATGACACCTTCAAATATAATATTTGACTTGGGACAACAGATTTCAGAATTAAATCTTATCTGGATTGTATGTTAAGAGTTTCTTTATATACAATTCTCAAAACTTTCCTAACTGATACCATGGTTTTAAGTTTACTTCAGCATGTAGTTCCAAATCATACTCTGGCCTCTGGGGCATGTTTTATTTTGTAAGCATATCACTATAAAAAGAGACGTGTGTTTCCACCTAATAAAATTAGTTAATTCTAGCTGAACCCAAAATGTCGACCAACTTGTAGAACTAAAACTCAATGGACTTGCTTTTTTCTCCTGGATTCAACAATTAGAGTATGGATAGCACATTGGAGAATGGTATTGTTGGTTCTGATTTTAAAGTATGAAGTAATCAAGATAATCTTAATTTGTTGAACACTTTCTCTTCCAACATGTCTACATTTGAACATAATCACTTCCACATTGTTGTTTACTTATTCTTTTTGAAAAGTAGCAAATGATGTAATCCATGACGAGAGCATCCTCTAAATGTGATAATCACCTGTACTCAAACATATCCATACATCAATAGTATATCATCTAAATATCTGTAGTTTAAGCTTTCCTAATCAACAACACATGCAAGACCAAGGCCGCCACCATTTTTATATTATAACACATCATTTGCTTAGTGATCCACTTGCAAACCGCAACCGGTATTTTCAAGGACTGTTCGCTATGACTTCATGAAACGTTTATATCTCCCTAATATGGGGTTAAAAGTAATGGGGTGCATCTTCCTAACGATTTTATATTTAGAAACCCTCATGTCATTAGTTTTTGCATTTTTATATAATTGTAAACGGATGATAACTAATGTACAATCGAGTCGTGGAAAGCACGCAACAATTTAAAGAAGTCATTATACATGGATGGCATAAAAAGCATTGACGCACAATTGTCATTAGTCATTTGAGTTGTTTCTGTAATAAATATGGAAAATTAATGAGGTAGAGGTATTTGCTTGGGTGCCACCAAGAAACAACTAAATTGGCTTTATGTCACATGGTTTTGACTATTTAGCCTAATGCCATAGAAAAATCAAACTATTTATCCTCATGCCATAAGAAAACAAAATATTTACTTTTATGTCATTCCGTCGGTAAACCGTTAACTTTTCTGTTAAGGTCCGTTAAGTATATTAATATTTAATGGAAATTTTGCAGATTCACCCTGAACAAACCAAAAATTCATAAAAAATCATTATATGTGTTGTAAAAATTACCAAAAATTATTCAAAATTATGGAATTTTTACAGATTCACCCTGAATAAACCAAAAAATCATTATATGTGTTGTAAAAATTACCAAAAATTATTCAAAACTTTATCTACACTCTCTCATCTTTATCTTTCAACTTTCGTTTCTTTTTTGTCTCTCACTAAACTTAATGGCTCGATTACTAAACTAATGAAATTCGATAAAATAATTCCTAAAAATTATCTTATTTCAGATTCATGATTTTTAATATTTTAGTACAAGATTCTGATAATTGATAAAAGATTTTTTATACAAAAAAAATATTTTTGGAAAAACACATTTTATATAAAAAATGAATTTTTATTAGACAAATGAATTTTTTAGAAATTATTTTTCCAAATAAGATAATTTTTTAGAAATTATTTTATCGAATTTCATTGGTTTAGTAATCGAGCCATTAAGTTTAGTGAGAGACAAAAAAACGAAAGTTGAAAGATAAAGATGAGAGAGTGTAGATAAAGTTTTGAATAACTTTTGGTAATTTTTACAACACATATAATGATTTTTTGGTTTATTCAGGGTGAATCTGCAAAAATTCCATAATTTTGAATAATTTTTGGTAATTTTTACAACACATATAATGAATTTTATGAATTTTTGGTTTGTTCAGGGTGAATCTGCAAAATTTCCATTAAATATTAATATACTTAACGGACGTTAACAGAAAAGTTAACGGTTTACCGACGGAATGGCATAAAAGTAAATATTTTGTTTTCTTATGGCATGAGGATAAATAGTTTGATTTTTCTATGACATTAGGCTAAATAGTCAAAACCAGGTGGCATAAAGCCAATTTAGTTGTTTCTTGGTGGCATCCAAGCAAATACCTCAAAATTAATTGTATTTTCTTATTCTTACATTGGGTAACTTTTCATCCAAATGGAGCTTCGAATAACAACAAGACATATTGCATCATAAGATTTAGTTGAAGTGGAGTAGAAAATCTTTCAAAAAAAACTTTTGGAGTATTTATATAGACACATAAAAATAAGAGTCAGTTGCATGCATATACTTCTTACACTTATTTTACATTAATTATAAGTAAACTCTGGATTTGAGCTTGCAGATTTGATGGGTCATATTCCAAAAGAAATTCCACCAAACAAGTGGTAATTATACAACCTATGGGCGGGTCATTAAATACTCTATTCAGGAGATGCATGTATGAGTTTTTAGTATTGGTCATCATAAGAGAGGTGCATGCGTGTTATGAGTCAAAATGTTGGGATTAGGGTTTTGTCACCATCTTAAATATTGTTCTAAAATGAAAGCAACGTAATGTTGAATTTCGATTACACACGAGTTCTCAACTCTTGGTCACGATAATCCAACTAAAACTTCATTATTTGTGTAATAACCTTAATCTAAACACCAAAATTAAACTAAACTAAACCTAATTAAGCATGCTAATGTAGAGGTGAGGAGATAAGGATGGGAAGATGAGGTGGCTTGTTATGGTTGGAAGATTTGGAGGTGGTTAATTAAAGGAGATGTATATATAGTGAAGATAAGGTTAAGCTAAAGTTTGGATGTAAAACGTTTTTCTTCAATTCGTGGTTTAGCCGAGATTGAGAGAGGAGCTTTAGAAGAGGAGAAGAAGTGAAGGAGAAGAAGAAGAAGAGAAGGAGAAGAAGAAGTTGGGTTGAGAGTGTCAAAGCTTGGGAGCCATCCACGAGCTTCAATAAGGTATGTCAAATCCTCAATATAACTCACTTATGTCTTGTGAGTGTTGGGGATCGACGTTGGTGTCGAATTCCCCGTTGGATTGCAACCTATTCAGAGGTTGAAGACGACGATCGGTCGACCGGTGCCTGTGGGCAGTCGACCGATCCTATTATTATATTGATTTGCACCCGCAAACGGTCGAACGATGTTTATGGACGGTCGACCGTTATGCCAGATTTGTGCGGGAAAAAGGGTTGATGCTGTTATCGGTCGAACGTGTCCACTTAGCCGGTCGACCGAAAACAATGAGAATAGGTCGGTTGAGGATTTTGACTTATTAAACGGTCGAACATCCTTAACTTGGTTCGACCGATCTATTCGATGCTAAGTTGGTTGGGAGCTTTGACCATCAAAACGGTTGACCGCTCTTTAACTTTCGGTCAACCGACTGAGCATTTTAATTAAGCAGTAGAGTGCCTATGATGATTCGGTCGAACTGTATAGCAGTTCCGGTCGACCAAATGTCACTTGGGCAAAATGATGAAATCCTTGTTATCAATTGAACGACCCCTTGGTTCAACCGGTCGGATATATATATTATATAAATTTGTATAGCGTAGACCATACAAACGGTCGACCGCTAGATGACTTTTGTTCGACTGATTGGTCGGTATTTCGGTTGGCGTGGTTCGACCGATACACTTGTTTGTACAGTACCAAGTACTGTGTGGAGGACCGGTCGACCGGTGTGCTTGTAGCGGTCGACCGATCTACCGCAGGTTGGTGGATTTATCCACATGTGATCCGTTGAGTATAGGTCGACTACCGGCTCCGAGGCGACGGTCGATTACCGGCCTTGAGAGCGACGGATTTCACCTTCGACGAAGGCGTATTATTGTATTACTGTTGTCTCTCTTACCGAGCGGGGTGTGAGGGATGTGTGCCGTAAACCTTGGGCAGTTTGCTGGGGTTTAGCGGTAGGCCGAGGATGTTCCGGCAGGGTGCACGTCTGGCGGCTCTCGGGGGAGCAGCGGCTGTCGTCTGACCCGAGTTGTGTATTCGGCGGGCTGACTCGCTCCTGGGGTGGCGGCGTAGTGCCAGGGTTCCTTTCTGCACATTTGGGGAGCAGTGGTGCCGACTGACCCTTGTGAGGCAGCGGTGGACTGACTTGACCCTAGTGGCAGGAGTGGTTCAGTACCGCGAAGGCGGAGAGGGCATTATTGTGGGCCCAAGGTGGATGATCATGTGCATTGCATTGTCTTTAAATTCATTTTGTATTTTAGGAGGTTTGGCATACGGGGTTCCTGCAGGGAACTCAGACATGTTTGTTTGTTTGTATTTCAGGTAGCAAGTAGCATTAGAGTCAGGTGGTAACCGAGGAGGGTGCCCCGGATCTGATCTTGTCCTCTTTTATATCTTTTGTTGAGGTAGTGATTACATGTATATTCATTTTTGTTGTAATCATAGTTGACTCATATGTATAGTTTGACTTCCACGTGGATCTATATATATATATATATATATATATATATATATATTTCGTCTTGTTGTCTCGTGACGTGCCCAGTGTTGACCGTTGACGGTCTTTATTTTTGTTTTAATTTTCTGCTGTTTTCGGGTACGTTACAATTTGATTGTAAATATGTCCATTAAACGTTTCGGATGCGAGTGTTTTAAAAAAACAAAAAAACAGTAGTACTAAACACATTGATCAGATGCTACCAGATTGACCACTTGATTTTTCCACGGATTTTGGTTCACTCTTTTCTTACAAAGAAGTGGTCCAATGGATTCCACTACTTTGATTTAATTTTGTTCACTTGGAAATAATTTAGTTATATTGATGGACCATTGACCACCATAATAACATTGTCTCTAAATATGAGACTTCATAGATTTCTACTTTCATCAAAGAAGACAAAGATTGAGCATAAATGCTTACATACATACAACTTTTCTTTGTTTGGATTTAGTGATCCACTAGAAACTTCGTTTTGGTTCATGTGGTCTCACATCTTCCCTTCTATTTTCATGTTACCGAAACAATATATACACAACAAATAGCTTCAAGTTTCATCTCATTCTTTCTTTTCTTCTGTACAAGTCAAGTTGATCACTTAATAATATTATAAACATAAGGTTTCAAGATTGAGCGATAAGAACACGATCCACACGTACCTTCCCTTTTCTCCTTCCTACCACTTATCAAACAGAAGAAATAATAAAAACATGTCTTTAATTTGTCTCTCTTTTGGCCTCTAGAACCCCCTTTAGCAACTTGCACTGCCATTTTTTGCTATAGCAAGTTTAGCAACATCAGATATTATAGTTTACTTGCTTTGGAGAGGACAAGTATGCAAGGAGAAGCAACTTGCATGCCCACTATCATAACCCACCTCACTAGTATCCACTCATGTCCATGATGCACCAATCAAGGAGATCTCTACTGATCACTAAATTTATCCATTAGACTATATATTCTGTATTAATTGGATGTTGCAAGATATATATATATATATATATATATATATATATTCTGTATATTCTGTATTAATTGGATGTTGCAAGCATATATATATATATATATATATATATATATACATATATATATATACATATATATATATACATATATATATATACATATATATATATACATATATATATATCTTTTGCATGGTCTGCTCAAAGTACCTCTGGCCTCTGGGTATGCTCTTGATCAGAATTAATTAGGCTTGCTAATCAGCTAATGACTTCATCAGATGGAGGTCATGGAACTCTTTCCTTTATGAGTTTATGTACAGACAGTACAGTTGTACACTACGCCTATTCATTATTTACCACCCAACAAAAGCAGGTTGACCTGCTTGACTTAATCCCCAAACAGAAGTAGGTATGTAGATTTTCATGGTCTTGTTTTTTCACATGTCCATACTATATGTCAGAAATCCAATTAATTCTACTAATAGGTTGATGTTAGACAGATATTTCCTATTATCATTATCTTGACGCTCGAGTCTCACATTGCTCTCCCCGCAGAAAGCTAAATGGGTTAGTTTAAACCAACAATTTATTATATGGGTCGAGCGGATTGAGTCGAGTTGACAAGTTTTTAGACAGGTTTGAGTTTGGGTTTGACTTTTCAACTCGTATAATAATCTGAAAAACTAAATTTGGTTAATGTAAATCATTTAAGTGGATTACAACTATATATACATGCTTTGCGTGTAAAACGTTGGTGGGTACATACATGCAAGTTGATGATCAAAATATGATACCACGGAATCAACCGATACAAATAATGGTCTTGCTTTTGGAAACATCACCGAAGGAATAAAAACAAGAAAAAATAGCACGTGGTGAAATCTAAAGCGAAGATAATTGAGAGGTATGATGTTGTTGTGGTTTGACTTGTTTCAATTCAAGTTTGGTTGTGAAAATTATTATCATAATATGATAACTGTGTCGGAATGCCAACAGTGACGTGTACAGTAAACTTTTGGATTTTTATTGGAATAATAAGTTTATTGTTGTTGTTCAATTAGACATGTTTATCACGTCGTGACGTGTATGGTTTGATATTTAACAGATTATGGGTATACATGAACACGACACAATAAGAAATCATGTACACAAAACCGAACCCGACACGATATGTACACAAATCCTAGCGTGTCGTGTATAGACCCGGAAATCGTTTCATATTGTGTATTTTTGTGTCATATTTTTGTGTGTATTAAAACTCTCTCAAACATGACCACGAAATAAACACAAAATTGTTTATTTTATATATACAGAAATACACCACTGAAAAAAAATCAGTATTTCATGTATTTATAGCATTAACAGTGACCACTCTCAAAAAGAGTATACCAGGCCACCATATTCTGACCTGTAAGGAATTGGACTGTTTGAGCTTATATAGAGGGAATGTATGATTGTAACTAGCATTAGTCGATGTGGGACTTACGTTAGTAGAAGGGAGTAAATGATGATAATGATAATTTATTACAAATGAAAATATATCGTTATAGCGTCATTGCCTAAGTGGTGTTGTTGTACATTGACTCTTGATGATAATGACCACAATTCAAATCCCACCGGAGTCTTTTTTGTGTTTTTAAATAAATGTGACATACATCGTGTATCCAAGTACATGATAACTTATCGTGTTCATTATCGGATTATCATGTATGGAGACATATATACAAACCCTACACGATAAGGGTTCGTGTATCATGTTGTCTATGCTTATCGTGTACATAATATTATGTCGTGTCTGTGTCATGTTATCGTGTTGTGTCCAATTTTGACAGATTTATGTTCAATAATTATGGATTTGGGTAAGGAGAAGAGTCAATTAGGACCCAATCCAAGCTTCTAACCCATTAAGAATTTTCTGATTCTAGGTTAGATTTCGGTTGTGAATTTTTTTAATTTTGATAAAAGTAACTACACTATTTTCTACTGATTGAATCAGTTAAATTACCATAAGTGCACGAACATGTTGAAACGATGGCAAGTACGAGTCGGTCAACAGGGAGCACACGCGACTCGGATTCACGATACTCGAGTGGAGGAGAAGAAGAGGGAGAGAGATGCCACCGAAATTACACAACGACGTGTAAGAAATCAGAAAACAAACAATAAAAACTAAACCCCCTAGGGAATAGAGAAAGAATGCGAGTATGAAGATATGTGTACGTGTGTATGTGTTCAATTGTGTTCATCACAACATGAAATCCATAAAATCAAATCCAACTTTGTTTCCACATGAAATAAGATAAAACATTATCCTTAAAACATACAAGACAATAATTGAAATGAGGCTAAATGAACTCATGCATAATGACCAAACCTCACTATGTCTCCACATGAAATAAGATTTAACACAATCATTAAAACATACAAGAAATTAATTAGGATGATGTCAACATGAGCACACACATCCACATACTATGTTTCCTTCTTTTGCTCCATCATTATCCTCACATCATCATTCCCCATAAAATAGGTCTCCTAATCTAAGCATGTGTTAAACTTCACTCAAGAGCATTAGCATATCAAAGATAAGAATGAAAATCTCATTAGATGGTTATGGAACTCATGTGAGGTTCAAAGATAGGATTAACACACACACACACACTAATACATCACATAATCACAATACTTTCTTCTCCACCCCCAATGGGGATGGACTACTCTCTACCCACCTTTAAACTTAAAAAACATAAAAATAACATAAACTCATAATGAAATGAAGAAAATAAGATTAAGCAAACAACAACATAAAAGAAATTGCATCAAAGGAAAACATCAACAAAAGAACAAGAACTAAACTAGATTAAAAAATAAAAATACAAATTTTTGCTCATCTCCAACCCACTTATTTACACTACTAAAACTGGAAACTAAAACCTACTCTAATAGGGGAAGGAGGAAGAAGAGGGGGAGGAGGCATTACAAGTCTATTTATAGAAGATTAGAGGGTTTGGATGGATCTGGGCATAATCGGACAAGTGTCAATCAGATCTAGCTGGAGGTCATGTAATGCTCGGACCCAACAACCCGACCCGCGGCCAAAATATGAGAGTGAAACTTTTAACGGGATCCGCTATTGGTGGATTTTGACCCGCCACTGGCAGATCATTTTCTCAAATCGCCTCCAAATTTTAATAACAGCTTTGGTTAACATAATAAACACGTGGGGTACGCCAGGAGCTGTTGGTTCGACTTCATTTGGTTTTAATTGTAGTTCAGGAAATTCTGGACTTTTGCAACCAACATATTTTTCTTTACACTTAAGTTCCTCTGAGTTTTCACTTGGGTACTTCCTGAGTTACAATCCAATACTTGGCATTACAAACATGTTCAAAACCTTCCAAATCAGCCAATTCTTCTTGCGTTTAAGTAATTTTCTCTTCATTTCTCTTCTTTATTGCCTGAACTCTGAAACACATCAAATAAATACTCGAGTAACACAAAATTGGGGTGAAATAAAAGATATATAACATGAATACAATGTATGATATGCTACTAATCATCTACCTAAAGTCGGGATACAGTCGAGTATAACATACCAGGAATTCACCAATTTGGGCAATATCAGATGACAATATCGGTGCCTTAGTTGTGATTCTTATTGAGTTTCATTTGTAACATACCTCAACTACTTCCGGTTTAAAAGCTTTGTTTTTGTCATTGTTGTTCGATGACAATATCCATTTTTTTCTTTTGAAGGAGAATGTTGCACCCTCAACCTCACCCCCTCAACCTCACCTTCCTCTCTCTCCCGCCATCTTCCCCTTCATCCGACCCAACCCTAAACCCACCTAATTCCCACCTACATGATCTCCTCCGAACTCCAGCGAGTGCTTTAATGGTGCGCGAGAAGCTTCGCAGACATCACGGCAGTGAAACTCCGGTGTGGCACAACACCCACCCTCATTTTTGTTCCAAGGGGTCAGAGGGGGAAGTAGGGTCATCGTAAGCGGTTGGAGTTGTGGTCGCGAACTGCGGCGAGTAACGACAGCTCACGGATGGTTGGTGGTTGGTCGAGCCGACCAACCGTGGTTCAACGGCGGCGACGTGAGGTTGGGGTTGTGGTTGGACTTTGATTTGGGTTATTTGCATGAAAAACCCTGGATGTTATTAATATTTGGTTGAATGATTTAATTGAAGCAATTGCTAAAAAAACTCTTTATTTAATTGATATGTGGTTAAATAATTAATAGTTAGAATATTCGTGGGAAAACCATGGATTTAATTGATATGCGGTTAAATAATTAATAATTGGAATATTTGCAGTGAAACCCTTAGATCTGCTTGTATTTAGTTGAATAATTAATAACTAGAATATTTGCGGGAAACCCTAGATTTACCTTTAGACCTTTGTAACCCTTGGTTGTGAATTTTAGAGTTATAATTTTATCATGCAACTTTTATGATCCTCTAGTCTTGTTTATACATGTTGCTCTATGTTTTTATTAGGATTATATGACCCTAATCCAACCTAGTCTTGTTTATGGTTGTTGGTTCATGGTTGTTGCTCTATGTTCAGAACAAAATCACATCACGAGAAAGGGGGGAAAACTCACCTTGAAATATAGTAGTGAAAATAACAAACAGCTAATCACAACACAAAAGAACAGAAGAAAGGTTAAAACTTTGACACCTAGTGTAACGTACCCGAAAACAGCGGAAAATTTAAACAATAATAAGGACCGTCAACGGTCAACACAGGGCACGTCACGGGAAAACAAACTAACATATATATAAAATATATAAGATACAGACCCACGTGGAAGTCAACTATATAAACGAGTCAACTGTGATTACAACGAAAGTGAATGTACATGTAATCACTACCTCAAACAAAAGAAGCTACTAAAGAGAACAGGATCTAATCCCGGGGGTACCGTCCTCGGTCACCACCTGACTCTAAACCTGCTCGCTACCTGAAATGAAAACAAACAAACATGCCTGAGTTCCCTGCAGGAACCCCGTATACCAAACCTCCTAAAAATATAAAAAGGAATTAAAGACAATGCAATGCTATGCACATGATCATCCGCCTCGGGCCCACAATAATGCCCTCACCGCCTCCGCGGCACTGAACCACTCCTGCCACTAGGGTCAAGTCAGTCCACCGCTGCCTCACAAGGGTCAGTCGACACCACTGCTCCCCAAAAAGTGCAGGAAGGAACCCCTGGTACACGCCGCACCCAAGGAGCGAGTCAGCCCGCCGAATACACAACTCGGGTCAGACGACAGCCACTGCTCCCCCAAGAGTCGCCTAGCGCGCACCCTGCCGGAACATCCTCGGCCTACCGCTAAACCCTCGCAAACTGCCCAAGGTTTACGGTACACATCCCTCACACCCCGCTCGGTAAGAGAGGAAAAAGGTACAACAATAATACGCCTTCGTCGAAGGTGAAATCCGTAGCTCTCAAAGCCGGTAATCAACCGTCGCCTCGGAGCCGGTAGTCGACCTGACATCGACGGATCGCGTGTGGATAAATCCACCAACCTGCGGCAGATCGGTCGACCGCTACAAGCACACCGGTCGACCGGTCCCCCACACAGTACACAGTACTGTACAAACAAATCTATCGGTCGAACCACGCCAACCGAATTACCGACCAATCGGTCGAACAAAAGTCATCTAGCGGTCGACCGTTTGGAAGGTCTACGCTATACCATTTTATATAATATATATATCCGATCGGTCGAACCAAGGGGCCGTTCGACCGATAACAGGACTTTCAATATTTTGCTCAAGTCTCGTTCGGTCGACCGGAACTGAAATACAGTTCAACCGAATCAACACAAGCACTCTACCGCTTAATTAAATGCTCAGTCGGTCGACCGAGAGTTAAAGAGCGGTCGACCGTTTTGATGGTCAAAGCTCCCAACCGACTTAGCATCGAATGGATCGGTCGAACAAGGTTAAGGACGTTCGACCGTTTAATAAGTCAAAATCCCCAACCGACCCATTCTCATCGTTATTCGGTCGACCGGCTAAGTGGTCCCGTTCGACCGATAACAATATATCCCCTTTTTCCCGCACAAATCTGGCATAACGGTCGACCGTCTAACGACATCGTTCGACCGTTCGCGGGTAAATATCAATATAATAATAGGATCGGTCGACTGCCCACAGGCACCGGTCGACCGATCGTCGTCTTCAACCTCTGAATTGGTTGAATTCCGACGGGGAATTCGACACCAACGTCGATCCCCAACACTCACAAGGCACAAGTGAGTTATAATGAAGATTTGGCATACCTTTAGGTCGATGGAAGAAGCCTCCCAAGCCTGCACCACTTCACTCCACTTCTTCTTCTCTTTCTTCACTTCTTCTCTCCTTCTTCTTCTTCTTCTTACTGTCAACTCCGACTCTCCTCACTAATAAGCTAGGTTTTCGTACACAAGAAGCAAAACCTCGACTTGATCTCAAGTGCCCTTTAAATAGGCAAACTCACCTCTCTTAAATCCAATCACCAATCACCTAAAATCCTTCCAATCACAACCAACCAACTCTCTCTCTCTCTCCTTCCAACACCTCCTGCTCTTCATGCATAATTAATTAAGGTTAATTGGGTTTAGGTTTAGTTAATTAAGATGTTTTAGATTAGGTTATTACAATCTACCCTCCTTAAAAGAATTTCGTCCGCGAAATTCAAAACAACTGACTTACCGAAACAACTCTGGATACTGCTTCCTGACATCCTCCTCGATCTCCCAGGTAGCCTCTCTGTCAGTGTGATGCTGCCACCTGACCTTCACCATCGGAATCGCTCTCCTCCTGAGCTGGTGTACCATCTGATCCACAATCTCAACTGGTCTGTCATCTAATGACAAATCCTGCTGGATCTCCGGTACTGATATCTCTATCACATGAGCTGGATCGGCCACGTACTTCCTCAACATAGAAACATGGAAGACGTTGTGAAGTCCTGCAAACTGTGGTGGTAGTGCAATCCTATATGCCACCTCACCGACCCGATCCAATATCTCAAAAGGTCCGACATACCTCGGACTCAGCTTCCCCTTCTTCCCGAATCTCATCACACCTCTGGAAGGTGAGATCTTCAGGAAGACATGATCTCCTACATCAAAAGTCAGCTCACGCCTCCGCGTATCAGCATAACTCTTCTGCCTGCTCTGCGCCGTAGCTAGTCGTCTCCGAATCACGTCGACCTTCTCTGAATACAACTGGATAATGTCAGGTCCAACTAGCTGTCTCTCGCCCACATCACTCCAGCATACCGGCGATCTACACGGTCTCCCGTATAATGCCTCATAGGGTGCCATCCCAATACTCGAATGGTAGCTGTTGTTGTAGGCGAACTCGATCAACGGCAAATGCTCATCCCAATGTCCTGCCCAGTCAAGTGTACACGTTCTCAGCATGTCCTCCAAAGTCTGTATCGTCCGCTCTGACTGGCCATCTGTCTGTGGGTGGAAAGCTGTGCTAAACTTCAGACGTGTCCCCAGTGCTCTGTGTAGACTCTCCCAAAATCTCGAAGTGAATCTGGGATCTCTATCTGAAATAATACTGACCGGTACGCCATGAAGTCTGACAATCTCCTCAATATATAACTTAGCTAGACCCTCCAGAGCAAGAGTGGTCTTAATAGCTAAGAAATGCGCCGACTTGGTCAGTCGATCGACTATAACCCAAATCGCATCGTGGAATCTCCGTGTCTTCGGTAGTCCCGTAACAAAATCCATCGTCACGTGCTCCCACTTCCACTCGGGCAACTCAATCCTCTGCATCTGCCCTGCTGGTCTCTGGTGCTCGATCTTCACCTGCTGACAGACCAAACACCTCGACACAAAGTCTGCAACGTCCTTCTTCATACCTCGCCACCAGAAGTTCCGCTGCAGATCTTTGTACATCTTGGTGCTCCCTGGATGAATGGAATATCTCGATCTGTGTGCCTCCTCCATGATATCATGTCTCAGGTCTTCTGTCTTCGGCACCCAGATACGGTCTCTGAATCTCAGACCTCCGTCCACTCCAACTCTGAAGTCTGACCCATCTCTGGCAGCTAACTGTAACAAACTGCTCAACTCCTCATCTGTAGTCTGAGCATGAATCACTGCTGATACTGTCTCAGGCTCTACTCTCAATCCGGCAATCACTGCGCCCTCAGAACTATCAGCAAATGGCCTCCATTCTGCCAAGGACTCTAGCAGTCTCCACTCCTGAATGCATAGGCCTGCTACTGATACCTCCACCTTCCGGCTCAAAGCGTCTGCAACTGTGTTCGCCTTCCCCGGATGGTAAGAGATAGTGAAGTCATAGTCCTTAATGAACTCAAGCCATCTGCGCTGCCTCATGTTCAGCTCCTTCTGCGAGAACAGGTACTTCAGACTCTGATGATCTGTAAACACCTCGAACTGCTCGCCATAAAGATAGTGTCTCCAGGTCTTCAGTGCATGAACCACTGCTGCTAACTCCAAATCATGTGTCGGGTAATTCCTCTCATGGACCTTCAGCTGTCTGGATGCGTATGCGATCACCCTCCCGTGCTGCATAAGTACACATCCTAAGCCAACACCTGAAGCGTCGCTATAAATCACGAATCCACCCGTGCCACTCGGCAATGATAAAACTGGTGCTGTGGTCAACAGTCTCTTCAGCTCCTGAAAGCTGTCCTCGCACTTCTGTGACCAAACAAAAGTGACTCCCTTCTGCGTCAGAGCCGTCAGTGGTGCTGCCAATCTCGAGAAGTCTTTGATGAAGCGACGGTAATAACCCGCCAATCCAACAAAGCTCCTAATCTCCGTCACGCTCGTAGGGGTCCTCCACTGTGTCACCGCCTCTACCTTCGCCGGATCTACTGATATCCCCTCTGCCGATACAATGTGTCCGAGGAACGCCACTCTGTCCAACCAAAACTCGCACTTTGAGAACTTAGCATATAACTGCTGAGCCCTCAAGATGCTGAGTACAATCCTCAGATGCTCTCTGTGCTGCTCCACATCTGGTGAATAGATCAAGATGTCATCCACGAAGACAATCACAAATATATCAATGTACTGCCTGAATGTCCGGTGCATCAGATCCATGAACGCTGCCGGAGCATTCGTCAATCCAAATGGCATCACCAAGAACTCATAGTGTCCATATCTCGTCCTGAAGGCTGTCTTCTGGATGTCCTCATCTCGGATCCTCAACTGGTGATATCCTGAACGCAGGTCAATCTTCGAGAAAACCTTCGCTGACTGCAGCTGGTCAAAGAGGTCCTCGATCCTAGGTAAGGGATACCTATTCTTCACCGTCACCTGGTTCAGCATCCTGTAGTCTATGCACATCCTCAAGGATCCGTCCTTCTTCTTCACAAACAAAACTGGTGCACCCCAAGGCGAGACGCTCGGTCTGATAAATCCAGAGTCCATCAACTCCTGCAACTGCTTCTTCAACTCTGTCAACTCAGCAGGTGCCATCCGGTATGGAGCCTTCGACTGTGGTGTAGTGCCAGCTACCAACTCAATGCCGAACTCCAACTCTCGGTGTGGTGGTAAACCTGGAATCTCCGCTGGAAAAACATCCGCGAACTCCTGCACCACCTCAATGTCCTCTAGCCTCTGGGACTCTGCCTCCGCAACCACAAGCGTCGCCAGAAATGCTGCACATCCCTGCTGTAACAGTCTCTGAGCTCTAACAGCAGATACAATAATGCGACCCTCTCTGCTTCTGATCCCTCTAATCAGAATATCAGGCAAACCCTTCCTCGGGATCAAAATCCTCTTCTCACGGCACAAGACTCGAACATCATATTGGGACAGCCAATCCATCCCAAGTATGACATCAAAGTCCTCCATCGGTAGCAAGACCAGGTCTGCCGGAAACTCCTGATCTCCCGAAACAACCGTGGCGCCGGGGACAAATCTCCCCACAGTGCCCACCAGACCCAGGGGTGTGCTGACCTCCAAAGTGGCAGTCAACATCGCAAGGGTACAGCCCAACACTCTCGCAAATCGCTCTGAGATGAACGAGTGTGTCGCGCCACAATCAAATAACACCCTTGCTACTGAACCTGCGACAAGAAGTGTACCTTCCACGACAGCGCCTCCATCCCGAGCCTCCTCTGCCTGGATGGTGAAAACTCTACCAGTGCGCTGCCCCTGCTGTGGTCTGAAAGGTGGTCTACCTCCGCCTCCTCCTCTGCCTGGTGCGGGTAAACCCAGTGGTCGGCTCGGCCCAGCTCCTCGGCTCGGACAGCTCCTGATAAAGTGACCCAGCTGGCCACACCCATGACATGCTCCGGGGGTGAAGCACGGCCCGGAGTGAAACCTCCCACAAGTACCACAAGGCTCTGGTCGTGGTACTGCAACTCCTGCTCCCTCGTATCGGGGCCTCTTGCCCGGATTCCCTCCAGTCTGACCTCCTGGCCTCCCAGAGAACCTACCTGATGGCCTCCTCTCATCCTGGTAGTTCTCCCTGTAGTCACGATCAAGAACAGAGGCACTCTTCACTGCATCGGCCAATGTGCTCGGCATGTGTGTCAGCACCTTCGTCCTCAACTGCTTCCGGAGCCCCCGGACGAACTTCCCAGCCCTCTGCTCCTGTGTAACATACATCTCGGGACAGTAACGCTCAAGGGCGTTGAACTTCCCGATGTAGCCTGCTAGGGTCATGTCTCCCTGCTGAAGACTCAGAAACTCCTCCCTCTTCTGATCCTGGACATGCTGCGGAAAATACTGCTCGTTGAACTCGCCAACGAACTCCTCCCAGGCTATATCATCTCTGTCCGCAAACACCACTGCAGATGTAGACCTCCACCAGTTGGACGCAGCACCGCCCAAAACATAAGTAGCCAGGCCCACTCTCGCCTCTGGAGGACAACCAATAGCACTGAAGATCTTCTGCATCGTGAAGATCCACTCCTCCGCAGCCTCTGCGTCGTACTGCCCCAGAAAGGTAGGCGGATGCTGGCGCATAAACCGGTCATGCATAGCGCCAGTCCCCGTCTGCCCAGTCTGTGCTGTCTGCTGCTGTAGCATCTCTGTCAGACGTCCGACCGTATCGAACAACGTCCGACGCTCATCCTCCCAAGCCTCATCCCTCGCAGTCTCACTCTCACCGCGAGTATGGGCAACCGCCTTCCCCCGTCTAGGAGGCATATGTCAAAGGAAACAAGACAATATCAATATAATCCGTGCATGCATGATCCTCTAGACCTACTCCTAACTCAAAGGTGGTTTCTTTGGACAAGTACGCCGAGATCAACGCTCTGATACCAAATTGTAACGTACCCGAAAACAGCGGAAAATTTAAACAATAATAAGGACCGTCAACGGTCAACACAGGGCACGTCACGGGAAAACAAACTAACATATATATAAAATATATAAGATACAGACCCACGTGGAAGTCAACTATATAAACGAGTCAACTGTGATTACAACGAAAGTGAATGTACATGTAATCACTACCTCAAACAAAAGAAGCTACTAAAGAGAACAGGATCTAATCCCGGGGGTACCGTCCTCGGTCTCCACCTGACTCTAAACCTGCTCGCTACCTGAAATGAAAACAAACAAACATGCCTGAGTTCCCTGCAGGAACCCCGTATACCAAACCTCCTAAAAATATAAAAAGGAATTAAAGACAATGCAATGCTATGCACATGATCATCCGCCTCGGGCCCACAATAATGCCCTCACCGCCTCCGCGGCACTGAACCACTCCTGCCACTAGGGTCAAGTCAGTCCACCGCTGCCTCACAAGGGTCAGTCGACACCACTGCTCCCCAAAAAGTGCAGGAAGGAACCCCTGGTACACGCCGCACCCAAGGAGCGAGTCAGCCCGCCGAATACACAACTCGGGTCAGACGACAGCCACTGCTCCCCCAAGAGTCGCCTAGCGCGCACCCTGCCGGAACATCCTCGGCCTACCGCTAAACCCTCGCAAACTGCCCAAGGTTTACGGTACACATCCCTCACACCCCGCTCGGTAAGAGAGGAAAAAGGTACAACAATAATACGCCTTCGTCGAAGGTGAAATCCGTAGCTCTCAAAGCCGGTAATCAACCGTCGCCTCGGAGCCGGTAGTCGACCTGACATCGACGGATCGCGTGTGGATAAATCCACCAACCTGCGGCAGATCGGTCGACCGCTACAAGCACACCGGTCGACCGGTCCCCCACACAGTACACAGTACTGTACAAACAAATCTATCGGTCGAACCACGCCAACCGAATTACCGACCAATCGGTCGAACAAAAGTCATCTAGCGGTCGACCGTTTGGAAGGTCTACGCTATACCATTTTATATAATATATATATCCGATCGGTCGAACCAAGGGGCCGTTCGACCGATAACAGGACTTTCAATATTTTGCTCAAGTCTCGTTCGGTCGACCGGAACTGAAATACAGTTCAACCGAATCAACACAAGCACTCTACCGCTTAATTAAATGCTCAGTCGGTCGACCGAGAGTTAAAGAGCGGTCGACCGTTTTGATGGTCAAAGCTCCCAACCGACTTAGCATCGAATGGATCGGTCGAACAAGGTTAAGGACGTTCGACCGTTTAATAAGTCAAAATCCCCAACCGACCCATTCTCATCGTTATTCGGTCGACCGGCTAAGTGGTCCCGTTCGACCGATAACAATATATCCCCTTTTTCCCGCACAAATCTGGCATAACGGTCGACCGTCTAACGACATCGTTCGACCGTTCGCGGGTAAATATCAATATAATAATAGGATCGGTCGACTGCCCACAGGCACCGGTCGACCGATCGTCGTCTTCAACCTCTGAATTGGTTGAATTCCGACGGGGAATTCGACACCAACGTCGATCCCCAACACTCACAAGGCACAAGTGAGTTATAATGAAGATTTGGCATACCTTTAGGTCGATGGAAGAAGCCTCCCAAGCCTGCACCACTTCACTCCACTTCTTCTTCTCTTTCTTCACTTCTTCTCTCCTTCTTCTTCTTCTTCTTACTGTCAACTCCGACTCTCCTCACTAATAAGCTAGGTTTTCGTACACAAGAAGCAAAACCTCGACTTGATCTCAAGTGCCCTTTAAATAGGCAAACTCACCTCTCTTAAATCCAATCACCAATCACCTAAAATCCTTCCAATCACAACCAACCAACTCTCTCTCTCTCTCCTTCCAACACCTCCTGCTCTTCATGCATAATTAATTAAGGTTAATTAGGTTTAGGTTTAGTTAATTAAGATGTTTTAGATTAGGTTATTACAATCTACCCTCCTTAAAAGAATTTCGTCCGCGAAATTCAAAACAACTGACTTACCGAAACAACTCTGGATACTGCTTCCTGACATCCTCCTCGATCTCCCAGGTAGCCTCTCTGTCAGTGTGATGCTGCCACCTGACCTTCACCATCGGAATCGCTCTCCTCCTGAGCTGGTGTACCATCTGATCCACAATCTCAACTGGTCTGTCATCTAATGACAAATCCTGCTGGATCTCCGGTACTGATATCTCTATCACATGAGCTGGATCGGCCACGTACTTCCTCAACATAGAAACATGGAAGACGTTGTGAAGTCCTGCAAACTGTGGTGGTAGTGCAATCCTATATGCCACCTCACCGACCCGATCCAATATCTCAAAAGGTCCGACATACCTCGGACTCAGCTTCCCCTTCTTCCCGAATCTCATCACACCTCTGGAAGGTGAGATCTTCAGGAAGACATGATCTCCTACATCAAAAGTCAGCTCACGCCTCCGCGTATCAGCATAACTCTTCTGCCTGCTCTGCGCCGTAGCTAGTCGTCTCCGAATCACGTCGACCTTCTCTGAATACAACTGGATAATGTCAGGTCCAACTAGCTGTCTCTCGCCCACATCACTCCAGCATACCGGCGATCTACACGGTCTCCCGTATAATGCCTCATAGGGTGCCATCCCAATACTCGAATGGTAGCTGTTGTTGTAGGCGAACTCGATCAACGGCAAATGCTCATCCCAATGTCCTGCCCAGTCAAGTGTACACGTTCTCAGCATGTCCTCCAAAGTCTGTATCGTCCGCTCTGACTGGCCATCTGTCTGTGGGTGGAAAGCTGTGCTAAACTTCAGACGTGTCCCCAGTGCTCTGTGTAGACTCTCCCAAAATCTCGAAGTGAATCTGGGATCTCTATCTGAAATAATACTGACCGGTACGCCATGAAGTCTGACAATCTCCTCAATATATAACTTAGCTAGACCCTCCAGAGCAAGAGTGGTCTTAATAGCTAAGAAATGCGCCGACTTGGTCAGTCGATCGACTATAACCCAAATCGCATCGTGGAATCTCCGTGTCTTCGGTAGTCCCGTAACAAAATCCATCGTCACGTGCTCCCACTTCCACTCGGGCAACTCAATCCTCTGCATCTGCCCTGCTGGTCTCTGGTGCTCGATCTTCACCTGCTGACAGACCAAACACCTCGACACAAAGTCTGCAACGTCCTTCTTCATACCTCGCCACCAGAAGTTCCGCTGCAGATCTTTGTACATCTTGGTGCTCCCTGGATGAATGGAATATCTCGATCTGTGTGCCTCCTCCATGATATCATGTCTCAGGTCTTCTGTCTTCGGCACCCAGATACGGTCTCTGAATCTCAGACCTCCGTCCACTCCAACTCTGAAGTCTGACCCATCTCTGGCAGCTAACTGTAACAAACTGCTCAACTCCTCATCTGTAGTCTGAGCATGAATCACTGCTGATACTGTCTCAGGCTCTACTCTCAATCCGGCAATCACTGCGCCCTCAGAACTATCAGCAAATGGCCTCCATTCTGCCAAGGACTCTAGCAGTCTCCACTCCTGAATGCATAGGCCTGCTACTGATACCTCCACCTTCCGGCTCAAAGCGTCTGCAACTGTGTTCGCCTTCCCCGGATGGTAAGAGATAGTGAAGTCATAGTCCTTAATGAACTCAAGCCATCTGCGCTGCCTCATGTTCAGCTCCTTCTGCGAGAACAGGTACTTCAGACTCTGATGATCTGTAAACACCTCGAACTGCTCGCCATAAAGATAGTGTCTCCAGGTCTTCAGTGCATGAACCACTGCTGCTAACTCCAAATCATGTGTCGGGTAATTCCTCTCATGGACCTTCAGCTGTCTGGATGCGTATGCGATCACCCTCCCGTGCTGCATAAGTACACATCCTAAGCCAACACCTGAAGCGTCGCTATAAATCACGAATCCACCCGTGCCACTCGGCAATGATAAAACTGGTGCTGTGGTCAACAGTCTCTTCAGCTCCTGAAAGCTGTCCTCGCACTTCTGTGACCAAACAAAAGTGACTCCCTTCTGCGTCAGAGCCGTCAGTGGTGCTGCCAATCTCGAGAAGTCTTTGATGAAGCGACGGTAATAACCCGCCAATCCAACAAAGCTCCTAATCTCCGTCACGCTCGTAGGGGTCCTCCACTGTGTCACCGCCTCTACCTTCGCCGGATCTACTGATATCCCCTCTGCCGATACAATGTGTCCGAGGAACGCCACTCTGTCCAACCAAAACTCGCACTTTGAGAACTTAGCATATAACTGCTGAGCCCTCAAGATGCTGAGTACAATCCTCAGATGCTCTCTGTGCTGCTCCACATCTGGTGAATAGATCAAGATGTCATCCACGAAGACAATCACAAATATATCAATGTACTGCCTGAATGTCCGGTGCATCAGATCCATGAACGCTGCCGGAGCATTCGTCAATCCAAATGGCATCACCAAGAACTCATAGTGTCCATATCTCGTCCTGAAGGCTGTCTTCTGGATGTCCTCATCTCGGATCCTCAACTGGTGATATCCTGAACGCAGGTCAATCTTCGAGAAAACCTTCGCTGACTGCAGCTGGTCAAAGAGGTCCTCGATCCTAGGTAAGGGATACCTATTCTTCACCGTCACCTGGTTCAGCATCCTGTAGTCTATGCACATCCTCAAGGATCCGTCCTTCTTCTTCACAAACAAAACTGGTGCACCCCAAGGCGAGACGCTCGGTCTGATAAATCCAGAGTCCATCAACTCCTGCAACTGCTTCTTCAACTCTGTCAACTCAGCAGGTGCCATCCGGTATGGAGCCTTCGACTGTGGTGTAGTGCCAGCTACCAACTCAATGCCGAACTCCAACTCTCGGTGTGGTGGTAAACCTGGAATCTCCGCTGGAAAAACATCCGCGAACTCCTGCACCACCTCAATGTCCTCTAGCCTCTGGGACTCTGCCTCCGCAACCACAAGCGTCGCCAGAAATGCTGCACATCCCTGCTGTAACAGTCTCTGAGCTCTAACAGCAGATACAATAATGCGACCCTCTCTGCTTCTGATCCCTCTAATCAGAATATCAGGCAAACCCTTCCTCGGGATCAAAATCCTCTTCTCACGGCACAAGACTCGAACATCATATTGGGACAGCCAATCCATCCCAAGTATGACATCAAAGTCCTCCATCGGTAGCAAGACCAGGTCTGCCGGAAACTCCTGATCTCCCGAAACAACCGTGGCGCCGGGGACAAATCTCCCCACAGTGCCCACCAGACCCAGGGGTGTGCTGACCTCCAAAGTGGCAGTCAACATCGCAAGGGTACAGCCCAACACTCTCGCAAATCGCTCTGAGATGAACGAGTGTGTCGCGCCACAATCAAATAACACCCTTGCTACTGAACCTGCGACAAGAAGTGTACCTTCCACGACAGCGCCTCCATCCCGAGCCTCCTCTGCCTGGATGGTGAAAACTCTACCAGTGCGCTGCCCCTGCTGTGGTCTGAAAGGTGGTCTACCTCCGCCTCCTCCTCTGCCTGGTGCGGGTAAACCCAGTGGTCGGCTCGGCCCAGCTCCTCGGCTCGGACAGCTCCTGATAAAGTGACCCAGCTGGCCACACCCATGACATGCTCCGGGGGTGAAGCACGGCCCGGAGTGAAACCTCCCACAAGTACCACAAGGCTCTGGTCGTGGTACTGCAACTCCTGCTCCCTCGTATCGGGGCCTCTTGCCCGGATTCCCTCCAGTCTGACCTCCTGGCCTCCCAGAGAACCTACCTGATGGCCTCCTCTCATCCTGGTAGTTCTCCCTGTAGTCACGATCAAGAACAGAGGCACTCTTCACTGCATCGGCCAATGTGCTCGGCATGTGTGTCAGCACCTTCGTCCTCAACTGCTTCCGGAGCCCCCGGACGAACTTCCCAGCCCTCTGCTCCTGTGTAACATACATCTCGGGACAGTAACGCTCAAGGGCGTTGAACTTCCCGATGTAGCCTGCTAGGGTCATGTCTCCCTGCTGAAGACTCAGAAACTCCTCCCTCTTCTGATCCTGGACATGCTGCGGAAAATACTGCTCGTTGAACTCGCCAACGAACTCCTCCCAGGCTATATCATCTCTGTCCGCAAACACCACTGCAGATGTAGACCTCCACCAGTTGGACGCAGCACCGCCCAAAACATAAGTAGCCAGGCCCACTCTCGCCTCTGGAGGACAACCAATAGCACTGAAGATCTTCTGCATCGTGAAGATCCACTCCTCCGCAGCCTCTGCGTCGTACTGCCCCAGAAAGGTAGGCGGATGCTGGCGCATAAACCGGTCATGCATAGCGCCAGTCCCCGTCTGCCCAGTCTGTGCTGTCTGCTGCTGTAGCATCTCTGTCAGACGTCCGACCGTATCGAACAACGTCCGACGCTCATCCTCCCAAGCCTCATCCCTCGCAGTCTCACTCTCACCGCGAGTATGGGCAACCGCCTTCCCCCGTCTAGGAGGCATATGTCAAAGGAAACAAGACAATATCAATATAATCCGTGCATGCATGATCCTCTAGACCTACTCCTAACTCAAAGGTGGTTTCTTTGGACAAGTACGCCGAGATCAACGCTCTGATACCAAATTGTAACGTACCCGAAAACAGCGGAAAATTTAAACAATAATAAGGACCGTCAACGGTCAACACAGGGCACGTCACGGGAAAACAAACTAACATATATATAAAATATATAAGATACAGACCCACGTGGAAGTCAACTATATAAACGAGTCAACTGTGATTACAACGAAAGTGAATGTACATGTAATCACTACCTCAAACAAAAGAAGCTACTAAAGAGAACAGGATCTAATCCCGGGGGTACCGTCCTCGGTCTCCACCTGACTCTAAACCTGCTCGCTACCTGAAATGAAAACAAACAAACATGCCTGAGTTCCCTGCAGGAACCCCGTATACCAAACCTCCTAAAAATATAAAAAGGAATTAAAGACAATGCAATGCTATGCACATGATCATCCGCCTCGGGCCCACAATAATGCCCTCACCGCCTCCGCGGCACTGAACCACTCCTGCCACTAGGGTCAAGTCAGTCCACCGCTGCCTCACAAGGGTCAGTCGACACCACTGCTCCCCAAAAAGTGCAGGAAGGAACCCCTGGTACACGCCGCACCCAAGGAGCGAGTCAGCCCGCCGAATACACAACTCGGGTCAGACGACAGCCACTGCTCCCCCAAGAGTCGCCTAGCGCGCACCCTGCCGGAACATCCTCGGCCTACCGCTAAACCCTCGCAAACTGCCCAAGGTTTACGGTACACATCCCTCACACCCCGCTCGGTAAGAGAGGAAAAAGGTACAACAATAATACGCCTTCGTCGAAGGTGAAATCCGTAGCTCTCAAAGCCGGTAATCAACCGTCGCCTCGGAGCCGGTAGTCGACCTGACATCGACGGATCGCGTGTGGATAAATCCACCAACCTGCGGCAGATCGGTCGACCGCTACAAGCACACCGGTCGACCGGTCCCCCACACAGTACACAGTACTGTACAAACAAATCTATCGGTCGAACCACGCCAACCGAATTACCGACCAATCGGTCGAACAAAAGTCATCTAGCGGTCGACCGTTTGGAAGGTCTACGCTATACCATTTTATATAATATATATATCCGATCGGTCGAACCAAGGGGCCGTTCGACCGATAACAGGACTTTCAATATTTTGCTCAAGTCTCGTTCGGTCGACCGGAACTGAAATACAGTTCAACCGAATCAACACAAGCACTCTACCGCTTAATTAAATGCTCAGTCGGTCGACCGAGAGTTAAAGAGCGGTCGACCGTTTTGATGGTCAAAGCTCCCAACCGACTTAGCATCGAATGGATCGGTCGAACAAGGTTAAGGACGTTCGACCGTTTAATAAGTCAAAATCCCCAACCGACCCATTCTCATCGTTATTCGGTCGACCGGCTAAGTGGTCCCGTTCGACCGATAACAGTATATCCCCTTTTTCCCGCACAAATCTGGCATAACGGTCGACCGTCTAACGACATCGTTCGACCGTTCGCGGGTAAATATCAATATAATAATAGGATCGGTCGACTGCCCACAGGCACCGGTCGACCGATCGTCGTCTTCAACCTCTGAATTGGTTGAATTCCGACGGGGAATTCGACACCAACGTCGATCCCCAACACTCACAAGGCACAAGTGAGTTATAATGAAGATTTGGCATACCTTTAGGTCGATGGAAGAAGCCTCCCAAGCCTGCACCACTTCACTCCACTTCTTCTTCTCTTTCTTCACTTCTTCTCTCCTTCTTCTTCTTCTTCTTACTGTCTACTCCGACTCTCCTCACTAATAAGCTAGGTTTTCGTACACAAGAAGCAAAACCTCGACTTGATCTCAAGTGCCCTTTAAATAGGCAAACTCACCTCTCTTAAATCCAATCACCAATCACCTAAAATCCTTCCAATCACAACCAACCAACTCTCTCTCTCTCTCTCCTTCCAACACCTCCTGCTCTTCATGCATAATTAATTAAGGTTAATTAGGTTTAGGTTTAGTTAATTAAGATGTTTTAGATTAGGTTATTACACCTAGTGTGAAGGAAACTATCAGGTTACATGTATATATCAATCCTATTTTCACATCAACAACCAACTACAACATCATTCTTTCCTGCCACGCTCGATGTCCAGCATTCGCCTCGAATCTGTTGGGTCCAATTCGGCGCTCTCTGCAGATGGAACGTACCTGGTCTCCATCGGAGTCGCGGCCATGTTGTGGGACTCGAGCGTAATGCCGTTGCGTTGCAAGTCTGCCAGCTCTCTGAAATAAGCATGAGGTCCCCAACCTGCCATATTACAAACATTAATTGACCTTTCTAACACGAGTCTCACTGAGCAAAACAAACCGAGCTCGGAGGTCCCTAAATTGCATACGAAGGAGTATAGAATAATCATCCTGCTAAATAACTCGGCTGCCATCAGCCATGTACATGAATTGGTTGTAATGAATGACAACCTTATAAAATATTTTACTGTTGATGAGTAAATAATGATTAGTACCATGACAACTTGAAGATATTTCGTTTTTTTACTTTTTGAAAGTGTGGAGATGAGTTATAAGGTCGACATATATAGGTTGTCGAATAACGTAGTCGTTGCATGAATGTCAATTTTTAGGTGATGATGATCCTCTCCAGGAAAAAAAAGACTTAAGACTCTTCAAAGCTCCCCTTAAATTTTGACCACGAAAACTAAATAAAGGACATACCATCAATGTCGTAAGGCAATGGGAAAAATTGCAAGTAGCAAAATGAGGCAATTGTCAGTCCTGGAAGAAAACCCAATTTTAGTGCATAAAACTTGAAGACGACAGAGGCTAAAAAGAACAGTCGTCGTTGTTGAATATGCAAACCTAGTAGACCACCAGCAAACACATCTCGATCAAATGCTCTCACTTTTCCTACTAGATACCAAGACAGAAATCCTAAACCTGCGAAGGACCACATCAGCACAAATACACACAAAAAAAGGCAATGACCAAACTAATTTTTTTAGTCAACAAAACCACGGTGCTTCCATGCAAAACAGGAACAATTCCCCTAAATCATAACTTCATAGCAGTTCAACACAAGGAGCAATCATATATCAAAACATGAGCAATGCCAATAGATATTGCCATAATTAACAACTCATTAATTTACACGTCCACGTATCTTGACCCAGTGATGTTGATATGTATGGTACTATGAGGCCAATAGTTAAGCCTTTTTAGTAGCTAAACAGAAAATAAGCCGGAAGACGCAAATGATTGATCCACATAAACAGCTTGATTGAAAAAATATGTCAAACGGTAAGAACTAAACAACAAAACAAGTGATAATTGGAACAAGAAAAACATATGACAGAATAATTTGTGTTACCCACGTGAAGAATGCCCACTTGGAAAGCTTTTATGGCCTTCCTTGATAACTACATGGATGAACCCCTAAGGGGTGGAGTGTGAATACATATAAGGTGAGAGAAGTGATGAACGACACATGTTGTTAGGATCCTAACCACACTTAGTGGGCTAATCCTGTGATTAGTGGAGGCTTTGCATGGGGAAGGGAATGAGGAATAATGATGGTGATGGTAGGGGTCGGTTACTGTAGCGGGGACTGGGTTGTGTTGGGTTTAAAAGCACCCATCAATCTCTCTCTCTCTCTCACTTGTTCACTCATCTCTCACCATTTCTCTCTTCTTTTCCGACGACCAGAGGTGGTGGAGGCGACTCCGGCGTGAGGCGGGAGGTCGGCGTGCGAGGAGAAGCGCGTGAGGTTGTGGACCGGAGGTGGGTTATTGAATTCTCCGGTGTGCTCTGTTTCGCTTTGAGGTATGTCGGCTTTTAGTGTGGTTTTGTTGTTTCCCCACGTTGGTGGGAAGTTGAGGTCGGTCGCGGGAGGTCGGAGACCTCGCCGGCGATGAGAAACGACATAAAATCCTTGGCTAGCGCAAGGTTGTTGTCGACCAACAGTCGACCAGTTTTACCTTTTTGCCCGACTTTAACCAACACCGGTCGAACGATGCCAATGTGGCGGTCGACCGGTTGTATGTGTGCTGGTGAGTTGGAGGCTTGCTGTCGGATTTCGATCGACCGTCCCTTGTTTTGGGGTCGACCGGAACTTAAGTGTACACTATATTATTGCATGTTGTTCAACCGATTTCCATATGTTGTTCGACCGTTATATGACGTAGACTATTAAGATGACTCTGGTAGTTTTCGGTCGACCGGGACCCTTGAGTCGGTCGATCGAAAAGACTTGTTGATTTTGACTAACTCTGGATTTTGACCTCGTGTTCGGTCGACCGATTTTAGATTGTTGTTCGACCGTTTGGACTTAAGTGACGCGCGTCGACCGTTTGTGTGCAGAATTGAATTCCTGGTCCTCGTGTTGTGTCAACTCTGTCCACGGAAACCCGTGTCCTCGCTTAGACGTATGTTGTACCACCGAGGTTTGTGCCAGACGTATGTTGTACCGCCGAGGTTGTGCCGGCGATGTTGGTGTCGACGATGTTCCGGCTTGTGGTTGTGTCATCCGATGTTGTACTGCCGATGTTGGGTCGGCGATGCCGGCAATGTTGTTTCGGTGATGATCCCTGATTGGACACCTATCTTGGTATGTTGACCGACCAGGCTACGGCTCTGTCGAGGTGGTGTAGACCACGTGGTTACCTTGCGAGGAAGTGTGGACGCTCCTCACTGATCCCTTTGGCTCGAGTAGTCGCGTGTGGGGGTGTGTCGCGAACTGTCCGTAAGACTGTATGTGCCTACGGTAGGTTTCCGAGGGAGACCCGTTGTTATTGCTGGATTGATGTCCTTGTGGACCATGTTGAGGGCCGTGTGTTGTTGGACTGAGGTCCCGTTTACCCTTGGAGGAATTTGATGCATCGCAGATGTGATGTGACTTGCTACTAGTATGATAGGTTCATTTACCGTACTATTCCATTCATATAGGCAAGCTTGGCATACGGGGTTTCCTAATGGGAAACTCAGGCATCGTTGTTTGATTCATGTTTCAGGACCGCAGTAGGTTCTGTCGGGTGGTGACAGCGGGCGCACACATCTTGGGGCCAGGATCCTCTTCGGACTCTTCGAGGTCGTCGTGATTGCTTGTACCTGTCTTTCGTTATATTGTTTTAATCACGTCTTTTGACAAACTCTATTGTATAAGTGGTGCACCGACTTTTGATTTATATGAGTAACATTCCCCTTGATGAGTTTTATCAGATAATCTCTTGATTGTTTAATTTTTAAATTTTCGCTGATTCGGGATGTTACACATGTAACCATGAGAATTGGTTGGTTTGAGCTCCGAGTAGGTGGAGCTACGAGAAGGTAAAGGTGGAGATTATTGTTTTTACCTTGAATATGTCAATTAAGTATTACTTTGGGAAAAACAGACAGACGGTCGACCGGTAGATGTTCGGTCGACTAGTATTGCAGCTTGACATGCAGCACAAAGTGCGTAGAGGTTTTTTGGCCGACTGTTTATGTTTCTGGACGTCTTGGACAAAGTGTCTCGACACATCCGGTCGACCCGTTTTCTCAATCGATCGACCGTATATGCATTCGGAGGTTTCGGAACAATGTTTGGAGTTTTTTGGTCGACAGGTAGTTCGCAACCAGTCGACCGATTGAAGTTTCACAACATTGCATGGAATTTTTCGGTCGACCAAAGGTGCACAACGGTCGACCGAGGCACACGATCTTCACATTCTTTACTCCATTTTCTGGTGCAATTAATACTTGTTTTGACCTAGTATATAAAGGCAATTTTGTCCCCATTTTGTAACATAACATCGTAAAAAGATTAGATCATATTTTTATTGTCTACTTTACATTCTTGAGAGAAAGGGAAAGAGAGCATCCTTGTGAATTCGGTAAGAGTAATTTCAACCGGGATTTCTTCGTCGGTTGGTCTGTGTTCTGTAAGTCTCTCTTGTAATTCGTTTCTCTTTAGTAGATTGAGGTTGTGTCGTCCGTGGTTTTTCCAACATTGGGTTTCCACGTGAAATCTTGTGTCTTGCGTGTTTTGCGTGGTTTGGCGTTGGTGATTTGCATTATTTGTGTTTCTTTCTTCTATCGGATTTGCTATTTTGATTCGTTGCATATTTTGGGATGAATTTTATTCCCTAACACAAACTAAGAGAGAAATGAAATAAAGTGAAGAAAATCCATCATTGTACTCCTTTTTAATCCTTAGTTTTAATGGACCGCTAAACATTGCTCATAAATTACTTAAATTGCGAGTGTCAATTACTGTTTTGTCATTCTCTTATTTTTTTCTTATTTCTGCTCCCAATAGGCTCTCCTTTTTTATACTACAACAAAAAATAACCATGAAAAATAAAATCAATGTAGGAATGCAGGGGTGGCAGGGGGCGGTAGCCCTTGCAAGGATTTTTTTTGTTTCGGCACCCTATTATTGTATTCTGGACATTGATTCGTATACCCATTTATTTACGTTTGTGTTTTTTTACCCCGTCACCACCGAAATTTTGCAACGGAACATGAAATAATTTGAAATAACACACCGTATAAATTCAAGATTTAAAAAAAATTGGGGCGTCGAAGACAAACAACTCGAGTTTTTTATTAATTTTTACAGGACGAAATGATTATTAAATTGATTGTGAATGACAAAATGGTAATTAGAACGGACGATTTTAGTAAATTCCCGGTGACGTTTAACAATTCCCTATTTTTAAAAGTAAGTTTTTTATTCCTTTCATCATATTGTCTCCTATGGACGCCTCCACAAAGGTGGAGGCGTCTGTCTAAACCGCCTCGACCTATGTGGAGGCGTGTTAGGCAGACGCCTCCACCTTGGTGGGCGCGGTTTAGCCAGACGCCCGTTTTTTTTAAATTTTCTGTTAAATTCAAATTTTCAGGTTCCGTTGCAAGATTTCGGTGGTGATGGAGTAGAGTACAGTGAGTTTTTTTACAGTAAAGAAATATTTACAACAATCGAGGAAGGTTGTAAATGGGCGAAACAAGTTGCAATAGGAGCCAGATTTTTTTTGGTTATATCATCATACAAACCGAAAGCAGATAACCGGATGGATTGTTACCTCAGATGTGATCGTAGACGTGAGATAAGTTCTCGTGATACGAGTATTGCACTGCGAAAGAATACGAAAAGAAAAGGTTGCGATTGTCGGTTTTTGGTAAAAGTGGTGGAGCGACAAGATCGTGATGGATGGGTTATTGTTTCTAGTAGCATGTATGGGCAACACAACCACCCATTGGCAGTTTATTCAGAGGGTCACCGACAGGTCAGCGGACTTAGTGCTGGGGCAAAGCAAATTGTTCGGGATATGACAGAGGCACAAGCAAGACCCCGTAACATTTTGTTGGCGGTAAAGAAGAAATTTCCGGACGATAATCCGAATCAAAGGCACATTTACAACTTCAGAGAGTACATGAGGAGGACAAAATCTGAAGACAGGAATCCCGCGCAGCAGTTTCTCAGAGAGGCAGTGCAGCATAAGTATTTGCATTGGATTGTGGCAGATGAAGAAACTAATGTCTTGACTCACGCATTTTTGGCACATTCGACTTCAGTTCAGTTGTTGCGTACATACCCATTTGTGATCTGTATGGATTCGACGTATAAGACGAACAAGTACAAGATGTCTTTGTTTGAGATGGTTGGGGTTACTCCAACAAATATGAATTTCCTCGTCGGATATGCGATTTTGCAGGATGAGACTGAGTCTAGTTACCGGTGGGTGTTGGAGAGGTTGCGAGATCTGTTATTGGATATTGTTAGCCCGACAGCAATAATTACGGACCGGGAGATGGGTCTGATGCGACCAGTGGCAGAGGTTTTTCCTGAGTCAGCTCATTTACTATGCACCTGGCATATCAACAAAGACGTGTACAACTACGCATACCACGTATTCGGCAAGGAGAAGCAGCTTGCAGAGAGTTTTAGACGTGGAAGATGGAGGAGAGTCATGCTTTCTGATTCACAGACGGATTATGATAGATTAGTCCGTAATCTGAAGGATTCTTACAGTTCCTGGCCAGTGCTGACGAAGTATGTTGAAGACACGTGGTTGGTGCATAAGGAAAAATTCGTGTTGAATTGGACGAATCAAGTTCTTCATTTCGGCAACACTACGAACTGCAGGGTGGAAAGTGCACATTCAGCTCTGAAAGAGTGGATCACTACATCGACCGCCGCTCTCGACACTCTTTTCGACCGCGTGAACTCGTCTATTGAAATGCAGCTGACGAATATTCAGAACTTTCTTGAAGATTCGAGACGTCGAAATTTGGCACATTACATAGGTCCTTTGTTTCAGCATATAAATGGCCGAGTTTCGCATCACTGCTTGTCGTTAATGACTCAGGAGTTGAAGAGAATGCAGGACTTAAGTGATGAAATTGAATATCGTTGTGGGTGTGCTTTCCTGACAACACATGGGATTCCTTGTGCATGTACCATGTATGAGTGTTTGGCGTCAGGTGATGGAATTTATTTAGAGCAGATTCATCCATTCTGGAAAACACTTGTTATCGGAGAAGGAGTCCAGATGTCAGAGTTTGTTGATCAGTCAGCACAAGACGCCGAGCATTTTTCGGAAGCTAGTGAATGAGATCTCGCAGAACGACCCTGCAGTAATTCGTAGTGCCTCTCGTATTTTATACGAACAGTTACACCTCGATCAGTCGAACTATGGAGAACCCGAAGAAAATACTAAGGTACGAGGTCGACCTAGGGGAAAGTCGACACGTTGGGACCCGAGTGCCTTCGAGTATGCTGAGCGAGGTCGTGGTCGATCTGGCAGTAGTGGGAGTAGGGGTCGTGGTCGGTCTGGCAGAAGTGGGAGCAGGGGTCGTCGGTCTAATTCGTCTCGATCGTCCTTGAATACGGGCACAGGATCTTCTGGTATGTCGATATCTTTGTTGTTATGTTATTTAATATATATCAGTAATCTAAATGGGGTTGAATATATTATCTCCTAATTTTGTTGTTTTAATGAATTGTTATTTACCTATCTTACAGTGTCCGGACGGGTTGACGTGGACAACTTCCTATATAATGATAGACTGCCAGAAATCATTTTGCCATTCTCTGCAAAGGTGGAATGACGTACGTGCTGATGGCAACTATGGATTTCGATGTATTGCCGATGTCTTTCATGGTGGTCAGCAGAACTGGTCGTACGCCCGTCGTGCGATTTCTTATGAGATAGGTGCACATCCTATTTATGAGACAGTCTATTTCGGCCATGTGAGAGAGGCTCGTCAACGAATTGATTGGGGCGGGGGAGGTTGTGGCGAGGATCATTATATGGAGGTTTGGTCCGACTTGTTTCCTATTGCGAATTTTTACAAGTGTGCGGTCATGTATTTCGCAGTGGGAACGGATGGTTCGTTGTTCCCGTGTCTTATTGTTCTACCTTGGGAGTGTCCGTCTACCATGACGAGGCCTGTCAGAGAGTTGGTTATTGCTCATTTAGGGAGTTACGCACATTTTATTCGTTTGGAATTACTTGATGATTTCCCAGTACCTCCTATAGCGACCTTATGGTATCAAATGCGAGATGAGAGTGTTGTTGGATGGGATGATCAGTACCAAAGTAGGATGGAGTATTGGAACCGGTTACGTTGATTGTAATTTGTAATGTTTTTGTAATGTATAATATATCGTGTATTTCTACTTATATCGTGTTGTTTTTTTACCGTATTTTAAATTTAAATATTATTTCATATCTAAAGAAATAAGTTGAAAATCTTTTTGTGAAAAATAAATATTAAAAAATACGATAGTCAAAGAAATATGTAGAAAATATGTTCGTCAGAAATAAATAATAAGAGTACATAAATAAACATAAGCAAATACCAACAAATGTACTAACAGTGCAACAAAACGAAAGTAAAAGCAAGACAACTACAGCTCAGCATCTGAATCATGGTCTGAAATGCCCAACTGACTGTTCCAATCCTCGATCGGGCGATCCCAATCTGTACATGCAAGTCCCGTCGCCTCAGTCGGCATGATGTCTCTCTCTCGCAAGAACGGCTGCGTACACCGTATCGCCCTACTCATCCATTGTATGTAAAATAAAAATTAGCGTACAATAACAAAATAAACTTTAAAATTAAAAATTAAAATTAGATAAACTTACCGCATCGGCACATGTCCTATCTAGTGGTCTCTCCGGTCTCGGAATGATACCGCGTACGAGTAGTGGATGTGAGTACCTACCGAACCACTACAAATAATATGGAGCACAAGTGGAGGGGTCGCGGCTACGACTCAGATCGGCGAGGTGTAGTCGTCCTACTCTCGGAAATGTCCTCCAAACCGATTCCGCAAACGAAACGCTGTGCTTGACGTCGTACATCGTCGCAGTCGCAGACCGTACTGCATGGTCGGGCGTCGGGATGTCAACCGGGATCACCTGAACGTAACCTAACTGACGTAACACGCGATCAGGTAAATAAGGCTCTGTGATATCCCTATAACGAATAACGCCCATAAATGTAGTCCTCGGCACAGCAGGATCGGGACCATACGGTAACCACTCCACCTAAACGTTTATACGTTAATAATAATAAAGTTAAATTTAAATAAACGTGAATGATATATACATTATATACCTGCGATGCAGTCATCTGATCTAGTCGTCTACGAATAGAAAGAAGTCGACTCTCGCTCTTATCCTCCGCCCAGACAGCCCACATACGCGAACGAGGATGGCCACGCTCAACAATCTTCCGCTCACGATGTGGGCGGAAAGCAGGAAAATACTCGTATATCCAAGCCTGGAGCAGTGTAAGACAACCTGTAATCTGACCACAATCAGCACGACTAGATATGCCCAGCTGGCGATACAGATATGACAACGTCGCCGACCCCCATGAGTACTGACCAATGGTATCTGGGTCCCTCGCCTCCAATAAGTCGCGTGGTCTCAGTCTGGAACCGCTCTTGTCGACAAACAATACGCAGCCCAGCAGTAAGAAGAGATAAGCAGTCATCTGCGTATCCTCAGTCCGTGGTGGTCGCCCCCGTCTGCAACACTCGTCCACAGCGTCGATACTAACACCACCGCCACTCCAAAATGAGTTATCCCACCCAAGACCCTCCAGGCTGACACCCAGCAACTCAGATATATATAACTTCAGCTCAGATGTCGGCGCCTGCGCACTGACCATGGGACCCTTAACAGGAATGTGTAGAATCTGAAAGACGTCATGCAACATGATCGTCATCTCTCCGAACGGCAAGTGGAAACTGTTGGTGTCAGGTTGCCACCGCTCCACGAATGCCGAAATCAACGGTGTGTCGATGCAGGAAAACATGTTGTACGGCAAGTGACCCAATCCACTGTCAACCACGGTCGCCGTCATATCCTCAGTCATCACTGAGCGCCATGCCTGCAGTGTCGTACAGGCTCTGTGCCGATTATGGCACTTCAAAACCTTCCGCTCCTCGCCATCCCAGATGCGTCTAGCGACGTGGCCTCCGAAACTCGGAATGACGCTGCCATCTACAGGACCACCGGGAATAATATCCGTGACGATCCAAGACTCGTCATCACCCCTCTTCTTCTTCTGAGCTCGGACGTCTGCAGTGCATGAACTCGAATCACCAGTCACAAACCGGCCACCTCGATCCTTCCTAATGACACACCCAGCTGAAGGACCACCGTGTCGCCCCCGTCCTCGACCAGACTGATGTACCGCCTCCTCCTGTGGCCCCAAGTCGTATCGGCCCCCATCGTCACTGTCGTCGTGACTCCTCAGCTCATCTGAATCATCCTCGTCGTCGAAAGACTCTCCAGGTGTCTGACGACGACGTAACAGATCTCTCTCTCTCCTAACTGAAGCAAAAATACCACGTGTACGTGGATGACGAGGATCTGACTCGTCTGCTACACTACGTACCGCGAGTAAGGGAATTGATTTCCCTTTTCCTCCACGGTAACCCGATGACTATTAATTCAATTTTAAAAATAAAAATTTATTAATGAATTTACTAAAATAATTAAACTAATTATTAACTGAATAATCGATTAATTTAACAATTATCACAATTAATCAATAATCCTTTACTAAAAGCGTACACAACTAATTACTAACATAATAATCAATTTATTTAGCGATTTATTTATTAATTATCACAATTTATAATCAATAAACGATTTACTAAACTAATTTAACTCATTATTAACATAATATTCAATTTATTTAAATTTTATCACAATTTATAATCAATTTGTTTTTAAAAAAAACGGGCGTCTGCGGGAGACGCCTACCCTACGTGGTAGGCGTCTGCCGGAGACGCCTACCGTACGTGGGAGACGTCTCCCGCAGACGTCTGGTCATTTGGTCGGGCGGTCGCGGGAGACGCCCGACCCAACGATCGGGCGGTCGCGGGAACCGCCTCCCCCAAGGGGGAGGCGGTTCCGGCGATCGCCCTCTTGTTGGTTCGGGCGTCTCCCGCGACCGCCCGACTCAAAAATGTTTTTTTAGTTAATTGAAATAAACAAGGTAATTTACCAGATGTGAGTAGTCAGGGGTCTCCGCTGGTTCTTTTCCTGGCCTCCGAGACATTTTATGTGGGGAATAGAAGAGTGATATGAAGAGAAAGTTGTGTTAAAAGAGTGAAATGAGGAGTTATATTAGTAGAAAGGGTAGACTAGTAAACTGGTAATCTTACGGGCGATTTAAGTAGTTTTACGGCGACGAATAGCAGTTCAGTTGTTTTTCCCGCAACAGTTTTACACTAATTTTTTTTGTCTTGTGGTTTGTGCGTGTTTTTACTTTTCGTTTTTCTACTCGGTGGAATTCTCAACATATTATGGTATGGAATACAAAATATAGAACCAACATGTGGGCCATGTGGCCTCAGCTCATGCTTCCTCGTCCAGCGGGTTTTTCTTCTTAAGAGATGCAATCATTTTAATTAATCTTACTTCAACAACGATTTGTTTATAATAATATTCTTCGTGGCTTTACGTCTTGAAATTGCTTATAATTTTTTCGTCTTCAATAAATTGAAAAACATCATTTTCTATGTACGTGATAAGACAATCATTCACCCAATCATTGCCCATTTGAGTCCAATTGTCTTGACAATCTTCATAGCTGAGAATGATCTTTCAACAGTTGCAGTTGCTACCAGCAATGTTAAGGCTAACTTGATAAGTAAATAAACTAAATGATACACCACATCGAGTTTTTCTTTGACAATCTTCCTTACAAGATCTGTAATGTTGTGCAAATCTAAAAAGTGTGAAGACTTCCTCACATGATCAATATAGTTGTCAAGTTGAATTTCAAGCATCAAACGATCATTCTCAATAAACTCCACTGGATAAAAGTCAGCAAATTCACATAATCTCTACGCATCAAATGCTGAAAAATAGTTATAGGGATCGAAACACACCATACACTAGTTCAACTCATTCTTATCAATTTATCATTTGAAAAACGATCATTAAACTCCTCAAGCTGAGTGTCAAATCACTTCATGGAAGAAATACAAAATATTTTTGTACCCACTAAAATACAACATATATATACTTAAATATATAGTATGTATGTCGCTTTTATAATAACTAGGATACCATAGTGGTAATTGTTACTTACTCTTTACGACATTCCTAGGTTCGAAACGTCCTGAGTCTTTTTATTTTTATTTTTATTTCTTTGGCCTGAAAAATAGAAGACCAAGGTCGAGATTCGAACTCACCTAACGTGTGGGAAGAAGACTAACCGTTGAGATTGTTGGATTTCGTGTCTCTATGTAAGTGTATATTTAAAAAAATTATACGAGCATACATGATCGATTTCATATTTTCAGCAATTTTATGTACATCGCTTCATGTTTATTCTAATATCATGCAATCCTACATATATTAAAATAAAAACAAGAGATGATCATACCCAAGGTTCTGTAAAACCTTTTCAAAGATCCGGAGTTCTGTTGCCCGTCGAATCGCCCGCCGATTCGCCTCCAAGCGTTCACCAAACTCTAAACAAGATTAGAGAGAAATGAGTCAATCAATCAGTCTCTAATTAAGCTTAGAATCTATCTAATACCTCCTTTAAAGATCCACGAGAAATAATCTCCAAAAGCTCAAAAGAATTAAGAGAAATTCGTGGTGATTAATGGAGAGATTAGGGGGAGAGAGTATTTGCAATAAATCTTATTGTCTATATTTAACAAGTAGGTGAGATGACCTATTTATAGCCTCCCAAATTACCCATATCAAGAACTATTCTCTAGTCATGATCTCTAATTTTTCTCTCCCTTAAATCAATCATAATTTGTCACATAATCACCCTCAAACACGTTTGACCAAATTTAGAATTAATCCAACCCAAGATCTAATTATTCTCTTAATAATTCTAGCAGAAATCGTGCTAACCGGTTGACCGAAACTAACCAACCGGTCGACTGATTGATGATTAATTCGGTTTCAGTTGGACCTTGAAACCTGACGATCGACCAATTCAACGTGAGAATTGGCTATTGGAAATTTCCGATCGGACGGAGTTTCTAGTCGGTCGACCGATCACCACCAACACGAGTTCACAGAAGCTACTGGAAGTTTTCGGTCAACCCAACTCATTCTTCCGGTTGACTGTTCACATGCTCAACAACTATTGTGGATTTTCGGTCGACTGGTCTCCAAAAAATGTTTGTCCATTTTGTACGATTTTTGCCTTTATCAAATTTTGGATTTACTTCAACAAAATTTGATCTTTAGGGGTTTTACCAAATTCATATATCATGTAATATATTATCTTATGTAATGTTAAACTATTACACCACATAATATATACATCTTATATGAATTTATTCATGATTCTAATTATGTCAATTTTTGTTGCATATTGATTTTATTGATTCACCACATGTGTCCCTTTTCACATGAAACCCGACACATCATATGAATTCAAAATCAAGCTTCTTGTTTCCCAGTTTTGTGGTGTGACCTATAGGAGGATCTAAGATAAATTGACAGCGATATTTAACACTCAATATCTCAAACTATAAGCGATATCTAACTATACATTATAGTTACCAAATTAGCATAGATGTATTGTTCCACTCGAACCAAACACGGTCCATTTAGTGATATAGGTGCATCACTTGTGTCTGTCTCTTGCCTCATGATATTAAGAACATATACAAAGTAGAAATGTGTCACCTTTGTATTATGTTCGTTTCTTGATATCTTTAAGTTAATTATAACTATGTAAGTTAACTCAAGTTACATTGTGTACATTATAATTTTGTTTTATCAAGCGGCCCACTATTACCATCACTCATTTAAGAGAGGCAATGATAATCTTTTGACTAGCTATCTTTTCCAATACAAGTCATGTTCAACCAACTATTATTTTTATCACTATACTCATTGATAGCTTTTGACAATAATCAAATTAAGCACTTTTTGAGTGAAAAGATATATGTCTCATATCTTAGGATCCAAGACATAGTAAAATATTAATGACACATAACACAATTTCATAATGTTTTACTTGTTAGGTCTATTTAGTATATAAAAGTAATTTTTTCCTCTATTATATACTCGTGTTGTCAAATATTTGTAGAGCTACAATAATCGATGATCAACACGACAATCTTATTTCGGTAATTAGTGTTCCATGTTGATTACCATGATTGTGAATATATTTTTATTTATATAGATCATTATCTTTTAGAGCTCTACGGTTAAGTACCAAACACATTTTCCTTACCACTTCCAAAAGACGAATACATTAATCAAAGAACAAAATGTTTGCACATCCAATTCATTATAATTGATATATAAAACTAAAACTTTTATTCATCCTTAAGCACAAAGTGATGCAAAAGTAAACGAAGGCATTCCTTTATCGTAGAAGTACTATAAGGGGGCATTTGGTTTGCGCGGAATGGAACCTAGAAAGGGAAACAATGAGAAATGAAAGGAATGACCTTGATTCATTCTACCTGTTTGGGTCTGTTCCATAATCGAAATAAACCGCTCTCTGATTCTCTTTGACTATAAATTTACTACTATAACATCATTCAAGCCAACAATGAGCTTCCAAGAAATAAAAAAATAATAATAATGCATCATTCCATTATTACACATGGTATAATTCAAAATATCTTAAATATCCTTTAATCATGTAGGACATGTTAGGTCCTCCAACAACTCTGACATTGTGAATAATTAAGGATCCATGTATAATAAGATCATAAACTTTGGATTTTGGATTATTTGAGGGTCTAGATGAAATTATCTCATAAATAACGCAAAAGGAACGGTGCATGTACTCCCGAAGAGATCCGTACGTGGGGTAGAGCAGATAATTGACAGGTGCATCAGTTCAAGCATACTCTCTTTTTCATGGAATTCAATAAAGTATATTAATTCTTAGGTTAACTTTAAGCAAAACCTTTATTTTTCCAACCTTACCAAATCTCGATTAGTCTGATTTTAATCTTGATTATTTGAAGATTAAAATCAACGTATCAGTAGCTTAAAATCAGTACAACATCAAATTTGTTTATATACCTATTCTTGTAAAGTCAAGTAGTAACTTTTGAAATGTAACCCATTTCGGCTGGAAATAACTTGTTATCCTTGTTATCTATGCATCACTTTAAGTTGAGTTATTGATTAATTTTGTCCACACACTGGGATTAGTTCGAACAAGACTTAAATATCAAATTCCAAAGATCAAAATCTGAAGATTTTTTTTTGAAAATGTGTGCCTTGAGATATGGTAGGTTGTAGTTAAAAACAAATTCAAGTGGACAACTTGAATGCCCACAACAGCACAAAAATACTCTAAAATAATACTCTAATCGTATACTTAGTTGGTAGTCTCACGAAATATAATCTGTGGTTACCGCTTCTGTTATGTCGTGGTGGGCGCATTCAAGTTAGCAATTTGGGCATTAAAAAAAAAGTTGCAACAGTTCTTTGCCTATGGAAGATCATGGATTAAGATGGGAAATATGTAATGCAATAGTATTGTGCAACACCACCTACGTGGATGAACTTGTGCCGTGATAATTAAGATTTTGTGTGTGTCGGTAGCTTTTATATATGCATGGCGTCCTTCATTGATGATTAATTAAGTTCCACTTTCTATTAGGGTCAGGTCTAGGTTTGCAGTTCCGGGTGTAGGTTCTATAAGTTGGTGGTTGTCTTCTGTGGTGAATTAAAGAATGGGTTTTAAAATTTGAAGATTTTGAAAGTGTTAAATATTGTTTGATTTTCCCTTATTTAAATCCTAATCTTAACTCAGGATATGTTGGGAGTTGATCTTTAATCCAACTTTATCCAAGATCAATGATTTATATTACCAATCAAACCATCATCCTCAGTCAGTATATTTGAAAATAAATAACAAATTGACAATACCAAGCTCTTTGACGGGATGCACCAAATTGACAATATTTCCACATATTTTGGTCCAAGATATAATTCTCTCTTTTCTTCCAATAGATTCCAATGATTTATGTTTGTTCACGTGGAAAGAATCTAAGTATATTAATTGGATCATTGGCCACCGTAACATTGTTTGTAAATCTGAAAAATCTTAAGAGCATAAATAACCCTAAACCTGGGCTACCCCTGGTATTCTGTTTTTTCTTTTTGTCACGTCAATTTTTCTCTTTACCACGTCAACTCACATCATCTACCAAAAAAATCTTTAACCATGCCCACAAACATCTCAAACACCTTACATTCTCTATTTTCCACGTCATTTGGGTATCAATCATGGATAAAATAAAAAATCACAAAAAATTAGAAAATCAAAACAAGTAAAAAACATATTTTCATAAGAAAAAAATAAAAAATGATTTTACATGATTTGAAAATGATTTTTTAACATTTTTGAGAAATTAAAAAAAAATTAACAAATGGGTGGGGAAACGTGCACCCACTCAAACCATACCGAACACTGGCCCAGACACACGCAATTGCGACACTCACCGCCCGACTTTGTGCCTGAGGGAGGAAAAAGCAGGGGATGTGGCCACCCCGAGAGGACGTGGCTCGGGCACCCAAGGCCACGCCCTCCCGGTTAACCATTGTCTAAATTTTCCATCGCACAAGGGAAAAAAGAGAGCAATACATATCTACATACATACAATTTTTATTTATTCAGGTTTTTGTGGTTTCACGTCTTTCCTTCTTTTTTTCATCTTAAGAAAAACGTACATACAACAATTAGCTTGACGTTCCGTCTTTCTTCTCTTTTTTTCTCCTACAAGTTGAGTTGCTCAGCTAATTACCTAATAGTACCGCAGACCTAATCACTCCATAAAACTAACCTTCGTCATCGGCTTCAATTGAGGACTTGTTCTCCAATTTGGGTTCGACTACGATGGTGAATGGTGTATTAGAGAGATAGATGGGATGCGTGAGAGAGAGGTTTTTGAATTTTTTTAAATGGTAGGGGTATTTTGGATAGAAATGCAAACGTAAAAATATTTTTAAGATAATGTCAATATGTGGATTTTTTTTCAAATATTTGACAACTTTAAGCATAAAACTCAAAATTTCTTATGCATATAGTTCTTTAAAAAAATCATTTAAACACTTTAAGTATGACCATTTTTTTGAACCGGTGATGTATAAGTTTTGGTTTTTTATATGGTTTAACTAGCACTAACGTAGGATTCGATCCGGTTCAACCAATAACGATGTCAGCATAATATCGTCACCTTGTTATTCGGATGTCAAACGATCCTCTGCTATTTGTTCGATTCAGTCCAGATTGGTTTCCAAAATCGTGGGTGAGACGCCGTGGTATTCTACCGATCGAGGTTTCATCTTCATCTCGTGGGAACCTCACAAAAGCAATTCTAGTTAAGGGTATAGAAACCTGCATTGCTACTGCTACATGGTGACCTGACCACCGTAAACTTAAGTTTCTAAACCAAAATGCCCATTTTTGTGATAAGAACTACTTCCTAGCTCCTCCACTTGCTTGCCAGCTAGTTGTACGTTTCATTAGTTTGGTGCAACATCAACATATCCTGTTGTTGATATGGAGTTTTGCATCTATACTCTTCACTTTGGTCATATTCACTTTTACTAACTTTCAAGTTGATTCTATTGTGCAAGTCTAAACTCCATCAATGCTTCGAAGAAATATGTAACGATGTCAAAACGTAACGTGACGTGAACCTATATGTGATTATATATCTAGCATAAATGACACCTAGATTAAAGGGTATCAACAAAAATATGATAAAATAGAGGTTATTGGTGCCAAATAACATAACTTAACTAGGGTATAATCTCATGAAGGTATATGGTTTGGGTTTAGAGTAGGTGACTACTTGAAGTGTTATACCTCGGAATATCATATATATATATATATATATATATATATATATATATATATATATATATATAAACATAATAATGTTACCTATGATTTAGGAAGCTCTAGAGTTGATATGCATGTTATTGAACTTCATCTCTAGATTATATTAATAATATATCAACCTTTCGATATTATAACATCTGACTAGAAGGTATCGACGCCAATATCTCAATTAAAAAGAATGTATACAAATTAATATGGCAAACAAAGGGAATATGGATGCAAGAAGACCCTTCATAATAAGTTATTTGTGATGGGAGGATTAAGGAAAAGGTACAAGATGTCACATGAAGGTGGACCATGACTAAGGGAAGTTCATCCCCCCTGAACACTAGTGTTACCAACGAAGGCTGATTGGCAACTGCTGGCCAGTGAGGTTGCAGCTCTTCTCCACTTATGGACCGAAGACGCAACAGCTCTCTCTTTGTTTTGCAAACTTTATTCTCTGCCATTAAAAAAAGTGTTCGGAAAGGACATGTCTTCTTCCTTCTAGTGTTTGTGTAGCTTTGGTGAAGTAGATAACGTGTTGAAATGTGGGGGGAAAAAAGTGAAATCGTCTTGGAAATTATATATATCATCAACATCAACATAACTCAATGTCTCGTAAGAGGCTCCTGTCTAAACGAAATAAGAAAATATCGGATGTACACAATTATATATATAATATATATATATTCTTCCTTATACCCACCCATCAATTAATATTGATTATTGTATTTTGCTTATATTTTTTAGGTCAACTTTTGGTTTTGGTTTGAGGTGAGTTCTTTTATATAGACTTTTTTGGTTTACATGGAGTGTTTTATTTGATAATTTGTCTTCTCTATTCTAAGTAAATCAGCTTGCAGTGATAACCTTTGCTTTCTGTATTTCTAGTGTTGAAGATCTATCAACTTGGTCAATGACTATTGGTTGTTCACAGTTGTACACTTTCTTGCATTCAAAAGACAAACTATTGTTAGTTTGATCTTGTCTTTGCTCAAACCATGCATATGACACCATTTCCATCAAACCACTACCACGTGACACCTTTAAATATATTATTTGACTTGAGACAACAGATTTCAGACTTAGTTCTTATCTGGATTCAACGATTAGAGTATGGATAGCACAATGGAGAAAGGTATTGTTGGTTCTGATTTATAAGTATGAAGTTATCAAGATAATCTTAATTTAATGAACGCTTTCTCTTTCAACATGTCTACATTTGAACATAATCACTTCCACGTTGTTGTTTACTTATTCTTTTCGAAAAGTGGCAAATGATGTAATCCATGATGAGAGCATCCTCTAAATGTGACGATCACTTCTACTCAAACATATCCATACAACAATAGTATATCATCTAAATATCTGTAGTTTAAGCTTTCTTGATTTTTACACATCCTTTGCGGATGTTAATGGTTTCAGGATCGAAATTCGACATTCTCACTACGTGCATGGCGTTATTAACCGGTGCACGTTGACATGTTCAAAGGAGGGTGCTCCCCCTTAATCAGGGTCAGGGTGAAATCTATTCACGCCTTTCCATAAGTGTTAACTACCCTGCGCGTATTAGGGTTACTGGTAACCGGGTAAAAGGTTATGTTCTCACGGATATTTGTTTGGAACATAATCATGAAATGTTGGATGTTCGTCATTCTAGAGTGTTTTTTTATAAAATCAATCTGAAAATGAGTTTGGAATGACAGTGAAAATGTTGACACGGTGCGAAATGATGTTATGGCCCGTGAAAATGACTCTGGAATGATTCTGCAACGAGTCTGGAATAACTCTGGATTCGTCATGGTCTTTTTAGTTTTACATTTGCACGTGATCCAGAGTTTTTTCCAAAATGTGTTGGAGTCCTGCCAGAATAAGTCATACATATTCGGGTCTTGAATTCGTATGGAATTCTCTGGGTTTCCTGGTTTATCCATTGTTCCATGGTTTATCCATAGTCATGCCAGACTTTAGCCAGACCAAATTGCACACTTCTATTTTTAGTGGAGATCATTTGGATCTAGTTTGGGCTTTTCCTGGAATATGTATGGTCGATGTATTGTATATTTTTCCCATTTTGTTCCAGAGTGTGTCCGGAGTGAGGCCAGTCTCTTTCCAGGAAAAAAATCACGCTTCTTTTTCTCTTGAAATCATCTGGAATTGTAATGGACTTCGTCTGGAATACGTATGATCGAGATAGTGTTGTCTATGCATTTTTCCTTAGTTTGTCCAGAATCATTCCAGGATTTATCCTGAATCATTTTATACGTGTTTCCACACGCTAATGCATGATTTCTATACATATCGCATGAATGTTTTGAATGAAGTTCGTAACTCAAAGCTTGGACCAGGTGATGCACAAGCTCTGCATAACCATTTCACCAAGATGCAGTCTTTGGAGCAAAATTTCTTTTTTGTTATGGATCTAGAAGACGATTGTCGTTTGAGAAACATTTTTTGGGCTGATTCTCGCTCTCATGCAGCCTATGAATATATTGGAGATGTTATTTGTTTCGACACAACATATCTTACCAACAAATATGATATGTCATTTGCTCCATTTGTTGGTGTGAACCACCATTTCGAATCGGTTCTTCTAGGTTGTGCGTTATTGGCATGCGAGACCACCGATAATTATATTTGGTTGTTTAAGACATGGCTTACTTGCATGGGTGGTATGTAATTTTTTCACTTATCTTACATTTTTAACTTTAACATTATGATTTTCACATATTTAATAACTTAATTGTACAGGGACCACTCCACCAGCCATCATAACCGAATATGGTCAAATGATATTGCACAGGTTAACATTCAAGATTTCAAGGATCTGATTACAAAAGGTTCAGATTTCTCATCCGGCGTGAGTATTTTACATCTTCTGTCATTTCTTTCCAAACACTTTTAGTGACAGTTATAATAAAGTTTTATTTTACAGTTAATGGATGCACTACTTTGTGTGTTGGAGGAAAGACAACCAAAAAGTTCTGCCTCTAACTATTCAAATATTATTGTCATTCCATCGACGGCTACCTCATGAATTGCTATTTAGTGCGAAGCTCTACACGAAGATATTATTAAGGAGAAATTATTGGCTTGAGACCCCAACCACTCAGTCATCGCACAACCACTTGTAGCCTCAGCGCACTGTTCCTTGCTTTTTGTGTGCGCGGCAACACAATCAATCACACATTACAACAACTTAACTTGCGTTCTTGACAAAGACGGAGATCCATCTAAAGTAGTCGGATCTTCCGAGGAATTGGCTCTTAGTATGACAAAGTTCGGGAGGCAGCGTTTTGGTGTAGAATGGAAGCTGGACTTTGAAAAGAAAAAATCTTGACGTTGGGCTCAAGGTACGAATGATTGTGACGCATTTGTAGCCCACTAGGTAAGATGCTTAATGGGAAGGGCAGATCCAATTCTTGAAGAGAACGTCAAATATTTGCACTCAGTTATAAGAGAATTAGCATCGTACTTGATTTCATATTCAAGATTTCGAAATCCCTAACTAACATTCACTAGATTTGTTAGCTACTGACTCTTTTGTAAAGTTGCTCTCCCCACACAAAGCTAGATGGGTCGAGGCGTATGTCTAGCGGATTGAGTCGAGTTGACAAGTTTTTAGACAGGTTTAGGTTTGAGTTTGGGTCTGACTTTTCAACTCGTATAATAAACTGAAAAACTAAATTTGGTTAATGTAAATCATTTAGAGTGGATTACAACTATATATACATGTTTTGCGTGGAAAATGTTGTAATTGCATGTATGTACCCACATGACCCTCCAACGTTTTTCCACGCAAAGCATGTATATATAGTTGTAATCCACTCTAAATGAGTTACATTAACCAACTTGCAAGTTGATAATCAAAATATGATACTACGGAAGAACCCGATACAAATAATGGTCTTGCTTTTGGAAACATCACCGAAGGAATGAAAAAAAGAAAAATAGCACGTGGTGAAATCTAAAGGGAAGATAATTGAGAGCTATGATGTTGTTGTGGTTTGACTTGTTTCAATTCAAGTTTGGTCGTGGAAATTATTATCATAATATGATAACTGTGTCGGAATGCCAACCGTGACGTGTACATTAAACTTTTGGATTTTGATTGTAACGATAGGTTATTGTTGTTGTTCAATTAGACATGTCTTTTATGTCGGCTACATGTCTTACAGAGACGTGTATGGTTTGATATTAACAGGTTCTGGGTATATATACACAAACACGACAAGATAAGGAATTGTGTACACAAATATACACAAACACGACAAGATAAAGAATTGTGTACACAAACCTGAACACGAACATGATACAATATGTACACGAATCCTAACTTGTCGTGTATAGACCCGACAATTAGCATTTCATGTATTCTTAGCATTAACAATGACCACTCTCAAAAAGAGTATACCCACCATATTTTGACCTCTAACGAATTGGACTGTCGAAGCTTATATAGAGGGAATGTGGGATTGTAACTAGCATTAGTCGATGTGGGACTTATGTTGGTTGAGGGAGTAAATGATGATAGTGATAATTTATTACAAATTAAATAGATCATTACCGCATCATTGTCTAAGTGGTGTTCTCATTGGCTCTTGATGTTAATGACCAAAGTTCAAATCCCATTGGAGTCTTTTTGTGTTTTTAAATATATGTGTGTACATCGTGTATCCAAGTACATGATACTTTATCGTTTGTGGAGACATATACACGAACCCGACACAATAAGGGTTGTGTATTGTGTTGTCTACGTTTATCGTGTACAGAGTTTTGTACCCATACGCAAAATTATTGTGTCGTGTTTGTGTTATGTTATCGTGTCGTGTCTAATTTTGACGGATTTATGTTCAATAGTTATGGATTTGGGTAAGAAGAGTCAATTGGGAACCCGATCCAAATTTCTAACCCATTAAGAATTTGCTGATTCTAGGTAAGATTTTGGTCATGAGTTTTTTTTATTTTGATCAGAGTAACTACACTATTTTCTACCTAAAGTCGGGATACAATCGAGTATAACATATCAGGAATTCACCAACTTGGGCAATATCAGATGACAATATCGGTGCCCTAGTCGTGATTCTTATTAAGTTTCATTTGTAGAATACTTCAACTACTTCTGGATTAAAAGCTTTGTTTTTGTCATTGTTATTCAATGACAATATCCTATTTCTTTTTTCTGAAGGAGAACTGTTGCACCCTCTCCTCACCCCCCTCACCTACACCATATCCCCCCATATTCTTCTTCCTCCGAACCAACCCAAAACCCACCTACCCGACCTCCTCCGAACTCCGACGAGCGCTTTAGCGGTGCGCGAGAAGCTTCGTAGATGTCACGGCGGTGAAACTCTGGTGAGGTACAACACCCACCTTTGTTTTTGTTCCAAGGGGTCGGAGGGGGAAGTAGGGTCATCGTAAGTGGCTCCGGCAGCTGCGGATTGCAATCGGAATTGGGGTCATGGGAGTGCGGTTGAAGTTGTGGCTGCGAATTGCGACCAGGATTAGAGTCGCGGCTGACATTCGTGGTTTGGCAGCGGCGACGTGAGGTTAGGGTTATGGCTGGACTTTGATTTGGGTTATTTGCATGAAAACCCTTAGATGTTGTTAATATTTGGTTGAATGATTTAATTGAAACAATTGCTAGAAAATTCTTGATTTAATTGATATGTGGTTAAACAATTACTAATTAGAATATTTGCGGGAAAAACCCCGGATTTACTTGTATCTCGTTAAATAATTAATAATCAAAATATATGCTGGAAAAACCCTAGATGTGATTGTAGAAAATAACCTAATCTAGGGAAAATTACTTTTTTTCCTTGGACTTTTGCAGTAAATTATATTAGTTGGGTAATTTACTGTTTTCTCCTAAACTTATGAGAATTGTGATTTGTAAGGAAAATTTAGTGGAATTACTTTTAGACCTTATACCCCATTGACTATGAATTTAGGGCTATAGTTTTATCATGCAGCTTTTATGACTAGTCTTGTTTATGGTTATTGCTCTATGTTTTTGTTGGGATTATGTGTCTCGTGCTTTTGGGGTAAATTGCATTTACCCCCTTGCCTTGTGAGATGTATGAGAGGTTCACGGACTCGGGTGAACCAGGTGTCGACCTCGTTGTGACGAGTGCCCGTTGAGGAGCGTTGCTCACGGACTCAGGTGTAAGGTGACAGTGAGGCGACGTGTAAGACACGTATGACTAAACGTTAAGGTTTTCTCTCTTGTGATGTGGCGATCCGGATTCCCGAAGCGGATGCAGAACTGGTCAGCTCACCAACATTGTGACGAGTGTAGTTGCAGCTGGGTTCACGGGGCTCGGCGCGTGGTTGGAGTAGGTTGATGCCTTGTGGATGAGATGTGTGGTCTTGTCGAAAGTGCACGCTCGGTCTAGCTGAGACACGTGATCCTCTTGGGATGTGTGAAAGTTCTGCTCTGAGAGCATGTCTAGTATTTCCTTGTGGATCAGGCGCGCAGTAGGGTCAAGGTGCACGTTCAGCCTTACTGGGATGCGTGGTTGCTTTGGGATACGAGACCAGAAATGTGGCCTTGTTCAGTGTTGGGTTGGGGTGGTATACGAAGTCTTGTTTTCGAGACTCAGATGTGGCTTGTGTGTGCAGATCGATGAGGCTCGGTAGGTGGCTGGAGGTGACTTGAGCTTGGGATGCCTGGACTAGATCTGTCGAGTTCGGTTATCATGTATTTTTCTGCTTCTCTTAGAAGTTATGTAGTAGGAAATCAAAGTTTATTATATTTATTTCCACATTCTACTCTGACATTGACATTATGTTATGTTTTTAATTGAAGTCTCAACTTAATTATTTTTAGTTAATGTCAATTTTTCACTTCTTTATAGTTGTAATTGATTATTGTGTCCTGAGTGCAGATTAGGAGCGTTACAAGAACATTCTCGATTGATATTATAGGTAGTAGCATAAATGCGTAAGATCTAGGATGATTGACATCATTTCATGCTTATATTTGTATCTTATATCCATTATCTTACACCTAAGCAATGCTACGTGACGAGTTTTATGTTTGAATTTCAGAAATAAAGAGGTTTGAAGAGAAGAATCATAAAATGACCCAAAAACAGGAAAAATGTCTGAGTTGAAAGACTCAGGGACTAAGATGCAAGATCAAATGACCTGAATGCAAGATATAAGGACCAATGAGCAAACAAGAATACTCCACACCATCATGGGGAGTATTTTGGCAATTTTATTCGGGTCGGAGCTCCAACAAGCGAAGTAGATGCATCCAAGACCAACAAATACATCAAGAAAACCCCAGAATGAAAACCAGATGGATTTGGATTCTGTAGACCGCCAATTGGCGGTCCGGGTTGGCCCGGGTCCGCTAAGATTTCTAGGGCGCGTGTATTAGAGTACGTTTAATCTATTTTTGGTATTTGTTTAGTCCCATACCGGGGGATTGTCCCGGATTACCTTTTTCTATGGCTAGAAATAAAACTTTTCACCTTCTATTGTAAACTACTTATTGCTTGGTGGCATTCTCTCTACTAAGAAGTAAGCCTTGAAGAAAAACTCAAAGTGGAGAAAAATGCTACCTTCAATGTGAGTCATTGTTAATAAAATAATTGTTCTAGTTTCTTTTAATTTTGTCTTTTAATTTGTGCATGTTTGTTTAGTCTTTCCTATCCTTTTAAGCTTCTTTAATGCTCCCTTCTTGCTTAGTTAAATTTTATTTCAGTAGAATGTTTCATTTTAATGTAGGTTGTAGTGTAATGATTAGTGAGTAGTTTCATCCCCATTTGGGGGGTGGAGAAATATGTGATATGATCATGTAGTGTATTAGGTGTGTGTTATCTTAATCTCTTGAGCCTTATATGATTTTCCATAACCATTTAATGAGATTTCACTCTTATCTTTGATATGCTAATGCTCTTGAATGAAGCTTAGATTATGCTTAGATTAGTGGACCTATTTTATGTGGAATGATAAGGTGAGGATATGGATGAAATTAATATTGGAAACACAATTTGTAGTGTATGTACTCTTGTTGTCTTTACCTTGGTTAATGCCTTGTATGTTTTAATGATATTGGGTTATCTTATTTCATGTGGAGGTATAGTAGGGTCTAGTCTTTATACATGAGTTCATTTAGCTTCATTCCAATTATTGTCTTGTTTGTTTTAACGATATAGTCTTATCTTATTTCATGTGGAGGCAAAGTTAGATTTAGTTTTATGATTTCATGCACTACATGATGTGAGGAGCAAAATTGAACACACACATCTTTATATTCACATCATTTCTCTACATCTTATGGGGTTTAGTTTTATTGCTTATCTTTCATTTCCTTTTTGCATTGTAGTGTAGTTTAGTGTAACCAACATTTCTCTCATTTCTTTCTCACTCGTCTTCGCACAAACCAAAAGTCGACACACCTCCCTATGGATCGACCCGTATTTGTCACCGCTTCAACGCGGACGTGCACTTACGGTTAATATAAAACGAATCAATCAAATTTTTATTTTTAGTTAATGTCAATTTTTCACTTGTTTATAGTTGTAATTGATTGTTGTGTCTCGAGTGCAGATTACGAGTGTTACAAGAACATTCTCGATTGATATTATGGGTAGTAGCATAAATGCGTAAGATCTAGGACAAGCGGCATGAGTGGCATAAAGACGCGACCACAGCTGAGCATAAGGCCATTACTACACCATAAAAGAGCACTACATGCATCAATGATGGAGCTGCATCTTGGCCAGCGGTATTGTGTTGTAGAAGCTGGAGCCATAGGAATAGTCTGTGGTATGCCTCAATGGCGATATCTAGTTCGGTCGAATCCATAAATGTGTTGGGCAATAGCAAACATTCGGTTCTCAAACAACGAATTTTTTATAGGAAACAGTATCGATAAAAGAACGAATAAGGGTGTGCATTATCAAACAGCAATAATAGTAGTATCACCTATTTGTGTCGTTGCATTTCGGCCTATTTTTCAGTTCAGAACAAAAATCACATCACGAGAAAGGGGGGAAAAACTCACCTTGAAATATAGTAGTGAAGAAAACAAACAGCTGATCACAACACAAAAGAACAGAAGAAAGGTTAAAATTTTGACAACTAGTGTGAAGGAAACTATCAGGTTACATGTATATATCAATCCTATTTTCAAATCAACAACCAACTACATCATCATTCTTTCCTGCCACGCTCGATGTCCAGCATTCGCCTCGAATCTGTTGGGTCCAATTCGGCACTCTCTGCAGATGGAACGTACCTGGTCTCCATCGGAGTCGCGGCCATGTTGTGGGTGTCGAGCGTTATGCCGTTGCGTTGTGAGTCTGCCAGCTCTCTGAAATAAGCATGAGGTCCCCAACCTGCCATATTACAAACATTAATTGACCTTTCTAACACGAGTCTCACTGAGCAAAACAAACTGAGCTCGGAGGTCCCTAAATTGCATACAAAAGAGTATAGAATAAACATCCTGCTAATAACTCGGCTGCCATGTACATAAATTGGTTATAAACCCACCTTTCAACTTCAATACCTTTCTGACTTGGTAAGAATCCATATGGTCATGTTAAACCTCGGAACAATTACAGGAATTATTTCTTGTGTAACGATATTAACGAATGTCTAGAAACTCATAAGAAATGGTACAACAACAGGACCAATTAAAACTCACGAATACATTCTTTCACGCACAAAAAATAATATTTAATGTTGAGTAAATCCTAAATAGATGCTACATAATACTTATAAAGTACAGGTGCAGCTATATTTAGAACATAATCGGTCAAAAAGTAATGACCACATCATAGATGTATCAGAATTCACAGGTAACATTATGAACATAGAATATTATTTTACATAGAGTATTTGAACATCATGCAGAAGTACAACTTGTAATGAATGACAACCTTATAATTTTTTTACTGTTGAAGAGTAAATAATGATTAGTACCATGACAACTTGAAGATATTATTTCGTTTTTACTTTTTTGAAAGTGTGTGAGATGAGTTATAGGTTGTCAAATAACCTAGTCGTTGCATGGATGTCAATATTTAGGTGCTGATGATCCTCTCCGGGGAGAAAAAAAGAATAGACTCTTCAAAGCTCCCCTTAAGTTTTGACCACGAAAACTAAATAACATACCATCAATGTCGTAAGGCATTGGGAAAAATTGCAAGTAGCAAAATGAGGCGATTGTCAGTCCTGGAAGAAAACCTGATTTTAGTGCATAAAACTTGAAGAGGACAGAGGCTAAAAAGTACAGTCATCGTTGTTGAATATGCAAACCTAGTAGACCACCAGCAAACACATCTTGCCAATGATGCCAGTAGTCGTCAACTCGCGAAATGGCAACAAGACATGCACAGAGCAGAGGCACGAACACTATGCAAAGTTTCGCAATATGGCCTTCTCGATCAAATGCTCTCACTTTTCCTGCTAGATACCAAGACAGAAATCCTAAACCTGCAAAGGACCCTGCATGTTGAGAAGCAAATTTCTATTAACATAGCCACACCACATCGGCACAAATACACGAAAAAACGGCAATGACCAAACAAGTTTTTTTAGTCAACAAAACCATGGTGCTTCATGCAAAACAAGAACAATACCCCTAAATCATAAGTTCATAGCAGTTCAACATAAGGAGCAATCATATATCAAAACATGAGCAATGCCAATAGATATTGCCATAATTAACAACTCATTAATTTACACGTCCACGTATCTTGACTCAGTGATGTTGATATGTATGGTACTATGAGGCCAATAGTTAAGCCTTTTTAGTAGCTAAACAGAAAATAAGCCGGAAGACGCAAATGATTAATCCACATAAACAGCTTGATTGAAAAAATATGTCAAACGGTAAGAACGAAACAACAAAACAAGTGATAATTGGAACAAGAAAAACATATGCCAGAATAATTTGTGTTACCCACATGAAGAATGCCCACTTGGAAAGCTTTTATGGCCTTCCTTGATAACACTCTTCAGACCAGTGCATATGACATTTCCAAGTTTGTCATAGCTCTAGAAGCGTAACAACAAGAAAGGGTTATATATGCTGCCAACCAAGAAGGAAAAACACATCAAAATTAAGAGAGCGCGCTGCCACACTCACATCCTTTCCGTCAGGGAAACAACGCCAAAAGAAATCCGGTCGAGGTCTGCCAACCGCGTCTTTGATCGCATCAGTTAGAACTCCAGTTACAAGGACGGAATACAGAAGGCCTGCATGCATTTGGCAGGAGGGGCAACAACAAGTATAACTTTTAAATATTCTTGTCCTACAAAACACACATGTGAATTGTATGGTTAAGAAAGAAAGACCAACCGAGTATCGCGTGATGCAAATCATACACATCCTTCCTTTTAAAGTAAATTCCGATGATGATCGTGAATGGAAGCAAGACAGCAATCATCTGCTGATCTAAACGGTCACTACTTGAAGATCGATACGGGGAAATGAGAAAGGAATACACAATACGAGAAATGAAACCATACCGGAACAGCCCAAAACGGCACTGTGTTACCCTTCAAGGGGTACCTGAGGTCACTCCAGTCGTTTCCCACAAAGCGATGAAACGGCTCGATAACATTCAATACAATATCTATGACAACAAGGAGCAAAAAGATAAGCCAATCATGCATGTAGATTCTGGCTACTTTCATTCCATGAGATTTTATGGTGTGTGCTCCCAACTGGATGTCCGGCATCTTTTCCTGCCAGAAAGCAATGGTTTATTAAAAGAATGAGCAAATGTAATGGTAAAATAGACCTATTGAACTTAATGAATAACAAGAGAAAGAAATACTTTAACATCTAAACTATCATAAACAATTAACATAGAGTACAAAATTAGATATAAATCACTTCTTCTGGGACTATTATATGGAAGGTCAGCATGTCAAGTGCAGAATTATAAACTGAACTTGCCAAAACAGGAATTCTTATCAAGTCGTTAAAAGGTTAGGACGTTAGGTTGAAAGTTCTTCGTAATATTACACTTACCAAGTTACCATCATCGTTAAACGTATCACGGGAAACACCAACTCACCAACATTAAACGATTGTTTGGTTAAAAATTGCCTTCTAAAAGATCAAATCGAAGTTTAAATTTCAAAGGTACTTACATAGATTATTTTTTATCATTTTTATCATTGGTACTTAAATAGAGTTGAAATATATAAAAAATTACATAATAAAGATAGGCCAACTGCATAAGGATATCAAACCTAAGAGAGAAATGAAATAAAGTGAAGAAAATTCATCATTGTACTCCTTGCTAATCCTTATTTTGAAAAGTAATTTTTTTTATTCCTTTAATCCTATCGTCACACTGGGACTTGTTTACTGGGTCTTTTCCCATTTGGATGGCAAAACATCTACAAAGACCTTGATTATAAGACCATCGCTTATGACGACATTTCCTAAAAAATTCAGGTTTCTATTGATTGAAATGAAGTTTAAGCTCAAGATGTTTTCTAGCCACCAAATTTGATTGTCGTGTACGCAAAATCCACGTTACACTCATGATCACGTTACGCAAAATCCATCGAAAATAAATATGAACAAGACCCATAAAAACACAAGCAACAACAACAACAACAAAGTCTTTTATCTTAAACTAGTTGCGGTAGGCTAGAACTGAAACATTAAGGAGTCACGATTCAGGCACGTGAATCGCCTTCTTCCACGCGTTTTTATCCAATGCAAATTCCCGAGGAACATTTAAATCTCTTTTGATCGCTTCCTCCCAAGTCAATCGTGGTTTACATATTTTCTCTTTTTATGTCTTCAATCTGATTCAATATTCCTCTTCTTATAAGTGTCTCTATATGTCTTCTTTGTACATGTCCAAATCATCTCAGTCTATGTTGTATAACTTTCTCTTCCATTGGAGCAACTCCAACTCTCTCACGAATGTCTTCATTTCTAATCCGATCCATTCGCGTATGGCCACACATCTATCTCAACATCATCATTTCAGATACACTCATCTTTTGTATATGTTTTTAGTGGCCCAACATTCCACACCATATATCATTCCAGGTCTTATTGCGGTTCTATAAAAATTTCTTTTTAACTTAAGTGAAATTTTCTTCACATAAGACACCTGAGGCTTCTCGTCATTTTAATCATCCTGCTCTAATCCTATAGTTAACATTTTTATCGATCTCCTCATCTTTTTGAAGTATTGATCCAAGATAATTAAAGATATTTTTTCTACACACCACTTGTCCATCTAATATAATCTCATCTTCCTCGGTATTTACGGTACTAAAACAACACTTCATATATTCAATTTTAAATCTACTCAGTTTAAAACATTTTGTTTCTAAAGTATTTCTCCACAACTCTAGTTTTCTCTGCACAACTACCTTACTCTCTTCAATTAATACTACATCATCCGCAAGAAGCATACATCATGGAACATCACATTGTATGTCTTTTGTTATCTCGTCCATTACTAAAGTAAAGAAATATGGACTTAAAGCTGGATCCTTATGAAGTCCAACCCTAATCGGAAAAGTTTTAGTCACATCATCACAAATTCTAATGTTAGTTTCAACTCCCTCGTACATATATTTAATTAAAATAACATATTTTGTGGATACTTTCTTTTTCTCTAGGGCCCACCACATGACATTTCTTGAAACTTCATATGTCTTTTCTAAATCAATAAGTCATGTGTAGATCTTTATTTTGTTCTCTATACCTCTCCATAAGTTGTCTAATAAGGAATATGTCATCTATTGTTGACCTCCCAGGCATGAAACCAAATTGAATATCTCTAACACATGTCTCTTTCTTTAGACGGTGTTCAATTACTCTTTCCTATAATTTCATAGTATGACACATGAACTTGATACCTCTATAGCTGGTACAACTTTGAATATCCTCTATATTCTTGCAAATTGGCACCAAAGTACTCATTCTCCACTCATTTGGTATTTTATTTTTCTCAAAGATAATATTAAATAATTTAGTTAACCATTTTACTGTTTTATCTCCAAGATATTTCGACACCTCAATCGGGATCTCGTCTGGTCCTAAAACCTTACCAACTTTCATCCTTTTTAAAGTTTCCTTAACCTCAACTTCTCTTACCCTCCGTACAAATCATCAATTAGATTTCTCAGTTGTGTCATCAACTTCGAAAGAGTCGTTATCATTTTCTCTATTTAACAACTTATCAAAATACTCTCTCTATCTTTCTTTGATATCCTTCACCTTAACTAAAAGATTATTATTATCATCTTTAATGCATTTTACTTGACTAAGGTCTCTAGTTTTCTTCTCTCTTATTTTAACCAACTTATATATTCTAACTTCTCCCTCCTTTGATCCCAACTTTTGGTATAAATTCTCATAAACAACTCATTTAGCATCTCTTACTGCTTTCTTAGCTTTTTTATTAGTCAACTTATACTCTTCTAAGTTAGTTTCATTTTTATCTTTGAACCACATTTTATAACATTCTTTTTTAGTTTTAATTGTTTGTTGCACATCATAATTCCACCACCACGTGTCTCTCGAATCCAATCTACCTCCTCTACTCTCCCCACAAACATCTTTAGCTACTCGTCGAATGTAAAATGACATACTCTCCCACATATTATTAGTGTCTCCTACAACATCCTAAGGTCTGTCTGCTATAAGTCTATCATTAAATCTCATACATTTTTCTCCTTTAAGATCTCACCACTTGATCTTCACCACTTTACTACACTTATTTCGTACCACACCAATACGAAAACGAAAGTTCTCTACTACCAACTTATGTTAAGTCACCACACACTCTCTAGGTATTACTTTACAATCTATACAAGATCATCGATCATCTTTTCGAGTAAGCACAAAATAAATTTGGCTCCGATGTTGACCACTACAAAATGTGACCAAATGAGATTCTTTTTTCCTAAATAAAGTACTTGCTACAATAAGGTTATACGCTACAGCGAAATTTAGAAAAATTTCTCCTTCTTGGTTCCTAACACCAAACTCAAACCCTCCATGAATACGTTCAAACTCTTCGCTATCTTTACCAACATGACCATTAAAATCTCTTTCAATACTAAATTTCTTACTACTAGGAATCTCTCTCACCATAATGTCAATGTCCTCCCAAAATTATTTCTTCACTGTTTCGCTCAAACCTACTTGTGGGACATATGCGCTAATGACATTCAAAATCAATTTTCCGATAACTACCTTAATCAAAATTATTCGGTCACCTTGCCTTTTAACCTCTACCACCTCATCTCTTAGGCTATTATCTACTAAGATTCTTACTCCATTTTTGTTTCTATCTTTTCCACTATACCATAACTTAAACCCTGTGTTTTCAATTTCTTTAGATTTTTCACCTACCCATTTGGTCTCTTGAACACAAAGAATATTGACTTTTCTCATGTTGATCACATCTACTAACTCTCTCAACTTCCATGTTAAAGATCTAACATTCCAACTACCTATGCGTATCCTACTATCCTCAACTAGCTTTATTACCTATCGCACCCATTGAGTAAAATACGAGGACCATAACTCCTTGTGCACTACATCCGGGCGCCGATGCAATGTGCCACTAAGGTGGTGGCGTCCCTCGACTAGCTTCCTTATCGCTCGCACCCGTCGAGAATAATGCGTAGACCCTTGCTCACTTTGAATCACTACACCCGGGGCCCGATGTAGCGCGTCGCTAAGAGGGTGACGCCCAAACACGATTCTCTTTTAAGTTTCATTTCCATGAGAGTAGCTAGGATTTTACGCTGACTCGCAACACCTATCGCAACCCTCCTCCTTTATCCTCGCTTGGGACATGCTATGTAACATTGAAATGGAATGCAACATATTCAATTGAAATAGAATGCAAAAACACAAGATAACAATCAAATATAGATGATCACCTTATCTATTCATTGAAATGGAATGCAACATATTCAATTCCCCATTACATCAAGATTTTCTTTTTCAAACACGAATACAACAAACCACCAACTAAAACCAAAATCCACCAAAACGAGAATAAAAGTCAAATCAGCAACTACAGCAGCAGTGAGTGGTTGAAGAAAAGACTTGGTTCAACTTTTGGTGGAAATGGAGGAACACAACAATTTCCTGACGCCCAAACCCCTAATTCAGAATTTCTCCTTTTCAAAAGAACAAAACCCACAAAAACCAAAATCCCGACCCACAAAATATAATCCCAATCAAAGAACATTTTCAGAAGCAGTGACCAGCTCAAGAAGTGTGGTTCCATTGAGTCAAACAGGGGATTTAAGCAACATTGTTGATAAACTCATAAACCCAGCAAGATTGTCTTTTGCAAGCACAAAACACACTGAAACTAAAACTTGATAAAGCTGTGAAGTAAAAAAGAAGTAAATGTCGAAATTAAATACCAACTCCAGCAGCAATTACTCGTACAAGAGCAGAAATGGTTTAGACTGAATTGGAAGAGTTCAGCACTATCCTCGCATCAAACTCAAGAAAATACTCTGAAAGAAAAATCTCACTAAACCCACAAAATAAAAGAAGAAAAGACATCGCAAGACTCATTCCAAACACAAAACAGCTCAAAACCACAAAAAATACCCGGAAAAGACCGTCAATGCCTTAACAACACGAGTCAATTACCAAACTAGACAATATTCTCTTTTCCAAACATAAACCCCTTAAAAGTTAAAACAATAATTTGAGCAGAACCCACAAAAAAAGACATCTCAAGATTCAAGAATAACAACCCAAGTAATCAAATTTCTCTTTTTCAAGCATAAAACCCACTAGAATAACAACTTGATCTAAACCCACAAAAAATTCAAAAAAGTCTGCTCAAGACTAACAACCACCACCCAACTAAACAAGATTCTCTTTCTCAATCGCAAACCCCACTAAGACACCAAAACCCAAAAAGAAAGCTCATGACTTAAGAATAACAACTCAACTAATCAAGTTTCTCTTTTAGGAACACAAAACCCACTAAAACACAATATGAGCATGCCCCCACCAAAAGCCGGAAAATACAGCTCATGATTCAAGAACAACAACACAACTAATCAAATTTCTCTTTTTCAAACACAAAACCCACTAAAACAAAATATGAGCATACCCCACCAAAACCCAGAAAATATAAATCATGATTCAAGAATAACAACCCAGCTAATCAGATATCTCTTTTTCAAACACAAACCTCACTAAAAATATGAGCAAAACCCCCAAGAAAAGACAAGCCAAGGCTGAACAAGTCAGAACCCAACTAAACAAGTTTTCAATCACAAAAAGCCCACAAAAACAAAATCTAACCAAAAACCCAGAGAGAGAAAACCCTGAAAAGCAGCTCAAGGTTTCAACTAAACGAAATTTTCTTTATCAAACACAAAACCCAACCAAACAAAATGTGACCAACCCCTGAAAAACCCTGCAAGATTCCACTTTTCCCACATATAACCCACTAAGAAAATTTCAGCAAAACCCACAAAAAATCCCCAGAAAATACAGCTCAAGACTCAACAACAATCACCCAACTGAGCAAATTTCTCTTTTTCCAGACACAAAACCCGCGAAAACTAAAATTCACAAAAATACCCCAGAAATGACAGCTAAATATTAAAAACAACCACCCAGCCAAGCAAAATTCCACCTTTCACACGAAAACCCCACTAAAACCACAATCCAACCAAAACCCACAAAAAAAACAATAAAACTTCCTTTTACCAAACACAAAACCTTAAAAAACCTCAAGATTAAAGCTTTAGTTTTTTTTCAAGCAAGTTTCCACCTTTCCCACACAAAACCCACTGGAAGCACAATCCAACCAAAACCCACAAAAGAAAAACAAGAAAATTTATTTTTTTCCAAACACAAAACCTTAAAAAAACCTGAAGATTAAACCCTCAATTCATCATCTCAACCAAGATTCCACCTTTCCCACACAAAAACCACAATCCAACCAAAACCAAAATCAAGAAAAGACACCTCAAGATTCACCAACACACCTTCAATTCTCTCCCAAGAAGCGGCCTAACCTCCTCTCTCTCCCTAATCCTAAACCACCACACCACTTCTCCTCGACATCCCATCCAAACCCACACCCAAAGCAAAGGATCAGAATCACAACCCCCACAAAAGTCCAAACCCAACTCACCACAACCCCACAAAAAGGTCCAAACAAACCTTTAAAAACCCCAAATTTTGTTTTTTCCCCCATAAAAAAAATGGATTTTACTTAACGTGGGAGAGAGAGGGAGAGATGCAAACCTGAAGAGAGGAAAGCGGAGAGAATCCAGGAATTTGAGGGCAAAAAATAATCGGGTTTTGGAGAAGAAAAAGGAAAGAGACTGGTAGGAACTAGGAAGGTTGCTTTCGGATTTTCTTTTCAAATTAGATTCTTTGTCGGATATTGTATCTTTATTAGCTGCTTGCTAATCACTAATTAGTTGTTATGAAAATTGCTAATGTTTGTTGGTTTTTTACGATGAAATTACATTATGTGCATATGTAATACTATTTTTGTAATACTATTTTTGTGTATATGTAATTGTTAAAGGGTTGAGGAAGATGGTTCAAGTATTTTCAATAGATTTTGTATAATTATTAACTATTAGGTAATGTGCTTAAGAGATCTGGTAGGTAGTTTATGTATTTCAACTCCTTAGATTTTTACCTACAGTAATTTTGACTACTTTGACCATCAAAGTAAAGGTAATATGGGCACATATGACAAGTCAAAATTCTGATTGTATCAATTTCGTCATAAAGAACCAACAAACATTAGCAATTTTTATAACAACTAATCAGTGATTAGTAAACGGTGAAGCTCACGGATAAAATATTCTCGTGTCTCTACTTTTTAGCATTCAACCAAATGGATAAAAATAAAATAGTCTCATGTCTCCTAGAACTGGATAGACTTTGAAATTGCTCAAAAATCACAATAGTTAATTAGTTATGTACTTATTGTGGCATGTAATCTTGATGTCGTGGGACATGGGCGGCGCTTGTTAGGGCATTTTGATTTTGTCAGCAAAGAAATTTCTATTGAATCTCTCTTTCAACTTCCACCTTATGTCTTTTCATTATAGTTAAATATTATACTTGAAAGGAGAGTCTCTCTCCAACAGGAGATTTATGATTTTTTATAATAATAAACATATGTTCTATTCTGATGTAACTTGTTTTTCCCGATGATATTTAACATTTATTGTTCCAAAAACTAGTGATCAGTTAACTATACATTATCACGTAATTGACTTTTTAAGATTTTCCATACGATGATATTTTAGTATTTTCATTCATCTATATCATGTAACGGAGATATGTCCTTTTATCAACTGAACTGATATTCATCGTCGGAAAACTACTAAAATCGTTCGTACAGATTACCATTTTGTCATTCTCTCATTTCTATTGCTATAACGCGACATTTTACCCTTCTACCACACATCTCTTTTCATCTTCCTCTTATAATCATAAAAAATAATGTTTTGGAAGTCAGTAATGAGCCAACGGACGCCCCAGTGTACTCGAATCTGGTAAAATATCCAACATCTTTTTAATAAAAAATAATAATAATAATTAACGGGCGTTCGCCAGATCCGTCCCTCCCATGGGGGCGACGTCTGTCTAAGACGCCTCCCCCATGGGGGGCGTCTTAGCCAGACGCCCCTCCCCTAGGTGGGACGGCTCCGTCGAACGCCCGTAATTTTTTATATTTTTTTATTAAAAAGATAATTGATTATAAATTTAGATAATTACTAAATTAATTAATTAATAAGTTAATAATTACTATATTCAGATGACCGATACTCATTCGGTACACCGAATAGAGATTTCCAGAGAAATGTTGAAACTACTGAGGATAAATATTCGGATGACCGGGTAGATCGGTAAACTGACCCAATGATTCCAGGAAGATAAAAAAACTTACTGTATTTACGATCACGGTGGACCGATGGAAACTCGGTCATCCGCATGGAACATGTTCGGTAGACCGAGAGGCAAACGGTCGACCGTCCGACATCTCACCTTACAACGAGTTTTTGCAAGTGATGAAATTCAAAAATTTCCAGATCCAACAATTTCAAGATCCAAAAATTAATCACCGGCGATGTGGAATGCCTCTCACTCACCGGGGAGCGAGACCCCCGAACGACATGTCGATGCGGTATTTGTAAGTCGGGATGTTTTACCGCCGGGGGATTTTGGATCTAAAAAATTGTTGGATCTCGAAATTTTTTGAATCTTTATCACTTGCAAAAAAACTCATTGTAATCCAATCCGTTACCACCGAAAACTTGCAAATGAACGTCAAATAATTTGAGATAACACACCGTATAATTTTATCAATTTTTTAGGATGATGCGTCTGGCTAAGACGTCTCCCCCATGGGGGGTGTTTTACCTAGACGCCCAATTCGAATTATTTTTTTTGCTGGTCTTACTTCACCGAATTCAGGCGCTTCACCAGACATTTTCGTGGTGTTTGTACTGGGAAAATGAGGAAAACGTAGGTAGAAACCTTATTTTAAGAGACGAGACGAAATGAGTATTAAATGAATTATTAAGGGTAAAAATGTAATTGTTGGACGATTTAAGTAGTTTTCCGACGACAAATAGTAACCATTTTTCTCAATGGTTATAATTTCTCATCTTATTGTATCAGGAGGATGCTATAATTATGGAAAGTATATTGCTTATAACAATGGAAGAAAAAAATTCCAATTAATTAGAGATTAATATTAGATGTATTTCCTATTTTATAATCATAATTAAGAACTAATGATAAGTTGCAACGAACACCCCAATAATACATATTATTAATGAAAACAAGAATCTCTAATTACAAGAACAAATATTTGAGTATGATATGCCCTCACATCCAAATTACAAACACCCCTGACCTTACAAAGTAGATAAAAAGGGGTAATATTAACATTAAATCACCTGCAAAACACTTCTCAGTCCATCAGAGCCAGTAGTCGTAGAAATCCACCACTCGAAAGCCTACCGGCCGCCTTGATAACTCGATAACTTCTCACAAGTATTGTATGCACGCTGAACTTACACTGAACAACCTTTTTACAGTTATAAACAAACTCAGTAGTCTACTTTACAAAAATGTACATTTTTTCAGAACACACACATTTCTATCTCCAATCTTGTACTAGTTGTTGTAACACACTTTGCTGGTAACAATTAAAATCCATCGTTTTCGCAAAGAAAGTCTAGGATGTAGGGATGAACAACATTGAATGCCTGCATTAATTGGAGAAAAAACCCTTGAAGTTCAGTTGTTTTCTTCAATCATACGAAACAATAAATCAAATTACCTTGCGACCTCCGATAATATCGTAATGAGCAAAGTGTGAGTCGTCTGACCGTCCAACGACCTTGTAAGTGGCAACTTGCTTAGGAAAGAGTTTCACGGTTTCTGCAAAATTAAGATAAATTATAAGTAAGACGATAAAAATGATATATCTTATGCTATGACTTGACTTGCTCATGCTGATCGATCGCTACCGTAAACGGCTTCTGGTGGGCAGACATGGTCCTCGTCGCCTGCAATTGCCAAGACAGGTACCCTACTGTTTTTAAGGTGATCTTTGTAGTGGAATTGACCGGATCTATCGACCAATCCTCCATCTTTGACAATAGACGTTAGTTGTAGCAAAACCTTGACAGATACTAGGCCTGACAATAGATGTTAGTTCTTTTCAAATCGAAGGGGCTCTGAACAACCCAGACTACGCACCATATACATTAAGCATGAATTATATGCAAAACTAGTTTAATGTAAAGATTAGGACGTACAGAAACTATCAAGCAGATGCTTGTTGAACAACTCAGAATGCATCTCCTCTGCCGATACCTGAGGATAAATCCAAGGATAAACATACGGTGGGTGGCTCGTGAGGCGGTAAGAAGAAGCCAAGATTGGCCCCAGCGGAACAACCGGAATATTAAGGACACGAAATGGATCAGCCTGGTATACCAAAAACACCACCATTAATTTTCGAAACATATTTTGAGCCCACACAAAAAAAATGAAATCAAACAACAGCTTCTGAGTTGTTTGCTTAATTCAAACTCTCGTGGTGACCGACAACTTACTAGTGGTAAGAAGAGTTTAATAGAAGATTTTGATGATGAGAAATCAAGAGAAGATGCTATAGTAACCACTGCGGCCAATCCCGAATCTCTTCCTTCAAAGGCTTCAACGTTTGAATTTATCGGTTAAGCAATCAAAGAGAAAACACAGAGATCACGTCTAGGAATTTTACCAAGTCTGGGATTCCCAACCATAAAAACAGAAGATCTCAGAAGTGTCATAACTTATTGTATGCAATGTTTTCCAGAATTACATGATTTTTAACTCTTTGATTAATGTTGACTTGCACTTTTTTATACTTCTATTAGAGAATACATTGACACCCTCCTAATAATTCAAACCATTGCTACTATCTTTTATTTTAAATTCCATAATATTATGAGATAGTATCCAATTAGAGTGAATTACCAATTTTCAAAGCCCTCTCGTGTTCATTATGACATTGGATGACAAATTGATGCTTCTAAAGTGGAGGGTGTTAATAAAATTACTTAATTTTCTTAACTAGATGAAAAATTCCATTCAACAAAGGCATTCAACTTTCTTATTTAAATTTGAATTTGCCAAGGAATAATCTTACCACATTGAGATAATCTTGCATACAACATGATCCCTCCCATGGAGAAACCAACTGCAAGAAGCTTCCCATCTTTCGGCTGGCAATAGTTTTTTATGTACTCCATCTGCGGAAATCAATATAAGAACCAACATTGTCTATTTATAAAACTGTAAATTTCATCTTACTGCAGCAGGTAGATCCTCCTCAAGATGGTGGTCGAAATCCCAATCATACTGCGCAGGTAGATCGGTCTGTTTCAGGAAATCCTCGATCAATTTCGAGACACGAGTTTGCAATTCGAGACATGCCTGTGGAACAGATATTTTTAGTTCATCAAGAATGGCGAGGAGTTGCTCACTTAAGCCTCCTATTTGTTCAGAAGCAGCGGAATTTTGTCTATCCGATCCTGCCAAATCAATCGCGCTCGTTAGCTCATGTAATAAACTATCCTTCATATAAGCTCGAACTAGTTTTTATTTTGAATTTGCAAGAACCTGAAAGTCTTTCAGTTAAAAGCGTGAGGATCTCTGAAAGCTTTGTAGCAAACTCTACATTTTGGTCTGACTTTTGCAATTTCTCAGATGAAACAGCATTCTTATGTTCACGATCCTTTGTCTCTGCATCGTCTGATTCGGATGGTAACCTGTTTTGTTGATGTTGTGTGACGCGTGAGCTCAAACCAGATCCTCTAACTTCGACAACCCAAGTATCAAAACCATGGTACGACATGTCTCTCGCAAAAGAAACCTGAACTTAAACACACCAACTATATTAACTAGAATGTTCTGAGTAGGACGAAGAATTAGCACCTTAGCGTTGTGCTCAATTAGCCTACTCAAATAGCAAAGTTTCAACGATTTTTAAAAATCTGTATATTAATTGAAGATTGCATGTTGTAATATATCATAATGGGATTGGAAACAATTTGTACTATTTTGTTTTGTTTGAAGAAGTTACAAATGGATCAAGAGAAATGTTAGATACAAAACTAAATGTATGTTATTGTCAAATATATTAAATCGGAGATCACAAAGCAAGAATTCCAATTCAAATGGCTCTATAACTAAAACTGTATATAGCGATAACTAACTGGAACTGCATGTAATTAGCTATAGCTGTAATCAAACAAGAAATACATATGAATCAAACCCATAAAGTTACGAGAATTCAGATAGCAGAAAGTAGATGAACTTTTCAAGAGAATGTCGACTACTCACATTGGGGGAAAGATCAAATTGGGTCGCATTCATTCCTATTCCATTGAGTAGAAGTAAAGGATGATTTCTCTGGGGTGCCTACTTGAAGAAACAAAATTTAAAAAACAAACAAACGTGATTACGACTTTCACTGGTAACTGAAAACTTATATCACCAAATCTGAAATCAAAGTTTGTTGGATTTTACGTTGATATAAATATGTAGTGCATGTTGTAATTAGTAAGGCCTCATTCTGTAACATATGCCTAATTGTTCAGAACTTACTAGGGTGACGTGACATTGTGATTTCTTTCATTCTACAATTGCCGTACGTAGAAAGGCGATGTGAACCCAAGGAGAGTAAAAGCGTAATTGTCCTACATCAAGTGAGTACGAGGACGATCGATCCATGATTTTCTTTCCTTTTGCCACATTTCGCAAGACATATAACTTGACTAGATATGCTACTAACCTAAATTGTCTTCGTCTTAGTTATTCCAAGACTATGGATCTTGCAATCGATCTAGCCCCAATTATTATATGCTACCAAACCATATTGTCACACATTGGTAGTTGGTAAAGCAATAATCCATCGACCTATGTAATTTGTGTAATTTTTGTATCATGTCTCGTTAATCAAGTTATCAAACCAAAACTCACCTTAGGGCTAGGCTTGTATCTCCACAACGCGATTCGCCAATCTGTCCCAATCACATCTGCATAATGCACCTCATCTGCGGTGCATACCACCGGCTTCTCCACCCCTTCATCCCTACACAATCCTTGATCCTCCCTAGAATTCAACCAAGTGTGAAGCGGGACCCACCGATGCCTATAAGACTTCGTCATGGTGGTCTTGGCAACCACAATTGGGGAGCGTCGGTGCGGGGGAGGAGTGAATTTAGGGATCGGGTGGATGAGGGTTAGGGTTTGGTGGAGAGCCATTTAGTTTATGGTGGGATGTGGAAAGGGAGGGAAGGAGTATTTAACTATTTATAGGGGGTTTGGAAAGGTAACGTGACATTGGGCTTGTGTTGGTAGAGGAAGTGGTTTTTAGTGAGATTTGTGTTGGAAAATGAGGTACATGAGGAGGCTTTTATAGGTTTCGGTTTGGGGTAATTTGTGAGATCACTATGACCTTTGGGATTATTACGTGACATGATAATATGTTTTGCTCGACTTGATTCTTATAATTGAAAATTCGTCGATTCATCTTCATCTAAGTTTACGGTATTATAAGGATAATTGATGTAAACAAAAAAGATAAACAAATACTACAATTGTCTATTTTTCAGAAAGGTAGAGACTCAAATACATGACTAAAATGAAGAATTATAAGTATAAATGTACTGGACCGAGGTGCCACTGTACAAGTAGGGCATCTTTTCTTTTACTCAAATTGCTACGCCTAATTCTTGATCAATATTACTAGCACTTTTACTGTCAATAAATAAGTCATAATTTTATGTGAATATTTTCCACTCAAGTGGTGGTTATTTCAACAAAAAAGGTAAATGATTGGCATGATTGAGATAGGTTATCACACTAAAATGATATTCACATGCAACAACTGAATTGCAATACTGAGAAACTCACAACTAAATTATATAATTTGAGAAGTATTGCCTTTTTTCACATAATTGATTTCTAGTAATCAAATTCAAGTACAATTAGACTTGTGTGTCGTGTCGTGCTAACAAGGCCTGGCTGACCGACCTGAATTCTGTCAGGCAGTGTTTTCGGCCCAGTACAACTTGTTACCTAGGTCTAAGTACAATACAAGGGATTGAAAGTTTTATCTTGAATTTATCTTCATCACATAATTTCAATATGTAATATACCAAATTGTTGATTTTGCATGATGGGACATGAGACAAGGATTTTTCTAGAGAAAAATTATAATGGGATCCATACACCATAAAAAGATGATTTAGCAAAGATATTGAGTCAGAGGGTTGATAATATCACATATTGTCAATTGCATTGTCGTGTAAGATCTAAGGGGGTGTTTGGTTGGCTGGGATGGAATGGAATGGAATGAGAATCTCATACCAGACTGGAATGGATTCTCATTCTATGGTAGGTAGGTAAGGTTCTAATTCCTAGGTATATGCTGGAATGGATTCTAATTCTGGGCCCAAAATAAACAAACCAAACACCAGAATTGAATGAAATCCATTCCATTCCATTCCAGGTACCCCCAACCAGACACCCCCTAAGAGTCATCACAAATTAGATTTCAAGTAAAAATATGTTTTCCCATATTGCAAATGACGTCATGTGAATTGGAGCACCTACCTTGTGTTCTTAAGGTAAACTCGTAGCGTAATATCACTTCATGTATTGAATTTGTACGTAATGTTATGTTTCCCATTTTTCGGATGACACATTATGTTTTAGACAAATATATTACTCTTCAAATCACATAACTATTCTTCTCCTAAACACTTTTGTTATTTTGCAAAATGCGTGTAAGGGTTTAAAAAAACTATTGTGTAAGGAAGATAATATATCCCCATCGAGTTACTTTCTTAGAATATCAACTCATTTTTTCAATTTATATGAACATATTTTTTTGATTATCTTGACCTATATCAAATGATTTCTAATTTTTTATTTATTTTTGACACGGATAGATAATACAAATTACATACTTATATATCAAAATCTACCGTTTATATTAAAATTTTGCATTATTAGTAAAAATATTAAATTAATGTTAACAAAAGTTAACGACAGCGGATCTAAAAATCCAATTAGTGAGGGGGTTTAGAGGTTCTGCCACTTCGCCGGACGAACCCAAAACCCTAAAATCTCCGGCGACGATGAGAAGAGCTGTAATCCACCACCTCCGCCGCTTCTCCGCCGCAACCCACCGCTCCTCTCCACCCCCACTCCGCCCCACTCCCTCTCCCCCTCACATTCTCACCCCAAAGTTCCGATCTTTCTCCTCCTCCGACGAGGACGCGCCCAGACCTTCACCTCCGCTCGATCTAGAAGCTTCTGGAGATAACGAGGAAGGAGGGAGCTCAGCGTTGGTTTCTGGAGAGGAGAAGCTCGCTGCGCCCGTCGAAGATGTCGGTAACGAAGGTGGGAGATTAGGGGTTTCTTCTTCTTCTTTTTTGCCGTTTTTTTGGTGTGAAGAATGAAGATTGGGTTTTTGTTGATGGAGATGGAAATTGAGGTGAAAATTTTGTGTTAGTGATGTGAAAATTGGAACTTTATGGAGGGATTAAAAAAAGATTGGTTTTTTATTGGTGGGAGATGGAGCTTGTGGTGCCATTTTGTGTTAGTGATGTGATAGATTGGAGCTTTGTGGGTTGAAGTTGGATTGCTGTTGTGTTTAATCATTTTTGGTGTAAAGATTGGAGTTTTATTGCTGGAGTTGAGTTTGTGATGCCATTTTGTGGTAATGGTGTGAAAGTTTGTAACTTTGTGGATTGGAGTTGGGTTACTGCTGTGTGTGCTCCTTTTTGGTGTGAAGGTTGAATTTTTTTGTGCTGGAGATGGAGCTTATGATGGTGCCATTTTGTGGTAATCGTGAAAGATTGGAACTTTAAGGGTTGGAGTTATGTTTTTGCTCTGTTTACTCCTCCTTGGTGTAAAGATTGGATTTTTGTTGCTGGAGATGGAATTTGGGGTTACTGCTGTGTTTGCTCTTTTTTTATGTGAAAGTTGGATTTTTATTGCTAGAGATGGAGTTTTTTTTGGGTGAAGAGGTTGGATTTTTATTTTTGAAGGTGGAGATTGGGGTGCCATTTTGTGGTTATGGTGTGGATGAAAGATTGGAACTTTGTGGTGGGCTGGGCTTGGGTTGCTGCTGTGTTTGCTCTTTTTCGGTGTAAATGTTGAATACTTGGATTTTTATTGCTGGAGATGAAACGGTGTGAAAGATTGGAAATTTGTGGGTTGGCATTGGGTTTCCGCTGAGGTTACTCTTTGTTTGTGTACTTTTGTTAGAATTTTGTGATGTAGGATTGAGCTCATTAACAATTTGCTCATTGTTGATTTTGTAAATCTAGTTGTGGGAGTGATGTGAAGGTTGATCTCAACGAATGGGAATGGGAGTTGTCTTGATGAGTTGGAATTGGAGTTGTGGAGTTACATGATAAACAGTGGTGAGAGCTCTGGTTACTGTTGTGTGAGCTCTTTTTTGGTGTAAAGTTTGGTTTTTTATTGTTAAGAGATGAAGCTTGCGTTGCCATTTTCTGTTACTGTTGGGGGGGGGGGGGGGGGTGGAATGAAATTTAATTTTATGGCGTGGATTTTTGGTTTTGAGATTTCTCATCTGCCTATTTTGTCGTGAGAATGCCATTTTGTTGTGCAGGGTTGAGTTTGCATTCCTCTTTTATTTTGTTTTGTATATTTTATCGTAGGAGTGATGTGAAAGTTGGATCTTAATCAAGTGGAAATTGTGTTGTTTCACCATCTCCTCTTTCTTCAAATTTAATTGTATAAACGATGTAGGGATTGGATTTTTAATTGCTGGGAAGTGGAGCTGTTTGTCATTCTCTTTCTTTTGCTGATTTCGTTGTGGTGATAACGTAATAGCTGGCTTTGTAGCTCAGAGTTGATTTTAGTTTGTTATTTTCAGAGTTGATGCGTGGTTCAGTCTGAATGTTGTGAAGATTGGATTTTAGGCCTCGATCCCGACTCTCGAGTTTTTTGCCATGATGTACGGAATTATGTTCTCATGCAACTGACTTAGCAAACAATATTCATTTTTGTTTAATAACCTTACCTTATTTAATTCAGCTATGATGTTTTCATTGTATTGTAGCTAATCATCCTAGGTAAAATCATCCTAGACTGAACAGTGAACATTTGTTCAAAATTTTGTCTTCCCTGTTTTTTATGCCAATTTCATTGATTGTTTTTAAATGGCTTAATGTTGAAATCTATCTCCTGTTCTATTCATTTGGTCATTTTAGTTGTGGGATATGTAAAAATGGGTTTCTTTGGCACAGAGTTGAAGGGTCTGATCGAGAAGTACCTACATGGCCATGATGAGAAGGCACTCCCGTCAATCATGGAGGCAATACTACGGAGGAGGCTTTGTGGAAAGCATGAGCACACAGACGATGAGTTGATGGAGGAGATGCGAATGAGACCTCTGCAGAATGTGACCGACAAGGACTTCGAGGAAGATTTTGAGGAATTGCACTCGACGGATGATGAGATTGAGAATTTGTACAATACGAGGCCATATGTGGAGAAGAAGATGGAAGCGAACGAGTATTTTAATATGGATGACCGCAAGTGGGATGAAATGATCCGTCATGATACAGAACAGGGATTGTTGAAGGATACCAGTGAGTGTGAACAGATACTAGAGGATATGCTTAGTTGGGATAAGCTTCTCCCTGGTATGATGAATTAACATTATTTTCTTTTTTTTCCATTTTATAAAATGATAAACTATAACATCAAAAACATATTAATTGCTCATGCTGCCATGCTTCTGTAGTTGTCTTGCATTTTTATCAGGATGTTTTGTATGGGATTGTGTTGGCTTATGTCTTTACTTATATACCCAAATGAGTGAATGACAATCCAAACCCCAATATGATCCTAACTTCAAATTAGATTATGTTTATACTTTGTTTGGTTAGTTGGCATTGCATCACTATTTGTAGATGATGCACTGTCATCTCGACGAACATGACGTATTAGGATGTTTTCAAAATAATAGGGTTAGTACTGTTGGCAGCATGTGTTTGACTTCTCATTACATCCATGAAAAGAAAGACCCTTGGCTGTCGGGATGAAATAATGAGATTCACTCGTGTTAATTTGCTTTGTAGCACGTGATTGATCAACTGTTTTTAAAAATGGATTGATCCATAAACTATCAAGAAGTGACGTGATATGTGCTGTCTCAGGTGAAATAAAGCAAAAAATAGAAGCAAAGTTTAATGAACTAGAAGATATGTGTAAGAAGGGAGAAATGGAACCCGAAAAGGCTTATGCGGTGTTCAAGGAATTCGAGGATAAGATGGTTGAGGAGTGTGAACAGATAATGGCAGTCGAGCAGGAGAAAGAGGAAACGAAATTAGCTGATGCAGATAAGAAGGTGCGTATAGATGACCCACCAGGTGAGGGGCCTGTTTTGAGGTGGCAAACCCGTGTGGTATTTGCCCCAGGTGGTGATGCATATCACCCTAAGAACAGGAAAGTGAAACTTTCAGTAACTGTGAAAGAATTAGGTCTTTCAAGGCATGCTGTTCGCCGACTCAAGGAGCTTGTAGGAAAGAGGTACCACTCCGGCAAAGATGAGCTCACGATCACCAGTGAAAGGTATGTGTCCTATGCCAGTATGTTCTATCATCTAACTATTTCCTTCGAAGTTTTTTAGAATAAAATTCTTAGATGATGAATATGAGATTTTCTGTACAAATATTTGATTGAAGTTCTCTCTCTCTCTCAAAGTGAGATACTTGGAGCATCGTAGACCAAATTGTTCGTGTCATTTTATACATGTCATGGACACACCTATTTGGCCAGTGACCAGTAACCACTGGCCCAAAATGCCACAGCTATTTCTTAACTACTAAATTAACAAATCCATGAATTTTGTTGCAATTCTATAGCTTACCAGCAATGCTGTGTTATTTTTCCTTTTTCCATTTTACTTAAAAACTGTGAGAAAAATCAATACGCTATTGGGTTTTTTTCCGATTAATTTTCTTTTTTGTTAGTTATACTGCTAGTGGAAGTCACCTGCTATTGCAACTAAAACCTACATGTTAAGTTTTCTTGTCTACTTTTACCATCAGCTTTGCTAAAACCAAGGGGTTCTTTGTCTTTCTTTAAGGTTTGAGCATCGAGAGGAGAACAGGAAAGATTGTTTGAGGACCCTTTATGCCTTAATCGAGGAGGCAATGAATGCTGATAAGCTAGCTCAGGAGACTCGAAGTGCTTTTGTGAAAAGTAGGCTTCGAGCTAATGAACCATTTATGGAAAGGTTACGAGCCAAGGTCGCATCAAAACAGAGCCCTTCACCGACTTCAGCATGAGATTTTTAGCCATCACTATATGGTCGATGATGTACGTGGTATCCTTTAAATATAAAAAGAAATGTTGAACACAAAATAACCATGATTTTTAAGTTGGTGACTCTGCAGGTCAGCATTTGTTTTATTAGTGTTAATGGTTGAGAGAAAGTTAGATAGCTTTCTTGTCCTTTATTAATACTGTCAATAACATTTATGAATGGTGACTTTCACAAATCCAAGCTCTCAAGCATCATTTTGGTACTGCAATAAAATCTTATATTACTTCTCCACTGGGTAGATCTATTTTGTGCAAAACTTTTTTGATTATTCACAAGTTTATATTTTGAAATAATAGGTGCAGCAAAAAAGTTACCAGTTATGCATTTAGAGTTCAATGATTAGACAGAGATAGAGAGATGACAGAAACTAGACCAGATGAGAACCATTATAAGGGTCTATATTTCTACCATCTTTTTGCCAAAGTATTTGTTGGTATTTTTTAGTGTTTCTTTGAGCTGAAGATTTAATCCCTGTGGATTTGTCTCTTGTGCTGCACACCAACCTCTACTGCCAGTTCTTTTTCCACTCTGTTAGATTCTTTTTCTTCCATGTCTCTAATCTTATGCAATTCTCTTTTAGCTATCTTAATCAGCAACAACATTACCTTTTCAGAAATCGTTACCGCTTCAGTCCATGCATTGGCTGCTGCCACTTTCATGTCTGCAAGCTCTTCTGCTTTTGAACACTTTCTCAGATAGTCATGCTCTAATTCTGATATTGTTATCGTGGAATCAAGTTTAGCAGAGGCTCTAGAGTGCATGGCTTTATCTGAAACAGCCTTCAACCTCTCGACAGCCGCTGCTTCTGATCCTTTGACTCCTTCGAGCTCCTGCACTGTGAGTAGCAATCTTTCCTTCAAGTGGTTGAATTCGGAGTTGCTCTTCTTGATTTGTAGATTCAGAACACCAGTCTCGGTATCCATCTTTTCTTTCCTGGCCACCTCTGTTTTAGATTGCAAGCCTTTTCTAGCACTAGTAAGGTTAAATACTGTCTTCTTCGCGTTATGGGCAGATGCAGAGATAGCATCCAATTCTGACTTCTTCTTCAGAAGTTCTGAATTCAACTTCCCAATGACTACATCTTCCTTCTCTTTCGTTATCGCGACTTCTTTGAATTCTTCTTTAACACAATTCTTTTTCTCCCTGATAGCATCCATCAATGCCATTAGTTGAAATGATTCTTCCTTAAGGGTGGCTAATTCTTCTTTTGAAGCTTCCATTTCATCCTGAATGCCCCTTAATCCTGCTTTTGCATGTCGTTTGCCCTTTTCATTTAACTCAAGCAAGTCATTGATATCTGCAGTTGTGCTTGCAAGCTTCGTCTCGAGACGAGTGGCTCGTTCAATCTTTTCCTCTAGCTCCATCTTTTGGGCTTTGATTTCATCAATTCTTTGCGAGAATCTTTTCCGTTTAGCTTCCCATTGAGCCACTCTCTCTCTATGCTCTTTACATGCTTCTATGCGAGCGAGCTCAACAAGCACCTCTTCTTCGTTGGCCTCTTCAATATCCTTTTCTAGCAGTTCTTTGGACTTCAAAAGCGTTTCTACTTGCAACCACGGGGTTTTCGCTTCTTTGTATGCATGTCTCCTTGCCTGTACAACACTTACCATGCCAAACTTCAATTTGTTTGCTTGCTCCTTAGAAACTTCTACTTCTCTAATCACATCACTCTTCCATATATTATTTTTGGTTTTTGTCTCGATTCCTCAATTTGTAAAATTAAATTGTCTGTATCTTCCTTTCCATCAGCTGAAACTTGTAGCTATTTTTTTCCCAGTAGTTGCCCATTGTACCATTAAGCTCTCTAGATTTAGAAGGCAGAACCTATGAAATTGAAATAGGAGAAGAATTATTTATTTTTTGAATCAAGCTGACTTGAGTATGGTTTGCAGAATGTGATTTAAGTTTTGTTTAAACGCTTTCCAGGAATCAGTTGCTTTTGAAAGTACACCCATCTACTATGAAATTCAAAGGAAAGATTTGAGAGTGTAAGTATCTCATCCAAATGAAAACAAAAAAGTGAGAGAAAACCCAAGAAATACATTAAATGTTACTTAGAATCAGTGGTGAAGTTGAACAAGAGGGTCTCAAATAGCTTACTAAATTAGTAAAACCAAATAAGGAACAATAAGTCAAACCTGGAGGCTACAGTTCAGAGCTTGCAGCCCAACTCCCAAACAGATGCACAAGAACAACAGAATTGTGAGTATTTATTAGATAACATTTTAGACAAGACAAAACCATAGCCATTCATGGGAACAAACACCAAAATCCTGCAAAAATATTACTTGCTCTGTGCAATATATACTGAAAAAATTATATTATATTTTGTTTTGTTTTTTTGATGAATGATCTCCTTGGGTTTTCTTGTCCAAAGAGGCACCACCACTTGGCTCCTGGTGCATATTTTTACACTTCTTGAGATTGCTTTTAGTGGTACTAAGAGATGAGGACCACATAATTTGACTTTGAGGTATTGTTGAGATTTATATATAAAAATAAGGCGAATTGCTTGGGTGCCATCAAGAAACAACTATATTGGTCATATGCTATCTGAAAACAATTATTTCCACTAATGCCACAGAAAAACTTTGAACATTACTTTGGTACCATCAAGAAGTCGGACAGTGTCATTCCGTATGTGCCCACCCGATTATCGTTAATGTGCCGTTCATTAACCCTTTATCCCGTGTCTAATCTTTCCCGGCAAAGCAACAATCATTCCTGCCATTTTCTTAACCTCCCACTTCAGAGCACATTCATCATTCTCTCTCTCACATTCCTCCACCTCAAACACTCTCATCCTCTCTCTCACACTCCTCCTCCCTCACTTTTATTCCCTGGTCGGTCCCCCTCTTTAAGCCATCATCTCCCTCACCTCTCATGCGACGATGAGCTCCAGCTCACAAGTATCATGTGGGAAGAGTCTCAAAGTTCCGGAGTGTCACTGCAAGGTGCCATCTATTTTGGGGACTTCTCACAAGAGTCATAACTATGGGAAAAAGTTCTAGGGTTGCCGATTCTTTCAGGCATGATAGCTTTCAACCGAACCAAAAATGACGCATAGTAGGTGTTTGATAAAATTGTTGTGTGTTTGTTTTCAGGCTAAAAAGGATTGTGAGTTCTTTATGTGGGTTGAAGACTATGATCGGACCAATTTGATGTTAGACAATCGCATTGACGAACTCAAAAACAAATTTGAAGAACTACATCGATTGGTTTTGGAACGATCGACAAATTTGGAGTCAAGTATGAAGATCGGCTTCGATTCGGTGCGCATTTTGGGTTAGGCAGTAACCAACACTCATTTCGCAGCCCCCATCCCCTTGTTTAGGGAAAAGAAGTTCCTCTTAAGTTTTTTTTGGGAGTGTTGCTTTGTATATTGGTTGTGTTACTAGTTTAGTTGATTAAGAACCTTGGTGTAAGTTGTAATGTCGTTTGTCGTAGGATGTATGCAGAAGTATTGAGCTAGTATGTATTGCTTTGTTGGTAGGACTAGTTATATTGGATTGCTTATCAAGTGTTTGTTCTTCATCGACCATGAAATTTACCTATGGACTGCAACTTGTTTGTAGAAATGCCTCATTACATTGCAACTTGTCTGTCAAAGTGTCTCACCAAAATAGTGAAGCACAAGCATTAGAAATTTGCCTGTTAACAAACTGCATACATACACCAAATTAGTCAAGCACAAGCATTACAAATTCTCCAGCACCAAACATAACTGGATACATACACACAAGACATAAGCTGTAAACAAAGTCACATGTTAATAGGCACACACGTATACATACACACCAAAGTCACATGTTAACAGCCACACAAGCATTACATACACACCAAATTTGACGAACCATTACAACATAACAAATGTTTTTAATCCTATCAAAATAATGAAATGCAGTACACATCAAACAAGTCCAACAACTACTTAACAAATTCGACCAAACATTAAGAGAAAAAAGTTTGATCAATTGCTAGTCGTGCTTCTTCCATAGTGTACCCTGCTTCCAACATGTCCCGACAAATCTGTTTGACCAACTCATCTTGCACATTTTGGTTCATTTCATGTTGTGGTGGTTGTTGGGTAGTAGGTTCCGAACTACTAGCCACTCCAACAGATGCAGAACAATCCACTCCTTCTTGACTGACTTTAGTTTGCTCTTCCACACCATCCATCTTCTCGTTACCTTTCATGCTTAGTTTTTTCTTCTTATGTTAGTTTTTCCCACTGCAATGTACAAGATCCATAGAATTAATTAAACAAAGCCACATACAAAATGGAACTCTGAAAATCAAAATAAATACGTAGTGGTGACCTAGTGTTGGATGTGGCTGTAGGAGTAACTCTGAAGGGTTCCTTGCATGTCCTTCATTGATGCCCCAAGTTGCCACATGTTTTGCACTTGTGTTTGCCCTTTGTGTTGTAATTTTCATCTGCCCCTTTGAATATATTCTTCTTAGGTTGTCCAGGTGGTCTCAATGTCACTGACCCACATGCTGCCATCTGGCCTAGGACAAATTACACCTGCATATGTCTTCTTGTAGTTGTCAAGCAGATAATAGGGGTGCACATATTCCTCAAGCCTTGCCCCTCTACTGACTGCTATCATGGCACATGCATGCCTACATGGTAGACCCAACACATGCCATTCCTTACAACTGCAACAACCCACTTCAAGCTCCACTATGCACCTCTCATTAGGCCATTGAACCTCCCCAAGAACTTTTGAAGACTTTATTACTTGGTAGCCTTGAAGGTTTTTGGATTGCTGCTGCACCCAATTATGGGCCCAAGGCATCAAAGGCCTAGTCCATGTTTTGCACTTCTTCTGTCTAGAATATAATCTCTTCATTAACTTCTGTCTAACTTCATGTACAAACTTTAAGATTGGTTTGTGTCTTGGATCCCCAATGGGATTGTGAAATGACTCATAAATGTTATTAGTGACTTCTTATGATTTTGCAGTGACACCATACATGCACCTACTCCAACATTTATCTTTATAATGCACATTCATCAACCAATCATATGCATCCTGGTCCAAAAATTGGATTTCCATCATGTGCTTTTGAAACCCTTCATGTGTAAAAGACATAGCTGCGTTCCACACTAGGTCCATCATGGACTTCCCTCGCCAATTTCTTTAAAGTTTCTGTACAAGTGTCTCATGCATGTCCTATGTTGAATCCCAGGGAACTGAGTTGCAACAGCCTTTTCAAGACCCTTACATCTATCACTAATTAGGACCAAATCTTCAACCACACCTAAAACCTCCTTCAAACAACAGAAGAATCATTCCCATGTTTCAAAACTCTCCACAGTAACCACTGAATGGGCTATTGGGAACAAACCATTGTTCCCATCCATTCCCACAGCTGACAAGCAAGCTCCTCTAAATTTGTGTTTTAGGAGTGCACCATCTAGACATATGTAAGGCCTACAACCAAGTAAGAAGTCATCCTTACATGTTTTTAGACACACAAATATTGCCTTAAATTTCTGCTCTGGATCCTCCTCTAGCTTAATGGTGCTTCCGGGGTTTCTTCTTCTCATCTCTCCAACTATTTTGGGTAATAACTCGAACTGTGATTCTTGAGACCCATAAATTCTCGTCATTGCTAATTCTCTCCCCCTCCATATCTAGGCAAACTTAAGCTATGCTTCTCAATTAGCTTGCTTCTAATGTCCTTCACTTTAAAGTTTTCATCTACAATTAAACAGTTGTAACATTGAGCAAGAATCCAATTTTTAGTTGACATCTTGTTAGCCCTTGCTCACCAGTCACTATCCTAACCTCAAAGGTTTGTCTATCTCTAAGTTTGCATGCATAAATTCTCTATTTGCACCTACTATCCTCACATCTTGCTATAACTCTAGTGGAGTCACTTTTATAAAATAAAACAACTCACTCATTCCTAATACAGTATTGCGTAAGGGCTAATTTAAATGAGCTACAAGTAGGGAACATCTTACCAAGTGATAAATCTGGGTAATCCAGATCTACAGTAGAGTGGCTGGTCCATCCTCCTTGATATGACCATCAATTTCCTCCTCATCCTCCAAGCCAGATGATGGTGCATCCTCTTCACTTTCCTCTGCCTCATTCTCAACCATAAAATCTGCATCTCCCAGTCCCTCATCTTCATCACCTTGTCTCTGATTATCAATTGGTGGTTCAGTTGCTGTATGTTGTGTCTGAGGGTCTTTGCTAGGTGACTTCCTATGCATTTTAAAAGGTGTTATCGTGCTCTCCTCTGCATTCCTCTTCACACTCCTACTTCTTGTTAAAGGAGGCTGAGGTGCACAAGGTGGATATTGCCCATTGGGTCTGCGTCTCCTGGGACTCATCATCTTGACCCCTTTCCCTTTGATCACAGGGTTGCGGCCATCGTAAAGTGGTGGAGAGGTTGGTTGTTTCCGTTTCGATTGTTCACTCTGTTGAGGAAAAACATACAAGTCCAACTCCTTATTAGGGTTTTTCTTTGTGGCTGCCTCAACGACATCTCTCTGGCATCTGAAGTCTTTGTAGTCAGTCCTCCGACCACCACCGGGGACCTTGTACCTCGCACTCAATCCATCGTGGGAGCCCCAGTTGAGGGAGGTGACCACTGAGTTCAGGATGTTGCCGAACATCAATCCGGCCAATACCAGGACTTTGTCGACCACCCTGAAGTCGAAGGGGAAGAATCACCCATTCCGGGTAACCCATCTTCTCTCGTGAAATACTTGTAGGATTTCATGTTTAATTGTACATATTTATTTTCGAAATTTATTATGCACAATAAGGATCAATTTACAATTTTCTATGATTTATTTCATGCATGCATCAATTTGTTTCAATAACTAGTTTCAAAACTTTATTAAAACAAATATGGGCTCCGAAATTCATACCTAGAAGTTCTCTAAAACTTCTTAAAGATTCAGAGACGTTGGGGATGCTCCTCGCTGCGCCGGATGCCTCCGAGTATTCACCAAACTCTAAACAAGATCGGAGAGAGGGAAGCTAGTCTCTCAATCTCCGATAGGGCTTAGAATCCAATTACTAACCCCTCTTTAATTCCCTTGAGAAGATGATCTCTTAAGAACTAAAACTAAACTTAAGAATTAAGGGATTTTCGTGGAGATTTATGGAGAGAGAATTTTTGCATAAGTAATAATGAATGAATTTTGGAGGTAATGAGATAAACTTGTATTTATAAGCTCTCTCCAAATTACCTATTCATGTGCAACCCCTTGCCCATGATTTCATGCAAAATTCCATCTACCCATCCATTATTTAATAATAAATAATATTGGCCACGAATTAAATCAATTGTGGACCAATTCCATGCATGATCTAATTAATTCTTAAATTAATTCTGCTGAAAACCGTCTGGACCGGTCGACCGTTTGGAGGTTCGGTCGACCGCTCGAACCATGTTTCGGTCGACCGTTCAATAACTCGGTCGACCGTTCGTAACAGGAATTATTCCATCTCGATGTTCGGTCGACCGACCGATTACTTTCGGTCGACCGTTCGAACAGATGAAAATTCCCTATTATCGGTCGAGACATGTCCGGTCGACCGTGCCCGATCGGTCGACCGTTTACTGCTAACCGGTCAACCGTTGGAGCACTGTTTTGCAGACTTGTCAAATTTCGGTTTAACCCCTACAAAATTTGACATTTCGGGATTAGTAGTAAATTCACAACTTATGTAACATATTATCCTATGCAATGATCAATCATTACACCCCATAATATTTACATCACATATGAATTTTATTTAGATTCTAATTATGTTATTAATCACAACATAATCTTGATTTTGCTTGTTCACCCCATGTGTCATATTTTCTACATGAAACCCGACACATCTTATGAACTCAAAATCCTCATTTCTTGTTTCCCAGTTTTGCGGTGTGACCTATGGGAGGATCTAAACTAAGTTGACAGTGATATTAAGAGCTTAATATCACAAGCTATAAGCGGTATCTAGCTACACATTATAGCTCCCAATTAGTTAGATGTCTTAATTCCACTCGAACCAAAACCCGATCCATTTAGTGATGGAGTGCACCACTTGTGTCCGTCCCTTGCCTCGTGATATTAAGAATACACACAAAGTAGTATTGTGTCATCTTTGTATTAGTATTCATTTCTTGATCTCTTTAAGCTAGTTATAAATATGTGACTTAACTCAAATCACATTGTGCACATTATAACTTTGCTTTATCAAGGGGCCCACTAATATCATCACTCAATTAAGAGGGACAATGATAATCTTTTGACTAACTATCTTCTACAACGAAAGTTATACTTAACCAACTAATGCCTTTACACTACACTCATCGATAGCTCAAGACACTAGTCTAATTAATAACTCCTTAAGCGATCGGATATAAGTCTCATATCAAAGGACCAAGGACACAGTAAAATATTAATGACACAGAAACAAATTTCTATAATATTCTACTTGTTAGGTCAATTCGGTATACAAAAGTACTATTTTCCTCTTTTGTGTACCCGTGTTGTCACTCACTTGTAGAGCTACAATGATCTATGACCAACACGACAATCTTAACTCGGTAATTAATGTCCCATGTTAATTACCATGATTGCGAATATCTTTTTGTTTTATGTAAACCAATATCTTTTAAAGCTATACGGTTAAGGACCAAGAGTCTCTTCCTTAACACTTCTAAAAGACGAATAACATAAACAAGGAACAAAACGATTTCTCATTCAATTCATAATAATTGACATTTAAAAGTAAAACTTTTAAAACACATTCCCTTCAATACTCGCACGGTCCAATGCTTGGGTGGTCCCCTTCCAAATTAAACAATAAAATCACCCACGTTGGATATCATCAACATTTAGTCAGTCGAAGATGTCGTATTTTCCCCAAATTCCTTCAAACCCTAGACTGGAGAACGCGATAAAAGGTGACACAAACCAAATTGAGACTGCAAAGGAGGATAGGGTTGACGAGGCATCTTAAACCGACCGGAAAATGGGAGAGATTGCTCTGATTCAAAGGAAACAACTTGTTGGCTCCGATTTGGGGGTTCGGTGTGGAAGGTGAGAAAAATGGGATATTCTCTAATGGGGTTTTAGGGTAATTTCAGATTATGTATAATTAGGCACTACTAACTTAATTAAGAACTTTACTCACATAACAACATACTAATTACCTTCCAACCAATAAGGGCGCGCCACGTATGTAACGGTAACATACGGGCACATACGGAATGACACTGTCTGACTTCTTGATGGCACCAAAGTAATGTCCAAAGTTTTTCTGTGACATTAATGGAAATAATTATTTTCAGATGTCATATGACCAATATAGTTATTTCTTGATGACACCTAAGCAATTCACCCATAAAAATAAAACATGTTCTATGCATATTTAAGAAATGCAATGCTTAACATGGTTGATGTCAATTTACTTTAGAATAAATCCACTCCTATTGATTATTTCATTTGTGACTAGTTGTTTTCCAATTAGGTGTTCGAAGATGCAACTTATATATATATATGTATATGTATATGTATATATATGTATATGTATATGTATATATATGTATATGTATATGTATGTATGTATGTGTGTGCAAAGATTATTCGAGTTGTGAAGAGAATATAAAAATTCAAAAACATATTTATTAAAATGCATCTTCTGTGGAGGTTTGATTTCCTTCACACGAAAAAGCAGTTAAGATAATCACACATTAAGCAAGCACAACATAAATATTTTACTGAACTGCTATTCATCGTCGGAAACTACTTAAATCGTCCGTATGAATTACCATTTTGCCCTTCAACCCTTTCTACTTATATAACTCTCCATTTCACTCTCCTAACACCACTCTCTCTTCATATTACTCTCATATTCATCAGAAACAATATCTCGGAGGTCAGGAAAAGAATCAGCGGACGCCCCAGATTACTCCAATATAGTAAGATGTCTTGTTTAGTTTTCTTAATTTTAAATAAAAAAATTGGGTCGGGCGTTCGCGGGAGACGCTCCATTTATTCTTTTATTTTTTTAAAATTATTTAAATTGATTATAATTTGTGATAATAGCTAAATAAATTGACTATTAAGTTAACAATTAGTTAAATTAGTTTAGTAAATCCATTATTGATTATAAATTGTGATAATTGCTAAATAAATTGATTATTAAGTTAATAATTAGTTAAATCATTTTAGTAAATCCATTAACGAAATTTTATTTTTAAAATTGAATTAATAGTCATCGGGTTACCGTGGAGGAAAAGGGAAATCAATTCTCTTACGCGCTGTACGTAGTTTAGCAGATGAGTTAGGTCATCGTCATCCATGTAGACGAGGTATTTCTGCTTCAGTTTGGAGAGAGAGAGAGATATTTTACGTCGTCGTCAGACACCTGAGGATTCTTTCGCCGACGAGGATAATTCAAATGAGGTGGGGAGTCACGACGAGATTGACGATGGGGGCCGGTATTGGTTGGAGCCACAAAAGGAGGCGATACAGCAATATGGTCGAGGAGGGGGCCACATTGTAGTACTTCGGCTGAGAGGGTCGTTAGGAAGGGTCGAGGTGGCCGGTTTGTGACCCGTGATTCGAGTTCGTGCACTGCAGACGACCGAACTCAGAAAAAGATGGGTGAGGACAATTCTTGGATCGTGACGAATATGATGCCCGATGGTCCTCTAGATGGCAGCATCATTCCGAGTTTCGGAGGCCACATCGCCAAACGCATCTGGGAGGGCGAGGATCGGAAGGTTACATTCATTGCGACTGATGATATGACGACGATCATTACTGATAGTGGATTGGGTCACTTGCCGTACAACATGTTCTCCTGCCTTGACATGCCGTTGATTTCGGCCTTCGTGGAGCGGTGGCAGTCTGACACCAACACTTTCACTTGTCATTCGGAGAGATGACGATCATGTTGCATGACGTCTTCCAGATTCTGCACATTCCTGTTTTTTGTATCATAGCAGCTCGGGGTCAGCCTCGATGGTCTTGGGCGGGATAACTTATTTTGGAGTGACGGTGGTGTTGGCATCGACGCTGTGGACGACTGTTGCAGACGGGGGACGACCACCACGAACTTAGGATACGCAGATAATTACCCATTGGAGTTGAGGGAGTCAGATACCATTGGTCAGTACTCATAGGGGTCAGCGACGTTGGCATATCTGTATCGCCAGCTGGGTATAGCGAGTCGTGCTGATTGTTCTCGTATTACGAGTTATCTTACACTGCTGTAGGCTTGGATATATGAGTATTTTCATGCTTTCTGCCCGCATCGGGAGTGGAAGATCATTGAGCGTGGTCATCCTCGTTCGCGTATGTGGACTGTCCGGGCCGAGGATAAGAGCGAGGGACGACTCCTTTCTATTCGTAGACGGCTAGATAAGATGACTGCATCGCATGTATATAATGTATATATCATTCACGTTTATTTAAATTTCAACTTTATTATTATTAACGTATAAACGTTTAGGTGGAGTGGTTGTCGTATGATCCTGAGCCTGCGGTAGATGTGCCGAGGACTACATTTATGAGTGTTATTTGTTATAGGGATATCACAGAGCCTTATTTACCTGATAGTGTGTTGCGTCAGTTAGGTTACATTCAGGTGATCTCGGTTGACATCCCGACGCCAGAGCATGCACTACGGTCTGCGATTACGACGTCGTACGACGTCAGACACATCGTTTCGTTCGCAGAATCAGTTTGGAGGACATTTCCGAGAGTAAGACGACTTCATCTGGACGATCTGAGCCGTAGTCACGACCCCTCCACTTGTGATGCAGATTATTTGCAGTGGTTCGGTAGGTGCTCACATCCAGTTATCGTGCGTGGTACCATTTCAAGACCGGAGAGACCACTGGATAGGACATGTGGTGATGCGGTAAGTTCATCTAATTTAATTTTTAATTGTAATGTATATTTTATTTTTATTGTTAATGTACGCTAATTTTTATGTTACATACAGTGGATGAGTAGGCCGATACGGGTTACGCAACCATTCTTGCAGCTTAGGGACCGGATGCCGAACGAGGTGACGAGAGCTGCATGTACAAATTGGGATCGCCTCATTGATGAGTGGAACAGTCAGTTGGGCGTTTCGGATCATGATTCAGATGATGAGTTCTAGTTGGCTTGCACTATTTATTTTATTATATGTTGAACTGTTACTACATTTGTTGGTATTTGCTTATCTGTGTACTCTTATTATTTATTTCTGACGAACATATCGTCTACATATTTCTTTAACTATTTCTACTTATTACTTATTTGTCACGAGCATATTATAATAACTTAAATTAAATTTAAAATATGGTAAAACAACAACACGATATAAATACAAATACATGATATATTATACATTACAAATGCATTACAAATTACAATCAAAAGTCGTAGTCACCCATGGGTGCTATTAGAAACAACGACACATCCATCACGATCCCGTCGCTCGACTATTTTTACCAAAAATGACAACCGCAACCTTTTCTTTGTGTTTTTCCGTAGTGCAATACTCGTATCACGAGAACCCATTTCATGTCTGCGATCACATCTCAGGTAACAATCCGTCCCGTTATCTGCTTTTGATTTGTATGATGATATAACAAAAAAAAATCGACTCCTACGACAACTAGTTTCGCCCATTTACAAGCTTCCTCGATTGTTGTAAATATTTATTTACTATCAAAAAGTTCACTGTAATCCACTCCATCACCACCGAAATCTTGCAACGGAACTTGAAATAAATTAATTTAACACAAAGTAAATAAAAAATCAAGAAAAAAAGGCATCTGACTAAGACGCCTCGCCCATGGCTGATGCGTTTTAAACAGACGCCCCCACCATGGGGGGAGGCGTCTGTCTCCACCATGGCTGGGGCGTCTTAACGAGACGCCCGAGACGGAAAAAAAATTCTGACTCCCTTACCTCACCGGATCCAGGCGATTTGTCAGACATTTTCGTGGTGTTGGTACTAGAAATGTGAGTAAAACTGAGCCAAAAATCTTGTTTTAAGACACGAGACGAAATGAGTATTAAATGAATTGTGAATGACAAAATGGTAATTGTTAGGACGATTTAAGTAGTTTTCGGACGACGAACAGTCGTTCTCATATTTTAAGCTCAAGATTTTAAAAACATGATCACTAGATTTGGATTTCTATCTTTCGAATTTTTGTGTGCGTAAGCCGACCATATAATTGAATGGAATAATATCATCCTTGTCATCTTAGACTACTAAGAAGTGGGAATGATTCCACTCTTGAAGTCATTTGGTTGCAAGTCCTTATCCGTTCATCTTTTTCACTAAATTGTTTTTAAGAAAGGATAAATTGCTCTTCCACAATCGTAGTTCCTTAAAAGTAAAACACTTCAAGTTAGTCCTCAGACTTTGATTTTTCTTAAAATAACCCTCAATCAACCCCCACATAAATTTGGAGACTACAACGATTACCAAAGTTACAAACCTTAGTGTCGTTCTTACAACTAAAAACTAAATTAAACCACAAACTAAGATTTAGTGACATATAAAAATATTCAGAGGGTATTAATATATCATCCTAAAAACTCAAATTCATACCATCCAGAGAAAATTCCTTAAAACATGATCCATAAAAATGTAATTATAATCTATAGTATAAATTATACCATGACAAACGAATCATAAAAAAATCCAAATCAGACATAAAAATCACAACAAATCACAAGAAAAATCCCCAACCACGTCTAAGAAGAATCCCCCAAATAACCTGAGTTTTGGCTCGTCACCGGAGAAGATGTGGTGGTCATCGATGGATCGCACGATCCGCACAGAGTACGGGAAGATCGGAGGCTGGGAGGTGGGAGTTGAGGAGGAGTCGGAGTCGGCTAGGCATCAGGGCAGAGAATGGGATTGCAAAAAAAATTGGGGTTTTTTTCTCCGAAAATCTGGGTGAGTGAGTTGCCCCACCTGCCCTAGGCGTGGGTCCGCCCCCGTCAACAATCTAAAATTACTATTTTTTTGCAAACAAAAGGTACTTTAATATCATAAATGCAGACTATGTTGTTGTTGTTTTTTGCGTGACCCGTAATTTTTATAAATAATAAAAAAAAAATTCAAAATTATAAATATAAGAATAAAAAATAATAATTTCGAATTCTACTCGGACCGCGGTACACACTCTCGATCCGTCGATTTTTAATTTTTTTTTCACGGATCGCTGGTCTGAACCGCGATCCGTCAGTTTTTTTGTTTTTTTCACGAATCGTAGTTCACACTTGCGATTCGTCACTTTTAAAAAAAATTATTCACGGATCACGGGTGTGAACGGTGCTCCGTGATTTTTTTATTTTTTTATTTCTGTTTTTGATTTTTTTAAAATTATTTTTAATCTATTTTTAATTAATATTTTTCAAAATATATTTTCTAATTGTTTTTTTTTTAAAATTTGTTTTTATTTTTTTGTTGCACCGACATCCAAATTACGTGGATAACTGAGAGTGTTGAAAAGTTAGGTAATTTTATACCATAAAAAACAAATTCTATAATCCATAATAATAAATTATTTACAACTAAATATTAAATAATTAAACAATCATTAAAACTAATTAAAGCAAAAAAATTGGTGACGCTGTCAAAAATCCGTAGGGTGTACACTCATTGCAAACATTTTGAAGATTGATGCACGAAAAAATTAAAAACAAAATTTAAACCTAAATAATTAGTTTTAATTTTTTTTTGCAACGATCTTGATTTTTTTCTTTCCTTTTATTGATTTTGATTTTTCAAAATCATTTTTAACCTGTTTTTTAATATATATTTTTTCAAAATATGTTAACAAATTGTTATATTTTTTTTAAATTTTTTGCCTCATCGATCTCCAAAATGTTTGTAACGAGTGTACACCTTCGATTTTTAACATCGTCACCAATTTTTTTGTTTTAATTAGTTTTAATGTTTGTTGACCATTTCGTTGTAAATAATTTATTATTCTGGATAAGAGAATTTGTTTTTTTATTGTATAAAAATAACCTAACTTGTAAACACGCGCATCAATTATTCACGTAATTTGAGGTCGATTCTGAAATAATAATAATAATTATTATTATAAATAATTTTTTGAAAAAAGATTAAACATCATTTCAAAAAAAGGAAAAACAGAAATAAAAAAGTAAAAGAAAATAAAAAAAGTTATTTTTTTAGTGATTTTAGTTTTATAGTTTTATGTTTTTATTTTTTTAAATCATTATTAATATTTTTTTAATATATATATATATTTCAAATTATGTTTTCTAATTGTTATTATTTAAAAAAAACTTTGTTTTAAATTTTTGCCTTCATCGGCCTCCAAAAATGTTTGAGTGAGTGTACACCTTACAGATTTTTGGCAACGTCATCAATTTTTTTGTTTTAATTAATTTTAGTGTTTGTTTAATATTTAGTTGTAAAAAATTTATTATTATGGATAATGGAATTTATTTTTTTATTGTATAAAATTACATAACTTTTCAACATTCTCAGTTAGCCATGTAATTTGGAGATCGATGTAGAAAAAATTGAAAACAAAATTTTAAAATTTTAAAAAATAATAACAATTAGAAAATATATTTTGAAAAAAAAACAGATTAAAAATGTTTTTTTAAATGCTTTTAACAGAAATAAAAAAATTAATAATGATAATAATCTTGGATCACGGTTCACACGCACGATCGGTGAATTATTTTTTAATAGTGACGGACAGGGGGTGTGAATCGCGATCTGTCCAATTTTTTTTTTTAAAAGGTGACGGATCAAGAGTCTGAACCTCGATCTGTGGGTTTTTTAAAAAAACTGATGAATCGCAGTTCTCACCCGCGATCCGTGCAAAAACAATTTTTTTAAAAGTGAGGGATCGTGATTCACACCCGCTATCCGTGAGGCACGGATCCGAGTAGAATTCGATTTTTTTTATTCCTATATTTATATTTTTGATTTTTTTTATATTATATATAAAAATTACGGTTCGTGCGTGTATGTTTAGCTCAGAGTGTTAGTGAAGTATTTTGTGCACTGTGATGTTATATAATGAATAAAAAGCAAGTGTAACTCATAAAAAATAAGATATCTTAAGAAAATTCCGATTCTCACTTCTTAGGTTTTCTTCGTCTAATATTATTTACACCAACCTCAAAGAGTAAAGGAAATTCAAGTTAAACCGCGTAGAGTTAATTAGAAGTAGATTCGAATCCATTTTTGTCTTGATTGTTGATCATAAAATATCATATTCACATAATAAACACAAATTAAATACTTGTTTAATATAGAATAATGGTCAAATAATAACCAAACACTATATATTTTACTTTCATAAGACGAAGTCTGATATATATATTATTCTAACGTTTGTGGAAGTACATTATTACATAGCATATATGCATTTCTCTCTCAATTTAGACGAAGAATTAAGAAAATCAACATTAATTAATAATAATCACTATTTCTTCTTCCCCTTGACAGGACCTCTTGGGATCTTATCAAGAACCTTTCTGTCAAATTTCCTGTACAACTTCTTCAAATCTCTGCTTCCGTCGCTAAAAATGTGGTCCACTTCATGTTCGTACCTTTCGTAAGCAACCAAAGCCATTTGTACAAACACAAACCCTAAAACGACAAAAAAAACATGTTCAAGAGATTTCCAGCTATATGTTATGTTTGTCAGTAAGATGTTCTAATTAATTTTCTTAAATACGAGGTTTAAAAGGATTATCTTGCTTCTTGGTTCATTTTGTGCACATAATTACTTAGAAGATAAACTAAGATTTACCAAAATATAAGAGATTGCCAGAGTCGCAACAACTTCCAAGCACCGATACGATCCACAAAGAAGAAATGACCTATAATATATACAACAACGTTTTTATGTCACGAAATTCGCAAAAAATAAAAATAATATACTCTTAATCAAACAATGTAATGTGTGTACCAAGAGAAACATTTTGAGGTCATTTCCTCGAGCAATGTCATACAAAACTACTAAAAATCTATTTAGTTTTGTGTGAACAATCATCACAATCTCTCTGACCGTTCGTTCTGATAAAATGATCTCTGGAATTCTAGGAGATTCGCTGTCAGCCAGAAGAAGAAAAATAATATGATATGTTAGTTTGCTACGTACTCTGAACCACATATATATATATATATATATATATAGACGTCGCATTCCACACAAAAAATGTAACGTACTTACCGGTCAAAAAGATATGATGTGTTGGAATAGATGAAAGCAATAAACATTAGAGTGATGGTGAGATGGCAGATGAACGTAAGTAAGTTATACTCCGCCACCTCAAAGAGCAACCATAATACTGTGACAACTGCGAGAATAGCACCAGAAAGGCGATACTTCTTCCATAGAAGCACATCGGCGACTAAGAAATTAATAAATGATCATACATGCATATTAGTTCACATATATATATACCAACACTATCATTAATTCTTTTCCAGGCAAAATGTTTTCTTACCTATACCACCACCCAAAATGGAATGTAGAGACCTCTGGCGGCCAAAAAGTTTGGTTACAATACGTTGTTGCCCATCGGAGTCGGAGTGGAAGGCCATGATTTAGTGTTTGATTGATATGTTGTAGTGAGTTAGTACTTCTGTGTGTTGATTAGGAAGAAGAGGGTCTTATAAGGGAATTGTGTTCTTAGCTTTGTAGCAAAAAAAAGTTTTTTGAAAGGGTGAAGGAAGGAATGGCTTTTGCATTGGGTTGCTTCATTGGAAGGTTCTACAATAATCTACCATTTGTTCATCTTTAAGACTTTTAGTTCATTAAGTATGTTATTGTGCTAAGGTTGGTGTGTGGACTAATCACTTTATTATATTCCCAACATAATTTTGTTCATTAATATGGTAGAAACAAATTCATTTTTGCATTTTTCTAACGCGTTTCAATAACTTTTACTTTTACATATTTGAACCTATTTCAAAACGTTCCTACAATCATGTTATTGTGCTAATCACTTAATTAGATGCAAAACCTTAAGTAATTAATATGGTAAAAAGAAATTCACCTTTAATTTACAATCTATAACGCGTTTGAATCACTTTTACTTTTACATACTTGAACCAATTTCAAAATGTAGACATGACCTTTATTTTATTAAGTTCACACATTTAAGTTATAAAAAATATTAATTTTTTTATAACTCAAAAGTTATTTAAACTCACTTAAACTTTTTTTAACAGCCATTAAAGCTCCAACCGTTCGAAGTTTTGATCGATCCCTTTGGAACTCCGATCAGAGATTCCAATACGGTTCACGAAATAAGTGCATCTTGGCGGGGTCATCCACGCGGATGACCACCCGGACGACCTGGCCGTCGACTTGGAACAACCTGGTTGGGTTTTTTTTGGTTTTAATTTTTTGTTTTGTTTTTGTTTTAATAATCAGAGATTTATATTTTGATTAATAATTAAGATTTAAGTAGTTGTAGTCTATATTTTGATAAATAAAACTACTGGTTGTAGTTTTCAAAATCCAAAATAAGTCATCGCGCTTACTGTAGATAAATAGATTATTAATGTTTTGGGTAAATATAAATGATTTTGGAATAAATAAAAGTTGAGAATAAAATTAATAATGCGGAGGAAAGATATTGGAATGACCTAGGTTATGGTTGATGGGTGAATAATGAAGGATAAATATGAGGTTAGGTCATGATGACGTGACAGAGAGAGAAAGAAGAGAGAGTGCATCACCTAGGTCATGACACTCTAAGGTCGTCCGTAACCATGACTCAGACGACCTGGTTATGAGTTTTCTCTCTCTTCTTTCTCTCTTGTAAATCAGTTTTCTCTCTCCACACACTTTCTTATCTTTCCTACACTATTCACCTCCTAACCCCAACTCATCTCTCATCTACATCATTTCGGGGACGATTTTGGAAAAAGTTCTAAATAATTCTGAAAAAGTTCTACAAAATCAAAAAAAAAAAAAATAGAAAACATATTTTCAACAAAAAAAATTAAAATTTATTTAAAAAATGAAGAAAAAACACTTTAAAAGGAGTGCTCAACTCACAACCCGGTCGTCCATGACAAGGTCGTCGGGGTCGTCTCGGCGGACGACCCCTGTTAGGGGTGCCCTAAGAGCACCCTTAACGGGTGCTCTACGCCCGGGCGCCCTGCAGGGCGCCCGGGCGGGGGGCCACGTGCCCCCCCCCTAATTCGTCCGTTTTATTTATTTTTTGTTTTTTTTGGTTTTTTTAAAGATAAAAATTATTTATATATAATTAGGATAATGTATTAATTAGGTAAATTGAATTTAATTAATTAGGTATTGAAAAATAATTGTAAACATATTTTATGATTAATTTTTTTTGACTTATTTAGATTAAAATAAAATTAAAAAAATCATAAACAAATTAAGAAATAGTAGTACAATACTCATACACTTCGAAAACAAAATACAATACAAATACAGAATACAAAATACAAAATACAACTGAAATAAGGAAAGGAAAGACAATCATCCTACGGATAAAGAATTTAAAATACCAAAATACTGATAAAGTACCACAGATATTGAAAACATAAGCACCTACAGATATCCTTGTGCTTTAGCCCACTCCTTGAGTTCAGCAAGTGTTTAGGTCCTCGATGCCATAGAAGTCCAAGCCTCGATCCACTCGTCTCGTCTTTTGTGAGTCACGCGCATACTGTAGGTCTTAAATTTGAAATTTATTAATTTGTGGTTTTCTAAATTTTAATAATATTTTCGTATTTATTAATTAAATGTTATTTAAAAAGGAATGAATTGTTGATATTAAATTATTACGATAATGATTATTAATATATTTTGTTGATTGTTGAAAGAGTTTTGGAGAGAAGAATAAAAATAATGACGTGGCAACAAATACTGTAGCGTGACTGGGTGGATTGGGTAATGGTTAATGATTTTGTAGGGGGTTTGGTTTGTGCTGACGTGGCAGAGAGAGAAGCCGACGTGACTGAGAGAGAAAACAGGACGTCCGGGAACTGCCCGGGGGCTGTTAAGATGCTCTAAGTGATATTTCTTTCAACCGAAGATATGTACTTTATTAATATTATATTCGACATTAAGTAGATGTAGCCATGATGTCATACGTAGTGTTACCAAATAATGTTCACCACAAACACACTCCATCTACCGCAGGTTCGATTCTTTTGTATTTGTATATTACTATAACATCAACATCTTTGTTTTATAAGTTTAACTACTATTAGCTTACCAAAGTACTCTAGTAAGTAAAATTAACCCCAAAAGGGATCTTCGAGTCTTTAAAGAACGAATATTCCTAAACTAAATAAATAAAGAACGAATATTTCGCAGCATATATAGCTGTTAGCCGAAATTTTTATATATAATAAAAAAATTCGAAATTTAGGAGAAAAATATAAATTGAAATCTACTCGGATCGCGGTTCACACCTGGGATCCGTCAATTTTTTTTTAACGGATCGTAAGTGTGAATTGCGATCCGTCAAATATGTGTGAACCAGTGATCCGTGACATTTTTACAAAAAAAATATTCACGGATCGCGGGTGTGAACCGCGATCCGTGGATTTTTTTATTTTTTTTTTTTAAAAATAAAAAATCCATGGATCGCGGTTCACACATAATTTTAAAAAAAAATTATTATTTTAAAAAATACCACGGATCGCAGTTTAAACATATTTGACGGATCACGGTTCACACCCGCGATCCGTGATAAAAAAATTAAATTTGACGGATCGCGGGTCTGAACCGCGATCCGTGCAAAAAATAAATAAATTAATGTGACAGATCGCGGGTGTGAACCGCGATCCGAGTAGATTTCAAATTTTTCTCTCTCCTAAATTTTGAATTTTTTTTTATATATAAAAATTACGGGCAGTTAGCATACCAAGATATCCTAGAAACTAAATGTATGAATTTCCATTAATAAACCTTACAAATTCACCAATAGCTTAGCTCCCAAAATACACTCCTAACAAATCAAGGTTTAAATTTCAAGGAGTTTTGATTTGTATATACAAAAAGCACAAAAAAAACACCCACACAACATGACTTGCATTTTCAAACTCTACTATTTTCTATCATATGGTTTCAAATTTCAGATGTAGGGATGCTTGAGGTGTAGTGCAATACATGTATATTCTTTTTTTTCATCAGCAAAATATCATCCAAAATTTGAGTTTAACCCTTATCTACGCTTGTTCTACAAAAAAAAACCACTTACAAAAAACTAACTAAAAATACCCCTATATACCCAATTATTTTTAATTACAAAAAAACTGACGTAAATTTGACGGTAATTATGAGGGTCCAATAGTTGACATGAAAACCAAACAAACCTTAACAAATGTACGAGTTTACCTTAATCCTACGAACATTTTTTGTTTTGTTTTTGGATAAGCACAACCGTACCAACTCACCATAAGTACGTTTATTTCCCAAAGAGTTAATTAAGTTGGTAGGTTAATTAGAATTAAATGTCGAATAAAACTAAGATGTTAGACATTAATGATTTAAGTAAAATGATTAATTATAGTTTGTCCCAAGAACTAAGTCTTAATATCACTTTGGATTCTTAAATTTTAAAAGTTGATAGTTATGAGTTAACTTCTTCTTAATTTTCTTTTTGTAACCCTTTGTGATTTGAATATTAAAAATTTATTATTTAAATTCACAATTATCGGATTTTTTTATAATTTTATTGTTGTATCATTAGTATTCATTATTTAAATCTTAACGGATGCAGGAATTTGGATCAAATTATACCGAAAACAGCCTTAAGAAATCCAGTAACATAATGACTAACCACCAAACTTCCACGTATGTCAGACTTCCCCTCCATTTAAAAACACCAACACCAACTCTTCTCCACTTGTCCTTAAATTTCTCTTCTTATTTTCCTTCAAACCAATCATGCATCTCTTCCTCTCCGCCGCCGCCCCACGGCCGGCTCCGGTACGTCTAGGCCTTGATAGCATTAAGAGGACGTTCTCAGTTGACGTGGCGAGGGCCGAGGGGCGGCCAGTGAGGGTGGGGGGTTGGGAGAATGTGGCGGTGAGGGTGGAGTTGGTGAATGGATGTGTCGGGTGGGGTGAGGTGGCGTTGGCCGAGAGGAGGAAGGTGATGGGATTGGAGGAGGTTTGTGAAGGGCTCCTAAGGAGGAGGAGGAGGAGGAGGCCGGTCATGACGCTTGCGATAGCGTTGGAGGAGGTCCAAGAGCAGCTTCCCGGACATCATCTTGCTAATGTGAGTTAGTCTACTACATGTTAATATTTTGCTTGCTTGGACGTTTATGTTTTTATCGGTCTTTGGTGCATGATTATTATCTGTCTGTATATATATAAGCTAGTAAGAAAATATAAACAAGTAAAAAATTCTTCTTCTTAGTCGATGCATGGCTAGATATATGTTGAATATTGGCTTATATTTGTTAAGGAAGCAAAACCAGGAAGAGTCGGTCGACCGAATTGGATTCGGTTCACCGACGCACAACCCAGGAGATTTTCGGCGAAGACGGGTCGGTCTACCGAATTGGATTCGGTCCACCGACCCGAGGATTCCAGGCACTCCGTGTGTAGCTGGGATCGGACGACCGAATTGGATTCGGTCTACCGTCAGAAGATTTTGAAGCACTTCGGAAGAACGGTTCGGCAAACCGTTGAGGAGATTTTTGGTGTTCCGAGAATCTGGAAAGTGTCTGTCCAAGTTGGAACGGATTACCGAGGTTCACTCGGTCTACCGAAGGGTTGTTGGAATAGTTCGTTAGTTCGTGCAAGAAGCGTTCTCGCGGTCTACCGAGACGCGCGAGAATAGTTCCCTCGGCCAACCGAGAAGGATTCGGTTAACCGAATCGGAACAGGAATAGTTCCTGTTGAAGCATTCACGGTTAACCGAGCGAGCGTCGGTTAACCGTGCACATGAATAGTTCTGCTCGGTTATTGCTTAATTTTAGCTCGGTTTTTCGAGTCTATAAAAGAGTTGTTTTGTACTTGCTCTTACATAACATTGCATACAAGTTAGTTTCCTTCATTGTGAGTTGAGAGATTAAGGCTAGAGATAGATCTAGAGTGATTTGGAGGACCTATTGCCTCCAAGCTTTTGTAATCTCGATTGCTTCTCTTGTTGGAGAAGCGGAAGAAGGAAAGGAAACCCGCAGGAGACCCCCCAAGGACGTAGGCACGTTGCCGAACCTTGTAAAACGCGTGTGTCGTGGTTGTTTCAGGTGTGCATGTGTTCTTTGCTTGTTTTATTTCCATCTTGCTTGTGTTCTAGTTGCAATTGTGTTTGGGAGAGGGTCCGAAGTTAATTCCGCAATCAATATTCTATATTCGTGGTGCGTTTAATCCGTGTCGAGTTAGTGCATTGTTAGATCCCCCTCCCAACAGCTGGTATCAGAGCTTTGGTTGCACTTTCGATGGCGGAGGAAGCACGGAACTTTCGGGTGGAGAAATTCACCGGGAAGGGGAACTTCTCAACATGGCAACGGAGGGTTCGTGCGTTGATGTCGCAGACGGACGGGCTATTGCTGACGTTGGATGGAGTGGAGAAGAAGCCGTCGAAGATGACCGACGAAAAGTGGGAGAGTCTGAATCTCCGGGCTATTGGAATCATCGAGTTGTGCCTCTCGGATGATTTGCTTTTCGAGGAATCGGCGAAGACCGTAGCAGAATATTGGAAACTTCTGGAGGAGAGGTTCATGAAGAAGAACCTTAGCAACAAGTTGAATCTGAAGCGTCAGCTGTACATGCTTCGGATGAAGGAGAACACACCGTTCATTGAGCATCTCTCGGTGTTCAATAAGTTGATAGCTGATCTGACTCAGCTTGAGGACAAGATGGAGGATGTAAACAAGGCAATGTTGTTATTGACGTCGTTGCCGGACTCGTATGAGAACTTGGTGAATACGATCATATATGGCAAGGATTCGTTGGTGTTGGAGGAGGTCAAGGGCACGCTGATCTCCTACGATGCAAGGAGGAATTCTGGTAGTAGCTCTTTCGAGAAGGGTGAAGGATTGATCGCAGCACCGGAAAGGGGCAAGACGGGTAACAAAGGAAGAAACAACGGTAGAGGGCGGTCCAAATCAAAGGGGAGATCCTTTGAATGTTTTTTCTGCAAGAAGGTTGGTCATATGAAGCGTGATTGTAGAGCCTTCAAGGAGTCGCTGCAGAAAGGGAAAGACGGGTACAACTCCGCTAGCGTGGTGGAGGAGAAGAACGAAGTCGACGTTCTAACGGTTTGCGCTGCAGGTATTGACAAATCATCATCTGGATGGATTTTGGATACAGGAGCATCTTTTCACATGTGCCCGGATAAGGAGTGGTTCACATCCTATGAGCCACTGAAAGGAGGGATCGTTGTCATGGGCAACGATGCGCCGTGCACCACCGTCGGTATTGGTTCCGTACAGTTCAAGATGTTCGATGGGTGCATTCGAACGCTGACGGGTGTGCGTCACGTACCGGAGTTGAAGAAGAATCTGATTTCTCTAGGAGAGCTTGATACTCTCGGGTGGAGATGGTCCGGCGGGGACGGAAAGATTAAGGTCACTCATGGGGCGATGACAGTGATAAATGGAACCAATGTGGGCAACTTGTATTGGATGCTCGGGAATGCAGTAGCAGAAAAAGGTGCAGCAAATGTTGCACGCGACGAAGACAACACCGTACTTTGGCATATGAGGCTTGGTCATATGTCGGAAAAGGGTTTGTGTGAGCTACACAAACAAGGATTGTTGAAGGGTGTTAGGAGCTGCAAATTGGATTTTTGCAAGTATTGTGTCTTCGGTAAACAGCACATGATTCGATTCAAGACGGTTATCCACAAGACGAAGGAAATTCTGGAGTATGTGCACTCAGACGTCTGGGGACCGGCTCAGGTTCGGTCAAAGGGTGGAGCCAAATATTTCGTCACATTCATAGACGACTTCTCAAGGAAGGTATGGGTTTATTTTCTGAAAAATAAATTTGATGTCTTTGATAAGTTTAAAGCATGGAAGGCCCAAGTAGAGAAGAGTACAGGAAAATTTGTGAAGTACTTACGGACAGATAACGGAGGTGAGTACACCTCAAGGGAGTTTGCAAGTTTCTGTGAGAAAGAAGGCGTCACGAGGCATTTCACTACACCGCGGAGTCCGGAACAAAACGGCGTAGCTGAAAGGATGAACAGGACACTATGCGAACGGGCAAGGAGCATGAGGCTTCATGCAAATCTGTCAAAGGATTTCTGGACGGAAGCAGTAGATCTTGCATGCTATTTAGTAAATATCTCACCGTCATCAGCACTTGAATTAAAGACGTCTCAGGAAGTGTGGACGGGTGAGCTATTTGATTACTCGAGGCTTAGGATATTTGGATGCAAAGCCTATGCGTTGGTCGATGAGACACAACGGTCGAAGCTGGATTCGAAATCGAAGGAGTGCATATTCCTTGGTTACGATAGGACGGTGAAAGGATATAAGCTTTGGGATCCGGTGAGCAAGAAGGTACTCCTACGGAGTAATGTGGTCTTTGACGAGACGAGTTTGCTCAAGGGCCTTGAGGAGAAAGAGCAGCAAGAGGTTCCCGTGCAGGAAGACGAAATCGAAGTTGGGGTCACAACTTCAAGGGAAGAATCGAATCAAGAAGTTCAGCAGGAAACAATTGACTCACGAGTAGAGGAGGAAGCTGAGCAAGAGAGTATTGCTCAAGGAAGGCAAAGGAGGATCACAAAGGCACCGGTGAGGTATGGTCACGATGATGCTAGTATTGCGTTTGCACTTGTTACCGAATGTGGGGACCCTTGCACATTCGAAGAAGCTATTGAGCAGGAGGACAGGAACAAGTGGATGGTGGCCATGACCGAAGAGATGGAGTCTCTTCATAAGAATCAAACTTGGGAGTTAACGGAGCTTCCCAAGGGAAAGCGCGCGATTGGGTGCAAGTGGATCTTCAGGAAGAAGGAAGGGTCATCTCCTGTGGAGGAGATAAAATATAAAGCAAGGTTGGTGGCAAAAGGATATGCTCAGAAGGAAGGGGTCGATTACAACGAGATCTTCTCACCCGTTGTAAAGCATACCTCTATTAGAGTGTTGTTAGCTATGGTAGCTATGCATAACATGGAGTTAGAGCAGATGAATGTGAAGACAACTTTTCTTCACGGGCACATAGAGGAGGAGATCTATATGAGGCAGCCGGATGGGTTCATCACACGAGGCGAGGAATGACAAGTATGCAAGCTGAAGAAGTCCCTCTATGGACTTAAACAATCGCCGAGGCAATGGTACAAAAGGTTCGATTTATTTATGATTAATAATGGTTTTGTACGTTGCGATTATGATAGTTGTCTATACTTGCGGAGTCTTGGAGACGGCACACACGTGTTCTTGCTTTTGTATGTCGATGATATGTTGATCGCGGCTAAGGAGATGAAGCATATAGATGATCTCAAACTGAAGCTTCACGGGGAGTTTGAGATGAAAGACCTCGGGAGTGCAAAGAAGATTCTCGGTATGGAAATCTCCAGGGATACCGAGAAAGGTGAAATTCTGCTCACTCAAAGGAGCTATATCCGGAAGATACTCGAGAGGTACAATCTCGAGAACGCCAAGCAGGTGGCCACACCTATTAGTGCTCACTTCAAGCTCTCGTTGAAGTGCAGCCCCTCTACTGAAAAGGAAAGGAGAGATATGGAGAGAGTTTCATATGCTAGTGCAGTCGGATCCGTTATGTATGCTATGATCTGCACTAGGCCAGACATTTCACACGCAGTTAGCCTCGTGAGTCGTTATATGGCTAACCCAGGAAAAGAGCATTGGGAAGCGTTGAAGTGGCTGCTGAGGTACCTGAAGGGAACCATGGATGTTAGCTTGAAGTTCACCAAAGATGGAGCACAAAGGCAGGTGGAGGGATACGTCGATTCAGATTACGCTGGAGATCTGGATAAGCGGAGGTCCACAACAGGGTACGTGTTCACTTTGGGTGGAGGTCCAGTGAGTTGGAGATCGGTTCTCCAACATACTACCGCGTTGTCAACAAAGGAAGCGGAGTACATGGCTGTTGTCGATGCCGGAAAAGAAGCTATATGATTGAAGGGTTTGGTTAGCTCTTTGGGGATGGAACAGGAAGTGACCAAATTGCATTGCGATAGTCAAAGTGCAATTTATCTAGCCAAGGATCAGACGTTCCATTCAAGGACCAAACATATTGAAGTAAGGTACCATAGGATCCGAGAGTGGATCGAAGAAGGGCAGGTTGTTCTCCAGAAAATCGACACAAGTGAGAATCCTGCGGATATGATGACCAAGGTCGTCAATCGGGAGAAGTTCGAGTTGTGCTCGAAGCTTCTCAATGTCCTCAGAGAGTGAGAAGGAGGGCGCTCCGGGGGTAGCGCCAAGCGGTGTCTCTCATAGACACGAAGGATGCGGGTTAGAAGAAGACTCAGGTAACAAATCTAAACCAAGGTGGAGATTGTTGAATATTGGCTTATATTTGTTAAGGAAGCAAAACCAGGAAGAGTCGGTCGACCGAATTGGATTCGGTTCACCGACGCACAACCCAGGAGATTTTCGGCGAAGACGGGTCGGTCTACCGAATTGGATTCGGTCCACCGACCCGAGGATTCCAGGCACTCCGTGTGTAGCTGGGATCGGACGACCGAATTGGATTCGGTCTACCGTCAGAAGATTTTGAAGCACTTCGGAAGAACGGTTCGGCAAACCGTTGAGGAGATTTTTGGTGTTCCGAGAATCTGGAAAGTGTCTGTCCAAGTTGGAACGGATTACCGAGGTTCACTCGGTCTACCGAATGGTTGTTGGAATAGTTCGTTAGTTCGTGCAAGAAGCGTTCTCGCGGTCTACCGAGACGCGCGAGAATAGTTCCCTCGGCCAACCGAGAAGGATTCGGTTAACCGAATCGGAACAGGAATAGTTCCTGTTGAAGCATTCACGGTTAACCGAGCGAGCGTCGGTTAACCGTGCGCATGAATAGTTCTGCTCGGTTATTGCTTAATTTTAGCTCGGTTTTTCGAGTCTATAAAAGAGTTGTTTTGTACTTGCTCTTACATAACATTGCATACAAGTTAGTTTCCTTCATTGTGAGTTGAGAGATTAAGGCTAGAGATAGATCTAGAGTGATTTGGAGGACCTATTGCCTCCAAGCTTTTGTAATCTCGATTGCTTCTCTTGTTGGAGAAGCGGAAGAAGGAAAGGAAACCCGCAGGAGACCCCCCAAGGACGTAGGCACGTTGCCGAACCTTGTAAAACGCGTGTGTCGTGGTTGTTTCAGGTGTGCATGTGTTCTTTGCTTGTTTTATTTCCATCTTGCTTGTGTTCTAGTTGCAATTGTGTTTGGGAGAGGGTCTGAAGTTAATTCCGCAATCAATATTATATATTCGTGGTGCGTTTAATCCGTGTCGAGTTAGTGCATTGTTAGATCCCCCTCCCAACAATATAGTCTCAGACAAAATCAAGAATGATACAAGAAGTAAGTTGAGGGATCGGGTTTGTAAGGAGGATTCAAAACTAATTGAAATTTTTGTTAATTTTGTCAGATAAAATTTGTGTTTGCACGATGAATATGTGTTTGTGTTTTGATGAAGGGTACAAAATTCCAAAGAAGTAAGAAATCTATTGTTGAGATGTCAGTGCCTGACTGACTTAATTATTATGGATAAAATAACCAATGTGGTATCTTATTTCTGCACCAATGCATGAGTGGGGTTGTATTGGGTTCAAGTTTGGAGTTGGTTGGTCAGACTGTATCAATATCAATAAGTTTGTGCTGCTTCATGCCGACTTATGTTATTTTATTGTATGATAAATATCAAGTTTGGGGGTGATAAAGTTTGTGCTGCTGCACCCGACTTATGTTATTTTATTTTACCGAAGATCGGACCGAATAAATTCAGTTCGGTCCGGTTCGATTCAAAACTCGAATTTAATCCTTAAAATTTCGGTCTTTGACCGGACCGAAGACCGAATTCTCGTGGTCTCTCAGATCGAAAACCGAACCGAACCGAATTTTGCTCACCCCTAGTTGTGATTCATGGTGAATGTGTATATTGTATAATATAATATAAAGTTCCAATGAGATAATATGTAATATAAACTTTGGGATTTGTTAGGTTGAATGGGAAAGTGAATGTGAAAAGAAAGGAAAGGAAAAATTCTTTTGAGTGTCATGGGTGATGGGTCTTGGAGTTTTTGATCTAGATGAGTAATAATAAAAGAGTTTTTTGTTACGTTACATATCAAAAGTAGACCTGGCAATCGTGTCGTGTTCGTGTACTTTCGTGTCAGACAGTTTCGTAATCGTGTCAGGATTTCGTGTTATCGTGTTAAGCACAATTTGAAGAAATTACATCATGTTTAGATTGAAAATAGTTAAGTGACATGTTATATTAATATTTTTCTATATAATTAACATATTAATTGACCATTATCAAGTAAAAAAATAGTTAATTACCTAACAAAAGATGTTATTCGTGTCAGTTTCGTGTAAAAAACTAAAATATCGTGTAATCGTGTCGTGTTCGCGTCAAATCGTGTACTAATTATTTTATGTTTATTTCTTCATAAATCATCATAATAAAGCATTTCAACCACACAAAAAATTTCGTGTCATGTCGTGTAAAAATCGTGTCACCATATCGTGTTCGTGTCGTGTTATCGTGTTGTGTCAGAAATTGTCAGGCCTAATCAAAAGGTTTAAAATTGGCATAATACCCATGGTTTCTCAAAAAATGTTTTGATAACTATCACTAGGATGTAAAATGTTTTAATGCAGTTCCGTTAACATGTGTCCCACTTCTGCCTACTGCCGTTAACAAATTCCGTCACGACGTCATTAATGGAATAATTATCAAATGTATTAACCCACTAATTAAGTAATTAAGAAATATTATTGTGGTATCCATCCCAACAATTAAAATTGGTATGATACTCATCCCAAAAATTATAATTGGTATAATATCCATGAATTTTGAAAAAAATGTCTTTTGTTAAAAATCTGGTAAATCCAACTTGTTACATGTTCCAACAAATAAAATGATAAATTTCGTTAAAAAAATATAATTTGATATTTTCAAATTATAAATTGGATATTTTCAAATTATAAAGATTAAATGGATAGGTATCAAATTTACATCCTAGTGATAGGTATCAAAACAATTTTTGAGAAACCATGAGTATTAGACAAATTTTGAACATTTTGATATGTATTGTAGCAAAAACCCAATGATAAAATAGTTCATGACTTTATATCATTTGATTTTGAGATTTTTTTTTGGCAACTCTCAGTGATATTGAGTGGTAGTACTCAATTATTATTTTTTACTCTCTTGGGTTATACTATTTGTGAACTATTGAGTGGTAGTACTCAATAACTAACAAGTTTGGGGGTTGCGATTCATGGTGACATGTGTCTGGATTGTATAATATAAGGTTTTCCAATGAGATAATATGTAATATAAACTTTGGGATTTGTTAGGTTGAATGGGAAAGTGATTGTAAAAGGAAAAAAAAACTTTTGAGTAGCATGGGTCTTGGAGTTTTTTATTTAGATGAGTAATAATAAAATAGTTCATGACTTTATACCATTTGATTTTGAGAATGATTGTTTATGTATTTTTGGCAACTCTCAGTGATATTGAGTGGTAGTACTCAATTTTTTTTTTTACTCTCTTGGGTTATACTATTTGTGAAAAGAAGAGTCAGTGTGGTTAGTTAGGATTGTTTTAAAGAAAAATATCTAAATCCAGATATGATTTCGAATTTTAAAAATTGTGGCTTTTTAGTTGATTGAAAATTTAATATATATTCTTTCTAGCAAACTTTGACACAATGTAGTGAAAACAATATGTTATTAATGTCCAGTAGATGTTCTTTCTAGGCTATGAAAACTTGTGTTGCTTCATCTATATCTAAGTTAATTGTTTTCCTGTTAAGGCTAACCATCAAGAATTGATGCTACGCTTGTTGTTTTCATTAATGTACAAACTTTTCTACTTATTTGATCATTTAAATGTTCTTACATTCTCCACTGAACCGCATTAAACTTTGAAGGTTAGAGCGGGAGTCGAAATGGCACTGATAGATGCAGTTGCTAATAGCAGTAGGATTCCTCTTTGGAGATTATTTGGCGGTAACTCGAACAACCTCACAACTTCAATTACAGTCAGTATCCATCTCATCTCATTTTCTATATACATTCCTTTTTTTCTTCTTCTTCACACTAGCATTCTGATTTTGTCACAAAAATTACTTACTAATTATTGTAATGCAGATGCCTGTAATTTCCCCAAGCAATGCGGCTGAACTTGCTGAGAAGTACCATAATCAAGGTTTTAAAACCTTGAAGGTTGAAGTGGGAAAAGATTTGGATTCTGAACTCGAAGTTCTGAAGGCTGTGCAATTTGTTCATCCTGATTGCTCCTTAATCTTAGACGCGAAAGAAGGGTTCTCTGCTTCAGAAGCCATTCACTTCCTTGACATGTTACACGGTAAAAAGTACTATATATATTATGATACGATCAATTCCATTAATTAGTGTGTGTTTATGTGCTTGAATTTCCAACAAGTTGAGTGATGAGATTTATGATTCCAAGATTTGTAAATGAGAGTTGCCAATCCGATCAGTGTGTGTTTATTACGTGTATCATTTCTATATATGTGTCAATTTTTTTTGAGTAATGAGAGTTATAAGATTTGCAAATGATTTGGTTTGTTATCTATGTTTGAACAAACATGTTATTTACAATTGAAATAAACGTGTAAACACTTTCTGCTATATTTAATATGATATATGAATATGGATTTGTATTCTCAACCATGTACTACTATATGTGAACAATTGATATGATGCCAAAGTTTTCTGTTTTAAATTGGTTGTTGAGCGGTTAGTTGTTGTTATATTATTTGGTAATTTGACCGTCTTGGTACATTTCATTTGTCCTCGAATTGCAGAAGGTGGAGTCACTCGGGTTCTTTTCGAGCAACCGGTTCACAGAGACGATTGGGAAGGTCTCCACCAAGTCAGCCACATCGCGAAAAAGAAGTACAATGTATTGGTTGCGGCAGACGAGAGTTGCAGAAGTTTACAGGATGCAATCAAAATTATAAACGGCAACCTTGCTCATGTTATCAACATAAAGCTATCAAAATTTGGAGTTGGTTGTGCTCTTGAAGTGATCGAAAAAGCAAGAAGTTGTGGTTTTCCTTTGATGATCGGCGGCATGGTCGAGACTAGGCTTGCTACAGGCTTTGCTGCTCATCTAGCTGCTGGTTATGGTTGTTTTAGGTCATTATTGATTCCCTGCAGTTTTGCATTAATTAGCTATTTTCTCTACTTACAAATTCTCAAATGATTTCAAATATCTCTTTTGCTATACATGATATATTTATAACATACACATAATTGTTGTTAAAGTACATATATAGAAGATTACAAGTATATCTTCTAAGATATAATAACTATGTTTGTACATGCTAGCTTCCGGTTGACAGTTTTCTCTCTCTAATGAAGTGGAAGAAGTTATCTCAAGTACAAAATTATGAAAGTGTGAAACTTTTGGAACTTGATTTTCAGAACTTTTATAAATTTTCCTACAAATCAATCACTAGAATTCGATATGGAAGTTCAATTCCCCCATCTCCATGTAAAACCAACCAGACCCTAAGATGTTTATCATTGATAGCATTAAGATCTGAAGGTTTGAATGTTTTATGGTGCAGTTTTGTTGATTTGGACAGCCCCCTTCTGCTGGGAGAGGATTCTGTTCTTGGAGGTTTTGAAAGTATGTCTAGCACATATATATATACCTAATCAACATTTTCTTTTTTAGTTTGTCGATTATCTCGCTAATTAACCTTTTGAATTTTTCTGTTTCTAAATTTTGGTTCTTGTTTGATGTAGCTTTTGGTGCTGTTTATAAATTAAAAAATGCCAGAGGCCATGGTGGTTTTCTTCATTGGGACAATATAGCTTGGTAAGTGAGTCTATTATAAACTTTCATTAAAATTATTTTTTTCTTTATTTCATGCATGTTTAATAACTTCTTATAGAGTTTGACATAAGATGTGGTCTAGTGGTTTATCCAACCTGAATATATTCTTAATTATGTTATCCTATGTTGTACTAATGTTATATATTTGTGTCAACAGATCAATGGTGTGCTCGAATTAATTAAGTTCCAACACTCCAGAGAGCTGGTGCTTGATCTGCCATGGAATTGTTGGATTTTATTTCCTTCTGATTCTATATGATTGTTGTCTCTGGCTTAATTAGACTCTTCCCATTTGGAACATCAATAATCATGTCTTAATATGCATGCTGGGAAAGGGCTATGGCTTAATTAGATAAATGGGCTTGTTTACATCCTGCATGACTGTTAATTTTATATATACTTATAATTACTACTCGTCTATTTGTCTTTTGTTGTTGTAATGATGTTGTCTGTTCAAGTTAATTGTGTTTTGTTGTTATTAGTTAAAGTAACCTTTCTCGAGCAGTTATTTAGAAAATGATTGTTGCGCTCTTTTTTATTTTTTTTATTCAATATGATCTTTTTAATTGTGAAAACCACATTTAGGAATTATTTTTCTTTAAAACCTAAAACGATTTGTTAATTGCATTGTAGATATTCCTCACGACTTTTAATATAAATAAATCAAATGTTGCCTTAGTTAGGGATGAAACATCTACAGTTAATGGATTGGAAGAGATGATTGAGATAAAATTAAATTGACCTTCTATTTTAATTCTCTTCCAATTTGGAAGAGATGATTGAGATAGATAACTTTTCCTGCTATGTGCAAAACTCTATTGAGTGATTAACATAAGCTTCTATTTGGACAACACTGATCATTTCAAGAATTTCATGCTATCCCAAATCTACTTTCTCAATAATGATATCTGTAGTCTCTCTCTTTTTATTTAAAAAATGATATTTGTTGTAGGATTCCACATATAAACTGGTACCCCCACCTATCCTGGTTAGTGCAACTTTATTTTGCATTTTCTAGATTGACAAAGTGGAAACACCCTACTCACGTTGCTTCAAGATTTTGGAATGAAGAATGGACACTGATTATGTTCTCCCACTGATTTAATATAATCATATTGATCATATGGTTATTTTTGTTGTAGTTTACCTTGAATATGTGTGATTAAAGTATTTGCGGGATAAAACAGACATTCGGTCGACCGGAAGGAGTTCGGTCGACCGGACGTGTGTTCAATTTTGTCCAGCCAAAGTGTGTCGTTTTTCGGTCGACCGATAGGAGCTGTTCGGTCGACTGGGCACACAAGAGGAAGTTGGGCAAAAATGCATGTCGTTTTTCGGTCGACCGAGATGAGTTGTTCGGTCGACTGGGCACACACGAGGAAGTTGAGAAAAAATGCATGTCGTTTTTTGGTCGACTAAGAGGAACTGTTCGGTCGACCGAATACACACGAGGAAGTGCCTGTCGGTTTTCGGCTGACCGGAATTTAAGTGATTTGGTCGACCGAATATGCACTCGAGCAATCAGGAAAGTGCTTGTTGTTTTTCGGTCGACCGGAACTCAGGCTTCGGTCGACCGAAGAAGCCCTGAACTGCGATACGATTTGAAGTTCGGTCAACTGAAACACCCGTTCGGTCGACCGTTTGTCACAGTTTCGCTCACGTTTTGCACTTTTCTCCACGCGATTTTGGTACAATTAATACTTATTTTGGCATATTATATAAAGGCAATTCCGTCCCCCTTTGTCTTAGAACAATTAGATTAACTTCTATTGTCTACTTTTGCATTCTTGAGAGAAAAAGAGAGAGTATCCTTGTTGATTCGATGTGAGCAAATTTAACTGAGTATTCTCGTCGGTTGTTCGTGTGTCTTGTAAGCTTCTCTTTGTAATACGTTTTCTCTATAGTAGATTGAAGTTGTGTCGTCCGTGATTTTTCTCGTATTGGGTTTTCACGTTAAATCTTGCGTGTTTTGTGTGTTTTGGTGTTTGGATTTGCAATTTGTTCTTTATTTCGTCAATTGGATTTGCTATTTTGATTCCGTTCCGTATTTAGGATTGATTTTATTGCGTGACCATTTTGATCGTACGTCATGTTCCAGTAGTGGGTAGCATTAATTAACTTCATAAAGCCTCCACAGCCCCGCAAGGATATCCGATTGATGATGAGCCTTCTTCGTCGATTCGATAACATCATTTGACCCACTGCTGTCTCTTAATTTGTTATTAAGGAAAAACAACACACTACTAACATTCTTGTCTATACCCTCCAAATACATCATTAAACAAACCCCACTAAACAATTATATTACTGATGCTAATTAGTAGGCTCAGTTTTATTTAAAAGTTACCTTAGAAGCAACGTTAACACACACACATATATTAGAGCAAAGGTGAAAACAAAGCAGACTATTAAGCAACGGTTAATGGGAAAGATTACGATAAATATATTTTGAGTTAGTTAAAGAATATCAATGTAATCAATCATGAACATAAAGTAGCTCATTAGTGAGAGCATCACTACATATTTCATGCTCACTTGGATATGATTTGTTATGTTCTCTTTTCTCCAAGTTGCACCACCTGTGATGATCACAATAACTTCTTTATTGAAAAAAGTAAAAAAAACATGATGCAACATCATTACCATTCCATCACTCACTAAAAGTCACTACTGGTTACAATATCGTTTGTGAGAATTTTATAAATATCCTCCATGTATTTTAAAATATCACAAATGTCATATTATATATTGTAACTCTTCAATTTGAAGTGAACTTTCTATTTTATCCTCTTGTGGTTATAGAACCATAATTTAGATATTAAACTCTCATATATCTTATGCTTATTATGATTCTGAACTCATATATATCGAACTTTCATGCTGAACTGGGCAGAGGTGAAGCTACATTTATTTAATATCAAAGATTCAAAATTATTAACATTAAAATACCATATTGTTATGAAATCCAAATTCATATAAATGATTCACCTTCTTTAATCCCCACAATTTTAGTAGATTTTATTCTTATTAATGGTGTAATTTTATTTATTTGGTTGTAACTCCTACTACCTCATCATCTTATATACATGAGCTATTGTACACATTTGGATATTGAGAAGAAAAGACATATCTCTCTCCTTTTCCCAATCTTTTCCTCTTTGATTTATTTGTTTTACAACACGTTATCAGCACGAATTGTCTCTTGCATAATCATCTCTTCCATTGTTCAAAGGCACGAGTCTCGAGGGCCTTCTACCAGCAACAAGCAACTCTAGAGCGCGCTAGCGCGACGTTGCTGGCGAACGAGACGACTCGAATTCTTCGTTCCCGCCAGTACCCTGATTGATATTGTAAAAATCATTCAAAGGTAATGTTGCTAACACCCGATGTTTGATTCAAGTCCGACATGGTATTCATCTGCATCTAGAATAATTCGAGATGTTCTCGTTTCTTTTACCGACCATATTGTTTTACCTCATGCTAAATTGGTGGCTTACTATAGTTTATCTTTACAATAACTAGCATGTGTATGTAGTCTGGTATTTTGGTTCTTTATAATAAACATATAAATGTTTTGGTCATAATTGAACGGTATCCAAGAAGTTAATGTGTGTATATATTTTACATTCTGGCTATCCCAAATATTGAATTGAAGCTTCCAATCACTCTGAAATTTGTACAAAGATGGTTATCCCAATATGGTTTATAAACTGGTATAGTTGAAATATCGAAGAAATGTTGGTCACATTTTGAACTACTTGAAGGGCACTTGGGAAATCATCCTATAACACATTGCTTGCTATAAAAAGCCTTCAAATCCTTCTCATAACTCACACAACTACTACCTTCACACATTCACTTCAACTTGTTTTACTACACTAGCATGATGAAGTCTTCAAACAACACCATTGTTTTGGTCTTGTTCTTGTTGATGACAACACAATTATATTTTGGTCAGGGAGCAGTGAACTGCAACCCCATGCAACTCTCTCCTTGCATGGCTGCAATAACATCTTCAGCTCCACCATCACAAGCTTGCTGCTCAAAGTTGAAGGAGCAGCAGCCATGCTTCTGCCAGTACAAGAGCAACCCTTTTCTTGCTCAGTACATCAACTCCGGCCAGGCAAAGAAGGTCGTCATCTCGTGCAAGGTCGGGATCCCTAATTGCTAAGAGAATAGTTCTACATCGGACAATTAGTGGAGTCTATATATGTGGCGCATGTGACGTGTGATGTATAATTAAATTGTGGTCTAAGCATTAGGGTTGTCTGTGTCGTGTTAGTTATGAGGTTGTTGTGATGGGATGAGTGAGTGGTGGAGGTGTTTGATGCTTGTGGTTTTAGGAGTTGATGGTGTTTGATGCAATGTTGTGTTTGTGAAATAAAATGTGGAGAGACCACAATATTGTTATTGCCTATGTTTTTACTCTGGCATGTGTGAAATTATCGGTGCTATATGCATGGTTGTTTCGTTGAGAGTTAGAGATTAATCTTCTTACAATTTGAATATCAAATTTAACTTTTTGACAGATCTGTGAAAGCGGATTTATTTTGCCACTTCAAGTTTGCACATTTTAGGCCTTCTCAAAGTGTTGTAAACTAGTGGAGGAGATCGATTTTCCTATTATTAAAAAAATGACAAATTGTAATGCCTATAAGGTTTCATTTAAAGATCAATTCACCGCATGTGATTTCATTCCTAATGTGTTTGCTCAAATTGTTATTTTAACCGTTTTAATGTTTTTTAAAGCAACCGATGTGATTATCTTTCTTCATCAATGATAACTTAATTTACAAGCCTATCTCCAACTAATTTGGAATCAGAGCATGTTGTTTGCCAAAAATAAATCCTCTAAATCTCTAATTCGAACGAAAATGACATATAAGGACTCTCATAGTGCACATAAGGACCGGTATTTGGAATCAAGTCAAAGTTCAGAGGTAAGAAGTATAGTTTATTTTACCCTCGTACTTATTTTTCGGCTTCGGAAATGCATTTTCGAGACTTTATACTTTGAAAAGTAGCAGTTGGAAGTTGGAACCAACACATATCAAATCTTGAAATAATCCGCCCTTAATTAGGAAGACCAAAAGCCCAACTCATGATTGTTTTTTTGAAAGCGTGGTAGAAGGCAATGAATCCGCAGTGATTGACGGGAATTGTTAAAATATTGAAATAAGTTTTTGCAATATATAATACAGAATATTAGTCTATAACAAATCCCGATCTCGTACTGTGCCATAGAATTATGTTTTTTTCAACATGACATTTTTGTTTTGGGCATATAAATCAGATGGAAACATGTGTGCTTATAGTTCCACGAGTAGTTCAAAATCCTACAAGAGTACATCACTGTAGCAAATTACACACATTAGTCATGATATTTCTTTTTATTCTTCCACGTAGTTTGGCATTGTAGATTACGACAGCAATTCCTATTTATAAGGTTTCAGGTTTTTTAGCCGTTTGAGAGGATTGGTGAGATATAAACCAATATGAGATATGATGTAGCTTAAACACAGGTAAAAATTTGCACATATTTGGTCAATCGTTTGAAGAACGTTTGTTTGAAATTGAGATTTGACTTTGTCAAAATTAAGCTTTCAGTTAACTATACCGATCACCAACTTCAAGTAATTTTTGTCGTATTTCCTCTGATTTAAATTCAGTTGACCGAATTGGGTTCGTTGCCCAATCCAAAATAACAGTAAAGATTTAATCGACTTCGTCAAAAGAGTTTTGGTCGTCCGGGACCAATTCGGACAACCAGATCAGAAGCTTGTCTTTTAGCACCAACGATTGTAAATTAAATATTCATTGTGAGTCCAACGTCTATATTGACACATGAGAAGAGTCATTGTGCGTCAGAGACCAGTAGATAAATGGTTGCTAAATAGGAGATTGGTCGTCCAAAAAGGACATGGAAAATGGGCTCCTAGAACAAAAATATATATACATGATTCAGTCATCTGAATAAAGGAATTCAGTAAGAATCTAACAACTAATGATATGATGAGTTCAGTCATCTGTTAAAGTTTCACTCGTTTTAGTTGGACGTAGACAGAATCCTAGTGTTTAAGTTTACATTTGATCATATGGACACAATAAATGTAAATTACAAGTTTTGATCCAAAATTTTATCACAATATTGAGTCTTTGTCCCAACACTTCTTATCTTGATAATCTTGATTAACTAGTTAAGATGATTTACACATATACAAGTATATATGCAATGCATGTAATCATGTTTGTTCATTTTAATTGAATATGTTAATTAATAAGATCAATTTAATTAATCATTTAAATTAACATAAATAAAGACCTAAAAGTCTATCACCGTTAATAACCATGACTACTCAAACTTAACAATCTAAAATCTATAAACGAACTGAGAGGACCAAGACTAGCTTGACCCACCACCACTGTAGACCTAATTCTTTAATAAAGTGATACCAACAGGTCTTAAATCTTTCTGACTTACGTGCATACTTCGTTGCAATTCAGAAGAAAAGAGCTTCCATTCAATCCACCATTCTTGATTGTTTGATTAGTGGGGACGACTCGGTGGAAAATTGAAGAGACATGGATGTTTCCACTTTGTGGGCTGTGGGGATACGTTTCCGGTAAACCCACTACAGTGTTTATTTATAAAATCACAAAGGAAACTTAGTTTACAAAAGTAAATCACAACATCTTTACAATGTGGAAAGATTTTCTTCACACAAAGAACACTAAAAAATGTTTATTTTTGGCCGACATGAGATTGTCGATCCATGTATTATATTATTAGTTAAATAATAAATAGATGGACTTGATTATCACATGGATGAATAATTATGTTCAAAATTAACGGACCCTTGAATTGAATCCTTGAGCTTAATTTGCTAACAATTCAAGATATTTCCGTTCGTCCCAAAACCAATTAGCTAGTATTAATTGAACTTAATAGCTAGACATCTGCAGGCCAATTAACGTGCTGGAGACCATATATAAGAATTGTTTGATTTTCTAACTGATACCATACATGCATCTAAATAAACTAGGTTCCTTGTTAATTTCTTCCATATATATGCTTAAATATATTTTTACTTCATCATCATCCAAGTATGTGAAGGTTTTTATCGATCGTTAAGACAAAACCAACTTTGTCTAGAGACTTGGACCATGGAAGACTTGTAGGGACAATTGCAACTAATTAAATTCCAACAACTCCTTCAATCATAGACCCTCTTCATGGGGCCAAATTGGGTCTATAAATACAACTAAAATTTCCACCTAAATTAAGAAGCAACATTTCCAGCGCGCAACTGATCATACATATATACATCCTCAAAAACTTAAAGATGAAGACATTGTTGGTAGTGTCTCTCCTTATTTTGGGTACATTTGTAGTTGTACCGGAGCGAGTTGAGTGTTGTAATCTGTTCTCGTTGAGCCCTTGCAGGGGCGCCCTCAACGGGTCGCCTCCTACTTCTCGGTGTTGCTCAGCTTTGAGCTCCCAACAACCTTGTCTCTGTGATTATTACCGCAAGTATGGGAACTATTTTAGTCGCGATCAAGCCGACGCGGTTCTCTCCAATTGTGGGATTCCTACTCCTAATTGTTAAGTTATCGAAGTTAATAATTACCATTGCGATCCATGTCTAGTAGTCGATATATATAGTGTTGTATTGCCTTCAAATAAGATCTGTACGTACATGTACGTGTACATGAATCCAGTATGTATAAGTACGTGGTTGTAATCTATCAACATACATATATATGGTTGAATATATAATATTATTTCCGTATATAATGATTTTGATTTGTGTTGATAATATTATAATAATCTCTGATCGATTTGACATATACAAATGATCAGGCCAACTTGATGTCAGGTAACTATTAACATCATGATTTCTAGCTAATTAATTCCTCAATTAATCATCCATATATTCAAGAGAATCAATTATACCTTTAGGACTTGGACATGTCCGTACAATGGAAGACTTATTGGACGATGCATGCATATGTTCAACCACTTTATAATCAAATATGTATACGTACACCTTATTGGTAGGTCCGTTGTGGCACTATAAAACAACTCCACTCCTCTCCTCTCCTCTTCCACATACACACAATTAAACCACCAAAATTTCCAACAAATTAATTACAATACTTAGTTACGTACATACCATGAAGGCATTCTTCTTGGTGGCTCTCTTGATTTTCTTTACACTCATGGATCTGCCACCACCGACCGAATCCGCTACCTGCAATCCTTATCTACTCAGCCCTTGCGGTAGCGCCCTCAACGGATCGCCCCCAACTCGTCGTTGTTGCTCTTTGTTGAGGTCGCAACAACCTTGCTTTTGCGGTTATTATAACAACCCAAACTTCAGAAACTATGTTAATCCTCATCAAGCTCAGATGATTCTCAAAGCGTGTAGGATTGGCATCCCTAGATGCTAATTATATAAGAATTTCTTAGAGTCATATATCTTATGCATCTTTTATTTACTCTTGTTAACAATAATATCCATATATTCATACGAAGATATGGATTATGTCGATAATTAACGTCTTTAAGTGTGTGCTAGAATGTAACTTTCGTTGTTATGTTTGAAGGTTCGATGTATGAATAAATTTCACTTGTCATTGTTGTGTAGTGGTGTGAAATAGACAAAATAGCATATATCTATATCTAATATCTATTTCTGCCCCCCCTTTCAATAATTTCTAACATATGCACGTTTCGAAAATTAGTTTGGCCGAGTTTTGATATTCCATTACATCAACTTCCACATTTCAAAATCAATTATCAGAAACGAAACAAAAAGAAAATTCACCACCTTGTAAATTGCAAGACAACCTTCCATTGACTAGAAAACACTATTCTCTAAGCATTTGTAGCCACACAAAAAAAAAGATTGCTTTTGTTCTTTCTTTTTTTAAATACTAAAATCTTTTTACTTAAGTTCTCCAAATATATATCCAAATGTACCCAGAGAACCAATTATTATGATTACTAGAATTGAACAGGACCGGACTGGATTTTTTTTCGGAATCCGGACAGTACTGGTTGGATTCGGTCCGGTCAGGTCCAAGATTGGATTTTTGCCTTGAAAAAAAAATCAGACCGGTCCGGACCGGAACAGACTGGAACCGGATTTTCAGAAATGTCTGGACCGGAATCCGGACTGGTCGGTTCCGACCAGGACCGACCAGTCCGATCCAAAAAACCGGCCCGGATCGGATTTTGCATAGCCCTAGTTTTCTTCATAATTTTCTAACTATAAAACACAGGTCATATATTATACAAAATTTAGTTTATGCGTAAATATATCTTATTTTACTTAAATCACGAGGTCAATATATGGAAAAAAATTCCTTGGAAAAAAAAGACAATTAATAACTTCTCCTCTCAATTCTCATATACCAAAACTGTCAATCACTTGTGTGATCTGTTTGTTTCGATTTGGTCCACTTACTCTAGATATATTTGCAACACCCTGCAAGTTTAATTTTTGCATCGGTTAATAAGAAAATATTTGTGTAGAATAGAATGACACGAGCCCATTATTATACCAAAACTATTCTCTAAGAATTTGCAGGTACCAAAAAAAAATCATTTTGTTCTTTCTTCTTCCAAATAAAATCTTTTACTTAAATTCTCCATAAATTTCCAACAACATTCCAACAACCCTTTAATGACACACCCAATAGGTAGGGCGAATTAGGGTCTATAAATACAACTCCGTTACTTCTCCATTTCCACAAAAATATATACCCATCAAACATCTTCAAGAACCATGAAGGCAATTTTCATGGTGGCTCTCTTGGTTTTCTGTACCCTAGTACTGGTTCTATCTCCACAGGTCGAGTCGGTTACATGCAATCCTTATCTATTGAGTTCTTGCGGTAGTGCCCTCAACGGGTCGCCTCCGACTCCCCAGTGTTGCTCTTTGTTGAGGTCGCAACAACCTTGCTTTTGCAGTTACTACAACAACCCCAACTTCAGAAACTATGTTAATCCTCGTCAAGCTCAGATGATTCTCAAAGCGTGTAGGATTGGCATCCCTAGATGCTAATTAATTAAGAATCTTATGATTTTTTAATAAATATATACTCGTATGTATCGACAATAATATCCATATCACTATTTAGATATATGGATTGTACCATGTGATGTATGTCTTCTTTTGTTGTTTTAATTTATGGAATAATGTTTAAGATGTTGGGCAATAATTGAGCAAGTTGCTTTTTTCATTTTTACAATATTTCATATAGCATTTTTATGGAATCGATTGAATGAATTGACTACTACGTTTGAAAATTAAGTTAATTTTTTTTTTCACGGATCGCTGTTCACCCCTGCGATTCGTGAAAAAAAATTATAAATTTTTTTAAAAAAAATTACCACGGATCGTGGGTGTGAACTGCGATCCTTGGAGGAATTTTTTTTAAAAAAAGTGACGGATCGCAGTTCACACCTGCGATCCTAGTCTTTAAATTTTAGTTAGTTCCTAAAACTCCATATGGATTTCAATTGGAACTCAAATTAATTTGGAACTAAACTCTTAATGTAATTAATAAGTCTTACGTTCACAAGAGTAAAAATTCCTCCAAAATTACTTCCCAACTGTTGCAAAATCCATTTTTGTTCAAGGAACTAGTTCTAGCCAATTATTTTCCTTTTGCACTTTCTCCATCTTGATCTTGATCTTGTTCTTTTTCTTTTTCTCGTTCAACTTCTACACCATTTTTTAAGTCATCATTTTTGCTCATTCAACACAACCGGGTAACCGACGTTGTTGTCGCCATCCCCGTTGCCTTCGTTATCAACAACATCATTCATATATAAATGACATTAACTAGCTTTCATCTTCGTGATTTTATATATATATATATATATTAAAAGCTTTGGTTGGGCTAAATATGATTAGGTGGTGAAGTAAAAAATCACCATGAGAACTAAAAACGAGTTTGAAATAACATAACTAACCCGTAAAAGATAACTTATAATATTAAAAACAAGTCATATATAATACAATTTTTTAAGCGTAAATATATCTTATTTTTACTTAAATCACTACGTCAATATATGGAAAAACAATTAATAACTTCTCCTCTCAATTCTCATACCAAAACTGTCAATCACTTGCGTGAAATATGTGTCTGTTTAAATTTGGTCCACTTATTGTAGATATATATTAACTAAAATAAGTATCTTTTTTTACTTTAAAATGACGCATTTTCCCTTAATTGAAAATTTGACTACTAAAAAAACTACGCTTCTTCCTCCTCTAAACCTTAAATTCCTAAATTCAGATTTCCAAATATTTCTTTGAGATGCCTATTTCTCGCCATAAACATTTCTATCTTAGAAAAAAAACTTAAATAATAGATAACAATTAATCGAGAAAGCAACGCAACAATATAGCACAAATAGTGGAATTCAAAAGCTAAATTTGTACACTGTAATTAATTAATTAATTTACAGCACAAACATTATCATATAATCTCACCATCACGAATGATAAGAAGAAAATAGACAAAAATGAAAACAACGCAATATTAGTTCCAACTATTATTTTAGAAAATCGTGGCAACTCCCCTCCGAAAACTTTGCAACCAAAATTAACAACTTTTTATGGTTTCAAACCAATGGTAGAGCCGCAGAGTATATTAGTTGGTGGTTAATTACTACTTATTGTTGAGCTCAAACTCTCTCTTCTCCTCTCACACAAAACAAAAAAACAAACACCTCTAATATTGTTGGACAACAAATTAAACCATAATGCTTAATCCTCCTCATCTCAACACAACACCACCAAATCACACAACCTTCAAAGGCAAATACAACATAATAGTTTTGGAGCTAATTTGGAAATGGCTATCCTTGTGATCATTACTGTGTCCATTCTCCTTGTCATCGGTTTCGTCCTCACTGTCGTGGCTGCCAACCGGCGAAGCACCGTAAGCGCATCTTGAGTATAACATTCTGTTGTTATTTGTTTGGATAAATATGTTACTTTTGGGTTTTGAGAAAGTAAAGTTGTTTTGTTATGCATACCCTGTGTAACTTACCATGTTGTCTTCATGAATTTGAGTATGTCGATTTTGGTATGTAAAACTGATGAGCTATAACACAAATCAACTTAAGTACGTAGGCATACATACAACACAATGAAAGCCAACTAAACATGTATTCGGATACAAATGTTCCTACAAATTAATGAAAATTAAGTTTACCTACAACATCAATTCATATAAATTGTTTCCGAACATACATTTCAATTTTTCTACTTATTTAGATAAACACATCACTTGGGTGGTGCGGCGATTTTTTTTTACAGGGAAAGGTTATCATAGACGGTTATGATCAGATAACATTTTGCTTCTACGATTACGATATCTCGACATCACTGGGATTCACAGCCTTCAGCCTAGTACTGGTCAGCCAAGCCCTGATGACCATCACCACTTGCTTTTGTCACGGTCGAAGTCTCATCGGAAGAAAAAGCAAACGATGTTGTGTTATCTTTCTTGTTCTTCTATCGTGGTAAACATTCTTTGCTCAAATCCATTTTACCACAATTAACAATTCTCTAAACATGACTCAAACTAACTCAATTGGTAAATCTCTAACCACCATATATTCCTTCAACTAACTTACAATCTGTGTTTACTTTGGACACACAGGATAAGTTTCATAATTGCAGTGGCATGTCTGCTGGGAGCTTCAATTAAAGAAGCGCACTACACCAAGTTGCTTGGTTACTATCCCAAGACAAACTTGTTAACATGTGGGCTAGTGAGGAAGTGGTTGTTTGCAGGTGGAGCAGTCATGGTGATGTTGTCTTTGTTCTTCTCTGTCTTGCTCTTCAGGGTCCACGAGGATTGACCCAATTAACTATGTATCCACTGATGGTGTAGAATTTCGTTAAAAGCCACATGTGTCATGTGAACGCACAATGTTGTTACTCTCTAGTAACTATCAAAGCTCAAATCTTAGATCAAACCCCTGCATGTGTGCAAGATCGCAAGCTTTTAATCCCAACGAAAAGTTTGATCATTGACACAACAAGAATAAAGATATTAGAGGCAGAACAGAGGATATCTCTGATAGTTTCATTCTACATAAAAGATACAACAAGAGATACAACAACATGCACAATTTAGTCTCGATATGAAGGCTCAGATAAGCTACAACACTAACATGTCAGTTTGATCAGTTTCGCTAGAGGAAGAAGATTGCATAGACGCATTCTTCCTCGAATCTCACCAGCAAAAATACTATCAGTCTCGATTTAACAGAAATCGAATCGGATATGTACCAAATTATTCAGGACATGCACAGGAAAAAATTACTGTGATCCCAAACATGGGAATGCTACTAACAACTATTTATAGCTTCGCAAGGCAGGACACTTTTATTCCGGTGTAGAGCGTGTTTTCGCCTGTTTTTTCTTCATCATCTCTCCACTAAAGCATTTCCCTGTATGTTCATGAGTTTTTTTTTTACCCTTCTCATAAAAAGTGAAGGTTTTTTTATGGTATAGAGCATTCCCACGTGCCCCCACAACTGTTGCTTGAGTCTTGATTTCTGATAACTTAGATCCCTTAGGAAGAAAAGCTGACCGGATAGTTTAATTATCAAGTAAAGATAATCATCGCCTGAATGTGCTGCGAGAAACAAAGAACTGGTAGTCTGGGTGATCGACATGGAGGAGACGCAGCCAGTTATCAGCAGCCTGGAGAAGGGAGTTCCCAAGTTGTCTCTTGCAGCCTACACTAGGGGTCCACACCGAGCCCTTCAACTTGTATGACGCCATTCCGAAAGCTGGAATTGTTATCTCTGGGATACCCTCGCCCCCCTGAGGATACGTCAAGATTGGTTCTGGAGTTTTGCCTGTATCAGAAGGAAAAACGGACCATCAACCCCGTTATATGAAAATACAAAGCTTCCATATATTCTTAGGGACCCAGTTTAAACACATCCAGGAGACTTGGATCCGGCAACCAGCAACTGCTTTTCAGAATCAAACTTAAGAACAATCATAAAAGGCATAAGATCTTATGACTGGAATTGCGCGACTTGAGGGTGTTAAAAGGGATTGATTTGGAATGTCCCAAGTGAGACAACGGAGCAGTTGAGTATGCTATTAAGAAAATTACCTAAAAAGAATGATGTGGATCTAATATATTTAATGGGACAGATATTATGTAAGTGAATGATTATGACGTCTAAAGCATAAAATAGGAAAGCACGCTGGTAGATAAAATCGAGGTCACCATTTAAAATCATATATAATTTGATGCCAACTTGGATAACATTAGCAGAAAAGTAAGGTGCTTAACGATGCAGCTTTGCCTAACAAAACCATACCATGACAATGAAATTATTCTTGTTCAAGTACATATTTATATACCGATTAGCCCAATGCCCTTTAGCCTAAATAAATGAATCCATATATCTACGGATGATAGTTGAGATGACGATGTTGTAAACATGCCCTAGCCAAAACAAATGAATCCAAATATTATGGATGACATTAAAATGACAATGTCGTAACATTTGATCGCCAACATTTTTCATTTCTTTTGAGCGAATGACAAACCAATTACTCCATCATGTCTTACGGAGTAAATGATTAAGATGTGAAAAGCACTTATATGAGTGAAGCCCAGTTGAAGGTATTGAATTAGATGGAGAAAACTATGTGAACAAAACAGGTTGAAACACGCATTCACAGGACAACGCATAATGTGAACAAATCAAGTGCTGTTAGTGGGGGCAAATAGAGAGACGGAGGACCTTCCAAAGGCGTGGAAAGTGAATGAAATGTAAGGAAACAAGCATCCAGATCTCTCAAAGTTGGTCCTGTTGGTATCCGATATATAGGGTACCTGCACGAAATTGATACTCGGTAAGCAGTCAATACGTATTCTGCAGACGTCTCTACTCATGTATAGGGTATACTGTCTGGAACATACCATGCCACAGACATCCAACTGGTTGGCAACAAATCACAACTTTTTAGAGTCTTCAATCCAGGAAAACGACGTGCAAGATCTGCAATCTGCCAGACCAACAATTAAAAAGTAAATAAATAAAAGGATGCTATATAAATGAAAAACTACATTAAAGCTGATTAAAGAACTTTTTAGGAAACATTTACAATTAATTGTAATCTCAAGGAAGGTGCTAACTGACATGATAATTTCTTCTAATTTAACATCACATATGCATTGTACAAACATAGAATTTCTTTACTCTACACGACATATTCAGTGACAATAACCACCAACTTGAAGTTATTTATATAGTGATACCCTTCTTTTTGTTCCCTTTGGCTCATGTCAAGATCACGGTTCACCTCTTGTTTTTGCATCATTTAAATAGCCAGAAGGTCAGCACACTTCCACATTTTTAAATTTGATAAAGTTACGTATATACAAAAAGAAATAAGATAAAAGTTTAACTTTTCCGGCAGGCAACAAAGAAACATCTAATAAGGAAAAGAAGTAGAGAATATCAAATATAATAGAAAAAAGCTTGCCTTGTCAGCTAAAGGTACACGGCCATATGGAACATCCCGCTCAAGGTATTCAAATAGCAAACGACCTTGAGAATTCCTAGATTCACTATCATCACTTGAGAAACCATCTAATGATCTAGTAGGCCTGTTCCCTGACGAAAGATCATCTATCATAGGTGTGGAGTCACTAACAGCACAAAACTGGCTCCAATGACTTGGATAACTTGCGCTTCTTTCAATTTCACCGTCACTACTCCCATCACTACTTGAATCTTTACAATATTCTCCATCACTGTCTTCACCAGGTCTCCTGTGAGAAAACAGATGAATAAGTAAATCCAATGTAAAAGACATGAGTATGCAAATAACATATAACAAATTATAATCATTACAGAACTGCAAAAAGCGACCAGATATTGTTCAACTTTATTGTTGATTCAAGGTTCTTTGTATCTAGTGGGATGACAAAAAGTTCCAGTAAGCAAAATAATGAAATAGTAATTAAAACAAAGTCAATACGCTTGCATAGTAGAATATAATACATGACCTGTTCTTCATAAGCTGGTCAACAAAGATGCAATGCATGGCAGACCAAAAATTGCAATGAATCAACTATTGAATCAGTATCCAATAAGTTGGTCAATAAAGATTAGTGCATGGCGGACCAAAAATTCCAATCTGCAGCCACTATTGAATCAGCACTCGATATGTTGCTATATTTGAAATTTTGATTCGTTTTAAATTTTCCGAGTTTCCGTACACAACATTGAAGCTGACCAGTAGTGGAAGATACAAGAAATATTTAACAAGCCACGACCACGACCACTGACATGACCTATTGTCCTTGTCGACAAATAAATTTAGCAGACATAAAAAGAAGGCTTCATAACCAAAAATAAGCCACAAACAATAGGAAAAAGTTGTAACACACGCTTATAAAACTCATCGCATAATCTCCTTAACATGAAAAACACTAAACAGGGCAAAATGTTGGTTCACGAGGTTTTACAGACAAGCATTTCAGAATCACACTTACGACATGAATCGCCATATAGCCATTTTGTGATCCAAAAACCCTAATGATTAAACAGGTATTCCAAGATATACGCACAGGCAAGTTTATAATTGCTAATAATAATACCTCAGAACACCAGAGGATTCGCCATATAACTGGATACCAGACAAATAAGGCACGTAATACTGCACCACGCTGTCCTTATTATTCAATACCAAAGGAACACCAGCACCATAGGCGCTCCATTCCTTAAAGAACTCCCAGAGATCCACCAAAGCGAAATAAGGCCGGAATTCCACGTCACATGTTCTCCATCCTCTCACTGTTGTCTGCAAGAAAAAAATCACATATATGTCACACACCATGACACCCTCAACCACCATTGCAACAAAAACTCAATTATCTAACAAAAATCTAAACATTGAACATTTGACAGTTAAAAGTCGAAAGAAAAAAAAAATACAAACACTACAAGCCCACATAATCAGAAGCATATACTACACTCTATTCTACACTATCAAAGTAGCAAAACCATAATAATTGAACAGTTGACAGTTCAATGCCAAAAGAGAAAAGAAAACACAGACACTAGAAGTCTAAAACAGAAGCATAACACTACAGCCTACAGCAACATAACAGTAGAAACCTCACTTTTGATAGCTAAATATCCAAAGTTAAAATCCTCCAACCACCAAACAGAAACAACACACACATAAAAATTGATCCATTACTAGTACAAACCCATAAAAACATAAATTCCCACTCACAACATCCAATTTTTCACAAACAAAATGCCCAAAACTAACACAACCATAAAAACCAATCCTTTCCCAGTCAAAAACAACAAAAAAGAAAATGAAAATCTAAACTTTTTCCACTCTCAAACCCTAAAACCACAAAACCCACCAATCTAAACATCCAACAAACCCCAAAACACCAATATAAAAATCCCAACTTTTCCACTTCCAAAAACACCAAAATCAAAAGCACAAAATAAAGACACAAAATCACACCATCCCCACTTCCAGAAACACAAAACCCACCAAAATCAAGAGCACAAAAAACCACCTTTCTCATTTCTACATCCCCACAAACCCACCTAAACAACTCATAAAAATCCCATCTTTTCCATTCACAAACCCAAAAACCCCTTAAAAATCCCACCTTTCCTACCTCCTCCAACTCCCGATCATAAATCCAAAAGACCCCAAACCCATAAAAATCCCACTTTTTTCCCACTCACAAACCCATAAAAATCCGACCTTTCCCAATCCAAACCCCGAAACCCACCTTGGAGAGGTACTGCGCCGGAACGGCCGGCGTGGTGGACTCGAGGAACCGCTCGAGGTTGCAAATCGGCGGCGGGATCTGCTCCTTTCTCCAGTAGAAGCTGTTTCCGCACGACATTGAGAAGGAAACCCTAATTTGGGAAGTCGGAGGGAAGATCTGAAGGGTGGTGGGAAAGGGATTGGGGGTTTGTGAAAGGGCGGAGGCGTTGGGGGTTCCGCTTTTATAAGGTGGCTTCGAGGAGGAAGATGAAGGGGAGAGTTGGGATTTCGTTTTTGTTCGGGGGGGTTCTGCAAATTGTTTTTTTTCTTTTTTCATCATCTTTAAAAATGTGTGCATAGTCAGAGTGAAATATTGTAGATAATTGCGGTCAAAGAGAAATATTTGCACAATCGTTGGACTACAGAGTGGTGGACTAGGATAGGCTATTTGTTTATTATTCGGAGATATTTTGGGAGGATTTCCAAAAAAAGAATCACGTTATTCAAAATTCCTACCTGGATCTTTTTGCTACATCGTACATTGATACCAATACAAATAGAGGGTAATTTTTAACCTTACATCACAATTGACAACTTCGTAGATATTGGATGTGAAAATGACATATTAGTTTTACATATACTAAAGTCAGAAGAAGAATCAACCTAGTTTACCAACGTGACTAACACCAACTCGAAGACCACCATTTGAAAGAGAGAGAAAATTATTTGCTTGTCACAAATTTCTTTACCTTTCTCTTTCAATCACGTTGGATACAATAAATCTCTCTAATAAATAATTTTATGACAAGTTGATTTGTTTGAAAATGTCAATTTATATTTAAAATTTGCAAATTGTTATTCCAGAACAATTAACTTATATTTACTATAATTCACATACAAATGTGAATTGAAATAAAATCTATAAACATGTTTCGAATTTTGCTTGTTGCAGAGTTTTTGAACATAGGATGAGAGTTTTTGTTCTAAAAACTAATTCATCGTCGGAAACTACTTAAATCGTCAGTTTGAATTATCATTTTACATTTCTCTCATTTCTACCTATATAACTCCTCATATTACTCTCCTTTCACCACTATCTCTTCACATTCCTCTCATAATCATCGAAAAGAATATTTTGGAGGTCAGGAAATGAGTCAGGGGACGCCGCGACGTACTCAAATCTGGTAAAATATCTCATTTATTTTAAGTTTTAAAATAAACTATAAATTGGGGTGGGGCGTCCGCCGGAGCCGACCCACCCTGGGGAGGGGCGTCTCCCGCGGACGCCCGTCATAGGGGGGGCTCTGCCGGAGACGCTCCACCTTTGGGTGGGGCGTCTCTGGCAGAGCCCCCCTTTAGAATTTATTATTATTAATTGATAATTAGTTAAAAATAATTAATAAATTTGTTAATTTAGATGCTTAAATCCACTTAACAACATTTTATTTGTAAAATATAATTAATAGTCATCGGGTTATCATGGAGGAAGAGAAAAATTCATACCTCTACGCGTTGTACGTGGCTACGAGGAGGATTCAGCACCTCGTCATCCACGTAGACGGAGTATATCTGCTTCGGTTAGGAGGGAGAGATAGTTTACATCGTCGTCAGACATGTGAGGATTCGTTCGACGACGAGGAGGATTCGGATGAGGTGGAGAGTCACGACGAGAGTGACGATAGGGGTCAGTATGGGTTGGAGCCGCAGGAGGTGGCGAGGCAACAATATGGTGGAGGACGGGGGCGACATGGTAGTTCTTCTGCTGAGTGGGTCATTCGGAAGGGTAGAGGTGGTAGGTTTATGACCGGTTATTCCAGTTCTTACACTGCAAACGTCCGAGCTCAGAAGAAGAAGAAGGTTGATGACGACTTTTGGATCGTGACTGGTGTGATGCCCGGTGGTCATTTAGATGTCAGCGTCATTCCGAGTTTCGGATGCCACATCGCCAGACGCATTTGGGAGGGCTAGGATCGGAAGGTCCTGAAGTGTCATAATCGGCACAAAGCATGTACTACATTGCAGGCTTCGCGTTCAATTACAAGTGATGATATGACGGTGACCATTACTGATAGCGGATTGGGTCACTTGCCTTACACCATGCTCTCCTGCCTTGACATGCCGTTGATTTCGGCCTTTGTGGAGCGGTGGAAGCCTGACCCCAACTCTTTCCACTTGCCTTTCGGAGAGATGACGATCATGTTGCACGACGTCTTCCATATTCTGTGCATTCCTGTTGATGGTCACATGGTCAATGCTCAGGTATCGACGTCTGAGCTGAAGAGTTATGTAGCAGTGTTGCTCAGGGTCAGTGTGGATTGTCTTGGGAGGGATAGCTCATTTTGGAGTGACGGTGGTGTTAGCATCGACGTTGTGGACGACTGTTGCAGACGGGGACGACCACCACAAACTGAGGATACGCAGTTGTCTGCCTACCTCTTATTATTGCTCGGCTACGTCTTGTTTGTCGACAAGTGCGGTTGCAGAGTTAGATCACGCGACCTATTGGAGGCTAGGGACCCAGATACCATTGGTCAGTACTTATGGGGGTCGGCGACGTTGCCATATTTGTATCGACAGTTAGGGATAACAAGTTGTGCTGATTGTTCTAGTATTGTGGGTTGTCTTACGCTGCTGCAAGCTTTGATACATGAGTATTTTCCTCCTTTCTGCCCGCATCGGGAGCGGAAGATCATTGAGTCGAGTCATGCCCGTTCGTGTATGTGGATTGTCCGGACAGAGGATAGAAGCAATGGGCGACTCCATTCCATTCGCAGACGGCTAGATCAGATGACTGCATCACAGGTATAAAACTATACAATTCACGTTTATTTAAATTTTATTATTATTATTAACGTGTAAACGTTTAGGTGGAATGGTTGCCCTATGGTCCTGAGTCTGTTGCAGTTGTGCCGAGGATTGTATTGATGGGCGTTATTCGTTATCAGGATATCACAGAGCCTTATTTGCCTGATCGCGTCTTGCGTCAGTTAGGGTACGTTCAGTGATCCCAGTTGACATTCCAACGTCAGAGCATGCAGTGTGGTCTGCGATTGCGACGATGTACGACATTAGGCACATCGTTTTGAACGCGTAATCAGTTTGAAAGGAATGTGTTCTAAAAGTTTTACTTTTATATGTCAATTATTATGAATTGAATGTACAAATATTTTGTTCCTTGATTATAGTATTCGTCTTTTGGAAGTGTTAAGGAAGAGGCGCTTGGTCCTTAACCGTAGAGTTCTAAAAGATAATGGTTTACATAAATCAAAAGTTATTCACAATCATGGTAATTAACATGGAACATTAATTACCGAGATAAGATTGTCGTGTTGGTCATCGATTGTTGTAGCTCTACAAATAATTGACGACACGAGTATATAAAAGAGGAAAAGATTACTTTTATATATTGAATAGACCTAACAAGTAAAACATTATGGAATTGTGTTTCGTGTCATTAATGTTTTTACTGTGTCTTGGATCCTAAGATATGAGACTTATATCTTTTCACTCAAGAAGTGCTTAATTTGATTATTGTCAAAAGCTACCAATGAGTGTAGCGATAACGGCAATAGTTGGTTGAACATGACTTGTGCTGGAAAAGATAGCTAGTCAAACGATTATCATTGCCCCTCTTAATTGAGTGATGATATTAGTGGGCCCCTTGATAAAACAAAATTATAATGTGCACAATGTGACTTGAGTTAAGTCGCATAGTTATAATTAGATTAAAGAGATCAAGAAATAAATATAATACAAAGATGACACATTTCTACTTTGTATATATTCTTAATATCATGAGGCAAGGGAAAGACATAAGTGGTGCACTTACATCACTAAATGGATCGTGTTTTGGTTCGGGTGGAACAAAGACATCTATGCTAATTGGGTAACTAGAATGTGTAGTTAGATACTGTTTATAGTTTGAGATATTAAATGTTTAATATCACTGCCAATTAGGCTTAGATCCTCATATAGGTCAGACCACAAAACTGGGAAAAAAGAGGTTGATTTTAAGTTCATATGATGTGTAGGGTTTCATGTGAAAATAGGACACATGTGGTGAATTAATTAAAATCAATATGTTATGAAAATTAACATAATTAGAATCATAATAAATTCATATGAAGTGTATATATTATGGGGTGTAATAATTAATTATTACATAAGATAATATATTACATAAGATATGAATTTGCTAAAAATCCCAAAAGATCAAATTTTGTTGGAAATAAATCCAAAATTTGACAAAGGCAAAATCTGGGTCAAACACGGTGAACCGTTCATGGTTCAGTCGATCGAGGCATCTTCGGATCGGTTAACCGAATAGGGAACGGGTAAGTGCAATTGGTTGACCGAGATCGCCCAGAGTGCTTGGACAATCGGGTTCGGTTAACCGATTGGAAACGGTCAACCTAGAAATAGTATTTTCGGTAGACCAAATGTGACCCGGTAATCCGATGACTATGTCCCAGGAGCGATTTTGGTGGGTCAACGGTAGACCGATTGAAAGACGTGGTTCGTCTGAATTCTTCCAGGGAATTTTTCTCATAAAGAATCAGTCGACCGTCTAGCTCACGGTGCACCGAACACGTGTTATAACCGAATGGTTCGGTTGGCCGAATAATTCTCGGTCTACCGAACAAGAACGATTCTGCCTGAATTATTAAGAAATTAATTAAATCATGGGTGAAATAATTCCAGATTTAATTAAAACGTTTTTGTGGGTGATTATGTGAAATTTAGAGATTAATTTTAGGAGAGAAAAACAAGGGATCATGGCTAAATAATATCTCTTGATAAGGATGTTTTGGGAGCCTATAAAATGGCACATATTCCTACTTGTTTTAAGACTAATGCAAAATTCTTTCTCTCATTAATCTCTCCCTAATAACTACGAAAATCTCTTAGTAAAATTAAGTTTTGGAGATAAGATTCTCAGGAGCTTAAAGATGGGTAATTAGCATGATTCTAAACCTTGTTAGAGATTGATTGACTAGCTCGTTTTCTCTCTAACCTTGTTTAGAGTTTTGTGAACACACGGAGGCAATTCCGTGGACGATTCAGCGGGCAACGCGACTCCGGATCATCAAAAAAGTTTTAGAGAACCTTTAGGTATGATTCTATCTTTGTGAATTATTTTAATAAATGTAGGTTGCATGTTATTAGAATAAAACACAAATAGATGTACATAAAATTGCTAAAAATATGAAAATCGATATTGTATGTTATATTAAAATTTTAAAATATATACATACATAGGGACACGAAATCCTACATTAGGCACATCGTTTTGAACGCGGAATCAGTTTGGAGGACATTTCCGAGGGGATGCCAACTTCACCTGGACGATTTTACACGTAGCCGCGACCCCTCCACTTGCGATGCAGATTATTTGGATTGAGGCGGTTCCGGTGGTTGCCCTCTCCTTGGGTCGGGCGTCTCCCGCGGACGCCCGACCCAATTTTTTTTTTTAAAAATAATTAAAATAAAGAAGGCAATTTACCATATGTGAGTAGTCCGGGGTGTCTGCTGGTTCTTTTCCTGACCTCCGAGACATTATATCTGGTGAATAGAAGAGTGATATGAAGAGAAAGTTGTGTTAAAAGAGTGAAATGAAGAGTTATATAAGTAGAAAAGGCAGATGAGCAAAATGGTAATCTGTTTGAACAATTTAAGTAGTTTTACGACGACAAATAGCAGTTCAGAATTTTTAACCTTACATCACAATTGACAACTTCGTAGATATTGGATGTGAAAATGTCATATTAGTTTTACATATACTAAAGTCAGAAGAAGAATCAACCTAGTTTACCAACGTGACTAACACCAACTCGGAGACCACCATTTGAAAGAGAGAGAGAATTATTTGCTTGTCACAAATTTCTTTACCTTTCTCTTTCAATCACGTTGGATACAATAAATCTCTCTAATAAATAATTTTATGACAAGTTGATTTGTTTGAAAATGTCAATTTATATTTAAAATTTGCAAATTGTTATTCCAGAACAATTAACTTAGATTTACTATAATTCACATACAAATGTGAATTGAAATAAAATCTATAAACATGTTTCGTATTTTGCATGCTGTAGAGTTTTTGAACATAGGAATATAGGATGAGAGTTTTTGTTCTAAATTGTTACTGAACTGCTAAACATCGCCCCAAAATTACTTAAATCGCCCCTTGAAATTACCAAATTGCCCTTCCTCCTATTTTTGCTTATATATCTCACAATTTCACTCTTTTTTCAAAACTTTCTCTTCCTATACCTACTACACAAGATTACGAATGTCTCGGAGGCCAGGGAAGCAGCCAGCAGTTCCCCCGGTGTACCCGTATGAGGTAACATTACGTTATTTATTTGTTTTTAAAAAAAAAAAAGTCGTCGGCGTCCGAGGGAGACGCCCCCCGCATGGGTCGGGCGTCCTCGGAAGCCGCTCCCCCCATAGGGGGAGCGGCTTCCTCGGACGCCCGCCCCATGCGGGGGGCGTCTCCCTCGGACGCCGACCCGTAGCGGGAGACGTCTTCGGAAGACGTCTCCCCGTAGGAGGAGGCGTCTCCGACAGACGCCTCCACCTTGCGGGAGGCGTCTCTCGCAGACGCCTCCTCCTTTTTTGTTTTTTTTATTAATAAATATCATAATTACTTTAATAAATAGTGATAAATCAAAAAAATTAATTTAACAAATTCTTATTAAGTTTAACATTTGTGATATTTAGTTTTAACAAATTTTGATTTAGTTTAACAATTGTTTTAATTTAGTTTAACAAATTTTAATTTAGTTTAACAAATTTTGATTTAGTTTAACAATTTTGATAATTAAGTTTAACAAATTTTGATTTAGTTTAACAATTTTGATAAATATGATAATTTAGTTTAACAAATTTAACAAATTTGTATTTAAAATTTCAATAAATAGTCATCGGGTCACAGTGGAGGGAGAGGCAAGTCGATACCATTACACGCCTTCCGTTCTTTAGAGGATGATTCAGCACCGCGTCATCCACGTAGACGGGGGATATCTGCTTCGGTCAGGAGGGAGAGGGAGGCATTACGTCGTCGTGAGGAGGAGGATGATTCCTTCGATGATGAGCATGTGGATAGTTTTGACGACGAGAGCGACGATGATGGCCCGTATGATGTGCGGCCGGAGGTGGAGAGGCAGGGGGATTATAGCGGAGGACGTGGTCGAGCGGGTACTTCTACTTCCGCCGGATGGATGGTGCGGAAGGGTAGGGGTGGGAGGTTTACGACCGGGGATTCGAGCTCGTGCACTGTTGATCCCCGCACTCAGAAGAAGAAGAGGGTGCAGGACGATTCTTGGATCGTGAGCAGTATGACGCCTGGTGGTCCTTTAGATGGGAGCGTCATTCCTAGTTTCTGGGGTCACATTGCTAGACGGATCTGGGACGGAGAGGATCGGAAGGTTCTGAAGTGCCAGAATCGGCACAGAGCCTGTACAGCACTACAGGGTTGGCGGTCTACACTGAGTGCTGATATCAGAGAGGAGATTAGTGCCACGCATTTGGGGCACTTACCGTACAGCATGTTCCCTTATCTCGACATGCCTTTGATTTCGGCGTTTGTGGAGCGGTGGCAGCCTGACACCAACACTTTCCACATGCCTTTCGGAGAGATGACGATCATGCTTCACGATGTTTTCCAGATCCTGCGACTTCCTGTGGATGGTCGTCTGGTTAGTGCTCAGGGGTCGACGTCTGAGCTGAGGTGTTATGTGGCAGAGTTGCTTGGTGTCACACCTGATGGTCTGGCGAGAGATACAGCTTTATGGAGTGGTGGTGGTGTCGGCATCGACTCCCTTGAGGACCTATGCAGACGGGCACGACCTCCGCGGGCCGATGATACACAGTTGACGGCGTACCTATTCTTGATGCTCGGAGCCGTCTTGTTTGTCGACAAGAGTGGTTGTCGGATCAGACCACGCGATCTACTGGAGGCTAGGGACCCGGAGACCGTTCGTGAGTACTCGTGGGGGTCAGCGACGTTGGCATACCTGTACCGGCAGCTTGGGATAGCTAGCCGTGCGGATTGTTCTGGGATTGCAGGTTGTCTTACGCTGCTGCAGGCGTGGATATACGAGTACTTTCCTGCATTCCGCCCGCATCGTGAGCGGAAGATTATCGACGAGGGTCATCCACGTTCGGGTATGTGGGTTGTCCGGAGCGAGGACAAGAGCGATGGACGATTGCGTTCCATCCGCGCACGGCTAGATCAGATGACTGCATCAGAGGTATCAAACTTTACACCATTTATTTAATTTTAAGATGTATTATTATTAATGTGTTAAACTTTAGGTGGAGTGGTTACCCTATGGTCCTGACCCAGCAGCGGATGTCCCGAGGACTTTATTGATGGGTCTTATTCGTTATCGGGATATCATAGAGCCTTATATGCCCGATCGGGTCTTGCGTCAGTTAGGATATGTTCAGGTGATCCCGGTTGACATTCCGACACCAGAGCATGCGGTGCGGTCTGCGACAGCAGCGACGTACGACGTCAGGTTCCCCGCTTCTACAGCGGAATCGACTTGGCGGACATTTCCGAGATCATGCCGATTGTTCCTTGGCGACTTCAGACGTAGTCGCGACCCCTCCGAGTGTGATGCACGTTATCTTGATTGGTTCGGTAGTTACTCACATCCTATCATCGTCCGTGGTGCCTCCCGGAGAGCAGATCGACCACCAGATAGGGCGTGTGGCGATCTGGTAATTTTTTCATTTTATCTAAATTTATTTGTACCGTATAATTTGTTAATGTACGCTAATGTTAATGTTATGTGCAGTGGATGGGTAAGATGATACGGGCTGTAGACCCAATCTTGCAGATGAGGGATGAGCTGCCAGACGATGCCAGAGCTGCATGCGGAGATGTGGATCAGATCATACAGTCATGGCATACTCAGTTAGGCATCTCCGACCATGATTCGGATGATGAGTAGGCTGATCTGTTGTACCGTACTCTTAGTATTTGCATTTATATTTGTTTATCTGTTGTACGCTTAGTATTTGTGTTTGCTTATCTGTGGTACGCTTAGTATTTGCATTTATATTTGTTTATCTGTTGTACGCTTATTATTTATTATTTGTGTTTGTGTTTGCGAACATGTCGTACGCTTATTGTTTGTATTTGTGTTTTGCTTATCTGTTGTACCCTTATTATTTGTATTTGTGTTTGATAACCTTTCGTACTATTATATATAATGCAAATAAAGCAAACATATCAAAACATATTACATAATAAAGCAACACTATATAATGTACAAACATATCAAAACATATTACATAATTATACAAACATATCAAAACATATTACATAATTGTTGCCAATATGCTATCCTATGTTGGTACTCCAGCTCCCATCCAATAACACTCTCATCTCGTATTTGATACCACAGAGTCGCTATAGGAGATACGGGGAATCCCTCATTCAATTCCAAACGAATGTAATGAGCGTAACTCCCTAAATGAGCAATAATCAACTCTCTGCACGGTCTCGTCACGGTAGGCGGACTCTCCCAAGGTAGAACTGTAAGACATGGGTACAACGAACCATCATTTCCGAGAGAGAAGAACATAACTGCACACTTGTAAAAATTTGCAATGGGAAACAAGTCCGTCCACGTCTCCATATAGTGATTCTCGCCACAAGGTCCCCCGCCCCAATTAATCCGGTGACGAGCCTCCGCCACACCGTCGTAGTATACGTGCTCATAAAAAGATGGGTTCGCAGCTATCTCATTTGAAATCGAACGACGGGCGAGTTGCCAATTGTCTTCACCACCGTGGAAAACATCGGCGACACATCGAAATCCACAGTTTCCATCAGCACGTACATCATTCCACTGGTGTAGGAATGGCATAATGATTCCTGGAATTCTATCTCCATATGGGAAGTCGTCTACGTCAGCCCGCCCAGTCACTACAATATGAACAAAAAATACAGTTAGATATAATAACAAAAGATACATATTTACTGAAATAAATAACAAAATTATAATAATAATAAATGTAAGGATGGTATACCTGATCCTCCTCTCACTGACGAAGAACCAGAAGATCGACCACGACCTTTGCTTCCACTACCGGAAGAACGACCACGACCTCTACTCCCACTACCTGAAGATCGACCACTACCTCGCTCTGCATACTCAAACGCACTAGGGTCCCGTCGTGTCGACTTTCCCCTTGGTCGACCTCGTAGCTTTGTTTTTACTGCAGGCTCTTTCAAATTCGAATGTTCGGGGTGTAGCTGCTCGAATAAAACCCGAGAGGCAGATCGAATTACGGTAGGGTCACTTCCTGCAATCTCATCAACCAGACTGCGAAAATGTTCGGCGTCTTGAGCTGCCTGAGACACAAACTCTGCGTTCCCGGCTCCTTCCCCAATGACAAGTGTCCTCCAGAACGAATGAATCTGCTCTAAGTAAATTCCGTTTTCTGATTCAAGACATCCACGGATGGTACATGCGCAAGGTATCCCATGAGAAGTCAGAAAAGCGCACTCGCAACGATATTCAACTTCATCATCTAACTGTTGCATTCTCTTCACCTCCTGACTCAGCAACTGCAAACAGTGATGCGAAACTCTACCATTTATGTGACGATATAGAGCATGTCCGAAATTAGTCAAATTTCGCCGTCTCGAGTCTTCAAGAAAGTTTCGAATATTCGTCAGCTGCATTTCAGTAGCCGCGTTGACGCGCTCGAAAAGAGTGTCCAGAGCTGCAGTCGATGTAGAAATCCACTCTTTTAGAGCCGAATGAGCACTTTCGACCCTACAATTCGTGGTGTTCCCAAAATGAAGGACTTTGTTCGTCCAATTCAGCACAAACTTTTCTTTATGCACCAACCACGTGGTGTCCAGATACTCCGTGATAGCCGGCCACGATCTATACAAATCTTTCAGAGCATACACAGCTCTATCATACTCGGCTTCTGAAGTAGAAAGCATGATCTTCCTCCATCTTCCACGCCTCAAAGTCTCTGCCATCTCCTTATTCTTGCCGAATACGTGGTATGCGTAATTCAATACGTCTTTGTTGATGTGCCATGTGCAGAGTAAATGAGCAGAGTCAGGAAAAACCTCTCTCACTGGTCGCATAAGACCTAACTCCCGGTCTGTTATTATTGCAGTCGGGCTGACAGTCCCCAATAACAGATCTCTCAACTTCTCCATCACCCACAAATAACTGGAGTAAGATTCATCCATCAAAATCGCATATCCAATAAGGAAATTCATGTTTGCTGGTGTGACCCCAATCATTTCGAACAAAGGCATCTTATACTTGTTCGTCTTGTAAGTCGAATCCATGCAGATAACGAAAGGATATGTCCGCAACAACTGGACTGACGTCGGATGTGCCAAAAAAGCGTGAGTTACGACATCAGTTTCTGGATCCGCCATAATCCAATGTAAGTACTCACACTGCACTGCTTGGTAGAGAAACTGCTGGACGGGATTCCGATCTTCAGATTTTGTCCTCCTCATGTAATCTCTGAAATTATAAATATGCCTTTGATTTGGATTGTCCTCCGGGAATTTTTCTTTTACTGCCTTCAAGATGTTCCGTGGTTTTGCTTGCGCCTCTGTCATATCACGAACAATCTTCTTCGCCCCAGAACTTAGACCACTAATTTGACGATGACCCTCTGGATAAACTGCCAGTCTGTGGTTGTGATGTCCGTGAGCACTATTATAAACCACAACCCATCCATCACGATCTCGTCGCTCCACCACTTTTATTAAGAAACGGCAACCGCAACCCTTTCTTTTGGTGTTTCTTCGAAGTGCAGTATCCATATCCCGAGACTCCATTTGATTTCGCCGGTCGCATCTCAAATAACAATCCATCCGACTATCTGATCTTGTTTTGTACGACGACACGACCAAAAAAAACCCAGCTCCGATAGCTACTTGTTTGGCCCATTTACATGCTTCATCGATTGTTTCAAAGATTTGTGTAGTTTGAAATAACTCACTGTAATCCACTCCATCACCACCGAAATCTGGAACCTACAAAAATATATTCAAAATTAAAAAAATAAAAAAATAAATTCGAAATTAAAAAAATAAAAAAATAAACTCGAAATTAAAAAAACAAAATCAAAATAAAAAAAAAGGCGTCTGTGTTAGACGTCTGCCCCATGGATGGGGCGTCTGTGTTAAACGCCTTCCCCAACGGTAAGGCGTCTGCGTAGGACGCCTGACCGAAGGGAAGAGCGTCTACTACAGACGCTTTACCCATGGGGAGGACGTCTACATAAGACGCCTCTCCCATTGTGTAGGCGTCTGCGTTAGACGCCTCGGCCATGGGGAGGGCGTCCTACGCAGACGCCCTCACCATGGGGGAGGCGTCTAATGCAGACGCTCGGCCCAAAAATTTCCCCGCGCCAGGCTTACCTCACCCGATGCATCACCCTCGCCAGACATTTTCGTGGTGTTTTTACTGATAAATTATGAATATACAAGACCATAGGCCTTATTTATAGACACGGGACGATTTGGGTATTAAATATATTGTTAAGGGCAATTTGGTAATTTCAAGGGGCGATTTAAGTAGTTTTGGGGCGACGTTTAGTAGTTCCCAATTGTTATCCAACGAAAAAGGACTTTCCTACAATTTACCCAGAAGTATAGTTCGGATTAAATACTTGTAAAGTGGATCGGTGGGACACGTGTAGGGTCGGTATTGGTCCGTGGCGGGCCGGAAGACATGTCTTGTTCGATCATGATCTTTATCTGTTTATTTTCTTGATATCTGTGTTTTTCTTTTAATATAAGATTTAATTATTTGAATATTATGTTCTGTGGACTTTGGTAGGTGAGGTGAAACTTATCTAGTGTGCCCTTTTGCTCATAGATTGGGACTTCATTGAGATTTTAAAGCAGCTTAGTTATACCATCACTAATCATGACCTGGACGACCCGATTATCATCTATCTCTCTTCAAAATCTACTTTCTCTCTCTTCCACGTCAGCTTTCACTTTCCTCAACCCACATTCTTCTCTTTCTTACACTATTACCTCTTAACCACAACCTAACACAACCTACATCTCTCCTCCACATTATTTCGGGGTCCATCTTGGTAAAAATTTAAAAAAAAATTCTAAAAAATTCTAAAAAATCAAAACAATTATAAAACGAATTTGCAAAAAAAAATTATAAAAAAACTCAAACAAAAAAATTAAATAAATCAAAACAAAAAAATAAAATAAAAAAATAATAAAATTCAACGTAAAAGGTCTAAATTTGGAAGGTACTTTTAAAGTTCATAAACTTCAAAAATTAAAAAATAAATAAATTGATGACTATATCATCAAAACCTCTATAATTCATACAAGGAAATGAAAAGGAGAGGGTATATGAATATGTTGCATGTGTGTTATCAAATTGATCTTTTTTAGATGAGTAAATAACAAGTTGGATAATTCAACTTATATAGTTAGACAAATCATAGTATGATACCCAACTTGAGCTATTTCTCATGCTCCGACTTGTCAAAATATATAGTTGAGAAAAATATTTAAATTGGCTCTAGAAAGGAGATACATCACTTTTGAATTCGACCATTCCATCTCCTTTATCATGCATGCATGCATGTGGGATCCAGATAATGGTTAGTACTTAGTAGGGGTTTGAAGTTTCGTGATGCATTTTGAAGATGACCTCCTAATTAAACATACATACATACATATTATATATAGGTGACATGCAATCAAAGTAAGAATTATCCCATGATTTTCTTTCCTTTCAGGTCAAGTTACTTCACTTCAAGTATACAAATGCAAAATTATGCAATTTAACATCTCACGGATATGTGTTTTCAGTCACTTGCGATTGACTCTTTGTCCAACACGCAATGATTAATGCAATATTCGATTTACACGAAAGACTTTTCGCCATTGAAATATATCAGCTTCACTAAGTAGATGGGAGAAAATTAAACTAGCTTCATTAATTCTACATTGTCCCTTCGGAAGTTGTAACAACACCTTCATCTTTAGGTACAAAAAAATTCTTTGAACCTTCAAATGTAGAATCCTAAATTTTTCTAAACGATAACTTTCAATAATGATGCAAGTTATATCGACCTACCTGTAAACAACATATCAACCTCAACAAGCTTTGTAATCTTGTATATTTCCATCTCAGTCTTAAAAGTATTTTACGCAAAAGCATTGCGAACCTGTTTTCAAAGAAATAAATTGGTTTGTCAAAAATTGACATGCTCTGCCATGATATATTAATGTTGTGATATTTAATTAAGAACACAAATATAACACACATCATCAATTCATAATCTGCCGATATTTAAAAGACCACGAGTCTCACATTTTAATTAGTTCTCTGATTTGATAACTAATAACGACACACTTCATGCTTAAAGAATGATTCAACATCATCACGATGATCACTACACATTTACTTAACTTGATACGCGAGTAATATCCAACTTTCTTTTCTTTTCTTTTCTCAAGTTGTTAACCAAACATACGTAAGTATCGTCGTCGAGGATCATAAACGCACACAAATGAAATTTAATTAAATGTATATCAGTGACTCGTCTTTAATCTCGTGATATTTTAAAACATATCTCTTAACTATCCAAAAACACAAACACTCCGGCGAGGTCTCGATTTCTCCCCCAAAACCCTAATTTTGCCCCCAAATCCCCACCTCTGATGGTGTCACGACCCCTGATCGAGCCATGCTTCCACCCATAGGGCTACTCGGATCGCGATCTCTGGGAGTTTACTCTTCCGACGGGGCTCCCAGATGACCGGAGACGGTCGGAACGGCCCTTCCGCTAGGGATCTCGTCTGTAATGCCGTCTCTGGCGCTTCCGCTGGTATAAACTTCACTTTCACCGATGCTTTCGGCTATTTATTTCCTTCAAGTTTGGTTCTTCTTTTGGAATTGTTTGGATTGGTTGTTTTTTGGAGTTGGAAATGGCATGAGAAGGAAAGCGTTGGTGTGATAAGCTGATGATCGGTACCGGTGGCTACGGATATTTGAGAATTGTCTCGGTTTTGGATGGTAGAGGACTATAAGAAGTGAGAAATCTTGTTGGGAGATTTAGCCAAGAATACTTTAAGGAAGTGGACTTTTGAAATGACTTCTGAGTGATCGAAGGAGAAGTTAAAAAATCTCGTGATATTTAAAGACCATGCATCCAAGATTCTACAAGTACAAAAATTTGTACATGGAGTGAGTCCCCCACTTCCATTTTGGCGTCCACGGAAGTCATGAAATTGGTGTTCTAGACTTATTTCACTTTTTACATACCGATCACTCTGCAGGAAGTGGAGGGAACTCTAGAATTGAAGTTTTTGAACTATGGTTCCCAAATGTCCAATTCTGATAACCTCAATTCTCACTGGTTGATACAATTATATATTTTATGTTGAAGTGGAGGAAAATTGTTCAATCCATGTCATAATGAGATACAGGGAACTGTGATCACGATGGTTTTGGAGTGGAAGTAGGGGCAACTCCTTTCAAATTCATTTTTTGGAAGTCCTGGGTTTTCGATTCCAAAGCTTGTAAGTTTTCTTGCAAACTAATCAGTAATCACCCAAAAGTAGTCTAGGTCCCCTCAATTCTTTTATTTTTTTATGTTGAAATCAATCAAATTCAAACACCCCAAGTGTAGTTCATCTCCGCTGGAGTCACATTGTGCCTGTTAACTACAGGAGTAATTGATTGTAACTGTCGTTGGAGTTAGGAGTCACTTGTGGAAACTTCATTTGGGAGTTCCGTGCCACTTGAACTGCAAACCTTGTTTGTTACTGAACTCACATTGCACCTCTTAGTGAGAGGAGAAAGTTGTAATAGTCACGACTAGATGATTGGGTGTCTGTCAGTGTTTTGGAAGGTAGTTATTTAGAAAATCTTTACTAGGTGTTCCATGCCACTTAAAGTGCGGACCTTCGTTGTCAACAACTACTTAAGTTGCGACTTTGTCATGTTACTTGAAGATTATAAATTATAATACTGTTCCGCGGTATTCATTGCATGCTATCATCTATCAAAATTCTGTCCACTTTTGGCATATCATTTTTAGAGTAAAATATTAAATATGTTTGTAGTCTTGCCTAGTTTACGCCATGAAGCAGGATTAAGTCATTTTTATTGCAATCACTTCGGAACTAAACATGCATAGTATTACTCATGTTATCTATATTTGAGTGGACTGCAGCGACCTTTTATGTAATCTCATTTTTTCAATCTGCTAGCAACATGTGTTAGCCTATGGAGCTTTAGTAGAATAATAGAATTTGAGTCTCTATGGTAAAGTTCTGTTAGTAGGAAGTGGGATTATTGGGTGTTTTTGCACTCCAGGAGCTATTGCAGCAACTTTTGTTTGCCCTCTGGATGTGATAAAGACTAGACTTCAGGTCCACGGGAGGCCTACTGCTGCTTCTGACCATAGAAGTATGTTCTTTCATTCTGTTGGTTTATTGGAATTGGTTTGAAGTTTTCTCTTGATGCTTCTATGGCTAGATACCTTAGCATTTTGTTCCTACCTTTCGTAAGAACCATGCAGTCATATATTTCAATGCATTGTACATGGTCTGTGGAAATGGGCATATGTGATAAAGAGTACATGACATGCTGTGTAAAATGAACAGATTAATCAGTCTAAAGATCCAACATGCATATTCCTGTAAATGTGACTCAAGTAGGTAGTTTTTTTACTATATGCCTATATGTGGTGGGTTTACTATCACCTTTTTTAGCCTTTTGATTGCCGAGAAAATGATGGTCTCTGATTTACTCTTGCTGTTGAGAACTTGAAATGTAAAATGACTATGCCCGCTGAAACCCTTGTGATTCGTCCGTTCTTTGCACATCCTCACCATTTTGCCCTTTTATTCAAGTCCAACTTTCAACATCTGAAATTGCATACAGTTAGATTTCTAGAAGGAAGTTAAACTAGATAGCAAAGTACTATTCCGCAAATGTAATTTGACTGAAGCATATTTGAGGATCTTTTTAAATAATTGTAGTTATAGTGTTATACAATCCCACTTTGTTTCTAAGTTGTTATGGTCGTATAGTGTCATTAATAATATTTCAGCACCTAAGGTAGTTGATCTAAAAAAATTGCTTGATAATTAGGAAGCAACCACACATTTACAAGATAATCGCCATGAGGGATTCAGGTTACCAAAATCTTTAAGAAACTAGGACATAGTAAATACTGCAATGATTTCTTTTGGGAAATTGCTCTGCTAAATTTTATCTTTTGACGACATCAGGCAGCCTCATTGTTTCAAGTCTAAAACAAATAGTGAAGAATGAAGGATTTGGAGGGATGTACCGTGGTCTTTCTCCTACGATTGTAGCTCTACTTCCAAATTGGGCAGTACGTATTCTACTCTCATCATCATCATCATCATCAACATAACCCCAATGCCTCAGAAGAGGCTCTCGCCTAAGCGAGGTAAGGGTGGGTCGGATGTACGCAACTCTACCACTGTAAAACAGTGAGGTTGTTTCCAATTAACCCAAATGATGCAAATGCAACTGACCATCTGCGATTCCACAATAAAAGAAATGCATATCGTTTAAATAGTCATTTGATATAGTCCATGATGCTCCAAATGTCAAAAAACAACTTAATCTTTGACTTGACACAGTGGAAATGGACATGAGTACGTATTCTACTCTAATATTAGCAAACTTGATTTTCGTTTGAATTGAATGCTATCGTCTATGACCATATTTCTTGCATTAACTCCACTGTCAATTTTCAAATAAAGCTTCTCTAAAACACCACAATATTGCAATTTTATATTTTATTATTATGGAATCAAATGGAAGTATCTTTTGCCGATCCTAGAAGATCACAGGTATTTACATTAGGAATGCGTTACCATTGTCACATATATGATCGCTTCCACTAGTGCTTCAGAATAGTGATGCTTTCGAATTTGGACATGCTTAAAGAAATTCCCGGATGAATTTCTCATCAGCCCACTTATTTAAAGTTTAATTGCATCGAAAGAGTTCAGCCTTATTTAAAGTTAAATTAACAACAATTTGCTATATGTTGACGCTTAAAAGTCATTGTATTCAAAACCCTGATGCTTCTGTGAAAGAGAAAGTCATCAAACAACTAATTTCGTTCAGTGGTAAAGTGTTCCATGTGCATCTGTACTCTGATTTATTTACTTGCAAACGAATTGCTGCAGATCTTTTGTAGATAGAACCTATTTCAGGATTGGTTTGTTGTTACTAATGGTGTAATGTAGTCTAACTACACTTCCAATTACATTCCATTGTTTAGTTGAAAAAATGGTCACCCTAATCGCTATGTAATCAAATTATGGATGTAATCCTATTACACTGTTTCAATATAATTGGACCTCATTACCTTATTAAAAGTCGCAATCCAATTCCCCTACAGGAGAAATTAACTTGTTTCAATTTTACAAACATCACTAAAGATCATCTCGCCTTCAGAACTTGACCCATTACGAAGTTTGCTAGAGCTCCGGCAACTTCACAGTTGAAGGAAGTTCATCAACGTCAGCAAATTACTATGGAATTTTAAATTCCATTGAAAATTCATGTGATGAACTCCCTACTGTTGCCAAACAATGTAATTTGAATAAATGGAATAGAATCTTTTACCGTAATCACATTGTGCCATACCAAACACAGCCATGAAACTTCATGGCTATACCAACTTTTTAATCACCACATCTTCACCGACTTCTATTTCATGATTTGATATTCAGGTTTATTTTACAGTTTATGATAAGCTGAAAGCCCTGCTACAATCACAAGGTTGTTACTTTTCCAGTATTTCTTATGATTTTTATGTCTTTTCATTGCCCACCGATTACCTATTAACTTGTTAATACGGATATGCAGAGAATGGACATAATCATCTCTCTGTTGGTGCAAACGTGGTAGCTGCTTGTGGTGCTGGAGCTGCGACAGCTATTACAACAAATCCTTTGTGGGTTGTGAAGACAAGGCTGCAGGTGTGTCCCATGATGGTGTTGTACATTTTTATATCTTCTATTTACCTAAAATGTGAAACATTCTGAGACACTTTTATGTGAGAAATCCAACAAGCTTGATTTGGTTTATATTTTAAGTGATATGCTCATTTTATGTATACCTCATGCAATAAAAATATGGTAGTAATATGGTAAGTTGCCTGTTATTGCAAACTAAGTTAGTCAAATCAATGGCATACATGCGTCCGTAGATTGACCGAGCTAGGGGAAAAAAGAGGAAATTATTTTAATTCTAAGTAAAAAACGATTGTTATATAAGTGGATTAAATCCACAAATTATAGCTAGTTTCATTTTTATATCCGAGATATCTTTCAGATGCATGGACACCTGAAGTTGTATGTTGATTCATTAAAGCAGTATAATCTTACATCCCTAACAGCCCGAAGTTAGTGGTTAGTCGGTTAGAGATTAGATTGTGATATGTGTTGTATAACAATTATTCAATTAACACATCTCAGATAGAGCTGGTGAACACTTGCACAGAGACAAATTCACACCCTGACCCATACATAGTAGGAACTAAAATCTCTTCATTGTTCTTGTTTCCATCTGGAGCTATAGAGATCACTTTAGAGCTTCTGATGGCAAAGTAAGGTTGGAAGTTATTTTTCACGTAAAACATTGGTAATATGGTTGTCATTCCTTTAAATTTTTGATGTTTTTAAATGACCAATGTAACCTTGACCACAATTCCCCCCCCCCCCCCCCCCCCCCCCCCCAAATCATCGAATTATGCTCATCGCATCTCTTCATGTAAATATCTATGGGTCAATCGTAATTTTTCACTCTTTGATATTGTTATCTTTAGTCTTGATGTTTACTGAAAATAACAAATACAGCTCGATTCTTTTGAAATTGAAAGTCCTTTCTTTCTTGACTTACGGTTCTTATCATATGTTTTTATTTTTTAGACGCAAGGAATGAGGTCTGATATTGTGCCATATGGAAGCATTGTTTCTTCTTTGCAAAGAATTGCGCATGAAGAGGGAATCAGGGGACTATACAGGTATTGTCTCCCTGTTTACTGTATAAACATCAATTTATACTTATTTTTCCACACTTGCTGAAAGGCATGATGAGAATAGGTTGTTGGCTACAGTTTGTTTTATTTATTTGCATCTGCTTTTATTGATTTCGGAGGTTGTGGATTGAGCAATTAACTTTCTTCATTTTGTTTGCTGTAAAACAGTGGCCTTTTGCCTGCCTTAGCAGGGGTCAGCCATGTTGCCATCCAATTCCCAGCATATGAAAAGGTTAAAGATTACTTGGCTAGAAGAGGTAATGCAATATACTAATTCAAAACATGTCATTTTACATTTGTATGTAAAATGCCAAATCTTGCAGATAATACAACCGTAGAAAAACTCAGTGCGGGAAATGTAGCTGTTGCATCTTCAGTTTCTAAAATTTTGGCTTCCACAATGACCTACCCACATGAGGTAAGTTTCATGCCCAAGCTTATATGCAACAATTTGCATTTACATGCTACAATGAGACAGTGACCCCGGAGCTGATGGTGTTGCTTTTCTTATAATGGCACATCTTTATCTCGAGTCATGTGGCTTGATAGACAAAAGTATTTAAAAATGACACACCATGGTTACACACAGCTATGAGTCGACAAACTTCTGAATTTTGGGTGAAATCATTTCGCTTTTGAGATAAAATTTGTTCCACACATTTTTGGATAATCATGAAAGCTGTCAATAATTTGTTTTGGCTTGCTGTTCTCAAAAGTCCTACTGTGTAACCTATTAGAAGTTTTTTATCAGGTCGTACGGTCACGGCTGCAAGAACAAGGTCATTTCCGCAATATGGTTCAGAAGTACTCGGGGGTGATTGACTGCATACAGAAGGTCTTCCTCAAAGAAGGCATCGCAGGTTTCTATCGTGGTTGTGCGACCAATCTGTTGAGAACTACTCCAGCTGCAGTGATCACATTTACAAGTTATGAGATGATCCATAGGTTCTTGCAGCAGATTTTCACACCCGAACAGAATCATTAGGAACTTAGAGAGAGAACTAAGGAATCGATTTCCAGCCAATTGACCCGACCCAGGGAACTGTTGCTTGGTTTACATTTTTGCAATTTTTTAAAACTCAAACAAGGTGCTCAAGTTCTGATCGGAGTATATCTTTTACTTCGTTGGTTCTGAGTTCTGACCATATAAAGTGCATTTCGAGTTTTTTTTTCTTTTTTCTTTGTGTGTACTTAAATTTGTTCGCTAATCCGATATAAAGGGCTGTGGGTCTTATCAGATCATGATACTGACTCCGATGATAACAAGTAATTGTTTTTCTTTAAACAATGATTTTTTGGCTGTTGGCAGAAAATATATCATCATCAATTTTGTAGTGATGGCTAAATGGTTTCTTGGAATGTATGGCTTGTGAATTCATCCCTTCAATTCATCCCTCGTGCAATCTCTCCACAACAATCCACTTCAACCATATTAACGTCGCCTTTTATCTTTAAAACCAGCATTTTTATTCCTGAAAAAAAATTACGAGATGCTCACCGTAATTTTTTAATATAATAAAAAAAAAATTAAAAATTCGAAATTTAAGAATTTTTTTTTTTTTTTCCAAAACTAGGTGGATCGCGGGTGTGACCCGCGATCCGTGGGGGCACGGATCGCGGTTCCCACCCGCGATCCGTCCCTCCCGCCAAAAAAATTGTTTTTTTTAAATTGTTTTTTAATATAATAAATTGTTTTTTAAATCCGTCCCTCCTGAAATTTTTTTTTAATTTTTTTTTAATTTCTTTATTTCTGTTTTTCTTTTTTATTATAATTATTTTTAATCTTTTTTAAAATCTTTTTTTTCAAAATATGTTTTCTAATTTATATTATTTTTTAAAAATTTAAAAATTTGTTTTTAATTTTTTCAAAAATCGACCTCCAAATCACGTCGATAACCCGACGTATTGAATTGTTAGGGTATTTTATACAATAAAAAAACAAAATTTATTTGTCAGAATAATAAATTATTTGCAACTAAAAATTAAACAAACACTAAAACTAATTAAAACAAAAAATTGGTAACGTTGTCGAAAATTCGTAGGATGTACACACATTACAAACAGTTTTGGAGGTCGATACAGCAAAAAATTAAAAACACAATTAATTTTTTTTTAAAATAATAACAATTACAAAACATATTTTGGAAAGAAATATAATAAAAAAACTTAGTTAAAATGATTTAAAAAAATTCAAAACATAAAACACTACGACTAAAATCCGTGATTTTATTTATTTTCTTTTATTGTTTTTGATTTTTTCGGTTTTCTGTTTTAGTTTTTTTTTCTTCTGTTTTTCTTTTTTATTTTAATTATTTATAATCTTTTTTAAAATCTTTTTTTTTCAAAATATGTTTTCTAATTGATATTATTTATTAAAAAAATTTAATTTTGTTTTTAATTTTTTCAAGAAACGACCTCCAAATCACGTCGATAACTCAGCGTGTATTGAATTATTAGGGTATTTTATACAATATAAAAACAAAATTTCTTAGTTAGAATAATAAATTATTTACAACTGAATATTAAACAAACCATAAAACTAATTAAAACAAAAAATTGGTAACGTTGTAAAAAATTCGTAACGTGTACACACATTACAAACATTTTGGAGGTCGATACAGCAAAAAATTAAAAACAAAATTCAAAATTTTTAAAAATTAAAAACAATTACCAAACATATTTTGAAATATATATATATATAAAACATAGTTAAAATGATTTGTAAAAAAACAAAACATAAAATCAAAAACAATAAAAGAAAATAAAAAAGTCACGGATTTTGATTTTTTTAAAATCGTTTTAACTATGTTTTTTATTATATTTATTTTCAAAATATATTTTATAATTGTTATTATTTTTTAAAATTTTTTAATTGTGTTTTTAATTTTTTGCTGTATCGACCTCCAAAAATATTTACAATGTGTGTACACCCTACTAATTTTTGATAACGTTTCGAATTTTTTGTTTTAATTAGTTTTAGTGTTTGTTTAATATTCAGTTGTAAATAATTTATTAATCTGGCTAAAAAAATTTGTTTTTTTATTGTATAAAATACCCTAACATTTCAATACGTCGGGTTATCGACGTGATTTAGAGGTCGATTATTGGAAAAATTAAAAATAATTTTAAAAAATTTAGAAAAATAATATAAATTAGAAAACTTATTTTGAAAAAAAAAGATTTAAAAAAAGATTACAAATAATTACAATAAAAAATAAAAACAGAAAAGAAAAAACAAAATCAAAAAATCAAAAAAAAAAAAATTTTTTGGCGGGTCACATCCGCGATCCATCTAGTTTTGGAAGAAAAATTTTTTTTTTTCCTAAATTTCGAATTTTTAAATTTTTTTTTATTATATTAAAAAATTCTCGTACTTTAACTGCTGTAGACAAGAAGTCCGAATGCTCATCATTCTAGAAAGACTTGGTCCGCAGATGAGAAGACGAATACGAGAAGCCAATGAAATGAGTCTATGCGGATGAGTCGTAGCAAGGTGAGAAGTCTTCTGATGATATTCTGAAATCCATGGAGCCAACACCAGACCATTTTTTTTATGAATCAGCCAGGAGCTACAATTCACATACACAATTTTCTGTCTGGTGCAAGATAGAAGACCTCAGGACTACTTGATTATGTCCCTCAAACGTTATTTTCAATTATCACTTAACTTATATACATGCTTAGCCCCAAGGCTAAAAATATTTAGGAGAACTGCATTACTTGTCAACTTGAAGAGCTCTCTGACCTCGTCAGTACATTGAAGATCTAAAGGAAAGTCATGCCTTTGGCAATAACCTTTTTTTCTTCTTCCAAACTGCATTCTTGTAGGTCTACCTGCACAACCAAGACACTAGTATGTGAGCAGGATTCAGTTGTAAACAGAAAATAAACAGGATTCTAACCCACCTGACTTTGAAAGAGGATATTGAAATGAACTCAATTTCCATTTGCCACGGAACAGGTAAGCAACCCGTTGGACGACCAATCACGTGAGAGGACTCAAGCTACTTCTAGCTTGAGGCTTCTATAGGAACTTGTTCTTTAGTTTTTTCCTCAAGGCTCCTCTGGAACATCCAGGAGTCAGTTGAGTAAACTACAAGATTTGCAAAAATGCAGGAACATAAACTTACTATTTTTAGTTTCAGTTCCTGTATTGACTTCTCTCTCCAATGGGCAAAAAACTTGAGCGACTGAGAGAAGATAGAACAGTAATATTTGACTGGGTAAGCAATGGTGGAGATTTAGTCAAGTTAAAACTGCAAATGACAAAAATTCTCAACGTCTTACCCCTCGTCTTTGAAGTTCAATTGATCGCTGAAGTGCTTGTCTTGTTGATGGAAGATTGGTTGGAAAAATAGTGGGAGGTGGTTTATAGTTCTTTCCACGATAAAGAATTATAGCATGCCCTGTTCTCAGTTTCTCTATTGTGACCAATATCCCACCACTCTCAGCTTCCAAAACCCCTGCTGTACCCATAACTTGTGAATATCGAGTCTGCACTGTGACAACCTTGACGAGCTCCCTGTGTTTCCAGTGGAGGTGTATGCTTCCGATGATGCCATCATATACGCCTCGTCGACCTGCAAATGCATTACACATTTTTATCATGATACGAACACGAAGCAAAACCTTTGAATGGATTGTTAGAGATTTACAAACCCAACATCAAAACATCTTTCATTTTTAGACCGATCTTTTGAAAGGTTCTCCTTTCTTCTTCAGTGAGCATTTCATGGTCAACGGCCTGTTCTGAAGGTCTCCAAATGGCATTGAGCTTCATCAACTCTTTCTCCGATTTTTCTATTTTCAACTTCATCTGTAGGCAAATGTTATACATTATGCTACCATTACTAAAAAAGTGAAATCACTTGTAGGACATTATACAATGTTATAGGTGCTCAGGTCTTACTAATGAAAGCTGATACTCCTGCTTCTTCAGCTCCTTTCCGAGCCTCTCCTTTTCAGCGATCAGTCTGACCTTTTCATCATTTACATTTACTGCAGAACTGTAACTTATTCGAATACTTTCAAATTCGGTATAAGATCCAACACTATCAGTGTTGCTTAGCGTGTCATAATAGGGATGAATCAGTTCAACTGCCTTTCCCCGAGCTTGTTCCTCATATGAGTAAATTTTTTCGAGTTGTGATTCTCTTTCAAAAACTTCACTTGCAACTCCCTTAGGAAGAAAATCTTTACCTCTATAGAGTATGATGAAGAACTTGTTCCGCAATATGAGGACACCCCCAGTAAGACACTGCACAATGAGACTCTACATTAACATATGAAAATTCTGAGACAAAGCTCAACATATTTCTAGTGGAATCCAATCTGTCAAGAAATGAAAACATCACTTCAGTTTGCAAGCTATCTACACTACTAGGAAACATAACTTTTGTCGAGTTACAAGTCCAACCAGCAATGAAGTAATTATACTTGTAACAGTAATCTTCAACTTTAAGCACTTAAGATTTTCAACAATTGTCTGTTCCTGTAGTTGTCAAATACCTGAACATTAAAATTAAAAATTACCTTCAGCTCGTCTGCCATTAATGCGTTGTTTGTATTGGGAATTCCCCTCTTTATTGCAATCTTTGCTATGACACTTTTCTCCCATAATTTTAAAATGGCAGCTGCCAAGCCCTGCAACTTGGTATTTTTCCCTTTTTACAGAAGACAAGACACAGCAATTAGGATCCTGAAAATAAAACATTATTATTATTGCTAAAGAATAAATTATCATCACTGTACAAGGTGATGCAGCAGAGGAACTGAAACACAAACAGCATATCAAGAATTAAAAGCCACCAAGTTGTGAAACTGCAGAAAATATAGCTCGTAGGCCAATACCTAGTGCAAAATGAGTTGGTAGCGGACGAGCTAACTTTCTCAAGTATGTTAGTTCGGCATCTGCAAGTCTTAATTTCACGTCACCAGGACACCGCCTATCAGGTGGTTTATAATTTGGAATGACTTCTGGGAGCAAGTCAGCATCAACAGGCAATGGCTTAGGCCACCACCAGTCAATAAAACGAGGACCCAAGCCGTCCAGCAATCTGTCTGCTTCCCTTTCATAAAGAGTTCCGGTTACTGATTCCACGTCTTCAATTACTCCAGTTACTTCAGAACTACTACAAGATGGAGAATGCTGCTCACGGTCTTTCCTTAGATGTCTAAAAATTTCGCTGCCGAATTCTGATACACGTAAGGCATCTACATGCCCATTATCTAGAGAACCTTTACATGATGGCTCCTTACACTCAATTGCAACCGAAGCCAGTGTAGATTTGGAAGCCTTTAGGGACCCATCTCCCCTGTAAACAACGAGAGCATCATTCTTCTTCCAAACTACTAATCCACCAGTCTTAGTCTGCTCCGTAAATGAGCGCAAAAATTAGATTGCAAGTCATTGGACTAGCAAATCCAACAATCAATAGTAAAATGTACAAAGCAGCGATACATAAATTAACATCTTCCTCAAATATTCGATTGAGAAAAGATTCACGGGAATGGTATCAACATAAATGTATATATTTGAAGAATCTAACTTGATAACCATTACAAGTTGCCAATTTTACTAATTATACAACGGAATCATGTTCAAGAATAATTAAAGGACTGGCATTTCTCTGGCTTGTTAGAGAATTTTTAGCTACGAAGCAGTGCCTCTTTTTCCGATATTCTTTAGTTATTTAGTTCCCATGGAAGTGAATCTAAGGGTGTATACTTTAACTTCGGTTAATTAAAGTAAATGCAACAATTGCCAACAGGAACTTAGTGAGGATGAAGAATGAATTCTAATTTAGGATGTTGTATCTAAAATCATGAAATCCAGTGTTTTCCGTTTTACATTTTCTTCAATTACTGCAAACATGAGGATCAAGTTAACCACATTGCAGAAACAAAATCAATAACCAAAACTCACCTCTAAGATCTCCCTAGCACGGTCCATATTCCGCCGCAACGGCTCCACGAACCTCACCATAACCAACTCCTTCCTCCTCCACCCCCTCCTAATCTCCTCCACCACAGAGTCGGTAACCCCGGCCTTCTTCACCTTAACCCAAAACTTAATCCCCTTCGCCTCCTCCCGCAACCCTGTCAAAACCTCATCCGAAAGCTCCATTTCGGCCAAAGTTCTCGCCTTTAATTTCTTTTCCCTCCTGAAAACCATCTTCCTCTCAGCCACCACCCACGGCAACTTCTTCCTATTTCCCTCTAACTTTTCCCCTACAAAAAGATCAAACAGAGGCTCCTCCTCCTCATCCACCTTAAACACACGTTTTTGAGCTAAAGATTCAATCTTTTTCGAATTTTCTCCAATCTTTCCCTCCTTATGCACCTCAAAGACACTTTTTTGGGCCAAAGATTCAATATTTTTTGATATTTCTGCAGAATCCCCACGTTTTTGGGCCTCTAGAAGTTTGAGATTGGCGAGCTTTCGGATGATGTGGTTGACGGCGAGGTTGGTGCGGCCGCGGTCGACTCTGGCGGTGAGGTCGTTGTCGTCGTGGTGGTGGTCTCGGGGTTTGGGTTTGGAGGAGGAAGGGAGGAGGAGAGGGGTGGTCATCCAAGGCGCGGTGGGCATCTTGACGAGGTCGGGTTTGGAAGAGGAGGAGGAGGAGGCGTGGATGGTCAAGACGAAGGTCGTCGTCGCTACTGCTGTTGACGCCATTTCTAGGGTTTCTGGGAAGAAGAAGAAGATGATGAAAGAAGTGAAAGGTTTTGTGGACTCTGGAAGTGACAAGTGTTTCTTTAACTGTATATGCACTTTAGATATTATTATTTTGTTTTATATATATTTGGTTATATATATATATATATATATATATATATATATATATTTTCTAGTAAGCCCAAGATTTAATTTTTCTAAATTAAACTCCCACAATATCCACCACTCATTTCAAATTTTAAGGTAAATTAAGAAAAAAACGGTAATAAATGCTGAGATTAACTGCAAATAAGATCTAATGGTGAGATTGTATGGGACTTAAAATAAATTTGATGAGTCATGTACTCACTAGAGTCTGACTCTATATATATATATATATATATTTATTTATTTGCACTTAGGAATAATATAACTGTTGATGGATTAATTAGGTGCTAATTACATGTAATTACCTCTTCAAATTGTTATGTTTGTGTATTTATTATATAGTTCAGGGTTTAATTTTTTTTAAAAGTAATCATTTTTTTAATATTTTGGCTATATATTTTCCCTACGAATTAACGAGTCGTTACGAGTGACGTTGGTTTGATTACTTTATGATTTATGAATGATAATAATAGTTATGTAATGGAATGTATAATTTGTTAATACATATTTTAAGCATTAGAAACATCGAGATCTCCACTCTAATTATGTTACCTCAAAACACTTCCAAACTACAGCTCTCACCAAATCTGGATCCAAAAATAGTGAAAATAAATGAAGAGCATGAAAAGTTGTGTTTCTTCTAAAAAAATATTTTGATAAACATGATCTAAATAGAAAACAAAATAAATGTTATTATGATTTTGCTATAAACAAAACATGCACTTGCCAGACTCTTTTTTCTTTTGCCTTCTGCCAAAAAAAAAAGAAACAAAAAAATGTTTTTTTTCCTTCCCTTTTTGTCTTCAGGTAGTTAAGTTAAGGTTTGATTGTATTTCTTGTTCTCTGATCAATTTCTGGCGTAAGTCAAGTAAAAGTACGAATTTTACTTAATTCTAGGAACTCATGTATAACCAAGAATTTTTCGTTTCCTATTAAGGAGCAGCTAGGCTAATTAACATCAATTAATGTAATCAGATAGATTGAGATTAAAACCTAGTAGACCTTAAGTTAGTGTGTGGTAGCTGGATATAGTTGAACCATCAACCCAACTTGAAATTTACAATCGATTCCTTGATTAATTTTATATAAACATGTAATACTAAATTTATCCAACAGAATTTCAAAAACCCATGAATTGATTGGAGAATTGCAACAACTTGTCCAACGATGTAGATTTGAACTTCCTACCAAATAGGAAGCAAAGAGTGGAGTTGACTCCATTGTAGGTGCAATTCCTCCCATCTCTCATTCTCTTTAAGAGCTTTACGGTTGTGTTCGACTCTCCAAAGGTTGTAGGGTGAGCCGACCGCTTCGGCCATTCGACCCAAGTGATGCTCCGGTTGGCATTGTTTTTAGAGAATTTTATGTTCACAAACGTAGGAATGTAGTGCTCATCTGCGCAACAAAAGCGTCGACAATGTCTAGCAAAGACTAAGTAGTACGTATCATCAGTCACTATATCCATGGCGAGTTGTCTGTCTACCTCAAACCATTGTGAACCCTTTCTCCATTGGTTGAGATGGATTTGGGGTCTCATTTGGGGTGAGTAGCGCCCGAGACCATATGGACCTCGATCATTATACGACTCCACAAAAGTAGTTGTGGAATTGATCAAGTAGGAATAAATGGTGGTGAAGTTGTAGAGAGGGATACATGACTCCGACAGCAAGACGAAGCGTTTGTTGGAGAGGTCTAGGAGAGCATTTGCCAAAAGACGACGCTCCGCCACTACCATATTAGGGTTTCCCCACTGCACAACCTACAATTAAAATTTATTTTAATTTGCACGTATGAGATTTTTATAAAAGACACAACATGTTAAGATTAAGATCTATGATTTGAATTTTCCATTATATTAAAAATACATATCATGTTTAAAGAAATCAACCTAGCTAACTTGTCTCTCACACGTAAATGGATATCATTCAAGTAAGAACAAATTAATCACAACACTAACCTGGCTGGGAATTCTTCGACCGCGAAAAACCGACCCCTCGAACTCCGACCCATTATACGACGGATCCGGATGCACATAAATCGAATACAACCCTTCATTCCCCTTGAAAAATCTCTCCCACAAAGGAGCCAAAGGGAGAGAACCTCTAGTCAAAAACATGAAAGCCACCTTTGGGGTTTGACGGAGACGAAGATTTCCGGCAGACAACACTCTAGAAGCCCACCACATCAACTCCTTGTCGGTCATGTTGTGCATGGACGTTGCACTACTTGGTTCAACTTCTGATGTTATAACCATTGGTGAGATGAGTTTGAGATTGGCATTGGATGTGATATCAAGAGTTAGTGTGAGAATTACCAAGATGAGGAAGTAAGGAAGGAAGTAGAGGATGAGGTGAAGGTGGTCTAGTGTTTTCATGGTTAGTTTGTTGTTTGTTGTTGGTTAAGTTGAAGGTGTTTTGTAATGTGAAGTTTGGAGAAAGGTGGTGGTATTGGTGACTTGTTGCGAACAAACAAAAAACATTGGAGCATATGATAAGCATATATATCCCAACAAGCTAATGCTCAGTGTTAAAGCTAGCTCTAATGTTGACAAGCCAACTTTATTAACTTCTCATACTAAACCAAGAAATAATTAGAGGTAATATACTACTTTAGGAAATTATATTATTACAACTTCAACATAGACTACATGTCTTATCGCTTGTGTGTTTGTGGTTGTGGTAGTTGGAAGCTGGTTAGCCACTTCGGTTGAGATGTTTGGACTTTGAATGAATGAAAATGAGACATGAGAGAAATCATATTTACATGCGTACTAAATTCTAATTTGGCGGATGAATGATTCATAACTACCATCTTCCCTCTAATTAAAATCTCAACTCACCAAAAAGGAAAGAAAGGTTGTTCTAACAAATAACCAGACAGGAAGCTTTCTCAGACTTCAACTCTTCAGTGCTTTAAAATTGATATTTCAAGAATATAAGGCATGCATAAATATTTTTGCGACATACTCCTATCTGAATTCTAATGATTTGGGAGCTAATCTCAACAAAGGCCCCAAAGTGCTCCCATCAAACTTCCTAGCAAACAAGAAACAAACCGAGTTCGTATCATACAATTTGTTGCTCCGACGACCGCCCCTCATCCTCCCGACCAACCACTCCGTCACATCTCTCCCCCTGAATGTCGTAGGGTGGGACCCAACTCTCGACCAGTCGACCCAAGTCAAGCTCCTCCCGGAGTTCATCCACGGATGGACCTTCTCCACCCATGTCTGGAGGTAGTGCTCGTTGACGTAGCAAGGCGGGCGACAATGTCGCCGAAAGAGGAGGAAATACTTGTTTTCTTTTACAACTTCCAATGCAAGGTGGCGGTCGACTTCGAACCACTGGGACCCCTTGCGCCAGTCTCCAGAGGTGACGTGGGGATGCATGACTGGGTTGTAACGTCCACGTCCAGTGAGACGGGGGACGTCGGAGGAGTGGATGTGGGAGAGAAGGGAGGTGGTGAGGTGAGAGTAAATGGTGGAGAAGTTGTACAAAGGGATGCATGACTCCGAGAGGAGGACGAAACGGTGGTTGCATGGGTCAGCTAGGAAGGCGGTGGCGAGGAGGCGGCGTTCTGCAGCGACAACCGAAGCCTGGCCCCATTGCACTGGCTGGAGTCGGAGTGATAATTAAAGATCAGCCATTTGGTAGTCCACCTCTATACAAACATGAGATGTATAATCTGTATTCCAAACTACCATGAAGGATTTATACAATTCCATAAGAAATGACAAATTCTCAAACCCGAAGTTGAAAATTTGAATACAATCTCGACTTAAACTAAAAAGGCATCCAAATGCAACCACAAAATACCCCTTAAGATGCCCAAAAGATAATTAACCTCGACTTGTATATCCAATAACGTTTCTATGAAGTGGTTGAAAAAAAAAATGTAATATAACCAAAGGGTTGGTTAGACTTAATGAGCTCTTAGATATCACTGTACCAAACCATTGAATTCAAGTGACACATCCTAAAGGAACAGAATTTTTTCCTGCCAAAGGATTAATCATTAAAGTGAAAGCAATATAAATAGACCACTACTTTCTTTTAGATAATAAATCAAATAGAGCAGTGGCTTTGCCTGTGAAGGAAACTCCATTCTATAAACAGACCTACATGTGAACAATGGATGGTCTGAGCCATGCCACTCTGCTTATACTATTAACGCCAATACCAACTCAGCAACCACATGGTTTCACTTTCAATTTCATTAACGTCCACATGAAGCCACTGCTATCAAAACTCTACAACATTCCTCATTAAGCAAAATAAGATATCATGTTAATTAGTGAAGGATTTGAATACTTAGAGCATTGATAATCACTTCTTCGAAGCAAATTCATAAAACCAGTGTTCCAAAGTGGAGCGTTCTGAAACCGGTATCTGAGAGTAGTCTCTCTACGTAAGTAAAGTTGCATCTTATTAACCTAACCACCAGAGTGATGCTTCTAAATATCTAGGGTAAAAGGATGTAGCATAATGTGCTTGTAGAACTAAGAGTTCATCAAATGACATGCTTAGACCTAAAACGTGTGAATCAGAACTCCGAAGAAAATACCACAATACGGATGTTTTGCATAACCGACATTGTGATCCCCTAAGAATGAACTCCACTTGCAGGCCTGTCCCCTAAAAATAAACTTGTTTTAACTTAAACACAAAGCGGATTATCGTTTGATGTGCTCATATTTCTGTTCATAGATGTACGGTGACTGTGGGAGCATCCTAAGCTTGTAATCTAGAGAATGGAGAATAAGGTTGAACTGACCTTGCTGGGTATACGAGTGTTGAAGAAGACTGAAGTCTCTGGTGGCTCTTCCTTGTAGTCCGGAGAGGAGTGGAGGTAAATAGAGAAGTACCCATTGTGGCCACCGAAGAACCTTTCCCATAATGGCCTCAAAGGCATCCTCCCTTTGGTTAAGAACATGAACGCCAATTTCTTCCGCTCACATGTCACCATGTGTGGTGATGACAGGGAAGCAAGTCTCAATAACTCGACATCATCGTAATCATCATTCCCGGCAGTGCTAGAATGGAAGAGAGTGGCGCAACAAGATGAAGCAAAACTGTTGTTGTGGGTGATGTCATTCTTACTTTGTAGAGGAAAGAGATCATCGGAAGGCAAAGGTTTCATGTATAGGAGGCAGGAGAACAGACTGAAGAGCATGGTGGCAACTGCGAGGGAAAGGCACAAGAAAGAGGTGGGTTTTACTGGCATCTGAGAAACTAGTACTTCTTCCTTTATGTTGTTCACCTTACCCGCAAGAGTGAACATTTCCAGGTTATAACATAAGGGAGACCAGAGCTACAAAAATATTGTGCAACTGCAAGATAATCCACATGACTTTGTAGATGAACTACGGAAGTATGATGAGAACCTTTGATAGATATGGAATGTTGGTATGCAGGGAATTTATTGCCCCTTTACTGAAGTGGCTTGCCTGCAAAAATGGGGGTCATGAGGTTTTGGAGTTGGCTAATGTTAAGTTCATGCCTCGTGCCATTTTATTGGAAGGTTTCCATGTAACTGTTCTGGACATGTAACTGCTAAAATGCAAATGTTTTATAAATAATGAAAATGATTAAAAACATACTAGTCTCAAAAGCTAAATATTAGTATAGAAGGGAATAAGTATGAAGTCGTGATCATAGACAGATATATTACCTTTTTAAGGAGGTAGGAGCACAGACAGAGATTGATTCCCGGAAGCATAACAAATTAGGATGCTACATATTTAACAGCAAAGAAATGGTTAATTTGGATAATCATTCTTTTTCAGATACAGAACTAAAATGCAATGGAGGCATTACTTCACAAACTAGTAGGAAGAGTATAAGAACTTGTTATTAATCTAACCAGCGAACCTGCAAACAAGAAATAACAGCTAACCAGCAAGCAAGTACAGTACCTCGTAAGGTCTTATATCTGAACAAGATGTAAAACATGAGTTTGCAAAATCATTCGTTGTCAAATTTTTTGTACATTCAAGTACTAGACAAGCATCTTGATGAAACTGTGGATTTTCTTGATAATATTAGGCAAGAAGGTTACTCGGAACAGCCCTGGTACAGGGAAGATCACTAGAGCCACTGCTAACAACAAAATCAATAGTGCCGATTTCTACTTGTAAAACAAACTCTTCGTTTCAGGTAACTCCATAACCACGGTGAAAAGAACTGCAGGCGGCACGAGGCTTGCCACTTTGAGATTGAAAACTCCTGCAAAATGCATGCTTGTGGTTTACTCGACAAGAAAAAGGTAGGTCAAAGTCTTTGTTTTAACTTGCCAAAAAAAGTCTCTGTTATAACTTATAGGCTGAAAAGCTTATGCAGGGAGAACATGATTTTTACTAAAAGCAGGATCCAATAGTCACATATATAATGAATTCCAAACAATGTTCGTAAAATAGAATTATTCTCGACAATGATACACGAGTCATTTCACTACAGTGGAACTGTTTTTCTACAACCGAAGAGAGAAAATTATTAAATTTCTACATTAATTCTTATTCCCATCTCACTGCATTGATGAAATGACTGTGTAGAGGCATTACAGAAAAATATACTTGTACAAGACAGTTGAACAATCTTGAGCTCTAGATATTTGCCTTTCCAATGGCAACTGTGCCAAGGAATTCATTGTGGCTGCAGTAAAAATTGTCTAAGGAGAAATCCTGCACAGTCGAAAAAAATACCAAGTAAAATGAAAGTCTTAAAATCTTTTCAATGTACTACGAAAACAACCTCAAAATACCATTTCGATAGCTTATGTTCCTTTCCTTAGCACAAATCGAGAACAGATGGAAGAAACTCTCAAGGGAAAGATGAGGAATCTTCAGGCAAAGGAAACCAGTATCCAGGAAACACATTAAGAAAAAAGTGAAGGTTCTAGTCCTCGTAATGAAATCACAATATTTTAACTCCTACACCACACAAATCCCCTATTCTGTTCAGCAGTGTGCTCCCAATGGTATCCAAACAAAAGAATGTGCCAAAGTGCTTGCTTTGAGCTCTTGGCGTATATGCTTAAATCCTTAAACTTTGAATTTACACTACATCTCCTTTTCACAAGGGTCAGGTGAGATTTAAAATTATATCCATTATATTCAGAATAATAATAATAATAAAGCCACCTCTGGGCATTTGATATCTAAGCCTTTCCACCTTCAAATCATATGGCTGAAATCTCCTACAACATTTTGATCTTTACACGAGATTTAGCACAATAAGATAGGGTACGAGATCATTTGAGCTGTTTTTTTTATCAGTATCATTTGAGCTGATAATACAAACTTAATCCCAAGTAACATGGTGTCATGGTGAGCTGATGTTACAAAATAAATCAAGTGTAGACCAAAAGCAGGCATCATTTGATTCTAGAATATGGTATGGCTTTTTTACAAGCATAGTACCTCAGGCAATTTATTCTGGTAGGCCAAGTGTTCAACATGAAGTCTCACGTTCCACGAGGCTGGAAGCCAAAGTTTGGAATCAACATTAGCATATGCTTTTGAAACTACATCAAACAATGTTGTGGCTCCACTCTCTATGATTTTCAAGATGGATACTTCTCGATCTCTGCGATGCCTATGAACAAACCATCATTCCAGAGAGAACAATGTCTTACCATCACAGGTTATAAGTAATGCAGAAAACATTAGAGTGAAAAAGAGAGAAAAACATTGAGGAAGCTTTTCTCCAGAACTCAGAATAGAACGTATACACCAACTTATGGACCTTTTGTTATTTATAACAAACTAGGAAGTGCATTATAATCAAGATTGTTAAGTAATAAATATAATCTAAAATTAAAGCATCTAAAATTTATACTAGTCCAAGAAGCTGTCAGACCATTTTCAGTCCAACGAGTGGATCATATCCATAAATAGAAGCTTCAAGATGCAAGTGAAGGGATGGCAAGTGCAATGTCTCGAGCCCCTGCAACTCATGGCTGCTTAGGTATCATTCACCATTCAAATATCTTGTACTTTAATTTTTGGTACTTGGTAGCATGATGACTGAGATACTTTGTACAACCCTATTGAAATAATTCTAGAAAACTAGGATAAGAACTAATATATGCAAGAAGTTCATGAGTTCATACTTGAGGTATCCACACAGCATTTGCTTTGGCCAAAGGTTGAATCTCCCATGCATGGGAATAACGACATGTGGAGTGAGCTCCAGAAATCTATAAGTTGATTCAAAATAGTCCTGCATAACCAAATGATCAATCACAGCTTTTATTTTGTCAGGAAGTAATTAATGACAGCTCTTTCTACCTACTAATAATTGTGAGAATTGCTGGAAAAGAAGGTTTTAAGAGTAATAATTTATATCATTTGCCTACATGAATTCTAAGATACAATGTTCTACTGAAAAGGATAGGTAAATGAATGCTACCATTAGACGAGAGGCAAACATAGTAGGAAGTTGTTGCACTTCTGCAACATCATCTTATATTTCAGACCATAAATTGCATTGACTAGCAACAGACTGATATTCTTGTAAACAAAAACAGCTTCTTGGACCAGAATGTCAACGACTATCATTATCATTATCAGAACAACAAAAACACAAAGTCATAGTAAAAGTTACTCAATGGTTAAAATCAAATTCTTGCTTGCTTCAAGAGAATTTAACAGACTTGTAGAGATATTTAAAACTACTATTATTATGCTATGCTATCACTGTACAATGCAGAGAATTGTGTAAAGTAAACATGGAGCTGTTATTTTCATAGAATCAATTATAACTAAGAAAAAGTAAAGCTAATGCTTTCCAAAAAGTCCGAGGACTTAACAAAAGATGGGTGAAATTCACCTTCATGTTCCCACCAGCATTAGCATCTAACAGTGCACTACCTTGCCTGCAAAGTAAATGTATTTGGAAATCGTAAGGGATAGTATGAAAAACGGAAATGTGATAAACAACTTTATAATTCCAAAGAGACCTACCCAACACAATGATCTCCAACAACAAGTGAATTTGTGTTGACATGAAGAAATGCTAGGTGACCATCAGTATGCCCCTGAACAATTAAAGGATTGAAGAACCCCATGAGAGTGAATAGACAGTTCACGAAATTATTAAAAAGGCAATTAAATGAAGATTCATCTTATAAAGAGGAGCTAGTGATAAGAAATTCTGAGACTCATATGGGTACTTATTTGAATCAAATAGGGTATGTTGCTTTGTGAACCTTGGAGAGATTAGGCTGACTACCCTTTCACCCTTAGGTTCTAATGACACTAGATAGTGAAAACGCAAGCTTTACCAAAGCGTTTGAGAATCTAGAAAGAGCCCTTCTAGGTAATTGTGACAGTGTTATAGTCAATAAGTCAAAAGTCTTCATTTTGCATGAGAAGGACAAGAAGAGGAATACCTACTGCAAGTACACCAAACACCTGGTTTGAATGGAAATCATGGAATGCAGTTGTTTAGATGTGCTAACCATCAGTAGCCTGATTGTCAGTACAGTTAAAAGAAAGATGTCCTACATTGGAAATCCAAGTGCACCATCAACATTTTCTCCTTTCATTTCGCATGCGTATAAAGGGATTGTGGGGGTGGTTGGTCACTTGGTTGAGTTGCAGAAGGTCCATAATATTAGCCTACCAATCTAGTCTTTAGGATTCAAAACATAGTCAAGCAAAACCAATATCGTACCGGGGAGTAGATAACTTCCAAAGTTTGGCCCCCAATATATAGCTTTTCACCACCAAAAACTGGTAACCTACTAAGAGCCCATTTATCTGTAAAAAATAAATTAAAATATGTAACTATGACAAATCAAGTAGGTTTACATATTGCTTAGGAGGTGGAGCAACTAAAAGAAGAATATAAGGGCATGCGAAATTAATCATCAAGCAGTCAACCAAATGAGCATTTCAGACCAAAAAAGAGAGTAGGTTATGACCCACCTATGAGGACAACAATGTCAACCTGGGTTATAGCAACAACTTAACATCACAACAAAAACTTAACATATATATAGTAGAATATACTGGCTGATTATGGTGATGAAGCCTACATATAATGTATTTGAAGACATGACCACAGAACAAGATAAGAAGAATATTCAATTTATGATTCCATGAAACATTTTCTTTAACCACATTCACGTTAGTCATAGAATTAGGTCAGGGTGGATGAAATGGCGGCAAACATCAAACATCTCATGTGACAAGAAGGTCCCTCTCAAGTTAAAAGGAAAATTTTATAAGACCACTATAAGACCTACAATGTTGTATGGAGCGAAATGTTGGGCTACGAAAAGACAACATATGCAAAAGATGAGCGTGATTGAAATGAGGATGTTGCGGTGGATGTGTGAACATATGTAGATGGATCGGATTAGAAAGGAAGAAATTCACGAGAGAGTTGGAGTTGCCCCAATAGAGGAGAATCTTATACAACACATGTTGAGATGGTTTGGACATGTAAAAAGAAGACTTACATAGACACCGGTTAAAAGGGGAGTGTTGAGCCATGATGAAGACATAAAAAGAGGGATAGACAGACCAAAGTTAACTTGAAGAAGTGGTTAAAAGAAACCTAAAAGATTGGAATATCCTAGGAATTTGGCGTTGGATAAGAGTGTATGGAAGAAAACTATATGTTGTTTTAAACACATTCACATGACATGCACCCCAAAATCATTGGCAATTCTAAAACCTGAATCTGCTATGATAAATTGATAATGTTGGAGTAATAGTTGGAAAAACAATATTTAATTAACAGTTGAATAGAGGGTTCTTTCCAAAAAAGAAGTTGCACAGAAAGAACTTAAGCCAATAACTTGGCATTCACCATATCATTGTGAGGTTGACCTTAGTCAAACATTAGATCCCCATTATTTGCCAACAAAAGTTAAGATTGGTAGGAAGTTGAAGTTAATTCTGGCATCTACTTACTGTCCTTGATAAAAATATAAAATATATGAGTCATCCATCATGTCCTCCACATTGGTACGTTAAGAGGCAACTTAAAAGCCTGATCATGTAGTGGACGGGCGAAGAATTATCATATTAATTTCAATGTAAAGGAACAATAGTGCAACCCCTCCTAATTTTTCTGGTATCAGTCAAATTCATGATGACCAACCATTTAAATTTCTTGCTTTGGAATTTGGCGTCTTCCTTTCCTTCTGTGTGTTAGCTAGTACCAAATTAGAAAGTAGTCATCAATAAGCCAGGTGTCCAAATCAAGATCTAAAAGACTTGATAAACTAAATACAGAGATTCTAAAACGATATCCAAGACATGCCAAGAGAGAGTTTTTAATGATGTAACCTTTTCCTATGTGTGCCATTGTTTTCTCATGAGCTACTAGAACAGCATCAGGATTGGATCTCTGGACAGCCAAAAGACCTGAAATAGACATGGTAAATAATCAATTTTTGTTGCTACAAAGGCAATACCGAAAATTGGTTAAAAATATTATGTTACTTGATGCAGCCAAGTAATTACACTGGGTAGCAATGATGTATTAAGTTGGACTGATTTTAAAATGACAAGCTAGAGTCAACAAGCTAAAAGAAAGATCTTCAGAACATAAGGGAGGTGATCACTCAGATCAACTTAAAACCGAGCGTACCGTCAATGTGATCATGGTGATGATGTGTCACAAACACAAGCAGTTTTCTTGGAAGTGCAGTTATAATATCTTCCAGCTGAGTCAAGTGAATGAAAACAGCTTTACCAATAGATGTAGCATGGCAAAAATTAAAAAACATGGAAAAAAAATAATGCACGTCTATGCAAATGTAGCCTTACCCCCCAACTTACAAAGTAACAAGTTGCTTGCTTGTATAAAAAACAATTCAGTGATAAAAGTTTACAGACCATACCTGAAAATGGAATTCAGAACAACATCCAGGATCCATCACCAAGGAATCACCACAGGCAACAAAACTAGAATCTTCAGTAGAATTTCCAACATGATCTGGTGCTACTACGACAAGATTAGTTGTCCAAAAAGGTTTTGCTGTTTTGCTCCTCATAGGTATAACTGCCACTCCAGGAGGATATTCCTGAGCAAAAACCAAAAAAAATACATTTATAATTGGAAAATTTTGTCAAAATATCATGAGAAAAAAAACAAATTGGAAGAATATAATGTTGGGAAAGTTATTTGGCAAAATATGAGGCAAATAAACTACCCCTTCTTCCCCACCAATTCAGTTTCCCAAAGGTCGGAGAAGGAGCAGCGTAGGGACGGTGCAGGCACGGCGGAGATATGGTATCGGTTATATTTCTAAGAAAAAAATGACTATTATGGTATCGGTTATATTTCTAAGAAAAAATAGCCTCCCTTGCTTGGGTTTATGTTTCAAGTAACATATTAGCTGGAGGTTATTCTTTTGGTCTTGGAGTTAATCACTTAATATTATGTTTTCCTTCGTTCAACGAGGGTGGCATGTGGTGGGGTCAAAAAGCAACTGTGGGGTTTGCTTATAGCAATGTAATCATGTATGTTAAACAATACATTAGGTTATTGTCTAGTCATGTCTGATTTAGTTAGTAGGAGTGTCACCAATAATTGCCCATGATTTTGACAGTCCCGTCTAAATAATTTTGTTGAATGCACATATAGATATAAAGACCAAATAAAATTGGGTACCTATATTCTCTATACCTCGGTTGTGTCCAAAGATTACAATTGTGGTATATCTGTTTCAGACAAAACACCTGACTAAGATAGATATGCATGTCTGATCTTTCACATTTTTCTATATACAAATCGATATCATTTGCCACTCAATGCACTCATTTGGTTACACTTAGGGTTCACAGTTCGTTAGGTAAGCAACTTGCAACATTAGATTATTAATGTTCTAAACTAAACCTTATCTCTTAAATTTGATAAAGCAAACTTGTTTGAGATATAAAAATAAAAACCAGCATTCAGTTACACTCATCGATATAGAAATCGAAACATAATGTATGTTAACCCTTACAAACTCGACCTTTTATACCATTCCACCAAAAACACCTCACATTTATTTATTATTTGTTGTTGAACTTGACTTCTTCACTTAATTTTAAATTTGATATTTGAGAATTGTTTGGATTACTGGGCTTGATATGTACTAGTTGGATTTCAAATAACATTATTTTTTTATACATGCAGTTGCAAAATGTCTGACTCACATGAAACTCATGGTCTTGTTGACTCTTCAGTGTTAGTGTTACAGAAGAACCATAGGTCATCTTTAATTCACGATAATGTAAGTGTTTTAATTGAAATTTAAATTTATGTGCATTGTTCCATCTTGGATTTTAACAAATTAATATTATTTTTTTCAGCTTCAATTGTCTGATCTTAAGTGTATTGACTATTGAGCACGACATTCAGTTCAACACATGAACGGTGCATAATGACAGAGTACGAGAGTTGCTGCAGGTGGCTGGATTTGATACAATTTTCCGTTTGACCCGATTACAACTTGATTGGAATTTGATCCATGTTGTGGTTGAGAGGTGGAGACCGGAGACTTACACTTTTCGTCATCTCTCTGCGTCTGAAATGCACTTTCCCAGCCTTATATATTCTTCGAAATTGTTATTTCTCATGATTATTTTGACAATTTTTCCATTCTTTATCTTATCATAAATATTGACATGAGACTCACTTGGGAGCAGAAATGCAGGACAAGAGTTGAAGCTGCTCATGGGATGTTCTTAGTGTTATGTCCAATAGCAATGGTTTAAAAGGCCCAACCACAAGGACAAGATATGTAAGAAATTGGCAGGCGATGTTGTCCACATTCCACAATGAACCATAATGATGTTGACATGAACTCAGCCTGGCCACGTTGCTTAGTATATTATTAACAAATTGAACCGTGTCATAAACCTTAGTTCTTAAATGGCTTTAAAATGTAAGGATCCAGAACCAAAATCATCATGATCCACCCAATAAACAAACAAAACTACTTTACTAAATTGTATAATTTTCCACAAACAATGTGCTAACAACATGTCAAACTAAATCAAGCATTTGTAATATTAAATGAAATGGGCATGAAGAGCTTCATACTATTGAAATAAATTCCATCTTATCATAAAGTTATACACCCACAGTTCAGTATATTCAAGCATGCATATTTTCTTTAAAGAATCACCTGAAAATGTAGACCAGGAGGAACCCCCCATTTTTTGGACTGAACCAAAGAATCAGATAAGAAACCGATTGCTATCAAAGGTCCTATGCGGTCATCACTTGGCTTGACATCTTCAAGTTGCTTCAAGGCACTTTGAGTAGTTATCCACCTCCCAAGCTCTGTTTGTGTTATAAACATTAGCATTTGACAAAAAAAAACTTACATCTTAAAAATTATGTGTTTCCATATTTTCATAAAAAAAACTTTTTTTGCAAGTAATTTTCATAAAAGATGAAATGCATGACTGCTGCAGATTATTTTGTCATTTTCCTAAGTAGTAGAAAGTATGTTCACTCGAACATTTGGTGTTTGATAATGCTCTCATCGGATTGATCTCTCCACCATTGTGCAATTGACCCAAAAAATAATTTACATGGGCAAAGAGCCTTCTTGTCTCTATTGGAGTGCAACTCCAAAGTTAATTAGGACAGCTTCTTCAATTAGAATCATTAGAGAGTAGAGGCATATTAGGTGTAGACCATCATTTCTTAATGATTCTAGTAAGTCCATATAAATCCTTCATTTGGTATTTTGGTCAATTGCATGACATTAGAAAGATCAACCCCTACAAAATTTATATCAGTGTCAAGTATGAGAGCGAATGAGACACAAAAGGCGGCTTCGAAAAGTCAATACATATTTAAAACAACATCCACAGCTATAGACCTATGACATAATTCACCTTACAGGCCATAAACATATGCTCACACCTTTTGATTTTGAGGTGACCACTTCTTTGTCTCCCAACTTCCAGACAACAAAAACCGTGTGCCTGGGAGATCCCGGGCCGAACTCAGCATCTTTGCAGTACTTCCAAAACTTCCAACAACCACTGCTTGTCAAATCCATTCCCACTTGAGATAAGGCCTACAAAACCATTCAAATCAAGCCTTCACACCAAACCTACACTTAATTTCCGATCCTTCCCAAAAACAAAACACATAATTTACATCTGAAAGTCAACATTTTTTCAAAAAAATAAAAGAAAAACACTTGATTACCTGTTGTAGAGCGGAGTCGACGTCGAATCTGCTCAGATCGAGCTTCTCGGAGCATAAATCGGCTCCTTCTACGGAGATCCGGTAACCGGAACCGTCGTCGCCGGGCAGAGGGGGTAAGGGGGCGGAAGGGAGGTCCCAGAGGGGGGAGTCGGCGTAGGTCTGGTACTCCTCTCCCGGCGGCATCGGTGGCGAGGTCTGGCGGACGAGAAGGAACTCGTCGTCGCCGGAGGATCCTCGCTTGACGGCGACGGCAAGGGTGTTCGTCGCCATTCCTGGTTGGTGTTCAGTGAATCAGTGTTGTTTCCGGACCGGTTGTTGTTAGGAGTAGGAGGTGGAAGTAAGTTATGAGAGTCAATAAATTATTGACTAATTTCCGACCCGCTCACTCCACGAGTGACCAGACCAATTTGATCTCTCCCAATCGATTTCCGAATCCGATTGAAACCACCAATTACCACCAAACTAGAAGATCTAACAAACAAATCTACTACCACCAACACCTCCTCCCCTCCGAATCCAATGGCGTCGTCGTCTTCCACCACCACCACCACCTCTCTGGTCGAAACCCTATTCCAACCATCTCTCCCGGACCTAATCCGCCACCTCCGCACAACCCCAACACCCCCCACCTCCCTCCTCCCTTCCCTCCGCCGCGAGCTCTCCTCCCAAGACCCCTCCACCCAATCCACCGCCCTCCTTAAACTCACCTTCCTCTCCTCCCTCCACCACGTCCCAACCCCCTTCGCCCTCTTCCCCTCCCTCACCCTCCTCCCCAACCCCTCCTTCCCCCTCAAACGCCTCGCCTACCTCTCCACCTCCCTCCTCCTCTCCCCCGACCACGACCTCCTCCTCCTCCTCCCTAACCAGCTCAGAAAAGACCTCTTCTCCCCTCTCCCGCAGGTCCAGTCCCTCGCGCTGTCCCTCTTATCCGATCTTCCGCTTGGGATGGCAAAGGATATCAATGACCTTTTGTCAACGTCCAACAGATCCGCGGTTAAGAGGAAAGCGGTTGTGGCGGTGAGGCGGGTTTTCGTTACGGATAAGGAGGATGTCAGGCTGGTGTTGAGGAGGCTGGTGGAGTGTGTGGAGGGGTCGGATTTGGAGGTTTTGTCTCCGGCGGTTGGGGTTTTTTGCGAGTTCGTTAGGTCCGATCCGAGGCCGTATTTGCCCCTTGCGCCCGAGTTTTATAGGGTTTTGACTGAGTGTAGGAACAATTGGGTTTTGATTAAGGTCTTGAAGATTTTCGGACGGTTAGTGGCGGTCGAGCCAAGGTTGGGACGGAAGGTTGTGGATGCAGTGTGCGAGCATTTGAGAAGGTCGAATGCGAAATCGTTGATTTTCGAGTGCGTTAGGATTGTTTTCGAGAGGTTGGATGAGTATGAGGATGCGGTGAGGCTTGCCGTGGAGATGATGGGTGAATTTTTGAAGGCCGAGGAGGATCGGAATTTGAGGTATCTTGGGTTGAGAGCGTTGGGGATGCTCAAGCCGAGGTATTCGTGGGTGGTCGAGGAGAATAGAGATGTGTTGATAAGTTGTTTAGGCGATTTCGATCCTAACATTCAACGGGAGGCTTTGAGGCTTGTGACGGGGTTGGTGGATCGGGAGAAGTTGATGGAGATTACTGATCTTTTGGTCGAGCAAGCGTTTAAGTCCGATCCTTTGTTTGCGAACGAGATACTCGGTGCCATTCTTTCGACTTGTGGGAGAGATTTCTACGACCTTATTTTGGATTTTGATTGGTATGTTGCGATACTTGCGGGAATGGCGAGGAATCCACACTGTGCCAAGGGGGAAGAGATAGAGAGGCAACTTGTGGATATTGCTTTGAGGGTCAAGGAGGTCCGACCGGAGCTCGTTTACGCTGCCCGCGGTCTTCTCATTGATCCTTTGTTGTTGGGGAACCCGTTCTTAGTCAGAATTTTATCTGCGGCTGCTTGGATATCTGGTGAGTTCGTTGAGTTCTCCAGAAACCCATTTGAGCTTGTGGAGGCACTTCTGCAGCCCCGAGTAAATCTCCTCCCGGCGTTGGTAAGATCTGTTTATATCCAAGCCGTGTTCAAAATCATTGTCTTCTGCTTTGGTTTGTACGTGGAACAAATAGAGGCATCTGAAATAGAAAATAACAATCCTGTAAGACTTGAGTCGGAATGTGATGAGTTAGAAGTGCGGCAGAATAGAACAGCAACAAAAGACCCTTTCAGCTACGAATCCATTCAGCGAATGTTAAATCTAGTCAAAGCAGCACTTTCACCTCTTTCCGAATGTGATGAAGTAGAGGTTCAAGAGAGAGCAAGAAATGTTCTTGGTTTGATTCATTTGTTACAAGAAGCGCAAGTCTGTAACATCAACAAATCCAGTACGGATGACACAAGCAGCATTACTGAAATCGTTAAACTCCTGCAAGACGTAGTCTCCGAAGATCTGGGTCCAATTCCCCCGAATTCTCAAGATAAAATTCCCGTACCAGATGACTTAAACCTTTTGGATAGTCTTGACGACATAGATGCTATTATCGGTGTAAATCTCGCCGAATCATCTTCATTTTTGCCTAGAATCCATAATCAAGGGGAAGCAAGTGATGTGTCGGGGCCAGAAACCACTTCTCTGCTTGCTGAGCATCGTAAATGTTATGGCATCTATTACCTTTCAGGAGACAAAAATGAAACTGAAGCCAGCGAGTATCCACGGGCTAACGAACCACAAGCTACTGAAGATCTCTTAGAGCAGACACAGAGATCACTAGACACTAAGAAATTTAAGCCCTTAAAACCACGCCCTGTGGTCATAAAGTTGGACGAGGAAGCCACTGCCCCGAGCTCTTCTACGAAATCTAGGAGTCTGTCAAAGGACAACTCTTTGTCTGGGGCAGTTCGTAACATCCTATTAGGTGATGAAAATGAACCTTCAATATCTAAAACCGATTCTTCAAAGAAGTCACATACCAGGAGAGGAGAGGATAAGGAACCTATGTCTATGCTAAAAGAGAATTTGGGAGATGCAGATCATGGAGATTCTAGCAGTAAACATCGCAAGCGTGGTCACCGGAAGCATAAAACCTCCAAGGAGAACGAGGATAATAAAGAAGGGACCAGTCACAGTTCACACAGGAGCAGTAAGAACCAAGACAAGCACAAGCATAGACAGAAAGGGGATGACTCTTTGGATGTGGCTCCACAGGCACCAGTTTTTCAAGACTTTCTTTTGTGAATGGTGTGCTCAGTTTCCAGTTTTTCTTTTACTGGGGCTTTTGCTTATTGATGTGTTCTGCTTTTATATTGTGGTCAGTTTCCTTGATATGCTTTTGTTCATTTTGTGATCGGTTTCATTCCTTCTGCAACAATCTGTATGTTTTACCTGAAAATATGTAAAGTTGATGTTTGATCATAATTTTTAATTTATTGAATGTCTTGTTTTTGTATTGAATTGACAAAGGCTAAATAAATAGTGCTAATTTTCTTGTTCGGTCAAGTCAAGCTAATGAAATTCCACTTTTACTAAAAGAAAACAAATTTGTATTTGGTATTTGGCATTTAGATTTTTCCCTTACATTACAAAACAAACTTAATATTGTCCGTTAGACAACTACGTACTTGTATATCCTAGTAATTTCTCCACTCGTCTGGTTTTCAAGGAGCATTTGGAGTCTTATAGTGTAGCTAACCCATGAACTAGTGGACAATATTTTTAATTTCAAAATGGAAATGGCCACAACCACATTGACTTAATAATCCAACATATGTAATATATTACATAATAAATTTTCATATTGCTAACAACAAGGAACTTCCCTCTCAAAATTTGTCTTGTCGTCCTACTTGAACTCTTCATATCTCATGGGCTCCATTTGAGTGCAGGAGTTCCAATGAAGCCTTGCACACCATCTTTTGAAATATATATTACTGAGTGAAAGCTGTTAAGTGTATGGCTGCACTTATCCTGTATATATAACAGAATTTGGTCATAGTAGAGATGCCAGGAAGCTTGGACCACTTGCCCTTTGGTGGAATATTTGGGTGGCTAAAAACAGATCTTGTTTTGATGACAATTGAGTAGATCCTGGAGGCATCTGGAAAAAAAAAATCAGTCTGGAATGTGGTTTTCTGGTAACAGAAAAGGGCATGACGGTTTATTCATTATTCGTCTTGTGTTGTTTTGACTCCCACTATATGTCCTTTTGGAGTTGGGGTGCCTCTTGTTGCCCTGGAATGCTCCGGCAGCTTTCTTATTTTGAGTTTGTTTTTGTTTTGCTCTTTTATCCCGTTTTTCCAACTTTATTAATGATAAAAATATAAGAGAGCTTGGTCATTGGGCACTGGACAGTATCAAGTTCATTCAACTTTCAGCTTTAAGGACATTTTACCTTTAATTATGGCTTTACAAGCTCAGTATTGCCTTGTTTGCTGTATAAGATGGATGACTCAGGATTCAGCCTCAATTTGAGGCCACCTGAGACATATGACCACTTTTCATTGGCTAACCAGTAAGGACTAATCAAGAACTTAAAATGCTGGTGACTAATTGGTGAACAGGAAATTCTGAAAGATATTGTGCTATTAATGTGCATAAAGGCGAATTAGTGCAAAATTTGAAATATATGATTTCATTTAACCTTAATCACGACTCACAAGATATGCAACACGTGAGCTAATCAGGCATAAGTAGAGAATTATACACTTGCAAGTTGCAACTGAGTTTATGTTTCATATATTCTGCTTCTGCCTTTAAACTTGGTAAGACCTTGTTAAAAGTTTAATTAGGATCATTATTTCTACACTTAAGACATGATTATTTCTCCTTTCCTGCTCATGCTACTTATGTTTACAGTTTCGTTTTTTTAAATTTCAATTGTTTGAATCAACTAGGTTCTAGAATACGTGAGACATCCACACTAAACAACTCCTACCATGACTGATCAAGTGTCAAAAAAAATTCGTTTGAGAAGAGTATTTGATCCTAACAGTGGGGAAGAAATTTAGCTAATCAAGTTCCATGACCAATGTGTCAGCCTAAAATTAATATGTTTACTTCTTTACTATCGCCTCGTACTATTATAGCTTCCATAAGAACCAATGTGATAGGAAGCAATCTTGGATTTTTCTTTCATGTTTTGTATATTTAAATTCACCCTAGGTCTATGATCTATCTGCCAAAACATTACAGTCGGGTGCGCATGATCATGTTTTAGCTAATTACTAACACTGTGCATGATCCTGTTCAACCTCTTTCTCTGCCATAGCAATTGTAAACACTAGGGTTGCTGATAAGAAAGCATGTGCTTCAGGAATCAAGAAGTTGCTGCTACACTTGGTTTTTGCAGAGCAATTGGGCAACCAACATGTTGATCATGATGTCTCAACAAAATCATGGGCTGCGCATTGACCTGATCCTGTGGGTTTCGCTGTTCAGCACTTAAATCTGATTGTCCTATTTTACCTTTTGTCTTGGGCATTTCATCTTAATGCTTTGAAGGTGGATTTGACTAGATTAATGGTTTTTATGGTTCAGATTTGTTTCATTTTCCACATATGCTGATCATATTTTATGGTTCAGATTTGTTTCATTTTGTTTTGTAAACTTTGCATTCAGCGTCTTGTTCTCTTTTCTCAATGTCAGTTAAGCAACAATTCAACTTAGAATGCACATGATTGAATACATGATTTGTAAGATATCAAGGGTCTGTATTTTTGTTTGTGAAGTGATATCTGTAGATTCAGGGTTACTCCCATCCATGGACTTTATTACTAATATTTTTTGAGTCTTGAAAATATCTTTAGAAATGTTTACTGGGTTCTTTTATTGTATTTGTTACCATTGGTTGGATGTCTTCCTCACAGTTGGATGTAAGTGCATCAGATTGCAGGCAGAAAACTTACCAGTTGTGCAGAAACCCCGGGAACACATAATCTTCACCGACAGTGTAAACCACAAATGCTCTTTGCTTTTGCTTTTGCTTTTTCCAGCTTCTTTTCTATCCTGAGTATCTCTCTTCTTCTTTCAAAGTTTGGTATATTTATCAAGATGCCCGGAGGATATATAAGCACGGCTTGCCGGAAGTACATGCAGACTCCCATTTGCCTAAAATAGAATCAAAGCAGTTTGTTGTGTTCTTCGGTATCCCAGCTTATGACGTGGTATCTGTTCTTGTCAGTAGGAATACATACCATGTCTTCTGTGCTCTGGGACGAGTGGTAGCAAGACAAACAATGGTAAATCGGTTCGCAGTCGCTATCCATTTTGATTTGTTACCTGAGATGTGATCGCAGACGTGAAATGAGTTCTCGTGATATGAGTATTGCACTGCGAATGAATACAAAAAGAAAAGGTTGTGGTTGTCGGTTTTTGGTAAAAGTTGTGGAGCGACGGGATCGTGATGGATGAGTCATTGTTTATAGTAGCATCTATGGGCAGCACAACCACCCACTTGCAATTTATTTAGAGGGTCACTGACAGTTCAGTGGACTTAGTGTTGGGGCAAAGCAAATTGTTCGTGATATGACAGAGGCACAAGCAAGACCACGTAACATTTTGTTGGCGGTAAAGGAGAAATTCCCGATGTGGGCGAAAAGCAGGAAAATACTCATAGATCCAAGCCTGCAGCAGTGTAAGACAAACAGTAATCCCAGAACAATCAGCACGACTAAATATACCCAGCTGACGATACAGATATGCCAACGTCGCGGACCCCCACGAGTACTGACCAATGGTATCTGGGTCCCTCGCCTCCAGTAGGTCGCGTGGTCTGACTCTGGGACCGCTCTTGTCGACAAACAAGACGCAGCCTAGCAGTAAGAAGAGGTAAACAGTCATCGGCGTATCCTCGGTCCGTGGTGGTCGCCTCCGTCTGCAACACTCGTCCACAGCATCGATACTAACACCATCGCCACTCCAAAATGAGTTATCCCGCCCAAGACCCTCCAGGCTGACACCCAGCAACTCAGATACATATAACTTCAGCTCAGATGTCGGCGTCTGCGCACTGACCATAGGACCCTCAACAGGAATGTGCAGAATCTGAAAGACGTCATTCAACATGATCGTCATCTCTCCGAACGGCAAGTGGAAAGTATTGGTGTCAGGCTTCCACCGCTCCACGAAAGCTGAAATCAACAGCATGTTGATGCAAGAAAACATGTTGTACGGCAAGTGACCCAATTCACTATCAACCACGGTCGCCGTCATATCATCAGTCATCACCGAACGCCATGCCTGCAATGTCGTACATGCTCTGTGCCGATTATGACACTTCAAAACCTTCCGATCATCGTCATCCTAGATGCGTCTGGCGATGTGGCATCCGAAACTCAGAATGACGCTACCATCTACAGGACCACCGGGCATAATATTCGTGATGATCCAAGAGTCGTCCTCACCCCTCTTCTTCTTCTGAGTTCGGGCGTATGTAGTGCACGAACTCAAATCACCGGTCACAAACCGGTCACCTTGATCCTTCCTAATGACCTTCTCAGCCGAAGGACCACAATGTCGCCCCCGTTCTCGACTGGACTGATGTATCACCTCCTCCTGTGGCCCAAGTCACACCGGCCCCCATCGTCACTCTTGTCGTGACTCCTCAACTCATCTGAATCATCCTCATCGTCGAAAGAATCCCAGGTGTCTGACGACGACGTAACAGATCTCTCTCTCTCCTAATTGAAGCAGAAATACCACGTGTACGTGGATGATGAGGACCTGACTCGTCTGCTACACTACGTACCGCGCGTAAGGGAATTGATTTCCCTTTTCGTCCACGGTAACCCGATGACTATTAATTCAATTTTAAAAATACAAATCTATTAATGGATTTACTAAAATAATTAAACTAATTATTAACTTAATAATCGATTTATTTAACAATTATCACAATTAATCAATAATCCTTTACTAAAATCGTACACAACTAATTACTAACATAATAATCAATTTATTTAGTGATTATCACAACTTTTAATCAATAATTCATTACTAAAACTAATTATTAACTTAATAATTGATTTATTTATTAATTATCACAAATTATAATCAATAAAGGATTTACTAAACTAAGTTAACTCGTTATTAACGTAATATTCAATTTATTTTAAATTTATCAAAATTTATAATCAATTTTAAATAAATTAAAAAAAATCGGGCAGCCGCGGGAACCGCCTCCCGCAGACGTCCGCCATCTCGTTGGGTTGGGCGTCTCCCGCAGACGCCCGACCCAATTTTTTTTAAATAATCAAAATAAACAAGGCAATTTACCAGATGTGAGTAGTCCGGGGTGTCCGCTGGTTCTTTTCCTGGCATCCGAGACATTATATATGGTGAATAGAAGAGTGATATGAAGAAAAAATTGTATTAAAGAGTGAAATGAAGAGTTATATAAATAGAAATGGTAGAGAGACAAAATAGTAATCTGTTGTGGGCGATTTAAGTAGTTTTACGACGACGAATAGCAATTCAGTAAATAAATAATCCAAAACCAAAGTTATACAAAGAAACTACGCGTAAATACAAGGTTCTACGGTGGCCTTTTTGCAAGAAAAACAAAAAACTACAAAAACCAATCGCCCTCTCCGGCGCCATCTCCGGCGAAGATGGAAGCCGAGGACGAGAGGAGGAAGAGAGAGGCGGCGTTGGCGGCGACGCCTCTTCTCGACCCCAACTTTAAATCGTCTAAGCTCTCGCAAGCCAAGATCGACAAGTTCAAGGTCATTTCTTCCTCCCTTCCAAACCCTAACCCTAGAATTTGAGTTGAAAAAAGTTGTGTCTTTTCGTGCTGAATTCTGTCGGAAGTTGTGGTTTTGATGAAGATCGCTGCTGGTTTAGGAGAAATTGTGCTAAATAGTGGATGTCAATGGATATAGATGTTAGCAGAAATTTGTTTTGCATCCTTAATTGTTCAGAATGCTGGTTAGAAAACAACGACAACAATGCCTCGAATACACCAAACTAGTTGAGAGTAGGCTAGGATTGAGTAGAAAGTTGTGATTCTGGGGAGATTGCTGGTTTAGAACTGGAAATGTGTGGGGATAAATGATTCTGAAATTTCACATCTGAGGACAGGCTCAAAAGAAAATGATATGTCAGGTGAAATTGGTTTTGCATTCTAAATTATTCACGATGCTGGTTAGGAGAAACAACAAAACAACAACAGCAAAGCGTTTAATCCATGCTAGTTGGGTAGGCTAGGAATGTAACTAGACAAGAATCATGGTTTTGGTATGTTGCCTCATTTTGTGCATTCATATCCATGACTAGTTCTTTGGATATATTCATATTCTTCACGTCTCTTTTACCGTCTCCTCCTAAATTTGTATTGTTTGATCTCTGCCTCACTTTATGCCTTCCTCACAGGTCACAAAATTGGGAAAAAGTTATTGAACTCGTATTAGTTCTAGTAGTCATGAAAGGGGAAAAATATAGTTCTGTAGTTGCTTGGTCTTAATTGATATTTGATACTGATTCTATGGACCAATTTGCCAGTAAGGTTTCAAACCATGTCTACCTAGTTCTACCTGATATGTAACTAAATAACTAACAATGTGAGCTATGCGATTTTATCTTTCTATTTATCATACTTTTGAAGAACACTATATGCAATGCATGCTTATATGACACCTTAAAAAATAGTCTTATGTGATTTAGAACTTATAACCTTATAAGTGGATCCCAGTAAGACATTTGTGCTTGCTCGACACCCGAGCTACCCTGATGGTGTATGCTTGTATATTTATGAAATTAATTATCAACCTTTGAGCCTTGACATTACGGACTTTGATGTGTGAAAGAATACTGAATGAATTCTGAGTGGGCTGGGTCATGTGGAGAATTTTAATTTGAATCAGATATAGTAGTGAATACTAGAAGTAGAAATTGGATGTGCAAATTTTACTTTCCTGACCTATAATCTCTATGAACATGTCTTCAGATTTTCTGGCAAATTTGGTTTAAAATATGACACAAGTATTCAAAGTTTGTATTGTGAGGTCACAGCTTCTCCATTTAGAATCACATCAAGGCTAAATTAATACGTTTGTGAAGATTCTTTTATTTTGGTCGATTGCCATGATATATTGGAAAGATTTGTTAAGATTGCATTTATCTGAGATTATATATTACAATAACATTAACGTGGAATCTGGCTACAAAGTTTGTTTTGTGTTGCATGACACTGGGGATCAATATCACCATTGTTGAGATGTTCGTTGGTCCAGGAAGTTTGTTTTTCGTTGCAAGAATGTGTTCCTAGATGTATTTAGTTCCAATGAATGTTTACTTTCAGGAGCTACACAAGAAACGTTTACAAATGCAAGGGAAGATAAAAAATAAAATGATGCATAAAGGTAATTCTCTTCATTTTTCTGTTAAGTCTTGTAGAGCTATTTTACTGAAGCTCCTCAGGGAATGCTAAGGGGTCCATGAAGGATCAGAGCATTCAGGGCGCTGAAATTGACAATCCTGCTGACCAAGTAAAAGATTCAGAGCTATCGACTTCAAAGTATCGTTTGACAAACAAAGTAAGATTCTGATAAAATGATTCCAAATTTTACTTATAAGTTGCATGCCATTTTTTTTAATAACTACAGGCTTACAGCATATTTGGACAACAATTTAATTCTTTTTTAACTGCAACTGTTCTTGAGGTTTATGTGGAGGTCCTTCTGAAGATTCTTTGATCTCAAGAGACAATAGAGGCGTTTTACGGGTTATGCATGCATGTACTTTTACCTACCAACTAGTTCCTCAGGACTTTGACAAATCTCCTATCATAGAGGTCAATATATTATAAGCTTACCTAGAGGTTTGTTGAATCTTCAGGTTGTACTTTAATTCTTAAAGGTGCTGGTATAAGGGGTGTGGGGTTTTAAGTATGGTATCAAGTATCGACTGTTGAAGATTAAACTTGCACTTATCTCGTGAAGGGTTATGTGTGAGGCATTTATGTAAGGTCAATTTGGCCCCACTTTGGATTGTTAAATTACATCCCACATTGGAAATGCTTTTTGAAAAACATACTTTTTTCGTGAGCTTATGAAGTTTGTGGCCATCTGTTACGGAAATAGGGTTCACAACCTCTATTTTTCTGCTGCAAAGTTGCAAACTTAGCATTCTTAAGAAGGGGGTGGGGTAAGAAAGGGATTTGGATTGGGTTCAAATATATGGAAAGGCTATCTGTAATCCTTATTTTGTGTGCATTCAATTTTAATGGAGTTTATTACCTAATTCATAAACTACTATTATTTCGGGAATTGCTATTGATTATATATTTCCTTTTTGATGTAGCTAATGCTTTTTGCCATTTTCCTCTTCTACCAGGCTGAGGCAACTCCTTCCAAGTCACAAAAGCGGCAAAAATTATACTGGGGGTAATCATCTTCATTTTATTCAAATTGTTATGCTATAACCAGATACTGAAATATATGCATGAACATGGGCAAAAATACTATAAGATTACCAATATCCCTAGATTATTCTGATATATTTGTGTGAAGAAGTGTGGAAAAAAAATCATGTTGTTCCATTAACCTGTCACCCTCTATGTAATTGACTAAGAATTTACAACTGTTCATATTTGCATGATAAGGGATGGTAAGAAATGGTTCTTCAATCTTATCATGTGACAATGTGCTTAATGTCTATGATTATGAAGGTTTTGCTTTGCTAGCTATCTATTGTAAATCTAAAACCTTTTTATATGTTTGGAATTAGGCCTTTCTGTTTGTGCTCGTTTGACTGTTTTTAAGAATTTAAGATGCATCAAGCTGATTGGGACTTTCATCTTTTGTTTTAATCTGAAAATTGTGTTTGATGCAAAGGGTTAGTGGTTCTGCAGCATGACGCTGAAAAACGAAACCAACAAATTTTTTGGTATAGTTGTATGAGCAATTTTATAACAAAAAAAGTATTTTAGGCCTGCACCTTCCATTTAGTACAATAAGAAGTTGAAAGCTGTTTATATTTTGTGATTGGTAGATGGGAATTTGTTAGAGGGAAAGAAACAACAAAAAAACTATTCGTTTTTGTTAGAATCATAAATGATAAGTATAGAAATGGTACATGCATCGGCATGTTATCATATCTTACAACATTATGTTCAGGCATTTTTTTCAAAACTTTAACTTTGTTGGTCATCTACTCTGAATCTAAAACATTTTTTTTCGTTTTTGTCAGAAGTCAGGCTGTGTCAATTGGTTTTGTTAAATTGTTTGTAAGAATTTGAGGTACATCGAACTGATGGGTCTACAGGATGGGAGACACCTATGGTGTGTTTCATGTTTGTTTATCTTTTTATTCTAGGAAGGGAACCATGCTCGTTCTACATTTCATGTACTTATTTAGATGTTCTTTATGTGTGGTCGGATTTCATGCTAACACTAACATGCCTTTTATTTTGCTAGGCTTGATGTAAAGGAAAGGTGGGAACGTAAAGCCAACATGTAAAAATGCTCTATGCGTTGGAGTTTACATATGATTTGGAAGGTATTTGTGTTCCAGAGATGAGTAGGTCGTACTCATTCTATACCATCATGTAGTCGTGTTTTGTTCCTTCATGATGCATTTTATCAAAGAAGAGGCTTGTCTTTTCTGGTTTTCATCAGTAACGCAGAGCAAAAATTGTAGGACACAAATCTTTTTCTGATAGGAATCAAAGAAAATCATGGGTTTTTCCTTACAACTTGCAAGCTTGTGATTGTGCTGTTGTAGTGAATCGTATGAACATAACACATCTTTTTTTTATATTCAATTTCAGAACTGCAATAAGCGTAGTGGTAGTCTATGGCCACACCAAAGCCAGGTCTTGGGGGAGGAAGCTGCTTGAAGGATGATCTAGATTATGCTCTGTATGGGCTCAGAGACGAAGATTGATCCGGCTTGGTTGGCTGTTTGCGAGGAGATACGACGATTTGATACCTATCGCGACGGGAAGGACAGGCTTTCTGTTTTTTAGAAGATATAATAGTTCCAGTTACGAGCAACGTAGAACTGAGACTTACGTTGATTCTTCAATTATCAACCTTTTGTGGTCTTCCTTCTTAACCTTTTCTTCTTCATTAAAGTTAAGATTCTTATTATTTTAATTTAGTCCTTCTCATCAGTCGTATCTTTCTTCAGCATTAAGTTTGTTAAATTTGCAATATTGCCTTTACTATGAAATTCACACATTTATTTAAAACAATTTATAACTTCTTTTAAGATCGACAACAGCGGTGTTGACAGTTTGACGGATGGGTATACCGTAGATTGACAATTTAGCCATGCAACATATGCACACGCAAACAAAATTTGAAGATTCCTAATTTTGAAAAATTGTATCAAATTCGGTTATCTCCTCTCTTGGAATCTGCCTCTATATGTTATTGTCAAACAGTCGATCTAATTATTAGAAAACCTACCTATCGTTATCGAAGACGTAATGTGGCCTTTAAAAAAAATCTTTATAAAATGGTAAGATAAAGTGGTGTACATATGTTGCAAGTCGAGATTTGTATGTACTTTTATGGTCTTATGGATCTTTCACTGCTATTTAATTTTAGGATTAATTACAGTTTGCTGCTTGATCTGTGCATTGGTATCACTTTGTCCCCTTAAAGTTTCAAAGTTAACATCCATATTCGACCTCCGTTTCGATCCAAACTTTCACGTAAATATAGGTTTAGGAGTGTATTAGGGATACAAAAAAATAGGAAAAAAAACAACATCGAATGTGTGTTAAATAATGAGTTTTTGAAGTTCAAGGGGACAAAGTGTTACAAAATTAAAGTTCAGGGGAGGTAATTGTTAACTTTGAAACTTCAAGGGGGCAATGTGATACCAAGACATAGTTCAGAGGGGCAAACTGTAATTAACCCTTAATTTTATGACCTTTTACATTAAAGTCCTATAATAACTTGATTTAGCATTAAAACAATCGTTTAATTTTATCTATGTACACATTACTTATTGATCTTTCTTCAATAATTTTTGAGAGATAAGATGGATTGTTTGATATTTTTAATTTTGAAACCTTTATCCGATAAATTTAGAAAACGTTAAGAGAGTAATTTTAAACTTTTAAAAGGACAATCAGTAAGTCAAATCACAACACATGAGAATATTACAGAAACTCAATAGAACAGGTGCACCAATATATATCATATATATTTGAATGTTTCAAAAGTGTGATTACATCAAAATGCTATAAAATAAATGTACAACTAATCACTACACCCTCCAAAATGGGAAATAAGCAGGATACAATCTTGAGTGAGCTCATTCTCAGACACCACTCTTTATCGTCGCTCACGGCCTCAAACGAAAACATGCAACTATGTATGAGTTTTCATAAGAAAATCTTGTATGTCAAATCCCTAACACATATATGAGAAACAACTAACATAAAATGCAATCAAACAAATGTACAAAAACATCATACGAAGCTGGACTCCAGGGTTCTTTCTCCCAACCACAGCAACCACGATCCAAGACCAGGACTCCAAGGCTTTTTCACTCAACCCCCTATCACGCGGTTCACAGCAGGGCTCTAGGACTTTTTCATCCAACCCAACAACACTCTACGAGACTCCAAGACTTTTTCACCCAAGCATTGTACTACACAACACACAAGACACCATCGCCGGTAAAACGTCGCTCAACCAACCCGTCGCACAAGGACGACAACACCAAAAGAACCTCACAAGTACAAAATAAAGCAACAACGGTCAACTGGTTCTCTCTAGAACCAAGCAAGGGTCTCGACTGTCACCCCACTGGTCGAACGCACCCAACAGTTACAACGACTAACCAGTCCAACAAAGGTCACATGTAGTCGACCGTTAAAAGGTCTATGCCACAACATCAACAATCTAACATCCCATCGGTTGAACGACAAAGGGGACCCGATCAACCGAAAATAACAGGGACTTCGAGTCTCAAATTCAACTTCTATTGGTCGACCGTTTGGATCATAAAACAACGGTTGATCCAACACACGACCGGTCACACAAATCATAAGTTATCGATTGGACCAAAGTCAGGAGCGGTCGACCATTTAGATGGTTCATACTCTGTCTAGACCAATCTACAAAGTACCGATCGAACAAATCATCTAAGCGCTCAACCTTTTAGAAGGTCTATGCCTGAACTGATTTGCTACATGTGAAATCGGTCGAACTAGTCATCAGGATGGTCGACCGTTTAAATGGTTTATGCCCCCAACCGACTTCCAACAGTGTAACCGATCGAACGACAAAAGGGACCCGTTAGACCGAAAATAACAGAGCTTGCCTAAAACACACAACCGGTCGACCACTCAAAGACATCATTTGACCGGTGCAAGACAGGAATCCTGCTGCACTTCCACCTCCGACGAGCCAAACGACCACCGTCGACTAAAGCCACTACTGATCACACACCTTTGGTGAGTCTTAAAGAGAAGTTTGACATATCTTGAAGGCTTGAAGAAACATTTGAAAATCAACAACGAACACCTCCACACCAAAGCACTTCTCCGGCGAACTTCACTCCGAGCGACGATCGCAACACCCTCAGCTACACCTCTATGATTGCTTTGCTTGCCAACTTCCACAACTTGTCGAACGATCAGAGGGTTGAGAGAGAGACTAGTGAGAAAGTGAGATGAGAGGATTTGCTTATAAACCCCTCACCTTTACAACCCCCAATCACTTACCTCCACCTGCACCTCACTAATCCTCTTCAAACACCCATTAGCCTCTTAAACATGATTAAGCCCATAATCAAGTATTAGGTTCTAGCAGGAATAGTCTAGGCTTTGGATTTCAAACCTGATCCAAAAGGTTTTCATCTGAAAACAACAAAAAAGTGGTTGATATGTCAAAAAAAGTTAAAAAAGTTTATCATTTTATGTCTTTTTTCAGATTTATTTTTTGTGTTTATTGCTATTATATCCGAGAAAGTATCCATGTGTTTCCTTTCTAGTATTTTTTGTTACTCTCCAATACCTCAATTTTAACATGAAAACATCCAAATCAGCCAGAAATTTTAATCTTCTCGACTCTCGCCCACCTTCTATAAATAGGGACGTATATATCGTTTCAATTAAATCAAGTGCAACTTAATTACCCTGTAGTAAATTAGTAATAATGAAAATATATCGTTAAGTCTCTTATGTTGTTTTGGTGTCAATCAAAATTGATACATACATGAAAATATAGTTTTGTTGGTTTCGTGAGTCTAATGTGTAGTCCAGTCCGCCAACATACACTTGTATGTTTCCTACGCCCATGTTGTAAACGGCTCCTTAAATTCAGTCCGCCAATTGTTTCTAAAAATTAATTAGGTAAAGCCTAAATCCAATCTTGCAAAATATATAGAGAATGAAATTTTTTACATATGAGATGCATGTATATGAGATAAAAGTTAGAAAATAAAGCCCAAGATATAGTAAAATGACTTCTCATTGTCGATGAAACCAATTCAAAGATTGATTTGATCGGGTCCAACGTTGGCTAACCGATGTAAAAAACAAAACTTTGGCCAACATGAATGAAAGTTGGCTGCAAAATGTTATCTTCAATCTAAATTTTAGAGTAAACTGCAAACGTTAAATGAAAATGCTATGCTTAAGTAATTCAGCAAGTATAACTGACTAGAAAAACCAGAAGTAAACTTCCCATTTCCGATCAAACCAATTCATAAAATTGATTTAACCGAATCCAATGTTTGATAGCCAATGCTTAATGTAAAACTAGTGACAACTCCAAGAGAAATAAAGATGTAGAATCTTATTGGTCCTCAGAATGAACATAATAGAAAGACGATGTAGTATATGACCAAACAAGTCTCGTCCATTAGCAAAATTGCAGAAAGAATGTATGATATAGGATAATACTTCACTCTTTCCTCCTAAATAATCTTTCAAAGAAGTGTATATAGTTAGCAAGTACTATGAATCATTAATATCTATTTTCCAACACCATAAATTCCTTTGAATATGTTTCAAATAATTTTTGTGTGGACTGCAAACACAATGAAGCCATTGATGGCTTGGGTAGCAAACAGGAGATTAGAAGTGAAAAGGGACTTTTCATTTCCGATCAAGTTTTCCATAAAGAAAAACTTGATCGGTTCATTAGGTTGCTCGCCAATGCTAATGCAAACTAATAAGAAAACAATTGCAAAAATGTGAATATTAAGAAAAATCTAACAAAAGAAAGTCGTTACTTATTACTTATCAGTGAGAAAAAAATCATTTGTTTTCCTTACCTACATCATTATAAGATAAATGAAGTTATTTTTGCTCTTAATAGCCATGTTAGCAAAATCATCTGCAAGACTATTGGTTTCACAATATAGATGTTGAATATGAATATTATATAGCATCTTTGACATTTTGAAAAAGAATATGAAATTGGTGGAGACTATATGAGAGGGCTTGTCATATTACAAAATAAGAAGTATTAATATAACATAACATTAAAAATATTACAGTCGCATTAACACATCATGATATTATATTACATTAAAAATAATAATTTTAATTGTTAAATAACGAATTTCGAAAACTTTTTAACAAAAATATTGTATTATATCAGATAATATATATTGCAAAAACATGAATTTGCGTTATGTTTTCAGGTTATCATATAATGATTTTTAAAATTTTGTTTAAAAATTAATTTGTGTTGGTAAAGTTTTTTAATTGTTTTATTTGTAGGTTAATCATTGCATAATTGTTATTCCAGTGACTAATTAGGTACATACATAATAGTATTAAATACAATTTAATTGGCTTTAGTGTAATAAGATTTACATTTTACGTATGCAATATTGTTACAAAATGAGATATGTAAAATTTGATAAATCGTGGAAATTATTTTCTAAACGGTAAACGTATTGTAATTTTCGATTACACTTAATATATATAAGATTAACAAAGTTTGTAAATACATTATTAAATAACAATTTAGTATATTAAATAAATGTTAAATTTGATTTTTCTAGTAATATGTCCGTACTGAATATCAACTTTAACCTTCTTATAAATGTGTAATTAGAAGTATGTTATTAACCACTGTTCAACATAAATAATTGAGAAAAAATAACTTCGTAATCAATTTATAAAAAAAAACTGATTTTGAAATCTAAAAAACAACATTGTTTATATGGAAAAATTCTAAATTTAAAAATGTAAATCTATATGAGGAGAAAGTAGTGCGCCTTGATTACTGAGATTCTGAGAATTAATATAGTTTGTTTTGGGTTTCCAACATATATATATATATATATATGTATCTTAATTTTCTATTCAAATGTTTTTTCTGCATTTCTTTTCTTGGACGCATGCATCAGATTCATGTAAATGTTATCTGATTGGTGCTAGTCATGTGGTTGTAGGATTGTTTAAGTGTTATCATGCACATAAATGTTAGGGGTTGATGGATAATCAACAATTGTAAACAAAGTTTGAAATGGTACCTTAGCACTCGTGAAGGAAATTTACGGTTGTTTTTATCAGTATTGTTTTTATATATTCAATATAAATGTTCTATTCTATTATTGCATGCGTGCTATACTTTGTCTTCCTCGATCCAAATAATTTTTTCTTCTACTAGATGGGTTTTTCCATTATTCGTTATAGCATGCATGCATGTGCTTTTAGAGTTTCATATAGTCAGTCTTCCTCCATCCATTTTTCCCCCTTTTTCATGTTCCTGCTAAGATACTACTAATCTCATAGACTTAGTAGTCATTATTACTTTTGCATGCACTTAAGTTGCATGACAATATAAAATCAAAGACCAACAAAAGCAGGGGCAGCAACTAGACAAGGAGGATAATTTTCAATAATGCGTTTGGTTTTTTCAAAGTTAAACTTATAGCCGAGGTTATCATATGAGCCACACAACAAATAAGTACTTAATTGCTTCTGATTATTACAGAATATATTTCCCATTGTACTTGTGTTATGATCAATAATTAGATTTGTCTTTCCACAAGATGTAAACTTTTATTTCAGAAAGCAAGCAACTAACTCTAGTTTAATGATTTTAGACCACATTGTGGTTCACAAGTGATTTGTTATTCAAATGATTTCTAATAAAGTGAAGTAGTTGGATGAAAGGTTTGTCGATTTGTCTTTGAGGATCGATCATGTACACTATCCATACATTATTATATGTGTGCAATAAAGTAGTTAAGATGTAGTGTGGTAGGTTTTAATTTGGTGTGGGTCCAATAATGTGGTAATCACGATCACAAAAACAAACCTTATTAAAACATGGTGGAGCCAAAACAACAGCCGAAACGAACACAGCAAGTCAAACAACTAATTTTAGGTGACCCATAAAATAGGACATCATTAGATGTGTTGTATGTTGATTGGTATTTAAGCTTTGCAGCAAAACACTGACCTCATTCATCACATCAGCTGATGGCTCTTCTTAGCATTTCAAAAGGGAAGTTCATACTTTTTTTAATCTTTTTTCTTGCAGTGACTACGATTAATCCTCTCCTAACGTCAATTTTCTTTTCAAATAAAATGACTTGTTGTTCGATGAGTCGGTACTGTGAGAGATAGTCCGACATCGGAAGAATGCAGGTTTCTCCTGGACTTATAAGTCCTTGGGTATCCACCTCAAAATCAATTGGTAATTTGATGCTTAAAACAAATGATAAATTAATCTCCAATTAACTCCGAACACAACAAAGGCGTGTTAAATGCCGCTATCAATTTGTTTAATGTGTTCAAGTCAAAATATTCCATTTTGGAGGTACTTTTTGTGCAAAAAGACCGTCTTAGTCATGCATGGACGTACACGTGGTGATACCTCGATTTCCACGTGGCATTGGTGGCTCGTGGCAACCACGTGTATCGCATTAGCTGACACGTGCCTATAGTTGACTTGGATTTACAACGGTAACCTCACCTGCCATTGAGGCATCGACTAAAGTTTTCTTTTGTCTTTTTTTATTTTAAGGTCAATTACAATTTGACATTCTAAATTATACATTAATTTTACCTTATACATTTAAATTTTTAAAAAATTACATTTATCTCTTTAAAGTTTAATATTTTTATCTTATTGAATTTTAAAAATTCATTATTTAAACACACATTTGTTGTGTTTTTATATTTTTTAACGTTGTATATCTAATACAACAACAACAAAGTCTTTAATCGCAAACTAGTTGTGATATACTAGAAATGAAACTTTAAGGAGTCACGGTTCATGCACGTGAATCGTCTTCTTCCAAGTGTTTATATCCAATACAAAATCCCGAGGAACACTTTTAAATTCAGTTTTACGTGAAAGTTCAGATGGTATCATAAATCAAATATGGTTGAAAATTAGGTCAAATTGGTCTCAAGAAATTAATTTTTTAATAGTAGTTACTATAATTTGTATATTATTTCCAATAATAATATAAAAAAAGACATTAAAAAACTAAAACACAATTCTCGTCCAAAAAGATCATAATCTCTACTTTAACTTGGAATCTTGTTTTGTCTCCATCATCAAAATCTAAACCAGAAAACAGTGTTGACAATTAGTTTGGGAGACAAACGGTAAACTTACCCGCGAGGGACCACAGTCTCTCCGACGTGGCGTCAAAATCCTAATCATCACCAAAAAACCCCTAAAAAAATTCGATCGCGACAGGCTAGTCCGGAACCCTAGAAATCCGATGGCGACGCCATTGCCGGGACTAGAACCCCTCCTCCTCCTCCTCCTCTCTCCTCATCTCCTGCACCGCCATGGACGCGAAAGACAATCCATCGTCTTCGGGTTCGTGCATGGAGAATCCGATCGTGATGTTGTTGTTGTTCCAGAAGGCAATGAGGGTGGAAATCGAGAGGGTGGCGGAGATGGTGGAGGAGAGGGGAGGGGATCTGACGAGGGTTAGGGACAGGTGGGGCTTCGTTGCCGAGCTCTATCGCCACCATTGCAACGCTGAGGATGAGGTATGCTTTTGGACTTTTGGTTGGTGTAAAGGTGGGATTTTTCTGGGGTTTTTTGGGTAATTTGTGAGAAAGGTGGGGTTTTAGTGGTGATAAAGGTGGATTTTTTCTGGGTTTTTGGGGGGTAATTTGAGAGTAAATATGAGATTTTGATTTATTTCTTTGGGGTTTTGTGGTAGTTGGTGGGAAAGGTGATGTTTTTAAGTGGTTTGGATATTTTTTTTGTGATTGGGAGAATTTGCGGTAAAGATGGTGTTTTAAGGTTGGTTTTTTTTGGTATTGGTGGTCATAAAGGTGGGATTTTGCTTTATCTTTTGTTGGATTTTGGGGGTGATTGGTGGGAAAGGTGGTGCTCTGTACTTGTAGTGGGTTAACGCTTTCTGAGATGGTAAAAATTTGTGGTCAAGACAGTGTTCTGAGGTACTTTAGTTTCTGTTAGTAGAGAGTTGGGGGTAAAGGTGGGATTTTGCTTGACTTTTTGGGTTTGTGAGATGATTGGTGGAAAGGTTGTGTGCTTTTAATTGGTTTGATTTTTGTGATTGGGAGAATTTGTAGTAAAGTCGTGCTTTAAGGTACTTTGCTTTCTGGGAGTGGAGGATCTCTACAGGTGGTGCCTTGAAATGGTTTGCTTTATGTGAGTGGGAAAATTGGCGGTAAAGGTGGTGTTTTGAATTGTGTTTGCCAAGGGTAAGGGGGTGATGCTTGAATTGGATTGTGGATAATGGAAGGGAGCCTTACTGGAGATGAACTGGATTGATGCGGTTTTAGGGTTTCACCCACAGTTAGTTGACCTGTGGAGATTTATTTTGGATATGCAACGGACCAATGTGTGCGATGCCGAGCATGGGTGAGGTTGATCTGTTTGGTTCTTTGTGAGTTTTCTAGTGTTTGTTTGGAGATGAGTAGTGCTAGAATTTGAACTTCCTTTTTTTGATTGTTGTGGGGGAAATTAGAAAGAAGGTGGTGCATGACTTTGATAGTTGTAGGAGGACTGGAGATGCTATTGATTTTTTTAAAGCGGAGTCGACGGTAACTCGTATAATTTTGTAATCTGCTTTCATATCCTGCAAACTGAAATGATCATAATATGATATTGTACATAGTTTGTAGATATGCTTAGATGCTTGCTATCTGATTGGGGATAACCATTGACTTCATGGTGTCTTGAGTTAATGGGTGATTCTTTGTTGAAGGGAAACTATTGAAAGTGGTTGATTTCTATGGATGTTGAGAACATGGTGTCTAATTAAAAATTACCTGGGAAAATTCAGAGTAGAAGATCGTCAATTCCTACTTGCTACAGTGTTACTCCAGTTCCTATGGTTTTCTTTTGATATTTTCATGGCATCCTTTACATGAAAAGAAGCACGGGTTAGGGTTTTGTACTTGTTGATATTTCTTATTTTCTTGTTTTGTGGTTAGATTTGATAGGACCTATATCATATGTGGCCTATTAGAAAAAGGGGAAAAAGAGAGAAGAAAGCACCTATATCATGCCTCACCTTTGACATTTCCATGTATCCTTTACAGGGTTGCTATTTGATCGTGTTTGGCAGATTTCAAGTTTTACCATCTCCATCTAAATATAGCAAGATGTTGACTTTATTAGGTGTTAAATCTACTAACATTATTAAAACAGATTTTTTAATCCTTAAGACATCTGTAGTTTTCTTCCTCGTCGAAACTGTAAGGTTGTTTGTTACTGATGGTGATAATTTCTCAAAAAGTTCCCTTCTTTTTTTAATAAAATTATCTGAAAACTTGAGTAATGGCATACAGCCATACAAAGAATGTCTATATCAATCAATTGACACAACATATTCTGAGAGAGTAAGGTGAGATTTTGATCATGATTAACAAAGTATACAGTCAAATAGGGCTGAATCTCAAGCTAGCAAGATAGTGGCAAACTGGCAAGGATAGGACCTTTCTTTTTGTGAATCTTGTTTTTTGATGTGCACCTACTTTGGATGGTAATGTGCTTTTGGTCTTAAAGTTCTTAAGTTTGCAAGTACTACATGAAGTTCAAAATGTTAAAAATGAAACTTCTTTAGAGATAAACTTCTGTAAGACTAACTTGTTGTACGGATAATTCTTTGACACATGTAGGTAATATTCGTGGCTCTTGATGCCCGTGTAAAGAATGTTGCACGCACGTATTCTCTCGAACACAAGGGAGAAAGTGATATTTTCCGTCAATTATCAGAGCTCTTGTGTTCAAGCCTGCCGAGGGATGATAGTTTCCAAAGGGAGTTAGCCTCACATATTCGTGCAGTCCAAACATCACTTTGTCATCATATGTCCAAGGAAGAGGAGCAGGTGCAGTATTTTTTAGTAATTTCAGGATAGTAATAGATGAGATAAGTTTTTACATGCTGTTCATGGTAATGCAAATAGCGGACATTATGGATGTCTTAAATTCCGAAGCTAATGTATTATCACATCTTTGATCTACTAATGGAAATTATAATATTTTATCAGCAAAACTGTTATAAGTACATGCAAATTTCAGTAAAATGCTGAGTTTTTATCTAATGCAGTTTCTCCTTATACCTCTTTGAAGCTCATTTGATGATTCAGTTGCCAAAGGTTTGAAGCCTCTGTAGAACAGACACAATTATGTAATTCCCTGCTCCTAGGAAAAATAATTAGAACTTATTGTCATCTATTGGGAATTACTTTTGCAATTTATCCACGATGACTTCCTACATTTGAAAAGATGTTCCATGAAGCTAGATTCTCAAATAGGATCTGGTAATTTAATCACATCATGTCACATGGCTGCTGCAGATTTTCCCCTTGCTTATAGATAAGTTCTCATCTAAAGAGCAGGCTGCCTTAGTTTGGCAGTTTATATGTAGCATCCCTGTGAATATGCTGACTGAGTTTCTACCGTTGCTTTCTTCCTCCATCACGGCTAATGAGCACCAAGAAATGCTAAAATGCTTGTTAAAGGTTGTTCCAGAGGAGGAACTTCTACAACAGGTAGGAATCAGCTTGGCAATATCTACTTTTCTCAACAAGGCATTTTTCTTTTCTAAGGTGATTGATTATCTTGCTGATAGAAAAAAAAGTGATAGGTTATCTTTCATATGGAAATTGTAGGTGATGTTCACTTGGATTGATGGGAGAGCTCCATCGGGCAGTCAGAGATGCAAAATTACATCCCCATCCGAAATCCTTAGTCCTGCTTCAAGACCGAAAGAAGATCAAATTGGTGGGTTTTCTACGTGGAGGTTCCGTAACAGTGGGGAAAGTACGGTATCATATCCCGAGTCCTCAGTTGGTGGTCAATTTGGCTCATATCCAATAAATGAGATACTACATTGGCACTATGCTATTAAAAAGGAGTTGGAAGTCATTGCGCAGGGTGCAAGAAAGATAAAAAACTCTGGTGACTTCTCTGACTTGTCTTCTTTCAACGAAAAACTGCAATTTATTGTTGATGTATGCATCTTTCACAGGTAAAAATTACTGTTTCAAGTTCGGGATTGTACCAATTACCATTTTGCATTTGGCCTGAGAGAAGTATTTCATTGGCATGCTGTATTGAAATCTTTCAAACTGCATATTATAGCAAGTAGCTTTCACCACGGGTGATAGTGCTCATATTACAACAACAGCAACGACAACAACGAAGTCTTTAATTCCAAACTAGTTGGGTAGGCTAGACTTGAAACTCATCAAGAATGTTAAGGCACATGAATTGCTTCCTCATATTATAGCATACGTATTGAAAATCTTTTAAATTGCATGAATAAATATGTGTAGCTCTGTTCATATAAACAGTTTAAATCCAATACATTTTGGTAAAGCTTGCCTACAGTTCTGAACCTTGCTATGTATCTTCAATCCTTCTCATTCTGTCTCCTTTCCCAGCATATACTATCACAGCTAAGTCTATTATTATCTTCCTGTCCTATCACAACTCCATTTTCTTTTCCAAATTTATCTAGGCATGTTAGGAGCCAAAGTAGAAAATGTTGGATTGAAGACAAGCAGGTTCAATTTTCAAAATCTTGGTAACACTTTTACTGGTTTTGAGAATTTTCCCCTTGATTTCTGCTCAGTATTGCTGAGGTCCAGGTTATACTCCCAGCAGTTGGAGAAGCCTCTTTTCTTAAGGAGCATGCTGAGGAAGAAAGTCCGTTTAACAAATTCAGGAACCTCGTTGAAACCATGCAGAAGGCAGGAGCACATTCAACTTCTGCCGAGTTTTCCTCTAAGTTGTGTTCCCATGCTGATCAAATGATTGACATCATAACAAAGCACTTCCATGCAGAGGAAGTTAAGGTATGATGCAGTTTGCAATTGCCTCCTTGGCTTTGGTCTGTACCAAAATTCTTATTTATATGACTTTTCAGGTGCTTCCATCTCTCAGATTGAACTTCAGCCAACAGAAACAGCGAGAACTTCTATATGAGAGTATATGCGTGATGCCTTTGAAGTTTTTGGAACGCATTTTGCCATGGTTCGTAGCATCACTAAGTCTAGATGATGCTAAGTCTTTTCTACTGAATTTGAAGTTATCAGGTTTCGTACTATGATATTTTTTCATGTAGCATATTCAATTGTTGCAATAACTGTTTATGCATCATAATAGAGCGGGATTCTCCATGTTGCAGCTCCATCGTCTCATTTGGCACTGGTTACACTTTTATGTGGCTGGGCATGCAAAGGTCGTTGTCAGGATCTTTGCAAGTTTGGAAGTTTCGTATGCCCACCTTTGGAAGAAACTGGTGGTTTGTTGGCTACATCTAGCAATCACAAAGAAGACTGCTGCTCGGATAATCGCTCATGTTTTTTTAAATTACATCCTTGTGATTCACCCTCAGGTTCTTTTCACGGTCTTTCCCTTCTGCAGAAAGATCATTCTAAGCGACCTTTGAGACAGTGTAATGCCAAATTCTTATCTGAAAATGATATTACCACTGAGCACATGCCCATAGACAGCAATAGATTGTCATGTGAGAAGCAGTCCTGCTGCATCCCTGACTTGGGGTTTATCACCGGCAATCTGGGAATCGGTCCTCGCCTATCTCTTCGCTCCTACAACTTCTCTACTCCAATAATTAATTCCGACCTTTCTTACTGGGAAACCAACAATAGGATGTTTGGCAATGGGGTTAATTCAAGACCAATTGATTGCATATTCAAGTTTCATTTAGCAATCCGTAAAGACTTAGAATACTTGGATGTTGAGTCTGAAAAACTCATTGGCTGTGACAGTTCATTCCTTGGGCATTTTATTGGAAAATTTCGTTTGTTACAAGGTCTTTATAAAGCTCATAGCAATGCAGAGGATGACATTGTTTTCCCGGCAGTGGAATCTAAGGAGGCTCTTCGTAATGTGAGTCATTCTTATGCCATTGACCACAAGCAGGAGGAGAAATTATTTGAAGAAATATCTTACTCTCTCTTAAAGTTTTCACATCTGCATGAGAAGATATACCAATATATTGAGGGAGCAACAACAAGTAACCCAAACCATTCCTCTGACATCGATTCCATGAAGAAGTACATCAAGCTTGCAGCGAAGCTTCAGGGTATGTGCAAATCTATTCGAGTTACGCTTGACCAACACTTGTTAGGAGAAGAGCTCGAATTGTGGCCATTATTTGACATGCATTTCTCCTTGGAGGAGCAGCAAAAGATTGTTGGGCGCATAATTGGGAGAACAGGAGCTGAGGTTCTTCAGTCAATGTTGCCCTGGGTGACATCTCCTTTGTCACAAGAAGAACAAACCAAGATGATAGATACATGGAGGCAAGCAACAAGAAACACCATGTTTAATGAGTGGCTTGAGGGATGGTGGAAAAGCAGTTCGTCACTTATGTTGTTTCCTTCAGTTAGTGGTCATTCCACAGGTTGGTGCTTTTTCCCCAAAAAACAAATTGGCTTTGCAATTTTATTTTGTGAGCAGCTCTCACATGTCATTTCCAGAAAGCCAAATATTTACAATTTTTTGTCTTTTGGATTATAGTGGATTGAATAAAGATGACCAGTTAATTGGTCTCACTTATTTATTGTGAAATAACAAATGGTTGTTGTATTTTGAATGATTGGTCAATCAGAAACAAAACCTCTGTTATTACAGGGTAAGACTACTTACATTTGACTCCCTCATCCCCTAGCTTTGGGTATGTTTTTCTTATTAAGTAATGTGGTTATGAACATGAAATGATGAAATGTGATCCACTTCTTGTAGAAACTCATACAGATGATAATATACAGCAGAACAAAGTGTTTGAGCCTGGGTGGATGGATATTTCCCAAATGAATCAGATTGAGCTTGAATCAGAGATACGGAAGGTGTCACGAGACACTACACTTGAACCCCGAAAAAAAGCATATCTGATTCAGAATCTTATGACCAGGTTGATTTGCTTTGCTCTAGATGATATTCCAGCCAGATCCTTGGGTCACCATTTATTTACTGCTTCCCGTATCGTGGCTTACTGTTGTATGTACATGCAGCCGCTGGATTGCAGCTCAACATAGAGTACCTCAGGAAGGATCTGATGAAGATGCTACTACAAAAATGGAATGTTCTCCTTCATATCGAGACCCAGAAAGGAAAATATATGGATGTGAGCACTACAAAAGAAATTGCAAACTAGTGGCAGCATGTTGCAATAAGTTGTTCTCTTGCAGGCTGTGCCATGATAAAGTTAGTGACCATTTGTTCGACAGGTACAGACCTGGTAAAAAGTTTATAAATTTTACTTGTATTCATTTGTTCAACTTTTAATAACTGTTTTCCACAGGAAGGCAACAACTGAAATGATGTGCATGCACTGTCTGAAAATTCAACCAATTGGACCAACTTGCAGCACACCATCATGTGACGGGTTTTCAATGGCAAAGTACTACTGCAACATCTGCAAATTTTTTGACGATGAAAGGTATGCTATATGGTTGGTACTAGAGACTAACCCTTGTATGGAAACCAGCCTGACTCGAGGTCTATCTCCAGTTTCATTAGTTTCCTTATTAAATGCTAAAGATGATATCATAACCATCCAGTGTGGCCAACTACATGTAGTAGTTTAATCCCATAAAATGAGTTCTCTCTTCACCGTAATAGAAATAGTTAAGATTATCAAACTATCGACTATGGTACAGGAGTAGCTGGCACTGGCATATGATGTCATGATCTATAGTGGACATTTCCTTAGATTGTGAACGGTATCAATGACCGATCTACGTGGAATCAAATTGACACACGTTGCTCTTACTGCAGCTGTCAGTTGCAGGCAACTTTTTCTCTCATCTGATAGAATTATAGAGCTTCCAGTAGGCCTAAACCTACATTGTACTTATTTACATTAATGAAATGAAATCCCACAGATGATCTACACACTTGAAAACTCAGGTTGTGAGGGTGAGACCTAGATAGCCTTCATAACCCAAGAGCACAACTAGATCGATGGAGCACTATTCTCAAAACGTTATTGCAACGTACACAAGACGTCAAGCCCCTACTACATGAGGGTGAACTACGTGAAAAAGGAGCTTGACGAACCGCCTATGTGGTCAGAAGGATGAGATGGTGGAGTTTGAGGTCTTGAGGAATTTAGACCAAAAGTTCCACACAAGCAAGGGGTGATCAGGCGAAGGTTTAGGAATGGGTAATTTGCACCTATTGTCGTAGACTCCTAGTTGCCTTGGGTTGGAATTTGGAAAGCCCAATATCAAAATTGTTCTAATGTATAACCTTATAGTAAGGGTAACCTTTTATCGTGAGATTCTTGGTTCAGTCCTGAATCGCCGTAGGAAAATTATGATTATATAACTAGAATATGAATGTCAGGATCCAAATGTGGTTGGGTTGAGCGTCATGAATTAGAGTCCACAATATTAGAGTCTGAGCTTAATATGTCTGACTGACTTGCTGTTGTCTCATTTCAGGTGGATCTACCATTGCCCATTTTGCAACCTATGTCGTGTTGGGAAAGGACTCGGCATTGATTTCTTTCACTGCATGACATGCAACTGTTGTTACGCAATGAAACGGCTGGAGCATGAATGCCGTGAAAATAGTCTGGAGACAAATTGCCCTATTTGTTATGAGTTTCTCTTCACTTCAAATTTATTAGTTAGTGCTTTACCTTGTGGCCATTTCATGCACACTTCATGTTTTCAGGTACTAATCCTTTTTTCCTTTATTTCTATTCTTTCTGCTGCTATTCCATTTGGTTTTGTTAAATCCTAGAGCTTGATTGTTTTATTTTTTTCTTAGTCATATACGAGAACCCATTATGCCTGCCCCATTTGTAGCAAATCATTGGGTAACATGGAGGTAAAATCCTTTTTTTGCAACTTTTGTACTATATATCGATTCCCTTGACAGCCAGTTTATTAAAACAACAATACTTCCTAGAGTAGGACCTCCACTTATTTTCAGCTTAAATCCAGGTTTATTTTGGAATGCTTGATGCTTTACTAGCTTCTGAAGTCCTCCCAGAAGAATATCAAGATCGCTGTCAGGTTCGCAATTTCGAACCCATCTCTTTCATATTTCTTGTGGGTTTCAACTCTGAAGTTTGGTTGGTGGTTCAGGATATACTATGTCACGACTGTGGCAAGAAAGGAAAAGCTAGATTCCACTGGATTCATCACAAATGCAGGTCATGTGGTTCATATAACACCCGGGTAATAAAAGTCGACGCAGATTGCTCCTGAAACAAAACCAAACAAAGCAACAGAAAAACGAAGGCTTCATTGGTGTGGGATTGTAATGTTTTTGCAAGTAAATGTTTAGATGGACTTGTAATAACATCTCAAGCCAATTTTTGTATCATTAAACTCCAAGTCGTTCCCAGTTCTCCAAGCCAATTTTAGTCCAGGGGGTTGTATGACGTGGTAGTTTATTGTGGGAGAAAAGTGGTGTCATGTATGTGGTAGTTAGGTAGTAATAATGGGAATGTTTTGTGAATGTATTTCAGTGGCCATTGATATGTATGCATTTTTTGTCTTGGGAAATATAATTTTCGTCCTGTGCATGTTATGACTGCCAACATTATAAAGATGTGAGTTTTGGCATGCTTGATTCAGCTATAACTGTGTATATTTGAGCAACTATACGTATGATGAACTCAAATAACTACAGCGACCAATAAAACTCATGGACTTAAAATTAGTTTTGACTTTAAATTGAATTCAAAATCGCTTATCATCAAATAAAATAAGACAACAATTAATGCTGCCATCAAAATCTAAAAAAATAATATAAGAACGTAATGTGGTTTAACAAACAAGTTTACCAAATATATTTTTTCTCATAAATAAGAATTTCTGGGCTTCCAAATTCAATTTGTTGATGAAAATCGGAGATCCATCTTATGTCCAAACAAAGAAATAAATAAAGAGCTGGTACGTGGTGTTTAGGACAAGGAACAAATCCTACTCACTCACAGCCACAAAAAAAATCCAACCGGATCAAACCAACCGTTTTTTAAATCCAAACGACCAAACCAACTGCCAATAATGGGCAAAAGCAAAAATGGTGGCGACAACGACGATAGGGCTGCAAACGGGGCGGGACGGGGCGGGTTTGGCTCCGCCCGCTACCCGCCCCACCAAAGTCAGGCGGGCAAACGGGGCGGGGCGGGGTGGGTAAAAAAAAATTGGGCCGCTACCCACCCAGTTTAGTCCGGCGGGTTAACGGGTGGCGGGTTAACGGGTCACGGATAGGAAAATTTTAATTTTAGAAGAAATGTTAGAAGTTTAATGAAATAACGAAAATTTTAATACATAAATATGTATTTTTTTTAATAATTATATTTGTAACGGGTAAACGGGTTGGTAACACATTAACCGCAACCCGCCCCGTTTAGTCCGACGGGTTAACGGGTGGCGGGTTAATGGGTCACGGGTAGGAAATTTTTCAACCGCAACCCGCCCTACGCGGGGCGGGTTGGCGGGTCAAACCCGCCCCACGAACAACCCTAGACGATGACGCCGCAATGCCTGCAAAGGCAAAGAAGAAAGATAAGCACCTCGAAGAGATGGGTGTCTTGTGCATGCTCAATACGGAGGTGGGAGCCCTCTTGGCCATCATCCGTCGCCCCTCCGACCTCACCTCCCAGACTCTCCCTTCAGGCGACGACAATGCGGATACACATTTTATTCTCTCCTTGAAAGCGCTTCTCTTTCTCATCTTCCAACCACATGACGAGTGGTGGACCATCGATCCGACGACTTACGTTGTGCCTTTTGTGAATGTGATCCAAAGCGATGAGATTTCGGCCCCCGCCACCGCAGTGGCATTGTCCGCCATCCTAAAGATCCTCCACCTCAACATTTTTTATGAAAAGACTCCCGAGGCGTGCGAGGCCATCCACTCTATTGTGCATGAGATTAACAAATGCCGCCTCGAGAGGACGGACCCCATGTCTGAGGATGCCGTCCTTATGAGAATTCTTCAGGTAAAAAATTCTAACTTGCATAAACACATCTTTTTTCTAAGAAAAAATATTGAATTATTCACATAAAGATTATACAGGTATGTCATTGACTTGTAGTGACGCAAAATGATGTTTATGATGTATGTTTTGTTGGCTGTGATGAAGAGTTGAGCATCAGTACTCCTGAACGACCACACAGTATGCACGATTGTGAACACGTGCTTCCAAATCGTCCAACAATCCACCTGCCAGGGCGACATGCTCCAGAAAAATGCCCGCCACACCATGCACGAGCTCATCCAACTTGTCTTCTCCAAGCTCCCCGACATCTGAACAAACCACCACAACACCGACCCAGAAGCCCCGTCGTACGGGACCCAATGCTCGGTGGACATATTCCACTTCATATGCTCCTTGTTAAATGTTGTGGTTGAAAGGGTTGATGGTGTGGGCCCCGTGAATTGGGATGAGGATGTTCAAATTTTTGCTTTGGTCCTAATCAACTCGGCAATTGAGTTGGGTGGTGAGTCGATTGGGAGGCACCCAAGGCTGCTTTGGATGATCCAGGATGAGTTGTTTTATAATTTGATTTATTATGGGATTAGGTCTGGTCCTATGGGATCCTAATCCTAATTGAGTTTAATGATGTTTAGGTGTTGATTAGGAGGAGATGGGGTTGAAGGGTGGAGATGGAGTGGTGATGGATGAATGGTTGAGATGGATTGGAGATTAGATGGATGGTGAGGATTAAGGTGGGGTGAGATATTTATTGGTGATTCTCCCTCTCTCTTACACTTTACTCTCTCTCGCGTCTCTCTCTCTCTCTCTTAGTTGGTGCTCCGGCGAGAGTTTTGAGCTCCGGCGAGGCGGAGGTGGTCGTCGTGTGTGGGTTGCTCGTGGAGGTGAGTGTTGGTTTCTTAACCCTTCCCGCTTGTTTGGTTCTCTCTCTCAACCTACCTCGTTTTAGTGGTCGTGGTTGGAGTGGAGAGTGAAGGAGGTGAAGGTGTGATCGTGCTTGTCGATGAGGAGGTGATCGTTGATCGAGCGTGAGGTTCGTCGACGGATCGTGTGTTGGGGAGAAGTGCTCGTGGAAGCGTCGTCGGGGTTCTTCGAAGGTTTCTTCAAACCTTCACGGTATGTCAAACTTGTAGTTGTAGCTTACTTTTGTAGTGTGAGTATTTGAAAGTCGACGGCAGACCTTCCGACTCGTTGCAAGCAAGCATGCAACAGATTTTACTGCCTGATCGGTCGACCGAAACGGTCGACTGTTCTTAATGAGATTTCGAGTTCTGCCTCACACCGGTCGAACGATGCCCTTGGGGCGGTCGACCGGTTGTGCATTTGAGGCAAGCCTGATGGTTTTCGGTCGAACAGGGTCACTTTGCCGTTCGACCGTGTGCACTGTTGTAGGTCGGTTGGGCGTTGACCATCTAAACGGTCGACCGCCTGTATGACTTTGTCCGACCGGTGACTTAAATTGGAATAGTGGTTAGTTCTACCGAAGGTGGTTCGGTCGACCGGACTTGATGTTGAGCGTGGGGGAATTCCCTAGTGGAATTCGGTCGACCGAGAGTGCTCGGGGGTTCGACCGGATTCGTTGGTGAGAGTTGGGGGGAATTCCCTTGTGGAATTTGGTCGACCGAGAGTTCTCGGGGGTTCGACCGGATTCGTTGTTGAGAGTGAGGGATTTTTCCCTGGTGACTTTCGGTCGAACGGATCCCCTTTGTCGTTCGACCGACTGGTCGTTTTGTTCGTTGAACCTGGGAGGCGACTTCTAAACGGTCGACTGGCCTTTGACTTTGGTTCGACCAAACAAGTGTTGTTGGTGGGGATTGGTCGACCGATTGAGTGCTGGTCGAGGCAATTGCCTTGTGTTTGCGAGACTCGGTCGACCGAGACTTTTGGCTCGGTCGACCGTTTGTGTCCAGTTTTGCACGTTGGAGGTGCAGTTGTTGTGGTCGTCCTTGTGAGGCGAGTTGTGGTGCCGATGTTCTTCCGGCACGTGTGCTAGTGAGCACGAGTGTTGCGGTGGTTGGGTGGAAAAACCCTGGAGCCACGTAACGGTGGTGTGAGCTGTGGTTGAATGAAAAAACCCTCGAGCCCAGCTTGGAAATGTGTGTGTTGCAGTGGTTGGGTGAAAAAGGTCTGGAGCCCCGTAACTGTGTGAGAGTTGCGGTTGGGTGAAAGAGCCCTAGAACCCAGCTAATCTGTGCGGGGTTGGGTGAAAAAGCCCTAGAGCTCCGTAGTGCGTTCAGGTTGGGTGAAAAAGCCTTGGAGCCTGAGCATGGACCGCGTGTTGAGGGTTGGGTGAAAAAGTCATGGAACCCTTGGACGTTTGGGTTGAGTGAAAAAGCTCTGGAGCCCTTGGTCGTGTCGTGGTAGCTGCGGTTGGGTGAAAAAACCCTGGAGCTCAGCTTGATAATGAGTGTGTTGCGGTGGTTGGGTGAAAAATCCCTGGAGCCCAGCCCGATTGTGGTGATTTTCTTGTTGGTAGAATCAAGGTTTTAAAACAACGACGACTTGAAAGAAGAAAAAGAAAAAGAAAAAGAAAAAGAAGAAGCATTAATGATCATGAAATCTAGCTAGTTCAGAGGTCGACACTGGTGATGAGTACATTCCGTTTTGGTTCGAAAAGTCACCAAATAATAAGTTGGATGGTTGTTGGTTTAGATCAAGAAAAAACACGAAGAAAAAGGTGGCGACAGTGGGGAATCATTTTAATCTCGACGTAAAGAAGGGTTTGGAGTTTCTGAAGATATGGAAAGTAATAGGAGGAGCGGACGATGTGTGTGTTAGAGCACAAATAACAGCGTCCGGGCTACCCCAGGCGTCCTGCACTCTCTCTCTGCCACGTCAACTTCTCTCTCTGCCACGTCAGCTCACCCAACCCACCCAAAAAACCCCCTTACCCATGCCCAGGCTACCCCCACTCACCCTACACTCTCTTTCATTCACATCATTTCTTAATTAAACAAATTTAATTCTCACACATCATTTAACAAAATACATTTTATATAAATCTAATTCTAATTACATTATAATTCTATTTTAACTCGAAATATTGTTAATAATTACTGGTAAATCACGAAATTATTATTAAATATTACGGAGCCACGTTACATTTAAGACAAACTGAAATAGGAAATATTACACTCAAAGTTAAGAAACAACAGTACATATTACATAAACTAAAATTTCAAATACTACATTACCAACTACGTTAACCGATTTTCAAACCGCTCCTCGTCCGTAGCGTTGCCATATATGCTCAATTAAATCGCATTTCAGATCCAAATGTTGGTTCCTGTCACGCACTCGATCTTGATTGACAAAAAACTCGTGAATATCCGCTATACGATCGGTCGAATACGACGTTTCCTCAGCTGCAGTTCCAGGACGATCTTCCATAAATTCGCAAATATCTCCAAAATTAGCATAGCAGTCGTGTTCGTCCTCCACTATCATGTTATGCATGATGATACAAGTTGTCATTATTTTGGACAGAACGTCCTTGCTCCAAGCAAGAGCCGGGTTTCTGATGATCGCGAACCTCGCTTGCAACACTCCGAAAGCGCGTTCAACATCTTTACGTGTTGCCTCCTGCACTTCAGCAAACAATCTGTGCTTCGGGGTGTGAGGGTGAAGGATGGATTGGATGAAGACCGCCCACTGTGGATAAATACCATCAGTAAGATAGTATCCCATATCATATTGAACACTATTTACCTCATAATTAACAGGTGGTGCTCGGCCTTCTAGTATGTCGTCGAAAACTGGAGATTGTTGCAGGACGTTCAAGTCATTGCATGAACCCGGTATTCCGAAGAAGGAGTGCCAGATCCATAAGTCGTACGGTGCCACCGCCTCAAGGATCATAGTTGCTTTCCCAGCACGTCCTTGATGTTGTCCCTTCCAAGCAGCTGGGCAGTTTTTCCAATCCCAGTGCATACAATCGATACTCCCCATCATACCTGGAAACCCACGTTGCTCACCAACGTAAAGTAGACGTGCCAAGTCATTTGCAGTTGGCCGACGTAAATACCCAGGGCCGAAGATGCGAATAACACCTTCACAGAATTTGAGGAGAGCATTTCTGGATGTTGCCGCACTCATTCGTAGGTACTCATCGATCCCATCAGCGGCAACGCCATATGCTAGCATTCGCATTGCTACCGTACTTTTTTGTAGACCGGAGATGCTCATCCTACCAGTTGCGTCCGGTGTTCGTTGGAAGAAGACATCAGATGCTTCGTTGGCATTGTGGATGCGCAGGAAGACATGCTTTCTCATCCGAAATCTTGTCCTGAAAAGAGTATCAGAATACACAGGGTTGTCAGAGAAATAATCGTCTACAAGGCGTCTGTAACCTAGTTCACGATCTCTATCTGGGTTCGTCGTTCTCCTTCGACGCTGCTTAGGACGTGTAGTCCTTTCGTAAACAACCTGTCCGGCTAATTCAATAGCACGGTCCATTAGATTTAATGTCTCATTCCAGTTATCATCGTCGGATTGACCAGAGTTTAAACTATTATCCGACATTGATGAGAGAAGAAGTTAACAAGTTGAGAAGTTAAGGAAATGTGATGAATCAGTAGATAGATAGATGTATTTATAGGTGGGAGGATTTGGATGTATTTGTTGCACTGTTCACGCGTGATTGCACAGTTTACTCTTTGGAAGCGTGATTAAAGTGCACGCGTGATTGCAAATAATGCACGCGTGATTGAAACAGTGCACCCGTGATTAAATACTGTATTGGTTCTGGAAATTTCTTAATTTTAATCACTTACAAAAAATTATTACCCCACATTTATAACAAATACACAATCCATTAATAACAAAACCTAAACTAAATAAATTTTTTTAAAAAAATAAACCAATCGGAAAGGGACACGTGTCCCCCTTCCTTGGGCGCCCGGACGTCTGCCCAGGACGCCCAACGCCCGGACACGTGCCCGGGGCGCCCGCCTGTTAATGGGAGTGCGCCCGTGCGGGGCACCCCCGTTAAGGATGCCCTTGGATAGATGGATAAACCCCCTCTATCTAACACACACACACACACCACTGTTTGAGTTTTTCTTTTTCTTTGGCAGAAGTCGAGTTGAGTTGTGTGTTGTTATTATGTCATTCTTCTCCCTTTCTTCTTCCCTCTTCAAACCCTTCCCAAACCCTAACCCCAACCGTCTCCTTCCCCGCCGTCGTCTCCGCCTCCGCATCTCCGCCTCCCTCCCCGACGCCGACCTCGCCAACCTCGAGTACACACCCTGGCTCCTCGTCGGGTTGGGCAACCCCGGCAACAAGTACCATGGAACGCGCCACAATATCGGCTTCGAAATGGTCGACCGGATCGCCCAACGCGAGGGAATCACCCTCAACACCCTCCAGTCCAAGGCTCTTCTCGGAATCGGTACAAGAAGAAAAGAAAAAAAATCGATTTTTATTTTTGGAGTGATTTTTTTAATTACATTTGGTTTGGTGTAGGTTCGATTGGAGAAGTGCCGGTGTTGCTGGTTAAGCCGCAGGCTTACATGAATTACAGTGGAGAGGCGGTATGTGCTCTTGCTCTGCTTAAAGGTGTGATTTTTAGGGTTGCGATGTTTATATTATGTGTGTGGTGATACTTTTGTTTCAGGTTTGTATGGTAACTCAAGTGAGTTTCATCCGGTTTAGTTCGGATTCGACTTGGTGTGTTTGTCGTAAGTTTTGGGATGGTGTAAGATTCCCTAAATTAGAAAAATGTAGATTCTTTATCCATTTTCCAAATGTATCTATAGGTCCCTTCGGAGTCACATTTTGATCATTGTATTTTCTAAAATACGATCAAATCTCAGATTAAATTTCTAAACATACTCTAGCATTAATATGGCATTTCTAAGTTTTTAGATATCGATTGCCAATCTCATTTGGTTTCTAATTTCTGGGAATCGTTTAAAATGTGATTATAAACGATCCCTCAGCCCTACTTTGGTAATCAAAGCTTTGAGATTTGTTGAAGTTCTTGGGAATCATGTATCCGTTAAAATCTAATTTTAGGAGTAGTGTTTCTAAATGGCACCTTAGTATTGAAACTTGGTTAACCAAACCTTGGTGTAATTTTCTACATCAATTACATAACAGTATGATTACCTTGTTGACCCCATTTTTTATTCTATTTAATAATTAATGAAATACCATGTTCATTTTAGAATTAGTTTTGTTTCTTAACACTAAATTTAAATTTCATGTGTATGCATATGTGAATTTAGTGATTCACTTGAAAATTGGATGATGAGCTTCTGCAATCTCATTCACAAGCTGAATCGAGCTACACTTTTCTTGAGCTTTTCGGCAGGAATCTTACAGTTTCTCTTTCTTTTAGGATTCTTGGAAACCTGTCCTAGAACTTAGTGTAACTTTTGCTTTCAAAGGTGTTTTGTTTGATAGGTGGTTGAGAGAGTACATATTTGAGTGTTAAGAAGTTGCGGGTTTTAATTGGAATTTTATTTTGGACTCTAAATATAGTCATTCCATGCTACAGAGTAATGTAGGATGCATTTATATTACTATCCTTAATGCCATTCTTTTAGCATGCACACAAATTTTCAGCCTGAAATTTTGATATATTTTAGTAGTTTTTCGAAAGTCAAAATAGGTAGTATTAAGTTTGCCTACTTTCATTACTCAAGATACCAACTTCAAGATTACAATTGACACTCATGGAGTCTGTTACTTTATGCTTCAATTCTAGAGACTTAATCTCACTGTTCTTGATATTTTAGCAGTTACATTCTCCCTCTCAGATTGGTTGATGGTATTTTCTATTTACTTTAATTTCAAGGATCTTCATTTTTATTCTTTACTATTTGTGTTATATTTATAGGTCGGACCACTTGCTGCATATTATCAAATTCCTCTGCGCCATGTACTATTGGTAATGATTGCTAAATTGTGAATATTGGATTTTGATGCTTCTGCTGGCACTATATTTTTTTTGTTATATATGTAGTGTTGTTTTTCATTCCTTTTTTGCTTAACATGGTTATTGTAGATATATGATGACATGAGTTTACCAAATGCTGTCTTGAGATTACAACAAAAAGGAGGAGGGCATGGCTATCATAATGGGTATGCAAGTTTATTAATGTTGTTGTGGTTGTCGTTATTATTGTTTAGGTATACTGGGTCTCTGAGTTTCTCTTTTATGATCAAAGAAATAGTGGAATTGGTAAGAGCTGTACTCCACGGGTAAAAGAGCATTTTCTCCAGAAGATTGTGCTCTTACATAGAAATTTTCTGTAGGTAGAATGTGTTCCAAACATTTGCCTACGAAATAAGTTTTTAACCACTTTTAGTTGTCTTTCAGAGTAAAGAGTGTTGTGAATCATTTGGACGGCTGTCGTGAATTTCCAAGGCTATGTATAGGTTAGCAAAACCTTCCCCTTCATCTGATATACACAGATCTTCTTTGTCATCATTAAGATTTATTCTGTAAACTGTTCAATGGTACAGGAATTGGGAATCCACCAGGAAAAATGGATATGAGAGCTTTCTTGTTACAGAAATTTAGCCCGGAGGAACGTGAACAGGTGTCCCTTTATTTGTAAATTTTACCTTGCTGTGAAATGAATAGACTTTCCGTTCATCATTATGAAGGAACTTTTGAAGGGTTCAGAGTTTTAAAACCCTTCAAAAGTACTTAAAAGATTCAGTAGCCATTATCGATTAAAAAAAGATTCAGTAGCCATTAGGTGTTCAATAAATAAGGGCTTTTTTGTAAGTGATAAATCAGGGAATTCCCCTTGCGAAGTACATTGTAACTTGATGGGATATTAAAATGTCGATGACAAAGAGGAAATTTAATGGATATCAATACTCTTTCACGAGATAGTAGTGCTGAAAAGGTCACAAGTAATGATTTATCTTGATGTAATAAAGCTTAGAAATTACTTAGCAAACCCAGTCACCCACCGAAAAATGTTTTCGTCTTCATAAAACTTGCACCTGATCTCAATCTTCATATTTTGATAGCAGAATGATTCAAAAATATTCATATCTCCCTTCCAAGTTATTGTCCAGGCTCTTTATATGACGAGCTTAATATACTTTTTTCCTTTTGAGGTGCTGAAAAAAGGTTGTGGAGGTGTGCAAAAATCGCCACACGAATAGAGTACAATTATTAGTTTGCTTAATACGTTACAGCTTAATGATAAAAGATCTGCTGTGGCGTGTTTGGAATCCAATAGTGTATACATGAAGTTCTTGTCTGTTGATCTTTATCTTTCTCACAATGCATCCAATCAGTTTACATTGACAGTGTGTTATTTCCCTGCTTTTTTTAACTTTTGCGGCCTTCTATAATTCAAGTGTCTAACCAAAGATTATATCCTTAACCCTTGGTTGAATAGATTGATTCTGCTTTGGAGCAAGGAGTGGAAGCTACTAGGACTTTAGTACTAAAAGGATTTAATTCCAGCATCACTCGCTTCAATTTGGCCCAGAAGTACAAGCATAACAAGGTTTAAGAAATCCCAAGACTTGCAGATTTTCGTCAACTGTATGAAGGAATGTGCATGCTTAGGCTGCAGCTGTGAAATCTGAATGTAATCAGCCTCTACACCGATGTACATTATGTGAACATATCGAAGGATAAACAGAAGATATCTCAGAAGCCTAAACATATTGAAGGATAGATTAAAGATACCTCAGAAGCTTGTAGTAGTTGAAATATACCTTCCCATTTCTTGATGTTATTCATGGTTTGATTAATGTTAATTTTTTTCGTGTTTATAACCTTATAATTTATGCATTACTTAGACTGGCTGACTATATATAATATGGTGAAAAACAAAGTAACTCTTTTAACCAAGTGTTCATATATATATATATATATATATATATATATATATATATATATATATATATATATATATATATATATATATGAATGTACTAACATTTCAAAGTTCAATGCACACGTGATAATTAATAAACTATTACGATTTTTTGAGGTAGTAACCCAACTTATCCAAACCCAAATAAATTCATGACATCATCTCCTAATGATTATGTAGGGGATCGGTCGATCTTGATGGGAATTTCCGTTGCCTAGGAGCGTCCTCGCAATATGTTAGAAGATATACTTAGGTGAGCAGTTAAACTTAAGTTGTCGTAACTAACTTATTTAGGACTAGAAGAAACATATCCCAAGTATATCCTCAGACAAGATCAAATTAAATTGATTTAAATGGTTGCTCCAGACATATGGTATAGTACGAGCTAGTTACCTACATATAAGCACCTGAACTGATTTCAAGTAAATTGATGGATGTATGAGAGAAAGACTTCTCAAAACTTAAAGCAGTAGCAAAAGGTCTTCTTTTAGCCTTATGAGATGCAATAAGAAAATAATTTTCATTGAACTAGCTATTAATTAATTGGGTTTACAACTACTAATTTAGTAATAAAAGTAACACGAAGCAAGCACCATAATATATAATCTGAACTGCTATTCGTCGCCGTAAAACTACTTAAATCACCCATAAGATTACCATTTTGCCCCTCTGCCTTTTCTACTAATATAACTCCTCATTTCACTCTTTTAACACAACTTTCTCTTCATATCACACTTTTATTCACCAAATAGAATGTCTCGGAGGCCAGGGAAAGAGCCAGTGGAGACCCCTGACTACTCACATCTGGTAAATTACCTTGTTTATTTCAATTAATTTTAAAAAAAAATATTTTTGAGTCGGACGGTCGCGGGAGACGCCCGACCCAACGAGAGGGCGGTCGCCGGAACCGCCTCCCCCTTGGGGGAGGCGGTTCCTTCGACCGCCCGATAGGAGGCGTCCATAGGAGACGCCTGCACAAAGGTGGAGGCGTCTGTCTAAACTGCCTCCACCTATGTGGAGGCGTGTTAGGCAGACGCCTCCACCTTTGTGGAGGCGGTTTAGCCAGACGCTCGAGTCGTGAAAAAAATTCCGTCCCAGTTACCTCGCCGGATTCAGGTGCTTTGCCAGACATTTTCGTGGTGTTGGTACTAGAAATGTGAGTAAAACTGAGTCAAACACCTTATTTAAAGATACGGGACGAAATCGGTATTAATTGATTTGTTAAGGGCAAAAAAGTTATTTTTAGGACGATTTAAGTAGTTTTCTGGCGACGAATAGTAATTCCCCGTGTAATTGGCGTAGTCCCCCCCCTCACATCGATTTGACACATTCAATCACTTCTAAGATCCCATAGTTCAAAGGCAAGTATCTTCTGACTTGTGGACAAAGGAAGAGGGGTTTGTTGTGTAGTACTTGTCCAATAAAGTAAACAATGCCATTGGATTGTTTTTAGTTGATTGACCTTCCACTAACTTCAATTTGAATTTGAATTGATTAAGGACTACTTAAATTTGAATTGGGCATGTCAACACTCAACACTCAAAATTCTCAAATGCATGTGCCGGCCACTATATTATTGGATAATCATTATTGGACTCCACTCCCACCAATCAAGCTTCAATTTGGATCCAAAAGAACTGACTTTTAGGACGTCGTTATGGATAGCTAACAAGGAAACATTATTGCATAATTACATGACTTAACTCACTCACCATATTGCGCTTATTACAAAGTTATCACAAACAAGAAAATCATCTCATACTGCAATAAAGAGGTCCCAGAACAATTTTATCAAACACAGAAACATCGGATACATGTCAGTTACAAATGCCACAACTTGAACTTCTAACCGAAAAAGAATGGTGTATCCGCTATACCGGCTTAGTGATATTTTTGAGTCTTCTAAGATGGAAAATAATCCCTGATTCTACAAATATTCAGTAAACAAAAATAAATAAATCAGAATACAATGTTCAACCTTTTTTATCCGAGCGACTTAGATTGAACCATCTCTTCTTCGATTTATCATTGTCATCCGACTGGCCATTTTCTTGAGGACTCACAGGATTGGAACCCTCAGTGGCAGTTTTTACGCTGCTACTTGTGCCTCCAGCAGAGGAACTCGTTGCTGTTTTTGTGGTTGTAAAGGAGGACTGAATGGCGTCCCTCGTTTTGAAAAGCTCGTCAACCTACCCATGAGATTTATATGGAGCAAATCAGCAAATTTAGTTGCGAAATAATAACTGCAATGGAATCTAACCACATTAAGTTAAAATCTAGTCCAAAACCAGCACCACTCAAAGTGAAGAACATGAATTTATTATAATCAAAATTCAAAAGGAAAGAAAAACAAAGCTTTTCAAAGTTCACATCCTCAAATGGTGCAACTTACAGCCTGTTTTTCTTCAACATATCTGTTGGTCACTTCCTGGAAACGGGCCAAAGCCTACACAAAAAGAATGCGGGGAGGTCAAACTTATCATTCCTTAAGAAAGTGAATCTAAATTTACAGAGCTTACTTTTTTATACTCCAATTCAAATTGACGAAGATCATTTCTCTTTACGAGGATCTCGGCTTCCACATCTTTCAGTTTCTCTGTTACGTCTTGGAACGATTTTGCGCATAAAGCCTCGATTGTGTAACTCGCGGATTTAAAGAAGTTGTCACCTGTAATAAAAAAAAGGTACATTGATTTAGTATCTAATTCTATAGTGCAACTAGAACGGCACCAAAGGATGAAATGTGTACCATAAACAGCAAAAACGTGAGGTCCAGGTTTTAATTCAGATACTTCGCAGGGCTGCAGACCATCCAGTCTTTTAAAGAAAGCAGCCTCAGGATCTTTTGCCATTGCCAACTGTACATGAATCAAGGAAAGTTAGATGATCCGTGACTCATCTGCAGATCAAAGCTAACAAGTGTTGAGATTAATGTTTTTATACCGCATTGACTGATGTATCCATCCGATAGACCTGAAAATGCAAGAAGTACATCCCAGCCGAAGTGACCTTCCCAGTTTTCTCACTGTCTTCCTGCAAGTTTGGAAATTAAAACAAAACAAAAGCTACAGATTGAGGATTTTTTTTATCATTCAAAAGGAAAGCTACAGGTTGAGAATTTATTTTATCCACTGCACATATACTGACGTAAGCAACATAGCATGGTGCGATAAAACACGACACAAACTGGACACATGTATACTTTTCCCAAGAAAAGTAAAACATGAAAGCCAATTTTTGAACACATCATTACATGGTGACAAAAATGAAACGAATTTTTTCCAGCTATTCTTATTCTTATCAGTCTTTATTTGATGTTTCGATGTCACAATGATCCTTGCCAGTAAAACTAATTAAAGCATTTATAACTCAAATGTGGTCAAAACCATCTTATAAGTAACTGTTATAAATAAGGATAACAAAGAAAATAAATAAAAGGTGAGCACTGTGTTCGTTTCACAGGAGGCACGAGCTACAAAGAGCATAATCCATAAACAACAGTAGTGATGACAGCTTTGACAAGTTGCTTGCTTGGTTCGATTCACAACAACCCAGGCATGAGCATGAAAAATAGTTGTTTTATCTTTAACGAGATAAACAGGAACAACCCACTATAGCTCATTAGGATACATTTGCTTAAATCAAGTAAAAATATCTTATTTTAAACTTCAATCTGATACCTAAATAAAACTATAGATATTTTTATATTGAAGGATGATAGATGAGCGCTTTGTTATAAAAATAAGCCTTTGATGGCTGCTTTATTTCATGTTTTCGGCAATAAAATGAATATACAAAGCCTCAATATTTCAAAACAGAGAACAAGGGAGGCCTGCAAGTTCATGCAGGAATAGGCTTTTAAGTTCAACAAGGGTACTTGTCTGCAAGATCTAGAGTTGCATATGAACTTGATATTGAAGACTGGCTCCACCACAGGTGCTAACTCGAGCGATAAGCACGCATAAAACTTTAACAAGCCAATTAAGCGCTAACAAACCAACCACCTTTCAAGCATGATCTAACAAGCGTGGCTCATTTGCACCCATAATAATAGTGATACATCATACATAAGATATTATATTCAAAACATGGGACATACAAATCACCTTTCATATAATATACGCCTTTGTATCCTTAATAAGAACTCAAAATCTTTTTACAAAGGGATATAATCATACAAATCATGCTTGATTGCAAAATGTAAATTTGTTAGGAAAATAAATCCACATATATAAACTCTGAACAAAATAACATTACATGTCTTCTTACAGTTAATATATTGAAGCTATTATTACCTGCAGAGCCAATCCGTAGCCTCCACTGCTCTCATGTTCAAAGTACAGAAGCTATGAGAAAAACGAACATCATAATAGAATGTCATTTCTCAGTAAACTGGAAAAGTAACATAATATACTTTCAAGTCAACAATATTATACTAATTACTAAAAAGAAGCATTTGTAAAACATAGAATTTACTAACCTTGAATTTGCTTTGTGCAGCAGATGTAACTCTTACAACAACTCCAGCTTGGGCCTGTTCCTCATCTATCGTTACACCGAAAAAATGTGCACATTGTTTGTCTACCTGCGTTTTGAAAGATGGTAATATAATCATCATGAGAACTTTGGGTAACAGAAATTCAAACACAGCACCTTTCAAACCTTTCCAGTCACTGATTTTCCAAGAGGAAGAGGAGTAATTGTGACAGTCCCATTTAGAGCTTCTTCAACAATGTTGGCAGAAATTGTTGTCTTGATGGGAACACCCAACTTACTATGAAGTCAAGTCAAAAGAGCGTTTATGCTTCTGTGCTAAAGATGTTCTGTAATATAATCTCAAAGCTACCTGAATATTGCTGCAAACATTGTGTTTACAGTTCCAAGGTTAGACAAATCCACCTCCATATCCATAGCATCATTTTCCAAAGCCTGCAATCAAAACTCACACCGTGAGGCTATCAAGGCGAAAGGTGGTGTTCAAGGCGATGTCCTCGATATTAGCCCGGGAATTGAGGCGAGAGGTGAGGCGTCCGCCCGATTGAAGAAAGGTGCTATTTTTAAAAAGAACATAAAAACACGAAATTCTAATTTAAAACTTAAAATTTATTGAAAACATGTAAAAAATAGGAAAACAAACAGAATACATAAACAAAAAACAGAAAGCATTAGCAAAAAAATAGTAAAAATGCCAAAAAAGGAAAAAAGAGAGAAAATAGTAAAACAGGAAAAAATCAGTAAATGGGCATCCAATAATAATTAAAGAAAAACTAATAACACCAAAAGACAATAGAAAATAAACGAATAACAAATATAAAAATAATAATTGAGAAAATAAAGTAAAAAACACAAAAAGAGAAGCTGGCGGTCTAGCAAGAAAAGCTACCAGCAAAAGGCCCAAAAGGTCACCAGGCTCTGAGGCGACCTAGGAGCCTAAAAAGGCCACCAGGCGGTTGCCTCTTTGAAGTTGGCCGCCTCTCTAGACTGAGAGGCGACAACCCTGAAAAAACCTGGCTTGCGAGGCGACTCGCCTTGATAGCACCAGGTGCAAGTACATGCTTATTCATTTTTAAAAAGCTACACTGCATATTTGTTTTTAGCATTATGCTACATTATAAACTTGTGTGTCATGAACAAAAGCACGGAATCAAAAGGTGAAATAACTAACCTAACTGAAATGTGAAATCATCACAACACAAGTTATTACTTAAACCAAATGAAGGTAGTTTTTTTATCCATAAATCACCAAAGTGATTGGATTTTGTTGAGATAGTAGACGAATTAAATTTCACATGGTATCAGAACGGGTCGATGACCTAAGGGGACCCACTCTATGCGTAGACACACAAAAAAACTCAAGGTAGCCTAATTTAATCAATAAGTTTATCGATACATTTTCTAGGTAAGATTCTTGATTATATATCCCAGAATTTTGGAAATTTGGTTTTGAACTTCGAAGGTTTTAACTTTCTATTGGCATCAAAGTTTCTAACTTGTAGCTGACGAGAGAATCCAAGTATTACGCTGCCACACCTAAAAGTCACAAGAGAGCCACTCCTATAGACTCTAAAATTCTAACGTGCTTCAGTAATTTAAGGGTTGAATGATCCGCAGCATAACTTCAGCTACAACCAATGGCAAGGAAGACAATAATAAGAGGCAGATTAGGCAAATAACCTCAAACCCTGCTGTATCATATTGCCTTTTTTTCTCTGGATCTGACAAAATGCTATATGAGTATGCAACCTCCTTAAAAAGATCTGCAGCTTCAGGGTTGTTGGCATTCTTATCTGGGTGGTACCTGTTCATATGGGAGTACAGAATGCATTATACTACTTGGGAATAAATGCCAAGGGCTATAAATGAAGATGATGCTCAAAACCACACAAATTTTATAGTAAAGTCACCACGTTTAGCCATTGGTAGATGTTCAGGAACTCCACCCGAGAGAAAAACTGAGACCTTTAAGTACACTCAAGGGTGGAAGCCTCAATGCAATGAAGCAAATAATACTGCAAATAAAGCCAATAACACTTTCTGCCCAGGCTAATGCTTCCTAATTAGTCAGGTCTCACTTTAATGAATCGGAGTGCAAATTAGGCACCTATAATGGTAAGAGGAAAAGCACCGCAAAGAGCTTTCTGGAGGTGGGCAGTATGTGCATAATTGAACTTCACCAAATCTTTAGCATGGAGTGCTTGTATTTGGAAACATGTTGGGAGATTTTGTCAAACCTTCGAAACCATATAGATTCTTAAGATTGATTGATTATGGCATTATCACACTTATATGATTATAAATGTTTGTGGGGGCATTCGAAAATCGAAACCACATGACCATAACTTCCTACATATCCTGAAATAAGGCTTGGTGCTAAAAAACCAAACACTTGTGAGTAATAAGCAAGCTTAAGGAATAAGAATGCACATACTTAAGAGCAAGTTTTCGGTATGCCGTCTTGATCTCTTGATCCGAAGAATCCTTTGATATGCATAGCACCTCGTATGGACATCGACGAACTGGTGGCCCAGAAGATCCTGCCACCTTATTGGCAGCCATTTCTTATTTCACCTCTAGACTATTGATCCCCCACTCTTCCAATAAACAACCACAAAATAAGCTATTGAAGACGTCTCCAGCCAACCATGGTAGCTACTACAACATCAGAAACAAATAACATAGGAATATAATCATCCCACAAAACAAGAAAAATAAAGTTTCTCGATTGGTAGGCTACAAAACATTAGATTTCAAAAAAGAAAAAGAAAAAAAAAGACATCACATCTTCTCAGAGTCGGACCCTTCTGGCTTTTCTTGGTTGCTTGGCTATTAAACTTATGTTTAGAAGAAAGTGAAAGATAAAATAGGCCGGGACACCCAAAAACTAAAGAACAAATTCAGACCAACTTTTTGGCTTTTGTCAGATTGTTTGGATATGAAAATCAGGTTAAAAGCACGACTGATTAGCTGAACAAGATAAGAACTGACCAACATAATATGGCAAACACACTGAGTTTCTCAAAGTGGTTATACTTTCAGGCTTTCCTAAATTTCTACAACAAAAACACAACAGTTTTGAAAGCATGAATGCACAATCAAATGAGAGAGGAAAAGGCTAAATCTCAGGACACATTGATTTTCCCCAAAGAACAAAAATTAAGGGATTTCTGATCATTCGGCAGTAGAATCAGGATTCAAAACCGTAAACAAACAATATATAAAGCATTGAGCTACAGAACAATGGCACAAATAAATTCTCAAAAAGTTTAGACCTTGGTGATTTTCTCAATCTTTAGGCCATAAAAACCATACTGTCAATACCACAATCAAATGCTACATTTTTTTACCGGAATAATATAATAAACCATGAGTCATTGAACCACAGAAGAGTAACTCAAGAATCACAGAGCTTTGGGGACCACAAAGCACCCAACTATATAAACCCAACTTTAGGCTCTCTCTATAGAAACCCAACTTTTAGCACGAGATGATCAAATAAAACTGACATCAAACCACAGAACAAAACACACTAAAATTTCTCAAAAGCTAGTATCTGGGGGCTTATCTTGCTGTGGAGGCTATAAAAAAATCAAATTTCTAACAACAAAACCAAACAATATTCTTATAACTAAGTCATAGAACAAAACGCATACATAATTGGACAAAGGGTAGCCTAACTCAAAATCATCCTACTAATAGTCTTTCCATGAGATCAATCCTTCAAACTTTAACTACCATTCCAAGAAAAGGTCAAACCTTTCTAAAACCATTTTTAAGGGCACAATCAGAAGCACAACAGTATACGATCCCACCTTTGGATGTTTTCTCAACCTTCAAACCATAAAAACCTAATTTGCATTATATAAAAAAAAGACACACAAAGCATACCCACAATCGAATCCGCATTAAAGATCAGACCTTTAGGTGTTTTGTTGATCATTAAGCGACAAAACAAGCAGAATCAAACAAGAAACAACACAATACCTCGAAAAGATGCCACCTTTGGGGGGTTAATCGAACTTTAGGGTTAAAAAAACAAATTTTTACGAGAAAAAACGGATTTTGAGGTACCTGCGAGCGGAAACGGTGGAGAAGGAGGCGAAATGATTGATTGATTGAATGAAAGAAATCGGGGTTTTCGACCACTTCTGCTATTTTTGGGTTTCTTCAACAGTACCACAAATTTAAGCTGAACCGCTAAACATCGTCCCAAAATTACTTAAATCGTCCCTTGAAATTACCAAATTGTCCTTCATCCTATTTTTTGCTTATATATCTCACAATTTCACTCTTTTTTCAAAACTTTCTCTTCCTATACCTACTACAGAAGGTGGGCGTCAGAGGAAGCCGCTCCCCCCATGAGGGGGGGGGCGGCTTCCGAGGACGCCCGACCCATGCGGGGGGCGTCTCCCTCGGACGCCGACTACTAGCGGGAGACGTCTGGGGAAGACGTCTTCCCGAAGGAGGAGACGTCTTCGGCAGACGTCTCCCCCAAAGAGGAGGCGTCTCCGACAGACGCCTCCACCATACGGGAGGCGTCTCTCGCAGACGCCTCCACAAATTTTTTTTTAAATTATTAAATCTGATAATTACTCTAATAAATTGTGATAAATCTGAAAATTTAATTTAACAAATTCTTATTAAGTTTAACATTTGTGATATTTAGTTTTAACAATTTTTGATTTAGTTTAACAATTGTTTTAATTTAGTTTAACAAATTTTGATTTAGTTTAACAATTGTGATAAATATGATAATTTAGTTTAACAAATTTAACAAATTTGTAATTAAAATTTCAATTAATAGTCATCGGGTCACAGTGGAGGGAAAGGCAAGTCGATACCATTACACGCCTTCCGTTCTTTAGAGGATGATTCAGCACCGCGTCATCTACGTAGACGGGGGATATCTGCTTCGGTCAGGAGGGAGAGAGAGACATTACGTCGTCGTGAGGAGGATGATGATTCCTTCGATGATGAGCATGTGGACAGTCCCGACGACGGGAGCGACGATGATGACACGTATGAGTTAGAGCGCCCGGAGGTGGAGAGGCAGGGGGAGTATAGCAGAGGACGTGGTCGAGCGAGTAGTTCTACTTCCGCCGGATGGATGGTGCGGAAGGGTAGGGGTGGGAGGTTTACGACCGCGGATTCGAGCTCGTGCACTGTAGATCCCCGCGCTCAGAAGAAGAAGAGGGTCCAGGACGATTCTTGGATCGTGAGCAGTATGACGCCTGGTGGTCCTTTAGATGGTAGCGTCATTCCTAGTTTCTGGGGTCACATCGCTAGACGGATCTGGGACGGAGAGGATCGGAAGGTTCTGAAGTGCCATAATCGGCACAGAGCCTGTACAACACTACAGGGTTGGCGGTCTACACTGAGTGCTGATATCAGAGAGGAGATTAGTGTCACGCATTTGGGGTACTTACCGTACAACATGTTCCCTTATCTCGACATGCCTTTGATTTCTGCGTTTGTGGAGCGGTGGCAGCCTGACACCAACACTTTCCACATGCCTTTCGGAGAGATGACGATCATGCTTCACGATGTTTTCCAGATCCTGCGCATTCCTGTGGATGGTCGTCTGATTAGTGCTCAGAGGTCGACGTCTGAGCTGAGGTGTTATGTGGCAGAGTTGCTTGGTGTCACACCTGATGGTCTGGCGAGAGATACAGCTTTATGGAGTGGTGGTGGTGTCGGCATCGACTCCCTTGAGGACCTATGCAGACGGGCACGACCTCCGCGGGCCGATGATACACAGTTGACGGCGTACTTATTCTTGATGCTCGGAGCCGTCTTGTTTGTCGACAAGAGTGGTTGTCGGATCAGACCACGCGATCTACTGGAGGCTAGGGACCCGGACACCGTTCGTGAGTACTCGTGGGGGTCAGCGACGTTGGCATACCTGTACCGTCAGCTTGGGATAGCTAGCCGTGCGGATTGTTCTGGGATTGCAGGTTGTCTTACGCTGCTGCAGGCGTGGATATACGAGTACTTTCCTGCATTCCGCCCGCATCGTGAGCGGAAGATTATCGACGAGGGTCATCCACGTTCAGGTATGTGGGCCGTCCGGAGCGAGGACAAGAGCGATGGACGATTGCGTTCCATCCGCGCACGGCTAGATCAGATGACTGCATCAGAGGTATCAAACTTTACACCATTTATTTAATTTTAAGATGTATTATTATTAATGTGTTAAACTTTAGGTGGAGTGGTTACCCTGTGGTCCTGACCCAGCAGCGGATGTCCCGAGGACTTTATTGATGGGTCTTATTCGTTATCGGGATATCATAGAGCCTTATATGCCCGATCGGGTCTTGCGTCAGTTAGGATATGTTCAGGTGATCCCGGTTGACATCCCGACACCAGAGCATGCAGTGCGGTCTGCGACAGCAGCGACATACGACTCAGGTTCCCCGCTTCTACAGCGGAATCAACATGGCAGACATTTCCGAGATCATGCCGACTGTTCCTTGGCGACTTCAGACGTAGTCGCGACCCCTCCGAGTGTGATGCATGTTATCTTGATTGGTTCGGTAGTTACTCACATCCTATCATCGTCCGTGGTGCCTCCCGGAGAGCAGATCGACCACCAGATAGGACGTGTGGCGATCTGGTAATTTTTTCATTTTATCTATATTTATTTGTACCGTATATTTTGTTAATGTACGCTAATGTTATTGTTATGTGCAGTGGATGGGTAAGATGATACGGGCTGTAGACCCAATCTTGCAGATGAGGGATGAGCTGCCAGACGATGCCAGAGCTGCATGCGGAGATTTGGATGAGATCATACACTCGTGGCATACTCAGTTAGGCATCTCCGACCATGATTCGGATGATGAGTAGGCTGATCTGTTGTACTGTACTCTTAGTATTTGCATTTATATTTGTTTATCTGTCGTACGCTTATTATTTGTATTTGTGTTTGTGTTTGCTAACATATCGTACGCTTATTATTTGTATTTGTGTTTGCTTATTTGTCATACGCTTATTATTTTTATTTGTGTTTGCTAACGTATCGTACTATTATATATAATGCAAATAAAGCAAACATATCATAACATATTACATAATAAAGCAACAATATATAGTGTACAAACATATCAAAACATATTACATAATTGTTGCCAAGATGCTATCCTATTTTGGTACTCCAGCTCCCATCCAATAACACTCTCATCTCGTACTTGAAACCACAGAGTCGCTATAGGAGGTACGGGGAATCCCTCATTCAAATCCAAACGAATGTAATGAGCGTAACTCCCTAAATGAGCAATAATCAACTCTCTGCACGGTCTCGTCACGGTAGGTGGACTCTCCCAAGGTAGAACTGTAAGACATGGGTACAACGAACCATCATTTCCGAGAGAGAAGAACATAACTACACACTTGTAAAAAATTGCAATGGGAAACAAGTCCGTCCACGTCTCCATGTAGTGATTCTCGCCACAAGGTCCCCGCCCCAATTAATCCGGTGACGAGCCTGCGCCACACCGTCGTAGTATACGTGCTCATAAAAAGATGGGTTCACAACTATCTCATTTGAAATCGAACGACGGGCGAGTTGCCAATTGTCTTCACCACCGTGAAAAACATCGGCCACACATCGAAATCCACAGTTTCCATCAGCACGTACATCATTCCACTGGTGTAGGAATGACATAATGATTCATGGAATCCTATCCGCATATGGAAAGTCGTCTACGTCAGCCCGCCCAGTCACTACAATATAAACAAAAAATACAGTTACATATAATAACAAAAGATACATATTTACTGAAATAAATAACAAAATTATAATAACAATAAATATAGGGATGATATACCTGATCCTCCCCTCACAGACGAAGAACCAGAAGATCGACCACGACCTTTGCTTCCACTACCGGAAGAACGACCACGACCTCTACTCCCACTACCTGAAGATCGACCACTACCTCGCTCTTCATTCGACGTCTTGAGCTGCCTGAGACACAAACTCTGTGTTCCCGGCTCCTTCCCCAATGACAAGTGTCCTCCAGAACGAATGAATCTGCTCTAAGTAAATTCCGTTGTCTGATTCAAGACATCCGCGGATGGTACATGCGCAAGGTATCCCATGAGAAGTCAGAAAAGCGCACTCACAACGATATTCAACTTCATCATCTAACTGTTGCATTTTTTTCACCTCCTGACTCAGCAATTGCAAGCAGTGATGCGAAACTCGACCATTTATGTGACGATATAGAGCATGTCCGAAATTAGTCAAATTTCGCCGTCTCGAGTCTTCAAGAGCGTTTCGAATATTCGTCAGCTGCATTTCAATAGCCACATTGACGCGCTCGAAAAGAGTGTCTAGAGCTGCAGTCGATGTAGAAATCCACTCTTTTAGAGCCGAATGAGCACTTTCGACCCTACAATTCGTGGTGTTCCCAAAATGAAGGACTTTGTTCGTCCAATTCAGCACAAACTTTTCTTTATGCACCAACCACGTGGTGTCCAGATACTCCGTGATAGCCGGCCACGATCTATACAAATCTTTCAGAGCATACACAGCTCTATCATACTCGGCTTCTGAAGTAGAAAGCATGATTTTCCTCCATCTTCCACGCCTCAAAGTCTCTGCCATCTGCTTATTTTTGCCGAATACGTGGTATGTGTAGTTCAATACGTCTTTGTTGATGTGCCATGTGCAGAGTAAATGAGCAGAGTCAGGAAATACCTCTCTCACTGGTCGCATAAGGCCTAACTCCCGGTCTGTTATTATTGCAGTCGGGCTGACAATCCCCAATAACAGATCTCGCAACTTCTCCATCACCCACAGATAACTGGAGTAAGTTTCATCCATCAAAATCGCATATCCAATAAGGAAATTCATGTTTGTTGGTGTGACCCCAATCATTTCGAACAAAGGCATCTTATACTTGTTCGTCTTGTAAGTCGAATCCATGCAGATAACGAAAGGATATGTCCGCAACAACTGGACTGACGTCGGATGTGCCAAAAAAGCGTGAGTGACGACATCAGTTTCTGGATCCGCCATAATCCAATGTAAGTACTCACACTGTACTGCTTGATAGAGAAACTGCTGGACGGGATTCCGGTCTTCAGATTTTGTCCTCCTCATGTAATCTCTGAAATTATAAATATGCCTTTGATTTGGATTGTCCTCCGGGAACTTTTCTTTTACTGCCTTCAAGATGTTCCGTGGTTTTGCTTGCGCCTCAGTCATATCACGAACAATCTGTAGGTAGGATCGTGTGGGTTATGGGTCCACTAATCACTATTTAAGCTAATCACCTATTGAACCCTAATTAACTACTTGGTTGATCGATCAAAGAAATGCAGCGGAAATTAAACTAAATCAAACACAAGTAGAAAGTAATGCAAACCACAAAGAAGACACGTCGGTTTTACAGAGGTTCGGCCGCGCCTACGTCCTCTCTTGCAAGCCCCTCTCGAATCTCCGTTCGAGCCCCTCTTGCGTCTTCACTATGCCTCCCCGTTCCGGGCCGGGAGCAACGCCTTTTACAAGTCTTCAAGCTCGCGAACAACCCTCGCCGAGCTTGGCACCACCTCTCACAACCCGAGAGGATCACTTCGGGCTTTCACCGAAATCTCTACTTCTTTGTCTTGGGCTTTCACCAAGACCCTTGCTCACTTTGTCTTGGGCTTTCACCAAGACCCTTGCTCTCTTTACAACAATGGTGACTGAGTGGAACTCACTCTCTAATTGAGCACAACAATTGCTAGATGATTGTATGATGGAGGATGTGGAAATTAGGCTTTGGAATCACTAATTGGGAGCTTTGAGGTTGTGGAAAATCTCACTATAAGTTTGACACTTTGGAGTTGTGAAATCTTGTGGAAAACTAAGTGTGAACCTCTATTTATAAGCTCCTAAAGATTTCTAGCCGTTTGGACAAGATTTGATTGGGTTTTGTGCAAGATACACAAAACAGAAAATCGGGTTCAGAAATCTGTCCAGAAACGGTCGACCGAAAGGTGTATCGGTCGACCGAACCCTTGAGTCTGTTGATGGATCGGTTGACCGAACATAGGTACTGGTCGACCGAATCACTTAAGTTCTATAGGTCAACGGTCGACCGAGCAGGTACCGGTCGACCGAACTACTGGGTTCGGTAGAGAGAAATCTTGATCGGTTGGACAAACTTGTGTCGACCGATAGCAGGGGGTTTTTCACGAATTAAACGGTCGACCGAATAAGGTAGTTTGTTCGACCGGTTCTAAAGTATATGGGGGTGTATATTGAGAAAAATGTGTATACGACCGTTGTATAATACGACAAATAAAACGGTCGTATTTTTACCAGAAATAGCAAACGAAACGGTCGACCGAAGGTCTACCGGTCGACCGAACAAGTCTGGGTAATCGGTTAAATAGATGTGTGATCGGTTGAACGGATTGGTCTGGTATAACAAAAATTTGTGTATAACCGGTCGACCGAAAGGTGAACGGTCGACCGAACTCAGGTAGACTGGCGACCAATGTTTTAGGTGTTTAGGTGATCTAATGGAGTCCAAATTATATGATATTTTGTGTGTGACTCCTAAAAGGAACCTAGTGTGTGAATGCATGCATATTAGCTTAAGTTATGCTCAATTTACATAAGTTCCTAATTCTCAAAGAAAGGAAAAATTACATGTCTTCAATCCTAGCTTGATTACATGTCTTGACTTGACTTTTCTTCTTTCTTGAGTCTTGATCACCTGTAGATGTTAGCACAATACAATATGTATACTATTATACTACATGTGCTAATCTACATGTCCTTATTAAGATTAGGTTTAATTACATCATCAAAATACGGATTAAGGCCAAAAAGCCAACACAATCTTCTTCGCCCCAGAACTTAGACCACTAATTTGACGATGACCCTCTGGATAAACTGCCAGTCTGTGGTTGTGATGTCCGTGAGCACTATTAAAAACCACAACCCATCCCTCACGATCTCGTCGCTCCACCACTTTTATTAAGAAACGGCAACCGCAAACCTTTCTTTTGGTGTTTCTTCGAAGTGCAATATCCATATCCCGAGACTCCATTTGATTTCGCCGGTCGCATCTCAAATAACAATCCATCCGACTATCTGATCTTGTTTTGTACGACGACACGACCAAAAAAAACCCAGCTCCGATAGCTACTTGTTTGGCCCATTTACATGCTTCATCGATTGTTTCAAAGATTTGTGTAGTTTGAAATAACTCACTGTAATCCACTCCATCACCACCGAAATCTTCCAACGGAACCTACAAAAATAAAATCGAAATTAAAAAAATCAAAAAAAATTCGGGCGTCTGTATTAAACGCCTACCCCATGGGGGGGCGTCTGAGTTAAACGCCCTTCCCATGGGTGAGGCGTCTGCGTAGGACGCCTGACCCTAGGGAAGGGCGTCTACTACAGACGCCTTACCCAAGGGGAGGACGTCTACATAAGACGTCTCTCCCATTGCGTAGGCGTCTGCGTTAGACGCCTCGGCCAAGGGAAGGACGTCCTACGCAGACACCCTCACCTTGGGGGAGGCGTCTAATGCAGACGCCCGACCCAAAATTTGCCCCGCGCCAGACTTACGTCACCGGATGCATCACCCTTGCCAGACATTTTCGTGGTGTTTTTACTGATAAATTATGAATATACAAGACCGTAGGCCTAATTTATAGACACGGGACGATATGAGTATTAAATATATTGTTAAGGGCAATTTGGTAATTTTAAGGGGCGATTCAAGTAGTTTTGGGACGACGTTTAGTAGTTCCCAATTTAAGTTAACAAATGGTTTGTTTTTGTTTGCAGGGTAAATTGTTATTTGACCCCTCATGTTTCTTAAACGTTTATTTACTTCAAAACATCTCCAAAAGGCATCAGATTTTGTAAACTTCCAAACCTTTTATGATTACGAACTTGTTTGTTTTGTAATAGGATTGTAACCTCAAAATAAATCGTTGTTTCAACAACATTGCAAGAATTATTTAAGGGATCATTCACTACTAAAGTTGACCGACCAGGAGAAATCTTTTCAGAAAAGGAGAGTAGAGCAATGGACTGGACCAACAACGGATTACAATGTAAATAGGCTACTAATCCTCCAACCACCTCATTATTATTTTTTTATTACTATCACTATTATTATATCTATCAAATGTGTATATTATTTGTACTTGGTCACATCTCCTAAGTACTTTTATCTATTAATTTATTTTAGCTGATTTTCTTTCAGTAGTTGCAATCATGTAGGAGCTATTTTGTAAACCTTAATCAAGTCAAATATTACTTGCATAACATATATCGAACATTAGTAAGAATTTGGTGTTAAAGTTATACATATTTTGACTTCATTAATTTGATCCTCAAAACACAAGAGTGAGCTGAAATGTTTCCTTGAAATAATTCACCTAAATCAATTCAAATTTCAAACTACTAAAAAGATGGAGAGATTAATAAAGTAACTTTCTCTTCGATCACAGGTGTTTGATGATTTGTTTCTGAAAGTTCTTCCCGCGTCTCAATTCTTAAATGACCATCTCATAAGCACACATACACAACACACATTAATTCTCATGAAATCTCACTTCGATATTATTAATCCAATTAACTCCAACCTATATATATATATATATATATATATATATATATATATATTACACACCATGCATGATCTTACAACAAAACAACAACCAATTTAATTTGTACCAATTTGACCTCCAAACACCAAACCTCCACCGCCAATCAGCTCTTCTCCAACGGGATTATTCTTCCCATACCAATGCAACAGCGAACCTCCAACGATCGAACCACTAACCAACTTCATCTCAAGGTCCATCTTTGTTGTTGTCATCATCTTCTTCTTCATTATATTCATCTTTTTCAGCATCGTCATTGCCAATATATATCATCACATTCTTCTTATTTACCGGAACTTCCATTAGAAAAGGAAAGGAAAGAAACGACTCCAAACACTTGGTTTTGGAAGTTCGGGAGAAGCACTAGTGTTGGGGTTAATTGGTGGACAAAGAGTCTTCTCACAAGGTGCAAATCTCAAATAAGTGACCACCAAATTAAACAACACCAATTCAAAAGCTAAAGCTTCAAAATTTGGTCCTTAATTCATCGTCGTCTTCATCTAATTACTACTACCCTTTTGCTCAAGTGGTTGAAGAAGTGGGAGAAATGAAGTTCGTGTTAATCCAATTTTGAACGTCCCAAATGGTGGATTCTTTAGTTTTTGGCATCTACTAATTTGCAGAAGTGGCCAGCAAAGTGAAGACCAACAAAAAGAAAACTACATATGAACCATCCACGTACTTCATAGGAAAATTTTATTTTTGGACCATTTTTTTGGGTATGTGATTCAAATTAGACCTTGGTGAGCTACATAAGAGGATGAGGGAATTTGTTGTTTCATGTTTATGTATTTTTGGTTTGCAAGTGTGTGTATGCAATGACATGACAGAAAAATAGTTTTAAAAGTGGGGAATGTGTTAGTTGGAACATATATATTGAATACTTCATGTTTTCTTCCTTTGCCTAACCTTCCATGTCATTTGCCTTTTCATTCTTGTTTAGTGTTCTAAAGCACCAAGACCTTGCTTGTCTTCCTGAGGTATTTATATTCTAAGTTAGTTATTTTAAATTGCTTCATGTATAAATTATTCATACATGCTTGCCTTAACACGTACACACCCCAATTTTTATTATTAGTACAAAGATATAGTTACAAAAATTAGTGGTAGTAACATCGAAAGTTAATGGGTGATGCAAAAACAAGTCGAGGAATATTCATGTTCCAAGAAGATATATATCCAAAGGTAACTACACAAGACGTGTTGTGCTAGTACACTATCTCTTTGGTCTCATACAACTTGTTTAATTACAACCCTTCTATATAAGGTAAGGTAAGGTAAGGTAAGGTAAGGTTGTCTTGGATAAGCATCCCACTATGCTCAGACCAGTGCAGTGGTGTTTAACTTGTACTGTTTTGTTGTTGTTATCTAGAATTTACCATCATGTCATGGGATGTGTTTGTCTTGTCATCATCAATCAAGTTCAGTAAATTACAACACAAAACAGGTATACCAAATGAAATATGAGCATAGTTGACATAATATACTGGAATATGGATGTTTTAGTTTATAGGTTAAGGGAGTATTTGTCTTAGGGATGGCAGGAAACTCTACTAATGAGCACACTGAAACATTTGATTTAGGATTTACATGTATATTCTTTTTTCTTCTTCAAGTAATTAAAAAGAACCCGAAAGCCTGAAGATGCAATATTTACATATCGATCGAGTCCAGAGGAAAACTGTTACAGATCCCATATTTATTGTAAATTATAGTATACCCTAACTTTTAAAAGCCCATAGCAACCCTCCAAACTTTTGAATTGCCAATAAAGATCCCTCATCCCCAACATTATTTTATTCTTAGGCCTAGTTAACCGAATACTAAAAAGATCAAAATGTTCATTTGTGGTAAAAGAAATATCTCTATCAAGTGCATAGCTAAGGTGAGAAGACTGCTGTGGTGCCTCTTAAATGTGAGCAATAAGTAAGCTTTAAAATATGATTAGAACCTAAATGAGTGTAAGATCATGAATACAACTTACAGCTACACTGTCTATGAGACAACATCTATCATCTTCTTCTCTACTAACAAAAGACCAACTGTACTGTATAGTCTGTATTCATTACAGTTTTGCATACATGAATAGTATCTGAACTTTGACCAAAGATGTGGAATGAGAGCATAATATATTTTCCTTGATGATTTTATTTTTTTGAAAAGCTATCTTGAATGAGTACTGGGTAAGCATTGTTTCTTGAGAAAAAAAGTTGAAAAAAGAAGAAGAAGTAAAAACAAGTTTTTTTGAGAAAAAGTAACGAGTAAGCATTGGGGGTGAGATTGGGATCGAGAGTAATGTCTTATCACGGGTCTACTTCAGAGTGAAAGTTTGATATGATTGAAAGGAGAGTTCCAAGTGAGGAATAGGCCACATCACATGGTCACACTGTTGTTCATCTTCATCAAAGGATTAGACACCCCCAACAATTCAAACCCCACTAACCACCAAGTTGACCATCTTTCCTTTCTAGCTGCAACCTTTTATTTAGCTAGGGCTCCCATGCATGCATCCTAATTTCTCAAATTGGAGATGAGGTGAAGCATTTTGTTGCTAATTATTAGTTGATTACTTGTGTACGTAGCCAACAAAGACTTTAGATGGTTGTCTTGTGGTTCCATCATTAATAAAAAGGAGACAAATTTAAAATCAAGACAAAGGATGGTATAGCATTGGTCATTTGAAGTGACGGTACATATATATGATATGACATCCATTAACATGTCAATTATGACAACGATTAATTTTTCAGATATTGTTTCACCAACATGCAATACGTTTTTTGGAAAGCATTATGATTCTTTACTTTGTTATGTATCTTCTTGAACACACATGATTTTAATTGTTAGATTTATGGCCGGCCACCAAAAATACATCTTAGTTGATTTACTAAAATCATCGAATTCCCGAGAATTAATGTAACATCATCTAATGTATTATGCTCATCACGTACAGATATGAACTAATTCCTATAGATATATTTAGCGGGCCGGCCAGAAGTGCATATATATATATATCTTGTATGATCGATATGATACAACAGGGAAGAAATCACAAATTAAAGGAGAAAACAAAATTTATCTTTAGGAGTGTTTTCTTCTAAGTAGTGGTAGTGCAGGTACAAAATTAAGCATTACGGCTACAAATTGAACTCTAAATTTACTTACAATTAATGAAGCCCCTGATCGAGAATCCACTACATGCATGAGTAGGTTGCAAATAACACATTCAGATTCCCCACTCAAGAAGCTTTGTAGCTTGCCATGACTCATCCATATTGTTCCAAAAATCCTCTTCCATATTGGCGTCTATGCTATTATTGTCCATCATGGAGAATTCAGAGGTGAAACTGGTACCATTAAACCCTTGGGTTGCCAACGCCGCCGGTGGAAAACCTAGATTATGATCGATGTGCCCACCCAATTCACCATTCACTAGTTGAGAATTAATGTGTCCATCATTGTTGGTCATTGCGTGTTGATCATAATACGGGACCGATGTGAATTGTGATGTTTCTTCCCATTGACTATCCATCATAGGAGTGTGATTGTCATACATCATTTGGTCATACAAGCCGAATTCTTCGCGTCCACATCGCATCTCCGGTTGAAGAGGTTGTTTGGAGGAGGAGGAGATGATGATGGCCGGTTGGGCATCTATGTTGTTTTGAGTTGTTGTTGAATGAAGCAACACTTGTTGTGATGAAGCCATTTTCTCTAACAATCTCGGCATCCAAAAGCAACGTACAGCATCGTGGAACAATGCACTGTTGGCATCGATTTTGAGTTGTCTTGCTTGCTTTTGCACTCTTGTTCTCCAATAGTTCTTGATCTCATTGTCTGTTCTTCCAGGTAGGTATTGTGCGATCCTCGACCACCTATATATTCAAATAAATTGATAATTCTCTTCAAATTAAGGAACGGGAGAAACATTTCTTGACACACACACATATATATATATAGTTGTCTCACCTGACAAATTAACCCACTTGAATATGATTACATAAGTCGCAAATTCCAAAATAACCCTAAATTAAAAAAAAGTAGAAAATCAACCCTATTTTCTACTACGTGTATAATTAAAATTACCTCTGTCGATCAGTCATTTTGCAAAAGATGGATATCACCACTCATCAAGTTCCTCTGATTATACTCATCAAGATTCTAGGGTTTGACGCATGGATGGATGCATGAAATGATATGGATGATATAAGAATTAACTAACTACCTGTTTCCCCACTTGGAATGAAGCTCTAGTATGAGAATTTGCTCCTCAGGTGTCAAATTCCCTCTCTTCACATCAGGTTTGAGATAGTTAAGCCACCTCAACCTACAACTCTTCCCTGACCTCTTCAAACCTTCATAAAACCAACCACAAATCAAACCCTAAGATGTTAAACCTTTCATTCACATGAATCACATCATCATTTCAAAACATACGAATGAAGCTATAAATTAATTAAGTTTATGTACCTGAGCATCTTGCAAGCAAATTCCACCTTCCTTCCCCATGGCAAGCAATGTAGTGGATGAGAAGTGTGTCCTCCTCTAATGTCCATGGCCCTCTCCTAATCACCTCCATATTATTCTCCTCTTGATTATAGGTGGTGCACCTTTTCTTATCACTAGACATGATCTTCGCTGCCTTTTTCATGTGTAGATGAGATTACACCACACCTTCTTCAAATTATATAGATAGACCTCTATTACTATAGCACCTAATCTCGTAATTATTGGTGGTCCACTCCTCTCTTTTGGTTATAATGACTTGGGCACAGTAACATAAAAGCAGGCTTTGGTCTTTTTTGAAGTGATCTATGAAAGCTAAAAGAAACATAGATACGTAGATTAGTTTGTTTAAAGAATTAATGACCACCGCGTTAATTTCATTGAGTATTGGGTGTCCATTCAATCTCTCTAATCAAAACTTACATAACATACATATATCCTATCTTTTTCTCAAAGAAATATATAGCCAAAAGAAGAAAAATCTTGAGAATTTGTAAGTAATGCACACTTCAATATGAGACATATCGTGATTGACTTGCCTATAAAAGATGGAGCTACCTTAAATGTTCATAAGATAGTTATACCTTATTATTAGACTACAACCACTAGGCCATCGACGGGTACGTAGGTGTCTTTATCTCTAATTTCACTACTTTTGACACGAAACGTGTTTGACCAACCAAGTTATATGCAACTTTCCACAACCTAGAAGTTTACTAGCTAAGGTTTGGGGTCGAGTTTAAAAGAATATGAGATGATGATGATGATGTGGTTGATATTTGTGTAATCTATGGGTAGTTTGGCTGCTGGAATGTTGAAATTAAAAAGCTTACCAACCAATCCAGAAGACTTCAAAGTTTGTTGGTGTATCCCCTATCCAACAGCATAAGCTTCAATAGTTCCCCTCAACCCATACATGATAACATAATCACTTGTTGTTGATATAAAACCACCACTTGTGAGAAGTAACTAAAAGATAGAGACATGCATATGTCTAGGGTTAATTCTAAAATAACTGCGTGGTTTATTCTCCAATTATTTACTCGAACATTCTCTTACGTACGTACCTATCTAGGTGCATATGAAGTCCTGCATATTTTGTAATTTCACTCTCATGTGATTAACACAAACACACACACACATATATAGATGTGTGTGTTGTTATTATATACAATGAAGTAACCCTAATTATGCATCTCACATACCTTTTGACAAGTATATATAATAAGTACTCTAATTTAACAAGTATTATTAATGTGTGGCTATAGGTAGTGTTAAATATACTTAAATTACTACTTAGTGTTGATGAATAGGTTAACATACCTAAAGCTAAAGTAGATTACTTTGCTGAAGAATAAAATCAAGTAGCCTTTATTGACATTTAAAGATTCCAAAAGAAGGAAATTGATGAAAACCATAAGATGCATGAGCTCAACTTGAAGGGTGAGTACACAATGGGTGCACCCAATTAGTGGACCACTATGTGCATCCACCTGAATGGGTGCACCATTAACCCCAACCAAACCAAGTGGAAAAGACAATAATAAGTACTACCAATCTTTGCTTTTGGAACAGATCCACACGCTCAAATTGAGTAATTGATTACATAATCAAAACTCCACCCTTAACCAAAAAAAGAAGAGAATAGAACACCCTTTTTCATTTGTAGAATGACTCGCACCAATTAATAGTTGTGGCTGACAACCCTAGGAACTAAAGTCGCCCGACTAAATATTTACTTTGATTTTTTGGAAAAACAACTTGTTTGGTAACTTCAAGTTTTTTATTTGGTTTAGCGATTTAGTACCACCAAATGGAATTTAAATGTAGCAAAATAATCCAGCGAATTTAATATGTATGTTGTTGTTGTTGTTGTTATATATATATATAATTTACTAAATATATCATGAAGAACAATTCTCACATGCATTAATGGGATAAATATGTTACACTAATACACTATTGATAAATTTATGTAGTGAATATGAAATTAAAACATCATATAGTTGACAACATGGTGGTTAAAATATCCAAGAAACGTACAGTATCCTGTCATTTCTCACAATTGGATTCTATCAGTATAGTTATTGTTGCATCATTTAGACTTCAGACATGTGTTTTCTTGGAATAGTATTGTAGTGGGCAGGTGGTGGTGTTTTGGCCTCTAGTAGTAGTGTTGGGTGGAAGAAGAACAGAAGAGAGGTTTATATTTTGAGAATTGGTAGTAACTTGTCGGAAGGCAAATAAGGAAGAATTTCTCAGAACTTTCTGTGGTTGGATTTTATCAAAAAAAAAAACAAATTTGTGGTTGGAAGTGACATTTTGACAAGACCTTACTTGCTCACCCCAAACGGTAACTAAAGATCTACAGTGATGTACTTTTTCTTCTCTTCAGATTGATTGAGGATGGGACATCTGAATGTTATGGAACACAAGTTTCTAATTTTCTTCCTTCTTTGGATCCTCTTCAAGTAAGAGTAGGCTAATTAACTACGTGGTTAAAACTCACTTCTTCCTTTTTTCATTATTAATAGCTAGCTAGTGTTAAGATATATATTAAACCTAAGCTATGTATGAATCATAATTTGTAAAACGTACTACAAAAGCATCTTATAGATTCTATAGTTGTTTTCGATAATAATTGGTATAGCTTCGACAGATGATATTATTATAGATTCTATATATAGTTGTAGATATAGCCATATAGGGTGCAATGTTTGGCTCTATTAATTAGAAAGTCTGTTGAAGAATTATTTATTTATTTATATATTTGAAGACAAGAATGGCAGTATATGTCATTCTATATCAGGCTTGGTTTCACACAGTAAACTTGTTTGATTAAGAAATCTAGTTGGTGTCCTTATAACTCATATATAAGATACATATGTTGGAGGTAAGAGTATTACCAACACGGGCATAAATTCTCTATATCTGCTATATATCCACTTCGATTTCAACCTTAAATCAAAATATACAATACATCTTTCCCTAAAGCACCAAAATATGAATCCTACAAATACATCTCGCGTTCTTGATTCGTAAAGATGGTATTATATACACTCTAATATTGTAGATGAACAAATTGATTTTTTTCTTCTTTCATTTTTCTAATATTTGATCTAGCTAGACTCGATCAAAATGTACTTACACAGACGAATTATAGAAGCTGGATCTCTAACTTTCTACTAACTCACCATCTCTCTTATTTCATGAAACAAACCAATATTTACGACCAAGTCTTCCATGAACTATATCTAAGGAATATACACCAAAAAACTTATGCGAACCCTCCACAATAATTTATTACTTTGGTACGCACTACGTTAGTAGTAGTGGTAGTAGACCTACTCTAACACCTCTTAAACTATTATCCATAACGACCATTTTATCTTACACACCCTATAGTTTGGTTTGGAGAACTTAAACCATTAAAAACCAAATCTTGAAAAATTGGTCTCGGGCAAATTAACCTTTTATAAGTCATATTTCCAAAACACCACTTACTTTCTAAACATTAGGCTAATAAGATATATACCGCATACATATATATCATGAAAATTCATGATGGCCTACCAAATCATGTCACTTGTTGGTTGGTCAGGATTTTGGTCCTTGGATTCGATATAAACAATGGATGGTGACTATTAAATTAATTTCTACGGAAATGAGGTCGAAAGATAACGATCTCCACTAACACTCTAGCTACTTGGCTAGCTTAATTACCTTAGTTAATTACTCTTCTTCCATGTGTTCTTTTCCTTGATTGTGTCATATGTAGTCTAACCCTAATTTCATAGGGTAGATTCATTGATATGTTGGTGACGACAAAATGACGATAACACCATGATGAAAACAAGGCTTGATGTGTGGAGATATGTAGGTGTTTCTCTTGTAGACGCAAAGTTGATTAACAACACTAAGTTTTCCAAGATATGGAACAAATGGGTGAGGTGACAGCTGTGAAGTTATCTGAATTTCTCTTTTCAAATGCAAGAAGTCAATTATTTTTCGAACAAGCACCTTATTTATGTGTTGATTTTTTTCTTTGTCTTTTCTTTTGAAATTTAGCTTCTCTTCCTTTTTTTCGGCAATATGATCGAGACGATAGTCCCAATAAAATGACTTTCTGTGCTACAACGTACTTTGGTTTGGCTTGATGCTTATTACACCAATATCTTATATATAGTTTCGAGGAAAGTCGAGGCATTAAGCATAAAAAGAGTTCCCAAGGACCTTATTTAAATATCACAATAGAGAAGAGTTTGCAATACCAATTGGCCTATAACCCGATTAGTTTAGTACTTCAGTTGGTGGTTTGCAAATCCTAGATTAGCCATGACCAAAAAACGATTCTCAACATGTGAGATACATGTTTGAAGTTTAACACACACAAAAAAACGTAATGTTTTTAATAAAAAAAAACTTTATTATCGACGTTGTACCACTTCTCTATGAGCCAGAACCTCTCGAGCACGATAAGTAACAAAAAGAGAGAAATCAAATCCTAAAATCTAAACGATTGGACTATGATCACATTTTAAATTATATTGTCTACTCATAGTTTCCAACCTGGAAAAAAAATGAAACCTCAGTACACGGTAATGCCCACTAAGCCCTAGAGTGCCTACTAAACCCTAGAACTTGAGCACAGCATGCTTTGTGATCAACTACATCTTTAATTATGCTACTTATCAATAATGTCGATTAGTGGTTAAAAACATCAATTAAGCCTTTTGTCAGAAGCTTTAGACGTGGGAAGCAAAAAATCTTAAAAAGTTAACCTATGCAGTAGTTTTCATAGTAGGAATGGGTAGGGATGGTGAATGATATCAATAACAATTAATTTGCGGTGGATAATACAAGTGGTCCATATGGTTTCCAATGTTAACCACAAGGATAAAGAGAAGTTGGTGGGTTTGAAAAACTAATTAATTCACTAACCTAGTGCTGAAATTCCAGGTTGCAACTAACTTTGGTTTCTTACCTCTCGCAATTAATTTAACTTTTGCTAATTACTCATAAATGTATATGATCAAAGATAACGACAGGCAAAGGCAATTTGATTTGACGAGTCAATGATTTGAAAGGTCAGCACGTTTGACTAGTCAACAATAAACATGCTTTGGCGTTTGTTAGAAATCTACATAATTAAAGTTTACTTGTTTGAACATGAGAATAATTGAACCTAAATATTGTATTGGACACACTAAGAGAATATATTCTCTTTGCCATCAACTGTACGGGATTTGTGTGTGTATGTATATATATATATACGGGGTTTGTGCTTTTATCTTTCCTCGCTTTGCCATAAACTGTTATGAAGTTAATGACTAGCTCTTTAGGTCGACAAGAAACTCTCAATTCCAAAAATAAATAGCTATGTCAGTTATAGTATAATTCATAGGAATTCTCCAAGATTATAAACATGTTTATTTTTAGAACTGCAACTCCACGGAGATATTCAAAGTAATAAGATATCGCAATATTCTCAACTTCTTTATTACGCCCAGAGTTATAGTTCGTTAATAGCAATTATTGACGTGCTATCATGACGTGTCAGCCAAATTTCTTCTTTTACATAAGTGAAGAGATCAACCATACGTTTAGATTTTTATTGGAGAGGGAGGGGTCCGGTGTTGCTAAAGGTTGAAGATGAGTTTGGAGATGTGTACGTAACACTAGGTTATTAGTAACTTTCAAAAAAAAAAACATAAAAAACTAGGTTATTAGTTGTCAAATTGTATGGAAAATATATATATTAACAAATGGCTTAAAGGAGTTTTACATATGTGGGACCCACATGAACACACACATATATATATATATATATATTCAAGCAATTTACAAAATTCTATAGGTAAATATAATATTTCACTTTTTTAGGTGTACTGTACCTTAACAAAAACCTATCCTTGTACGTAAATCTACTTGTTTTGTTTTATATATATATAGTGGGCTCAATGAGTTGGGAAAGGCTACTAATGTGAAGTCGATCCGGCCGAACTTGAAAATCACTCTAGTCCACAACCATGACTTAGGGAACACACAATGAAGAACATATCATAATATGTACACACACAAAGAAGATTGAAATACTACGTACAATGTGATAATTATTAATGACATATTAAAATGCATTTATCCAACTACATCATCACATAAAAGACAATTCAAACCTACAGATGAACACATTCCTACATACTGACCAAACTAACTACAATTATTCCCCCAAACAAAACCTTAATTACCCAAAACTTCAACTAAATTTCTCCTAAAAAATGTTGCACCTTATCAAAAATCACGAATGGTCCTCATCGTCGGTGACATTCCTCCGGCCACATTGGGTGGGACGACCGCATCCTGATACCTATACATCCTTGGCGTACAATTGCGATCCACCGAATTCGTCTCGTAGAATGGCACCCTCATTCCCACCGGAGGGTAAGTCTTCTCGTCTTTCCCTATCGGTCTCACCGGCCGGTGCACATTCCTCTCCGGCAATCCCACATTAGCCGACTCTTTTCCCTGCTTTCGGGCTTCTTGAGGTGACATCCCAGTGAGCTTTTGCACTAGAGACATGAAATTGCACGCCGGAGTGTGGATCACCTCCGGTGGGTGAGTGTATATGATGACCGGACGTTGGTTCGTATTGCCATTGTTGGTATTACTAGGGTTCTTTGTGGAATTTGTTGTGCAATTGTTAGAGGGAGGAGGAGGAGAAGAAGAAGAAGATGATGATGATGATGTTGAAGAAGTAGTAGTGCAAGAAGAAGAAGAAGACTTTTGAATGAAATGTGAATCTTTGTTGATTTTGAGAGAAGAATGTGGACGTTGGCCAGTAATGATGGAGTCTCTTGAAGGGCTCATGTTAGTTAGTTTAGAAGAAGATGGAGGAGAAGAATTGATAATAATGCATGGATGCATGCATGGGAGAGAGGTGAAGTAATTAGGGTTATCCTATAGGAAATGGTTGGTGGTGGGGAGGAGAGAGAGGAGATGGTGGGGAGGAGAGAGAGAGTAGGGGGAGTTGTTGTTTGGGTTACCCGTATGGTTTGGTTGGTGTGGTGTGGAGTAACTGATGATGTTAATTTGTGTTGTGTCATCAATGGGTTTGTGTTTATTTGGTGAGTGTAGGCTAATTAAGCTATTTTTGTCTAAACAAGTGTTTATCCTCGATCGGAGCACGTACATCACTGGACACTTAAGGTGCACAGCTGGTTGGTTGGCTTGGCTACCTTAATTAGTTTAGATTCAGTTTCAGAATTCATTTTTTTCTAGTATATAATATAAAAGATGGATACAAACTTGAATCAACTTTGAAACTACTTCAATGTGAAGTTATGTTTAAAGACACTATATTGCACAAACAACTAATCAGATCATCACAAAGTCGACAAAGAAAATGGTTGTAAACAATAAAGCATGATTTATGTGTATTTTGAGAAGCCCATGCATGTTTAATTAATTAAACTACCCTAAACATCATCACCTCACATTCAAATTTCAATCGTTCTATCCTCTTCTGTATTCATCAACAATTGTTTTTTAAACCCTGAGCATGGGTGTTTATAAGCTAAACTTAGTTGTGGAGTTTTGATGGCTTCCATTTTTTGTCTTTCTTATTCAACAAAAAGAAAATAAAAACGTAAATAACTATCTCATCTAATCATCATGTATTTGGTTTCCCTTTTCTTAATTAACTACAGTCGAAGTCCGATTTTAAAATGGAAACATGATTTGCATGAGATTTTCTCCTTTGATATTGTTATCTTTCAATGATAAGGTGTTGTGCTGATTGAATGATGGATCTCAAAGACATGAACCAACATAACAAACATTGATTAATAAATATGTAAGCATCAATATATATTATAGAAACATGCTTTACGATGATAAGATTTTGTTGGGATATATGATGTCAATTAACCCCCGTAATTGGATATCCAAACTTTTAAAATGCACGCATGGGTTCTTGTTATGACTCATTATTAGTTAATGTTGTAAAATGATACTATGTGAGATATGCTGTCGTTGTTCTACTAAAAGTAATCAACTCATAAAATGATACTACAAATGTGCTTATAAAGTGCAAATTAAGTATGCGCTTATATCCTTACTGTACAATGTTTACATACTTGTTTACCACGAGGGAAAATTTAGTATCGGTATCCTTAATTATGGTTGAAGATATTGGAAAAATTCGTATTCGTATTCATATTAGTATTCAGAATTTATGTTTAATTATCACCTAGCATAACCTTTACCCACTTGTACCACCGAATTTCTAAATGACAAACCTTATACCCTTCCTTGTTTTATACTAGATGTTGATTTTTGAAGGTTATTATCTAGTATTCTTAACTTCAGTTAACGAGAAAATTAAATAATGCATGCAAGTTTACATGTAAGGACTTCATTAGGTCCATGTAGTAAAAGTCCAAGCAGCCCTAGATGGCTTGGTTTTGTGAAACTAAAAATTCAGGCTTTCAACCGGTCCCTCTCCTCCACCGCCACCAGCACTGATCCAGCAGAGGTGGGTGTGGTTGGGATATTGGGCGCCACTGGAGCCGGAAAAACGAAGCTTTCGATCGACATAGGCACGAGACTCCGGTCGGAGATCATAAACACCGACAAAATGCAAGTCTACCATGGTTTAAACATCACCACCAACAAGATCCCGATCGAGGATCGACGAGGAGTTCCTCACCACCTCCTTGGTGAGGTCGACCCCTCTGCCGGACAACTCACTCCGGAGGGTTTTCCGGTCATTGGCTTCCGCCTGAATAACCTCCATCCTATCAAGAGGAAAAGTTCCGATCATAGCCGGAGGATCAAATTCCTTTGTTCATGCACTTCTCTCGTCAAGATCAAATTTTGATGGTTACCCATTTGAGATATCGACCCCAAAAGGGGGTGACCGGAAGATGGAGGAGAAAGGTTGCCGAAGTAGTTTGCTCCGGTACCGGAGCTGCTTGTTGTGGGTCGACGTGGATGGTGAAGTTTTGAACAAGTACTTGGACGAGAGAGTTGATGAGATGATTGAGATGGGAATGGTGGAGGAATTGAAGGTAAATTTTAGCTTTGAAAGAGCCATAGAAAGGAGATATGAAGGAATTGAGAAGGCCATTGGAGTGCCGGAGTTCGACATGTTTTTCCTGAAGTACCCATCGAAGCCTGGCCGGATGAGGGATGGAGAGGAGGAGGAGTTCATGATGGTGGAGGCACTAGTGCAGAATAATCTTTACTCGTCGCCCAATAGACGTCGGCTGTTATAACAGCCAACGTCTAGTTGGACGAAGATAACATAGACGTCGGTCGTTACCAAGGCCGACGTCTATATGGTACTATAGACGTCGGCTATTGGAATACTGATTTCATCCGACGTCTATACGCTATAGACGTCGACTTATAGACGTCGGGTGTTAGAATCCCTGTGAATCCGACGTCTATAGGGTATAGACGTCGACTTATAGACGTCGGCTGTTATAGACGACCGACGTCTATACCCTGCATATAGACGTCGAGGTATAGACGTCGGATATCTATAATATCTGACGTCTATAGGTCTTAAAGAAATTGAACAGACGTGTTTTCTGTCATTCATTTCAGACGAAACCCACCCAAACCCTAGCCGTCCCGCGACCGAACTCTCCTCCGCGACCGATCTCCGACCGATCCGCACCGTCTCCGGCACCGCAGCGACGTCCCAAGCTCTCCTCCCCGTCTCCGGCCCTCTTCTCCTTCTTCCTCTGTCTTCCTCTTCATCCTAACCAATGTAAGTGTTAAGTTCGTTTTTGTTGGTTTGTTTTCGGATTTTTCTTGTAGTTACGATTCTTTTCAATGTTAGTAAACTTCTCCTCTCGTTTACTGTTGGTGAATGCAACATTTCAATTTTTTGGTTTTAATCTTGAATATATTCATATTTTCGTGATTTACGCTTAAGTTTGTTGATATTTTGTATGTTCTTGAAAGAAATGGAGTCTCTTGCTAGCTTGAACTAGTTAAGCTTTTGATCGAAGTCTTTTGACTCGTAATTTAGTAGAAATTGTTAATTTGGTAGTGGATTAATTTACTAGAAAGTGTTAATTTGGTAGTGGATTAATACTAAATGAGAAATTTTCGTTGATGTTTTATTTGTGTAGGTTGCTTTGTAACAGTGGTATAACATTAATACCCTAATTGAAAATCTTTGGTTTTTTAATTTTTTCTATACCTTGCTTGTATGTTATATCTGAGCCTAGCTTTTTATGTTTAAAGTTATAGATTAAAATTTAGTTACATGTTTATTTAGTTACATGTTTATTTAGTTAAATGTTTATTTATGCTTAAGATATTCTTTTATTTAGAAAGTTTTATGTTTAACTCATTAACCCCCTTAAACAACTTGGCCTTTAATAACCCAAAGCAAAAGATTAGACAATATTTGCTAAGTCATTCATCATATAGGATTTGCATTCATCATATTTATTATTTATTTACGATTTCTATCGTAGATTGCTGGCGTAAGGTACGTACTATCTTTCACTCATCATTCATTAGAAAGCACACATTAGTTAGTAAGACTTGCATTATAACAAGAGTGAGGTGAGTGTTTGTTAGGTGTATTGTTTGTTAGATTAATGTATGAAAAACACTTAGGGGGCAGTCACCTATAAGAGATGAGGTGGGGGATTTCATCACCCTTTCCTTAGCCCAAAAATCACTTAATAAAAGAGCCTTAATAAAATCAATTAGACGTTGGCCCCTAGGATTTTCGGACGCAATAAGGAGAGGAAACCGTTTAAGACCGTTATGACCTGAATGTTGTTGCCTATCTAGTCTGCCTGAGATTTTAGGAACCTCCGGGTTCTTGATTTCCTACAGATTAGTGATCCTCGATGTTGAAGACCGTTTCGGCCTGAACGTCGTTGCCCATCTAGTCTCCCTGAGATATTAGGGACATCTGGGTTCTTGATTTCCTACAGACTAGTGGTCCTTGGTGGGACCTCGAAGTTAGGCGTCGTCTATTACTAAGGACCTATAGTGGACTTTAGGCTGTTTTGGCCTTGATTGCTTAGTTAGGTTTCTAATCTTCCTTATTCCCACGCTAGATTAAGGACTTCATATCCTCTGCTCTGAGTCATTCTTTTCTCATCTTACTGTCTCTGAATATTCTCATCTATGAACACATTCTTTTAAATTGAATTTTTTTTATTGTCTCCAATAATAACTATCATTTTTGTTAATGTTTAGATTGAAATGAATCGAGAGTGGATTGTTTCAAACAGATTGAGTGACGACGCACACATAGACGTCGGATCTGCGAGTGCTTATATCCGACGTATATAGCCCCGTACATCCGACATATATTCCATTTTCTGTAGTAGTGAGGACATAAAGGAAAATACTAGGGTTTTGGCGAGGCAGCAAGTGGAAAAAATCCAGTGGCTGAGGGAGGAGATGGGTTGGGAAATGAGGCGGTTGGACGCCACAAAGGTGGAGGGGCAACCGGTGGCGGAGGTGTGGGCTAGGGATGTTTTAAAGCCGTGCATGGAAGTGGTGGAGAAGTTCGCCAGAGTAAGGGGAGGAGATGGGTTGGGAAATGTGGTCGAATATTGATGAGAATTAAATTTATACCGCAAGTGCACGGCGTCTATGAAGACGTGGCAAGTACGGGTCGAACACAAGGAGGGAGAGATTTCGTAGTTGATGTTATTTTCGATTAAGAGGAAGAAGGAGAGAAGAATAAATTGGGTTTTTAGGTTTTTGGATTATAATTATCTAAAACAAGAACAAGAACAAATAAACTAAAACAAGAACAAAGAGAGAAATCCGTTGGATGGAGGTTTAGATTTAGGTTTAGATCAGAGAATTACTGAAACTTATTGTAAATCATGTTAGTTATGAAGCATTAGAAGATAAATGACTTAACATAAACTCAAGTAATCAAAATATACTAATCATGAACTTAAAATAATAACATGCAATTCATCTTCTCTAACCCTAATTCCATCACCTCCACCATTTGGAAAGAGTTAGAAACTCATGGAGGGAGGAAGAAGAAGGGATCCTAGAGACATTAAAAGAAAAGAGAAACAAAACAAAATAAAACAGAAATTTATTACTAATGATCCAAGACCAAAGGTTCAAAGATGTGTTACATTCGTCCTACAGAGCTATTTATAGCCGATACAGGGGATACCAATACATAAAAGGATAGTACACGCGTCGACCCGACACTGGACGAAAATCGGGCACACAGATCACCTCTGGTGCGGCGAAATCGCCGCACAATGCATGGGAGGTGCGGCTAATTCGCCGCCCAGGTTGATGGGATCGGGTCCGGATTTCTGCGGTGCGTTTATGGCATGATTTGATCTTTATTTGCGCGTCTGGATGATTTGTTTCCATTCTTTTGAGCTCCGGATTAATTCCTTCCATTGTTGGAGATTTATATTTGATTTTTCTTTTGACTTTCTCCACACAATAACTTGGTCCTTTTATTTTGCAATTAGGTCCTTGGCATTTTGCAATTAAGTCCTTGACCTTTTTGTAATTAGCTCCTTGAATGCTTTTATGCTTGGATGCATTTCTATTTGAAACCCGATAAACTTGAACTCGGTCTTTATGATAGAAATGAATCTTTTGCACGCGTTTATGCTCGGAATGTGGGTAATTTGCATCCAGGTCCCTGTATTCTGTAAATACGACTAAACACATACCTTAGTAGCATTTATTGATATAAAAGTAATCTAAATTAAAGACATATGATGCAATGTATGCAATGCATCAAATATTAAAGTAAAGTGATTTTTTTTCTTACAAAATTTTGCTATTTCTACTTTCTTATATTCCAAACTTGTCGTCTAACACATAGTACTGGCTGATTGTTGGTAGGCAAAAATGGGGACATTAACGACGTACTCCATTGACATCATGCAAACTTTCAAAAGTTAATAATTTTCCTCCTTTGAGTTTAATGCATCTGCAATATGAACAAAGCTGAAGGAAAGACCGCAATTTCTTAATTTTTCTTTCTTGCTTAAGAATTAGGGAACAAGTCGCCAAAACAAAGACCAAAAAAGGTTTCTTGCAAACTAGGGTTGTTACCTTTACGTACGGCATTACATTCCTTAAAAGATCACCCTTGACACCTTGCACGTACGATTCCCATGAACACAATTAGATTCAAGTACTCAACTTATCATTGTAATTGAAAGCAATATATAGGTTATGTTAGTTGTTTGTGTGAATTTTGCAACCTTTGCACTTCATTCCACAATTCATATGTTCTTCAAAAAAATCACACTTCCTTTGTACAAAAAAGAGGTAAAAACATGTATAAATTGTCTTCCAATATTATATCATATGATACGAGTATGATACACAATTCTTCTTCTCAATTCTCGTCAGATTTCAATGTCGTTTTTTCTTTCTTGCCCACATAATCTTTTCTGGTACGTGAGGATAAAAATATTTTTATACCACGGAAACAGACGGAAAATTTAGGATAGATTCCCACGAGTGCACAAACAACCCCCCTTGGATTTCAAGTGCATAACCCTCTCGGATTTTGAGTGCATAAACCCCCTAAGTGTTCTTTTAAATTAAGTCGAGGGTAAGATTGTCATTTCCTTGAATATGTTAGCCTAATTAGGAAGAGAAAGAGTTTCATAGTTGAGGGGTTTTAAGTGTGACCTTTTAAACGGGGGGGGGGGGGGGTATAAGTAGATCTGGGTACCGAGACGAGCCCAACGAGTATGGTATTTTTATGTATTGTAGATATTTTTGGAGGTATTTTAGGTATTTTTAAGGCTTTTGAAGGGTTTTTTAAAAAAAAATTTGGTCGGGCCGTGCCGGGCTAGCCTGACTCAACATGGGAGGGCACGGGCCTGCCGGCCCAAGCCCACGATAAACACGAGCTCAGTCCAAACCCGGTAGTATATGTCTAAGTCAAATGAATAATTCAGATGGGGTAACTGTAATTCATCTTAAAAAATATTATTTTCAAAAAACAAATTTATATCTTTTAATCAAGTCAAACTGTGTAATTCATAATGTTAAAATTTGATATATGATCCACCAAGCTAATCCATGAATAAGGGTGGACTAACTGAGGTAATTTTAATGAAACAAAATAAGGAAAATAAAAAAAAGTTCAAAAAACACCAAGTTATATTAACTATTTTAATTAGGTTTGGTGCTTTAAATTGGTCTCCGAAAATCTTTTTGATGTCACTTTAACTAAATCAGTATATGCAACTCGTGTTATATACCCATATGGATCGTCAAATATATTCTAATTTTTTGATGTAGATTATACACCATCTCGAATCCGTATATGCCAAACCAGCAATTTCACAAACCCACATGGATCGTCAAATATATTCTAATTTTTTGACGTAGATTATACACCATCTCGAATCAAATTCTTATTAATAGTGGGTAACAACTGTTGTGCAATTTAAATATACTTGTACTTGAACTAGAAATGAATCTAATGAAGCTATACTTGTACTACCAAAGTATTACCGTTAAGAAAAAAACGATCAAATGTCATTACCAATTATAGTTAACAACACAATCTACCATTAAAGGGGTACTTATAACACAATCCACAATTCAAATAACGCCAAACGAACCACAATACATGAAATAAATTCGTGAACATCTAAGTTCTAAGTTCTAACCCCACACATTAATCAATAATCACATATGGTCCCACTTCTAGATAACAAAGACCCACAAACAGAACCTACCCGTCAATGATTTATTAGCTATTATTATTATTGACCTAGTCATTATTTTCTCAAAAATAATATATAAAAAAATCGTAAACCATAACCGACGACTTCAAGGGGTATCTGTCGTCTTCGTGCAAGGGTGATATTAATTAAAATTCAATAATAATAATAATAATAATAAATTCTCTGTATCAATTAAGGAGCCTTTCCATTCCCACCAAAAGTCTTCTTTCTTCTTTCTTCTTCTCCTCCATTTCTCTCTTCTCCAACCCAAAACCCATCGAAAATCCCTCTTCCCTCCCTTTTCCTCCTCTCCCCCGAGGCGGAACTCCGAAAAGGCCCGATCTTTGGCCTTCGCGGCTTCTACAACGATCCTCTAAGCCCCGAGAATGCCAAAAAAAGGGGTTGCGAGGAAGAAAGTGGTGGATTTCTTCCACCACGTGGTCGAGGACAAGCCTTTGTTGCCGTTTCTCGTGCCTATTGTGCTGGCGGTGTGGCTGCTCGAGCGCTGGCTCGTCCCCTTCTCCAATTGGGTTCCCCTCGCCGTCGCCGTTTGGGCCACCATCGAGGTCAAGTTCCGACTTTTTTCCCTTTTTCGGGGATTATTTCTGTTGGGTCGTGTTTGGTTTCGGGTTGCTGCATTTGGAGGGAAAATTGAGTTTTTAGCCAAGTGTTGTTTTGTTTAGTTTACCTTTTTTTTCGCAACCATGCGAGATTGGTGTAATTTTGAGGTTTGGGTTTGGTGGAAAAATGGGGTTTTGGTGGAAAAGGTTTTTAGATTAGTGCAGTTTAGTTTGTGAGATTGTGTGTGAAGAGATAGATGAAATTGGGTTAAATTTTGAGGGAAAATATTTTTAGCTTAGTGTAGTTGAATTTAGCTTCTTTTTTTGGTTTTGGTGGTACAGATGGGTTTGCTGCAAACATTTGTGAGATTTGTTTAATTTTGGAGGATCGTTTGAGTTGGGTTTGTGTTTTGGAGTTTTGGTTTTGGTTCTTTTCTGTGTTGTGAGGAAAAGTGGATTTTTTGGGTTTTCGATTGGTGTTGGTGATGAGATCTTTAAGTTTAGTGTAGCTTGGTTTGATTATTCATGAAGTTGGTTGCTTTCTGCTCTTTTTGGAGGTTTTGATGAGAAAATTGAGTTGGGTTTACTCCATTCCGGGGATTGGGTTTGTGTTATACAGTTTTTGTTTTCGTGCATTTGGGGTAATGGAGAGTAAAAGTATGTGTTCTTGGTGTGTTGGAATGATATATTTTTTTGTGATTGATTTTGGTGAAAAAGCTTTTTAGTTTACTTGGTTTTCTTACTTTTGGTAGTCAAAATGGATGTGTTGCAAATATTTGAAATGGTATGCTTAGATGAGTTTTTTTTGTGTTTGATTGCTTTTGGTGATAAAGCCTCTTAGTTCAGTTTAGTGAAAAACTGACTGAACTTGTGAATTTGTGTACTGAACTTCTGAATTTGTGTGTGAGGAGCTAGAATGAAACTGGGTTTAATTGCCACCAAGTAGGTTGCTTGATGCTTTTTTGAGATTCTGGGGAGAAATTGGAGTTTGGTTTGTCCTTTTCTGTTTACATGCAGTGGAGGAAAAAACGTGTTTTTAGATTTTGAAACGGTGTGTTGGGATGATTGGGTTTGGACTTCACATGGGTTGGGTTGGTTTTGGTGTCGATCACATGGGGAACCAGTTTCTTTAGTTTATTTTTTCTGATTGTTCAAATGAGTGTGTTGCAAATATTTTTTGTCTGTGAAGAACTAGAGTGAAACTGGGTTTAAGTGGGTGTGGTGATGCTTATTCCATTTATAGTGATGAAAACTTCTTAGTTTGTAGGGATGCAAACTTTTTTTGCGATTGTCTGTGGATAAAAAGAATGAAATTGTGTTTGATTTTTCACCTATATTTGTTACAGATGGTTATGAAATTTGTGTTTTTGTCAAACTTGATTGAGAATGTGAAATAATTTTTATTTCAGGTTGCTTGATTTACTGATGCTCAAATGGTTATGGTATAGGTGTTGTAGTTTACCGGGGTAATATGTTTGTCTTTGTTCTGCTCGTGACAAATTGGACAATTCACTTTGCTGTTTGGTTGTGTGACATTTTGTTGTTGTTGAAGAAGAATGAGTTTAGTTTTTGTTTGGGTTTTGCTAGGTTCGTCTGTTGTTTCAGTTGTTATGCTGCTGTTCTTATAGGTGTTCGGAAAAATAAAATAAAAGATGTTATGTAGTTTACTCTGTGAATTTGGACTGAGACTTAGGTTTTTGTTTGCAGCACGACAGGTACCAACGGCAAGTGCTTGTGGAAGACTTAAATAGGAAATGGAAGCAATTCATGCTAAACACTTCTGTACGATGTTTTAAAAATCTCTCGTTTTTTTATTAGAAATGCAGAATGTATTTTCCTTACTGATCTGTGATATGTATTCTTCTTTTGTAGCCCGTGACACCGGTTGAACCATGTGAGTGGTTGAATAAGCTTCTAGCAGATGTTTGGCCCAAATATATGGAGCCTAGGATCTCCATGAGGTTTTCTTTGACTGTGGAGGCAAGTGCATATATTTCCCCTGATCCTAAAAACTGTTACTTGGTTATCTACCCTACAACCATTCCTTGCCTACTGCAATTTTTTGAATGCTCGTCAATGTTTGTTTTTATTTTCAGAGACGCTTGAAGAACCGGAGGCCAAAATGGATTGTGAGTGTTTTTGCATTATGAAGCTCTTTGATTTTTGCAACTTCAGAATTTTAACCACAGTAATGAGAAGGTACCTTGGGTTTAGGAAAAAATAGAGTTGCAGGAGTTTTCTCTTGGGTCCTGCCCTCCTAGCTTTGGACTACAGGGAACACATTGGTATACTTCAGGTGATCAGGTTTGTTTCCAATAAATTTCAGCACTTATGTTTTCATTTAAATCTACCATTTTTTTTTCAAAACAAATGCATCTATAACTTCAAGCTCCAAAGTGGGAAGCAGCCTTTAACTTCTATGTTTAGATTTGGCCAAGGTGCTAATTGTTACATGCCAGATGATATCTGTTTTCTCTATTCGTAACACACCAGTCACTCCATCTTTGTACGGAATTCTTATCCGTATGTGTGAGTCCTTCGTGCATATAGCTGGAGAACCTACTTATTGTTCATTTCCTTCTTCTCAGTTTTGTTCATTCCCCTTGGGATTTTCAGAGCATTTTTTCTAGGAAAATTTTTCAAAATAATCAAAAAAAAAATAAAAAATTAGAAAAATATGCACTTTAGAAACTTAATTGGCAAAGTATGCACATTGAAAAATGACACCACAGGTGGCGTTTTCATTAAGTAAAAACGGCACTGTAGATGTCGTTTTTACCTTTAATGAAAACGGCATCAGTGATGCCGTTTTTACTTGGGCAATTTTTTTCTTGGTTTCGAGATGTCGTTTTTATTTAATACATGTTGAACTAGAAACGGGTCGATCGGGGGTCTCGCTCACCGGTGAGCGAGCGGCGTTCCACCTCGCCGGTTTGGTGGCGGGGGTTGCAAGGGGGCATCGCCCCCTGGAAATTTTTTGGATCTTCAAATTGTTTGATCTGGAAATTTTTGAATCTTCGTCACTTGCCAAAAACTCATTGTAATCCAACCCGTTACCACGATAATACAAATTTATCACACCACATTACTTATCAAAAAATTACCAGTTGGATCTTCGAACCAATTTTTGATAATGGATAATATGTCACAACTCCAAAGTGATCTGACCAATGTGTTGGAGTTACAACCCCCCACACACACACAATAATTACAATGAGTTTTTTGACAAGTGACGAAGATTCAAAAATTTCCAGATCAAACAATTTGAAGATCCAAAAAAATTTCCAGGAGGCGCTGCCCCCTTGCAACCCCCGCCACCTCACCGGCGAGGTGGAACGTCGCTCGCTCACCGGTGAGCGAGACCCCCGACCGACCCGTTTCTAGTTCAACATGTATTAAATAAAAACGACATCTCGAAACCAAGAAAAAATTTGCCCAAGTAAAAACGGCATCACTGATGTCGTTTTCATTAAGGGTAAAAACGACATCTACAGTGCCGTTTTTACTTAATGAAAACGGCACCTGTGATGCCGTTTTTTAATGTGCATACTTTGCCAATTAAGTTTCTGAAGTGCATATTTTTCCAAATTTTTATTTTTTTTTGATTATTTTGAAATTTTTTCCTTTTTTTCTAACCTTTTTTGGTTTATATCTTGTGATGTGTTTTGTAGCTAGTCTTGTAAGTTTACCATTCTACAGTAGAGATCATATCTTTATAGTGTGTACACGTTGTATAAATTCCTTCTTAACATAGATTGGTATTTTTGTCCATGTTCTTCAAATTTTACATATCATTGCACAAGAAAGTTGGTGAAGTTTTGTTCTCGATGACGTTATTAATGTAACAATGTTGTTTTGGCATATAATCAGTAATATATTAACTCTTTGCAGAGAGTTCTGCGCATGGGTTTCGACTGGGTTACAAATGAAATGAGCATCTTATTGTCTGCAAAGCTAGAAAAGCCACTCCGTGGGACTGCACGCATCGTTGTCAACAGCATTCGCATCAAGGGAAATGTATGCTATCGTTTTTAACCTTCATGCTTCTGATTTCTTCTCAAGGCATTTTCGTCCTGTATTCTCTTAGTATTTAAGTATATATTGATTTCGTCATAAATCTGATTTTTCTAATAATTTTGCAGTTGCTTTTGATGCCAGTACTTGAAGGTCAGGCAGTACTTTTCTCATTTGAATCTACTCCGGAGGTGAGCGTAGGGGTTGCTTTTGGAGGCACCGGAAGCCAAGCACTGCCATCAACTGAACTGCCAGGCGTGAAAACGTGGCTGGTATGTTTCTCAAGCGACCAAAATGTCACATTTTCCTAAAGATGTTCCAGTAAAACAAGAATTTGCTGTGTCATACCATGGTTCATCTGCCACTTTAATTTAAGCAAGCATGACCCCCAGGTGAAGCTTATTACCGAAACACTTGAGAAGATGATGGTTGAGCCTCGTCGTGGGTGCTTTTCTTTACCAGTAGTAGACCTCAGGAAAAAGGCCGTGGGAGGCATACTATCTGTCACAGTAGTTTCTGCCAAAAATTTGGCAAGAAGAAGCTCGAGTGGCGTATCGGGAAGTCGACAGCAGGGTGGTAACCTTCAATTATCGGATGATACTGATGGTGTAAACGCGCAGATGTTTATTGAAGTAGAAATCGAAGAATTAAGTCGGAAAACTAACGTCCGGAAAGGGTCCAATCCCACATGGGATGATACCTTCAACATGACTTTGCATTCGGAAGCTGGAATTTTGAAATTCAGTCTCTACGAGTGGGCTCCCAATAGCGTCAAGTTTGACTACCTGACTAGCTGTGAGATAAAGGTACCATGCAGGACACTATTGTTTCTTATTATACCAAGCAATTAATACTTTGCCTTTTGGTGTGATAATTACAAAACCCATGAAAATGCCAACAGATGAAATATGTTCCTGATGATTCAACAACTTTCTGGGCAATAGGACATGAGTCTGGTATCATAGCGCATCGAGCCGAGTGCTGCGGAAAAGAAACTGAAATGGTTATTCCATTTGAGGGAAGCAGAGGAGAGGTCAATATTCTTTTTTTCCGATATGGCTCTCTTTTTTCACTCTTCTGAAAATTTGTGAATTTGGTCAACTTGAAAAGAAGTAAAGAAAGGGGAAATATAAAATTTATCTTATGTAGCGGTTGTTATAACCTAACTATTGCTATTAACTCCATATTTTCCAGTATTAAATGTTTGTTTCCCTGTCACAGTTGACAGTAAGGCTTGTGATGAAAGAATGGCAATTTTCTGACGACACACATATTTCGAGAATGTCTTCGAGCACCAAGCCTCAGCCATTAATTCCGGGGTCCTCAAGTTTTCAAGCAAGAACAGGGCGAAAAATCAAAGTAACTGTAGTAGAAGGGCGGAATCTAACAGCAAAATCCGGAAAGTGTGATGCTTATGTTAGACTACAATACGGAAAGGTTATTTATTGTTATGTTACTAATTACTATTATGTCTTGCATAAGTAACAGAGGTCAAGCATGCTACTGACATGGGTGCACCGTTGTGTCTATAGGTTCTTTGTAGAACTCGGACGATTTCGAGTACTTCACATCCAGAGTGGAAACAAATGTTTGAATTTGACGAAATGGGTGACGGTGAATATCTTAAGCTCAAGTGCTATAGTGCTGAGATATTTGGTGATGAAAATATTGGGAATGCAAGAGTGGTCGTCGATGGAATAACCGAAGGCTTCCCGAGGGACGTTTGGATCCCTCTTGAGAAGGCTAGTACGGGGGAGGTGAGACTGCAAATAGAAGCTGTTGGCAACGAGGATTTTGAGGTATTTACTACCTTTTTCATTCTATTTCTATCCCTGAGAACACAAAAAAACTGATAAGGCTTGTTTTTCTTCTTGAAGTTGCATTTTTTCTTCTTCTGTTGAACAATTTTAGCACTGATCTTGTTTAATATTGGTAGAATTCTTCACGATCAAGTGCAAATGGTTGGATTGAACTGGTTCTTGTTGAAGCAAAGGATCTTGTGGCTGCTGATTTGAGAGGAACAAGTGATCCGTATGTTAGGGTGCAATATGGGAACACGAAGAAACGAACAAAGGTAAAATATTCTAACCTTTTTATTTATAAGTCAATCATATTTTTGACTTTCACACTTTACATGAATCATATTTTCATACAAATGCCTCTGATAATCAGGGGCATGCCCCCCCTCCCCTGGTTTGTGTGGGAGCTTCTTTTGAGGCATTGGGTTAATATTGATGTTGTTGTTTGATACATATGCCACTGTTTTAATACTTTAAATATGAATATGTCGAGTTTTAAATGATTTGACTCCAAAGAACTATCATTTCGTTGGTGTTTAATCCAACGTTAACGGCATGAACAATGACAAATAAAATTTCTTTTGCAAACTGACCCTTTTCACATAGTTCGCACATATGACACTTCGTTTACTAGTTGATATTTGAAAGATATTACAAATTTAATTCTTATTCCCTTAATAGACACTGACCCCAAATCCATGCACCAATTTAGTTCTTTTTCCTCTTTACTACCCTTATTTCTGTACGATGAAACTGCACCTTCTTAAAGTTTTTGTTGTCATGTGTAGGTGGTTTATAAAACATGTAATCCAGTGTGGAACCAAACATTGGAGTTCCCGGACAATGGGAGTTCCTTGCTTTTGCATGTGAAAGATCACAACAACTTGCTTCCGACATCAAGCATAGGCGACTGTGTTGTGGAGTACCAACAGTTGCCTTCTAATCGAATGGTCAACAAATGGATACCCCTTCAAGGAGTAAAGAGCGGTGAAATCCACATCCAAATTACAAGAAGGATTCCCGAGTTAGAGAACACATGTTATTTGGATACCGATGTTTCTGGCCACACCAAAGCACACAAGATTGCCAATAGGGTAAGAAACACAAATGCCTTTGTAGTTTACATTTTTTTTTTATAAAACAAGAAGCCAACAATAATAGTTGCTCCATTATTAGCTTGTCATAAATCATGGCCACTTTTTTCCCCCTCGAAACCAAACAGATGAAAGAGAAGTTAAAAAAGCTTAAGGTGTTGGCGGAGGATGGAGATTTCGACAACCTCTTGTTGTTTATGAGCGAGGTGGAAAATTCCGAGGACATGCAGGAGGAATACATGCTGCAACTCGAGCAAGAGAAGACATTGTTGCTCGACAAAATAAATGACCTCGGCAGAGAAATCGCAAAATCTTCCAATCACACGATAAGAAAAACAGTCAGCAATTGAGTGATCACATTGTTTGCCTCGGCACTACTGAAAACCACAAGTATACCGGCATACACATGTATTTAGTGCAATTTCTACAAATTTTGTACTTGGTATTTGAAAGCTATACCTAAGTATTCATGAAGATTTGTTTTCCTTAATTTTATGTTGGCAACAGCTTTTACCTCAGCTTGCTGCTATTATCTTACTTTTGATTGTTATTTACGTCCAATGTAATTTGTATAAAGAGTTTTTTATTGTACTATCTTTCCTGTATATTACCCACCTTAAGATTCAAATACATATATTTTTTGGTTGAAAGTTGTGGAGTATGAGTTAATCAGTTGATGGTCAGGTAAAGATTAGAGCTACATATCATCTGGTCGAAAAACAGAGTAATGGTTATGTACGGCTTCTTGTTCACTGCATGATATTTTGAATGTTGATTTATTTATTGTGAATGAACAATTTCTTATGTTCTCAAGTAAATACTAATAATGATAAAATGCGCTTAATGTGCTAAAAGACTAGCAAAGTCTATCCATGCATAGTTATTTAAGAGAGGATGGTAGAATTTTTCGCTCGTGCACAATTACGACCCTTAACCTACCTTGTATTAAAAGTTAAAACGTTCCTTAAATTAAAAGATAATGGTTTTTGTAGAACCATTTTCTTGTAGAATGATGTAAAATGGGTAAAAAATGTAAAAAACTTTCCATAAAGTTATAATAAAACACACTAGTGCATTTGCACAACTCTACATGCATATGGAAAAGAGTCAAAAGACACCTCTATGCATTTGCACAATACCCATGCGTGGAAAAGAGTCAACATTATGTTCTAATGCACACTATCTTTTAATTTAATATGCTCCTAAATCTTCTTTAATTTGAAATTTCAGTTCAGCTCAATAATAACTATTATGCTTATTTCCACCCACACAAATGAAGTCTTTGAATTTTAAAAAATTGAATTTCATTTCATGAATTTCCGACTTCGTACAAATGACTTCAAACAAGAGCTACATCTTTCGTTCATAATGTGAAACTTCGTAATCTATTTACTTTTCTCATGATATTTCAACCAATGAATTTTTAGTCCAAAATCTTTTACGAACTATGGAAGTTATCGTAGATGTAAATAAATATGATTTAGACATTGATTTGGACGTCAAAATCTACAATTCCGGTGAATTTTCAAAATAAAAACTAATTAATTTAAATTTTGAAATATGATGTTCTAAACAAGTTAAGGAGAAAGAGAATGAGTTAATTTTCATTGACCTTGGTTGTTGTGTTTCTCAATATGTACAAAAAGTAATTGGGAAATTTCCATTTCTACACCAAATGAATTTACACTAACCACTACTCTATTACATATACCAAACCAATGAATGATTGATTAAAGCAAGGTTTGCTAGTGTTCGGTTCATTATTACAGCCACGTAAAATAAGATCCTTTTGCTTATATTAAGCTCTTTAAGATCGGATTAGCACTAAATTAAACGGGCAAGGTGAACAACCAAGCTGCAGCAGAAGATAGGTGTAGATGAGCTCACTGCATATAAAAATAAAACACATTACTGGATTATCTTTAATCATATATACACATGTTGCTTAGTTTTAAAGCAAGCAAGATGTGGACATAAATAATGTTGATTTGCATCTAAATCCTTTGGTTCCCAATCACATGGTAGATAAATATTGTACTCTCCAATAAATTATGACAACTTGACTTCTTTGTTCAAAGAAGACAAAATGGTAGATGTTGAATTGTTCATTATTATATTAAGTAAAATCAAGACAGCACACAACACCAGTAAGAGTGGAGAAAATGATATTAAACATGGTTTGTCCTCATCTTGTCATCTTGATTGATGATGGTCCAAATTTTATACTTTGATAATAACTAGAGGTTGTGCTGCTTAAATTAATTTTGGAAAACCAATCAAAGTCAGAGCAACTGCATCCACAATCCGTGCGGTTAATTAAACCCAAGCACATCAAAACAAATCTTCTTTAACTTTTTTGTGATAGTTGAGAAGTGTCCAATTAATCAAGTACAACATCCATGGCCTTCCAGAAGACTATCATAACTTGATCAAAGTTTCTTGTTAGGATTGAAATCGTAAGGGTTTGGAGTTTTCATGTCCAAAGAAACAACATGACAATGTTTGTGATTGATCGTAAGTACGTTGGCGAAATTCTATAAATCACATTCAATCTCGTTAACGCTTCGAGTTCGGTTTTCTTCAAGTTAAGTCTTAAACAAATGCCTATATATGCTCCTTCCAAATGTGTGTAATTAGATTGTTTTGTAAAGTGATTACAGGTGAAAAACATGATGAATCAGGCTACCTTTCCCAATATTCATTAGTTGGAGTAATTAATCTTTTTGGCAGGAAAAGATGGTATCAACAGTAGCAACAATTTTTAGTCAAATTGAAAGTCTTTTTAGTTTTAATATGGGGACGATTCTTAGAAAGTACACCTACCATCTTTAACAATTTAAATAGTTATTAATCTAATCGACATAAACATGAAGACAAGTAAAGTTCGCATCTTCTTGAGTGCATGGTTCAGATACATCTACGTTTTATGTACATATATATTAATTTTAACTTAAAACTTAGGAAATCTAATCATGATTAGCTGGAACTTTGGAATCAACCTCTATATATAATTCATCTAATACATATCTAATAGTCTACTAATAGTGAATCAATGTAGTAAAAATAGCTAGAAATTGAAAATTCATTTTTATTTGTCTAATCAATGAAGGTTAGGAAAATTGATGGCAAAACACAACAGTAAAGATAGCACTTCAATAAAATTACCTTCATAGATAAGTATAATTAATCAACCGCATTAGATTGACAAATACATATATTACATGGATAAGCATTAACCATATATGTACTTGTATGTATAAAACTGCTCCTTTCAATTAGATTAATGTTACGTTGAACCAACTACATATTGTTATAACAATACTAATTGGACACTAGCTAGACGAAAAAGAACAAGCATACAAATACTACCAAACCTAAGTCTTGGTGTTTTAGTCCGGCTAAGATATAATTGCATAAATGCATCATAACACCATAACATGTAGATCAAGATTAATTAAGCCTGGTATTTAGTGGAAGCAAGTGAGTCAGGGTACATAACATAATTAAATTATGTCAGTCGCCACCATGTGTTAGCTAGCTAGCTAGTGTCAAATACATTATTATCTTCGAACAAGTTTTGAGTAGAAGCCTGTGGGGATGTGTTGTTAGGAAGATATTAGAGATTGTTTGGTTACAAAAATCTATGATTCTATCTGTGTGTGGTCGTGAAATGTTTCAGTGGTGCTTTGAGTTGGTAGAATCGGTTGGAGTTTGGTTGGATATGTGATTGTCGAAATCCGACCAGAAAATGACACAGCCCCTAACCCATGTAACTCTACTTCACATATGCCCCTCTTCATGCACTTTATTACCAAAAAAACCAACCCCTTTCCTCCTAGATATGCTCTAGTGGTAGGGTTTCAAACCACAATACTAATTAGCATTTCAATTATCATACGTAACAAGTAGTTTTCGTTAAACATGAGACCGTAACCAACCTAAAAAATAACATTTCTCACGTATTTATTGTTTCAAAACGTACTAGTATATATAGATTGTAAAGCTTTCTACCGAATCCTAAAGCAATAGATATGCAAGCGATATACATATATATTCACCATAAACATACATACATATATATATGTATATGTATACATACATGTATATGTATATGTATATGTTTATGTATACATACATGTATATGTATATACATATATATATGTATATACATATATATATGTATATATATACATATAGATATATATATATACATATATATATACATATATACATATATATATACATATATACATATATATATACATATATACATATATATATACATATATACATATATATATATATATATATATATATATATATATATATATATTCACCATAAACACAACAATAACAATAAGAAACATCATATTAATCAAGACAACTAAATATCTCAAGACATATGATATGACTTCTAGAAATTAAGATATATCCATGATCAACCCCACGTTCATTTAAGCCCCAGACATTTGTGAGCTTGTAATAAACTTAATAAACAGAGGTCGTAAGGGTAATTTTAGGCACATGAGGTTGGAGACATACATTACATACCTCAGGCACCATCTTTGTCAAAGAGTTGGATAGGATAATTAAACAAGGGTTTTTCTAGAAGGAGAAAGGCCCACCAAGAAAAGATCATTAGTCCCCATTAATACCATGTCTTCTTGCTTAATTGCATCCACTTCACCACTGCATAATTGCTCTCTCTTGGTTGATCATCACAATTCTAGTAAGTGGTACTATGGACCAAGACAATCTCCCACCTGGTTTTAGGTTCCATCCAACTGATGAAGAACTCATAACATACTATCTTAATCACAAGATTTCTGATTTTGGGTTCTCTCCAAAGGCCATTGCTGATGTGGATCTCAACAAGTGTGAGCCTTGGGATCTCCCTGGTAATTTTTTTCACCTTCTGATCATTATTTGGTTTGAATTTTGTAATTCTAAATTAACCTTTCAGTGCTTCAATAAACCCAAAGGCCATAACTTTGTTTGTTGTTTTGTCAAAGATGATGTGTTTCAATAGTTACTATCTGAAAAGGTAGAATTATTGGGATTCAATTAGTGTGCAACATTGAGGCTTTTGGGAGATTGATTATGGTTTTCTTATGAACTATTTTGTACTTTTTTGGGGGGTCTATCTACATCCAATTGCGAGTTGGAAAGTTAGTTTACTGATTTATTTGCTTTGTACTATTGGGTGTCAATAGGGTGTTAGATGGATATAATTTTCATGTTTCAGATGTGATTTTATGCTTGAATTAATTTGAAAATTTCTTTTTATTTCGTAAACTAATGCGGTTTTGGCTTGATGGATTTATCTGTTTTCCCCTTTCATGGACTAGTTTTTGAATGTTTCATGTAGGTTATAAGGATCTAATCCAAGGGTATCATCCTTGATTATGATAAAAAAATGTAGTTAGGATCTCAATAAAGTCATTCAAATCTATGAAGTTCTTTTTTTGTTTCTCAAAATTAAGCAAAAGGTTTGTCTTTCTATATATCTTTGTCTCACAAATTCAAATTCAAGCAGACAAAGCTAAGATGGGAGAAAAGGAATGGTACTTCTTCAATTTAAGGGATCGAAAGTATCCAACCGGCCTTAGGACTAACCGTGCAACGGAGTCTGGTTACTGGAAAACTACGGGCAAGGACAAGGAGATATTCCATTGTGGAGCTCAAGTTGGGATGAAGAAAACCCTAGTTTTCTACAAAGGTAGAGCTCCCAGAGGAGAGAAGACCAATTGGGTCATGCATGAATATAGACACCAAACTAAGTCTGCCTACAGACCCACAAAGGTAATTAATTTCATTTCATCCAAATTTTGATTCTCTATTTGGGATCCATCGCAATTGTTTGAAATTTCAACATGATAACATGATGTTTCTACATCTGAGAACTACGCCATCCATATGTGATTTTAATCATTCAATCTGACATGACAATGTCCATTGATGGTGTTATATTGAGACTAAACTTGATTAATCCCTGTCATTGATTTGAAAAATGTATATAAAATAGTTTTTGAATTTTTTAATAAAACATGTACATAGTACGTAATAGTTGAAAACATACATACTTCTTCCTCCTTTAACTGTTAACATTTGTTCCAATCAACCCCAACAAATATCAAAATCAACATATAAGTTATTCAATGTCATAAATTTTTGACCCTAGCAATTGTTTTAGTCACTTAAAAGAAAATCAATGAGACTTTGTTCCATAAACCTAACTTCTATATGTATATATTCTCCATGAGAAGACAAAATATTCTTTCTATTTTAGTCAATTTCTACAAGATGACACTAATTATTTAGGGTTTGATCTATGTTTCAGGAAGAATGGGTTGTTTGTAGGGTTTTCAGAAAGAGCTCCATCAACAAGAAACCAATGACAATGTCCTCCCAATCATTGTCCTCACTATTGGATTCACCATGCAACACAACATCAGCTGCAGACTTAGCAGACATGGACATGTCTGCTTTCAACAACATGTTAACACCACCACCAAACACCACTAACAACACCATCAATGATTTCAGCAACTATGTTGTCAACAACAAGTTGGATCTCAACATGTACATGAATTGGGTCCTCAATAGAGATGTATCAAACCAACACCCTTTCGTATCCTGGTCCAACGGAATGCCGAATTTACCGACGAGTTCGTCGATTCTGAGGGGATTGCAGCTTAGTGGTTGTCCACAAATGGAGGGTGTTGACACCACAGCATGTCCAAGTTCTTCAAATGTTGCAGACATTAATAATCCGTCGATTTGGAGAAACTACTGAAGCTAGCTAGTCTTGATGAAATGATTAATAATGCATGAGAAGAACTTTTATTTATCTATTTCATGTATACATATGGTTTTGTTAGATTCCTATCATATATCTTGCATGTAAAGGAGAAAACAAGTGTACAAAACACCATTTTGTGTGCATTAGAAAGAATTAGTCGATGTTTAAGTGTGATATATATCTTTGTAATTTTGTTTCTTAATTTTTAGAATAAATTCGAGAATGTGAATGATGCATGAGACTTGGGATGTTGATGTTTTTGCTTGATTAGAGGTCAAACTTGTTGATATTTGGTTTGTAGATTTGTTAAGTACAGGAAAACAGTGAGATTCGGTCGACCGAAAATTAACAGTGCGTGTCAGGATTCGTCGAACAGTGAGTTTTGGTCGACCGGTACTAGGCACGCGGTCGATCGGAAACTTCCAAAGGCTTCAGGGCTCGGACCGAATCGCGATCGGTCGACCGGTGCGGGGCACGCAGTCGACCGGAAACTTCCAGAGTCTCCCAGGCGCTATTCAGAAGCGCGGAATGGTAGACCGGTGTGGGGCTCACGGTCGACCAAATTGTGGCGGTTATGCTCAAAATCGTGTACTAGTCGACCGATGGAGAATTCTGGTCGACCGTTGTATATGATTTTGCCCACGATTTGCATGTTTTTTTGTACGGTTTTAGCCTATTGTAAAAGGGATTTTCTCCCTAATTTTGTAGAATAACACACAATATTTATCTTCTTGAGAGATATTAGGCTAGAGAGAGATCTAGAGTGCTTTGGGAGACCTATTGCTTCCAAACGTTTGTAATCTCAATGACTTCTCTTGTTGGAAAAATGCAAGAAAGGAAAGGAAACCCGTGGGAGATACCCCAAGGACGTAGGCACGTTGTTAAACTTTGTAAAACACATGTGTTGTGGTTTGCTTCAGGTGTGTTTGTGTTTTGCTTGTGATTTCCATCCTATTATCGTGTTTGTTGCTTGAAGTTTGGGAGAAACTAGAAATTTAATTTCCGCAGTAATATTTCGTATACCGCTTGTGCATTATAATCTGTATCTTGTTAGTAGTGTTGTTAGATCCATCTCTCAACAACTGGTATCGGAGCTTTGTTAGCTACACAAGATGTCGGAGGATGCACGGAATTTTTGGGTGGTGAAATTCACCAGAAAGGGGAATTTTTCAACATGCCAAGGAGGATTCGGGCGTTGATGTCGCAAACGGACGAGCTCTTGTTAATGTTGGATGGGGTCGAGAAGAAGTCGTCGAAGATGACCGATGAGAAGTGGGAGAGTCTGAATCTTCGGGCGATTGGGATCATCGAGTTGTGCCTCTCAGATGATCTTCTCTTCGAGGAATCGGCGAATACAGCGGGTGAATATTGGAAACTTCTTGAGAAGAGGTTCATGAAGAAGAACTTAAGCAATAAGTTGAATTTGAAGTGTCAGTTGTACATGATTCAGATGAAGGAGAACACGTCGTTTATTGATCATCTCTCGGTGTTCAACAAGCTTATTGCTGATCTGACTCAGCTGGACGACAAGATGGAGGATGTAGACAAAGCAATGTTGTAATTGATGTTGCTGCCGGACTCGTATGAGAACCTGGTGAATACGATCATATATGAGAAGGATTAGTTGGTGTTAGAAGAGGTCAATGGCACTTTGATCTCCTATGATGCAAGGAAGAATTCGAGCAGTAGCTCTTCTGACAATGGTGAAGGATTGATCACAACACCAATATAAAGGGGCAGGACGGGTAACAAAGGAAGAAGCAACGGAATGGGTCGGTCGAAATGAAAGGGGAGATCGTTTGAATGTTTTTTCTACAAAAAGATAGGTCATATGAAGTGTGATTGTAGGGTCTTCAATAAGTGCAACATAAAGGGAAAGACTAGTACAATTCCGCTAGTGTAGTGGAGGAGAAGAACAAAGCTGACGTTCTAACGGTTTGCGCTGTAGGTATTGACAGATCATCATCTGGATGGATTGTGGATACAGGAGCATCATTTCACATGTGTCAGGTTAAAGAGTGGTTTACATCCTATGAACCACTAAAATGAGGAATCGTTGTTATGGGCAACGATGCACCGTGCACTACCGTCGGGATTAGTTCCATACAATTTAAGATGTTCGATGAGTACATTCGAACGTTGACGGTTGTGCATCACATTCCGAAGTTGAAGAAGAATTTGATTTCTCTAGGAGAGCTTGATACTCTCAGGTGGAGATGGTCTAGCAGAGACGGAAAGATTAAGGTCACTCACGGGGCGATGACAGTGATAAAAAGAACCAAGATGGGCAACTTGTATTGGATGCAAGGGAATGCAGTAGCAGGAAAAGGTGCAGCAAATGTTGCACATGACGAAGATAGCACCACACTTTGGCATATGAGGCTTGGTCATATGTCGGAAAAGGATTTGTGTGAACTCCACAAACAAAGACTGTTGAATGGTGTTAAAAGTTACAAATTGGATTTTTGCATGTATTGTGTCTTCGGTAAATAGCACAAGATTCGATTCAAGACGACTATCCACAAGACAAAAGGAATATTGGAGTATGTGCACTCAGACATCTGGGGACCGACGCAAGTTCGGTTAAACGGTGGAGCAGAATATCTCGTCACATTCATCGACGACTTCTCAAGGAAGGTATAAGTTTATTTTCTAAAAAATAAATTTGATGTTTTTGAGAAGTTTAAGGCATGGAAGGCCCAGGTAGAGAAAAGTACAGGAAAAATTGTTAAGTACTTATAGACAAATAATGAAGGTGAGTACACCTCAAAGGAGTTCACAAATTCTGTGAGAAAGAAGGTGTCACGAGACACTTCACTACACCACGAAGTCCGGAACAGAACAACGTAGCTGAAAGGATGAACATAACTTTATGTAAAAGGGCAAGGAGCATGAGACTTCATATGGATCTGTCGAAGGATTTCTGGCATGAAATAGTAGATCTTGCGTTCTACTTGATAAATGTCTCATCGTCATCAACACTTGAATTAAAGATGTCTCAGGAAGTGTGGATGGGTGAGTCATTTGATTATTCAAAGCTTACGATATTTGGATGCAAAGCCTATTTGTTGGTCGATGAGACACAACGGTCGAAGCTGGATTCAAAATCAAAGGAATGCATATTTATTGGTTACGATAGGGCAGTGAAAGGATATAAGCTTTGGGATATGGTAAGCAATAAGGTACTCTTGTGGAATAATGTGGTCTTTGATGAGACGAGTTTACTCAGGGGCCTTGAGGAGAAAGAGCAGCAAGAGAGTTTGGTACGGGGAGACGAAACTGAAGTTAGGGTCACGACTTCGAATGGTGAATCGAATGATGAAGTTCAGCAGGAAACAATTGACTCACAAGTAGAGGAAGAAATTGAGCAAGAGAGTATTGCTCAACGGAGACAAAAAGAGGATCACAAAAGCACCGACGAGGTATGGTCACGTTGATGCTAGTATTGCGTTTGCACTTGTTACCGAATGTGTGGACCCTTGCACAATCGAAGAAGTCATTGAGTAGGAGGACATGAACAAGTGGATGGTGGCCATGACCAAAGAGATGAAGTTTCTTCATAAAAATCAAACTTGGGAGTAAACGGAGCTTCCCAAAGGAAAGTGCGCGATTGGGTGCAGGTGGATCTTCAGGAAGAAGGAATGGTCAACTTCTATGGAGGAGTTAAAGTATAAAGCAAGGTTGGTGGCAAAATGATATGCTCAAAAGGAAGGTGTCGATTACAATGAGATTTTCTCACCCGTTATAAAACATACCTCTATTAGAGTGTTGTTAGTCATGGTGGCTATGGACAATATGAAGTTAGAGCAAATGGATGTGAAGACAACTTTTCTTCACGGGCACATAGAGGAAAAGATCTATATGAGGCAGTCAGATGGGTTCATTACACGAGGCAAGGAAGGGCAAGTTTGCAAGCTGAATAAGTCCCTCTATGGACTTAAGCAGTCGCCGAGGCAGTGGTTCAAAAGGTTCGATTCATTCATGATTGATAATGGTTTTGTACGTTGCGACTATGATAGTTGTGTTTACTTGTGGAGTCTTGGAGACGGTACACACGTGTTCTTGCTTTTGTATGTTGATCACGGCTAAGGAGATAAAGCATATAGATGATCTCAAACTGAAGTTTCACGGGAGTTTGAGATGAAAGACCTCGGGAGTGCAAAGACGATTCTCGGTATGGAAATCTCCAAAGATACCGAGAAATGTGAAATTATGCTCACTCAAAGGAGTTATATCTGGAAGATACTAAAGAGGTACAATCTCGAGAACGCCAAGCAGGTGGCCACACCTATTAGTGTGTATTTCAAGCTCTCGTTGAAGTGCGTCCCCTCTACTGAAAAGAAAATGACAGATATTGAGAGAGTTCCATATGCTAGTGTAGTCAGATCCGTTATATATGCTATGATCTGCACTAGGCCAAACATTTCACATGCAGTTAGCCTCGTAAGTCATTATATGGCTAACCCAGGAAAGGAGCATTGGGAAGCGTTGAAGTGGTTGTTGAGGTATCTGAAGGGAACCATGAATGTTTGCTTGAAGTTCACCAAAGATGGAGCACAAAGGCAGGTGGAGGGGTACGTTGATTCAGATTGTGTTGGAGATCTGGATAAATGGAGGTCCACAACAGGGTATATGTTCACTTTAGGTGAAGGTCCAGTGAGCTAAAGATCGGTTCTCCAACATACTACAACATTGTCTACGACTGAAGCAGAGTATATGACAGCAGTCGGTGCCGCAAAGGAAGTCATATGGTTGAAGGGGTTGGTCAGCTCTTTGGGGATGGAACATGAAGTGACTAAATTGCATTGCGATAGTCAAAGTACAATTTATCTAGCCAAGGATCAAACGTTCCATTCAAGGACCAAACATATTGAAGTAAGGATTCGTCAAATAGTGAGTTTCGATCGACCGGTACTAGGCACGCGGTCGACCGGAAACTGCCAGGGCCTTTACGGACCGAATCGCGGATCGGTCGACCGATGGGGGGCACACGGTCGACCGAAAACTTCCAGAGTCTCCCAGGCGCTATTCAGAAGCACGGAACGGTCGACCGGCGTGGGGCTCGCAGTCGACCGAATTGTGGCGGTTATGCGCAAAACCGTGTACCAATCGACCGATGGAGAATTCCGGTCGACCGTTGCAGGCGGTTTTGCCCACAATCTGCATGTTTCTTTGTCAGTTTTAACCTATTATAAAAGAGATTTTCACCCAAATTTTGTAGAATAACATACAATACTTATTTCCTTGAGAGATATTAGGCTGGAGAAAGATCTAGAGTGTTTTGGGAGACCTATTGCTTCCAAACGTTTGTAATCTCAGTGACTTCTCTTATTGGAAAAGTGCAAGAAAGGAAAGGAAGCCCGCAGGAGACCCCCCAAGGATGTAGGCACGTTGCCGAACCTTGTAAAACACGTGTGTCGTGATTTGCTTCATGTGTGTTTGTGTTTTGCTTGTGATTTTTCATCCTATTAGCGTGTTTGTTGCTTGAAGTTTGTGAGAGACTAGATGTTTAATTTCCGCAGTAATATTTAATATACCGTTTGTGCATTATAATCCATATCTTGTTTGTATACACCGTTAGAATCCTCTCCCAACAAAACTCATCGTCATATGTGCTGCCATTTTTTCCTTCTGGAATGAGTTCAACTTTGAACAAATCATACACACATCAATGTCTACTGATTTAGATTCCCTATGTTTTTTAAGTATGTAATTTAATTAAAAACTAAGATTTGGATGACCCACATACGCCTTAGCCGCCTTTTTTAATATATGTATAATATAGCAAATTAATTAAAGTCTATAATGATGGAATATATACCATGTAGATGAGGACAAAATGTTCGATTATCACACTACGTTTGGGGAATCATCAGAAAATATAACGTTTGGGGAATCTACGAGACAAGTTTCAACCAACACAAAATATAACATCAACTCTCATAATTAGTGAGCTTGATCTTAAGTAACTTAATGACAGCTACATGCGTGTATTCAGTAGTGTTGGATTGGTGATGAGATGAAGCTCCCATCAAAGATGTATTAAAACAAAAGGGTACATGTGCCACTATTCTAAATAACGATGAAATTTAATTATGACACATAAATAAAGATAATTGCACTGCATCAAGATGTTATATATTTTAATCTAATGTCTTATTTTGACCAAGGACTCCTCCTTAAGAGCCCATGACATGGCCCTTCTGATATTTTGAGTTCAAAAGGCTAATAACGAGCAGGCTCACGGCCCAACCAAATAAAATTGTCTAAACATATCTCATTAGCTGCTTAATACAAAATAATTTCTGGTCTCTGAGAACTGACTTTAAGTTGAAGAGAACTAAAACAGTGAGTTCGGTCATTGCTCCGATTTAAATCTAGATATATAATTGGCATTTTTAAGTATCTTTTAACCGGTCGATTCACTTTATATCAATTTTATGTATTGGAAGAAGATACAAACTTCCACTTCACCAGCCAAGCCCACAACTGCACGAGCTAGGTAGGCTCTTATCCGGCCAACGAAATCTACCCAAGTGACATCAATCTATTAGTAGATGTTTAAACACTACTTGTGCAACATCAGATTTTGGAGTGCAGTTGTTGTGACCGATGTTTTAAAAATCGAACCGAAGAGTGAACCGAAAACAACTCGGTTTGGTTCAAAGTGGTCGAACCGATGGTTCAACCTGGTCCAACCGATGATGACGTCAGCATGACATCAGCATTTTGTGAACCGAAAGTTGAACCGAACCGACTCCGTAGCGGCGGTCCAACCGACGGTCCGACCGATTGAACCGATTTTTCCTATTATTTTTTAACATAATAAGTAATAACAAAGTACCTAAACTATGAACAATTCAACAAAAATTATCCATTTGTAAAATAACTTAATTAAAACCAGTAAAAATAACGAACAAACATGTAACTAAGTAATATTAGTATTTCTTTTAACAAATGAACAAACATTTACTTCAACATCTAAAGCAGTAGGGGTAGTGAACTGTCCTAGAGATCCACCGGTCTGCCAGCCATGGTGGAGATCTCAAGCGGCGCGATGAGGGGTGGACCGGTGGAGATCACGAGGGTGGAGGTGTGGTAAGGGGTTGGGGAAGGAGTAGTAAAAAGTAAAAACCTTAGAATTTGGGTCAAAATTGAAAAAAAATTAAAAATTAAAAACCAAATTTTGTTTAAATTGAAAAAACCGGTTTTTCGGTTCGACCAAACCGAAAAAACCAATCGGTTGGAGGTGTGGCGAGGGATTGGGGAAGGATTAGTAAAAAGTAAAAACCGTAGAATTTGGCTCAAAATTGAACAAAAAATAAAACAATAAAAACCAAATTTTGTTTAAATTGAAAAAACCAATCGGTTGGAGGTGTGGTGAGGGGTTTGGGAAGGAGTAGTAAAAAGTAAAAACCTTAGAATTTGGGTCAAAATTGAACAAAAATAAAACAATAAAAATCAGATTTTGTTTAAATTGAAAAATCCGGTTTTTTTCGGTTCGACCAAACCGAAAAAACCGATCGGTTTGATCGGTTTTTTCGGTTTTCTTCGGTTCGCTCTTGTTTACGGGAGAAACCGGTTTTTTGACCGAACCGACCGGTTTGCTACCGGTTCACGGTCCAACCCGGCCTGACCGCCGGTTCGGTCCGGTTTTTAAAACAGAGGTTGTGACTCATGTACCAACAATTGTTACTATTAAACTCTAGTAGATGATTATTACCAAAACAGTAAGTGTAAACTCTATATTAGGGGTGCACATGGGTCGGGTTGGGTCGGGTTTGGGCCTCAACCCGACCCAACCCGAAATTTTCGGGTTGGGAAAAAACCCAACCCGAACCCGAACCGGTTCGGGTTGAACCCAACCCGACCCGAAATTTTCGGGTTGGGTCGGGTTGAACCCGAAAATTGGGCATGAAATATTTGCACACTAAGTGCTAAATGATTCCTGAAATGTAGGCAATAAAAATGATAAGGGTATTCCAAAAACCTCAACCATTCAATCCTAACTTATATAAATTGATTTCGATCCTAAATTAAAATCAAGCAAGCAAGTGAAACAACTACACAACTTCAAACACACCTTAAAAGTTAAATGAATACAACTTCAAAATCAGCAAGCAATAGTTCAAGGTGTCAACTGTCAAGCCAAGAAGCAATAAGTTCAAAATAACTTTAAAATCTAGCAAGTAACTTAAAACACAATGCCATGAAACAATCCTAATTCCGACATAACATCCAACATTCGTAATTTCCTACATAACAGTAAACATAACATCAAATAAGTTGAGCAACCTCTCCACGATGTCTTTATCTTCCGAAATAGCTGAAACAATCAAAATCAAACACATACGAGATCGGATACGTAAAGAAATTTAACTGATTGCAAATATAAATGGATCGTACCTAGACTCTCAACTTCTTGAAGCTCTTCCAAACTTGTAGGCCACTCAATGTCAAGGTTCCCTCGCATCCAATCTTGTGTACAAATTAGACACTCAACAAGCTTTGGAGTAAGTGAACTGCGATAATCGCTAAGAATCCGACCACCTGTGCTAAAAGTCGACTCCACACTTCGGATTTACGTTTCTTACTACTTGGTTCGACCACTTCATCAATAATATCAAGCCCTTCTACATGATCTTTTGGTTGATCAGATGACATCTACCAAAAATATCAATAAAGACAATATGTGATTACAGCATTTCAGAACTATCTAATAAAGACAAATAGTCAAAGTAGATTACAGATCAAGAGATGCATGTGAATATAAGTGTGATTCACCTTTCTTTTTCATTTTTCACTTAACCACATGAAGCTTTTACATCTCAAGCTATTTTCGGGGGGAAAAAGGTCACCAAACATTGATTTTGTTTCCGATCAGTTTGAATTACACGTACATTTGATATTTTGTTTCTCAATCAAGTAGAGAACTTTAGAAGCAAAAGACAACAAAAAAACGACAAATAGATTCCTAATTTTAAACTGAATTGCTATTCATCGCCCCAAAATTACTTAAATCGCCCCAACAAATTACCATTTTGCCCTTCAGAAACTTTAAAAAAAAAAATTTTAGGGGGAGGCGTCTGCCGGAGCCGCCTCCCCATAGGGGGGAGGCGGCTAACACAGACGCCCGACCCTTGGATCGGGCGTCTGTGGCGGACGTCGCCCCCCTATGGGGAGGTGGCTCCGGCAGACGCCTCCCTCCTATGGGGAGGCGGCTCCGGCAGACGCCTCCCCCTAAAAAAATTTTTTTTGGGTTTTTTTTAATATTAATAGAAAATAGGGTTTACATTATCAAATTTAATATGTTTGTACATTATGTAGTGTGGATTGATTATCAAAAAATTTGAAAGATAGGATACTCATCATAAAAAAATAACAGTACGACAGAGAAACAAAAACAAATACGAAAACAAACGTACGACAGATAAAAAAATACTAATGGGGTTGTTATGTACAGTGGATGGGTAAGATGATTTGGGTTGTGTAGCCGATCCTGGAGAAGAAGGACGAGATGTCAGGCGAGTACACCAGAGCTGCTTGTGTAGATGATGATCACTTGATACAGGCGTGACATTCTCAGTTGGGCATCCCCGACCATGATTAGGTTGATGAGTAGTTAGAGTATTAGTATCTTACTCTTATTACTGTATTCTCGTTTCTGTCGTACACTTACTATTCGTACTTGTATTTGTTTATCTGTCGTACGTTTGTTTTTGTATTTGTTTTTGTTTCTCTGTCGTACTGTTATTTTTTTATGATGAGTATCCTATCTTTCAAATTTTTTGATAATCAATCCACACTACATAATGTACAAACATATTAAATTTGATAATGTAAACCCTATTTTCTATTAATATTAAAAAAAACCCAAAAAAATTTTTTTTTAGGGGGAGGCAGGTCGGGCGTCTGTGGCGGACGTCTCCCCCCTATGGGGAGGCGGCTCCGGCAGACGCCTCCCTCCTATGGGGAGGCGGCTCCGGCAGACGCCTCCCCCTAAAAAATTTTTTTTTAAAGTTTCTGAAGGGCAAAATGGTAATTTATTGGGGCGATTTAAGTAATTTTGGGGCGACGAATAGTAGTTCCCATTTTAAACACAGCCTTTTCTGTTACAATTTGATGTGAGTGTATATCACAGAAAATCTATAAAGAAATATTAATCGGTTCAATTAAGTTCAGAAATAGGCTTGACCTGTACCTGAACTGAGACATGATTCTATTTCAATCTTTTCACCCAAAAATCAAAGTCGAGCCCCATTTCGTTTTGGTTTTGCATAATTCAGCTTGATTCCCATACCTACTCTTAATCTTTGGTATCTTCAGATAGTACTTTAATTTTCAAAAAAGAGCACTTTAATTTTCAGATAGTACTCTGATGTAGAGACCCCAATTTCCCTAACCCTAAATGGACGAAATGGGTATTACTTGCACCGAATTCAAAGACGACGCCGTGTTGGTGAAGCGGGATCGACGAAGACTTAACGTGCGGCGCAAATCGACGGGTCGATTTGGAACGTGGAAATCGTGGGATCGTGGAGGGAGAGGAGGAAGAAGAAAGGCTGGAACGTGGAGGGAGAGGAGGAAGAAGAAAGGCTGGAGGGAGAGGAGGGACAGTCGGCGCCGCGTGAGGGAGAGGAGAGGGGAGGAGAGGTGAAATCAGGAAATGTGTTTTTTTTTTGTTAGGGTTAGGTGTAGATTTTCCTTGATGGGCGGTCAGGATTTATTGGGGGGAAATATAATTAAAAAATCTTCGGGTTCGGGTTAGGTTGGGTCAACCCGACCCCTCAACCCGAACCCGACCCGAAAATTCGGTTTTCAGATTTTTCCAACCCAACCCAACCTGAATCTCTTCCCAACCCGACCCGACCAGTCGGGTTCGGGTCGGTTTCGGGTTCAACCCGACCCGTGTGCACCCCTACTCTATATGTTTGTTGCATGTTGTAAATGTAACATGCATGGTCCCCATCTCAAATGAAAATTTCCATCCATATCTGAAGCATTTTTAGTTAGAAGAAGAAGAAGAAAAAAAAAAAAAAAAACCCAATTAATTAAGAGCAGACACAAATGGAGCATTGATCAGTAGATGCATGCACTGATACAAATGGATATACTGCTATGTTTTGATTTATTTTCCAACCTGAATGGAACAAAATTCTGACATCATTCTTAAATAGCTTCTGCTGATTTGCCAACCAAGAGGCAATGTTTCAACACAACATTATACAAGTTCAGGATTCACATGAACATGTAAATAGACTTGGATGAATCACTGGTGCTTGTTTGTGTCCATTTCTGTTACGTGGCTTGCATGCGGAACTCCACCACCTTCAATTTTTCCACTTCCTTTCCACGACTTGGTAATATTTTTTTACAATTATACTTATTATTATTTTAGTTAAGCAGACATAAAGTGTAACCAGATAAATCTCAGAAGAGGATAGCTAGGGAAATTTTACTTCTGATATTTGAACTGGGAAATCTCAAGATTACCTTATGAGTTTATCCTATACAAAATATATATTAAGGTTTGGATTTTAAGATTCTTTTTACACGGTTTCAACTAAATTCGTTGCAGTTATGTTGGGATCAGATTCTTCCTGATTCTTATATTTTGGAGAGAGCTGAAATATCTCTAAGTCTCTAACAATCCATCATTTTCTAAAAGAAATATCTACTGTAACAAAATTCTATAACACATCTTATGTAACAAAATTCTATAACACATCTTATCGTTGTTAAGATTTAATATCTGATTTTGACTATCCCACATTAAATAGCTTGAATTTATTGACCAGTACTGAACGTGTTCTAACTTGTGTTATTGGAACTTGAAAAGTTTTCAACTTGGTGCTTATCCTATGATCCTCGTAAATCAAAACCTGAGTTTCAACAAAATCAAATCGATCTACATATTGAACAAGTACTACAACATGTCCAACAACCAAACTAGGTCCATGTGTTAATTAACTTCCCAAGTACAAAATAACTCAAACAAATTAACAAACATGCATGTAAGCCCAAACAAGAGCTACGTACAAAATATATCATATATATATATATATATATATATATATATATATATATATCAACGGCGAGGTCATCCACCTCTCCTTCACGCCTCCATCCCACCGCTCTCGGCCAACTGAGATGGCGATAAGCTTAACTTGAGGTCTATTAATTGGTTCTCTTCCATGGTGCCATTCTTGAAATCTCCGGTGCCGGAGCATTTGGAAACCATGTTAATTGTAGGCTTTATGTCGCGTTTAGCGACGTGGCGGGTGTCAAAGGACTTGGATGATGGTGTTGGGCCACTGGAGGAGGAGATGGGGACGATAGGTTTGCCTTGGAGGACGGCATCGACGGCGGCCTGACAAAGGTGCCATTTGCCATTCCATTGTAGGCCAACTGATCCATAGATTGGGTTCACCGTTCTGCCACACGACTCGTACAATAGAGATCTAAATACACCTATTTGACATAGACATGGTCTTATGTACGGTAGTACTTGAAATGAAATAGTAATTGTGAAATGAAAGCATATCATTTTATCAATTAGGGTTACCTTAGTTGAGAGACTGATATTGTCGAATATATCTTAAAATAAGTAAGACTAGACATTCAATTTCATGCGCAACAAGGTTGTTTTTGGGTTTAATTCGGACAACATGTCCTGCCTTACTAGGTTAATAATTAAGAAGAACATTTTTATTAAAAGGTTTTCGATCTTTGTTAACTGTTCTACGTACTAATTAGGATCTATCAAAAGCTGAGGTATCTAGTCAATCGGTCTGGTTGGTACACCATTTATTGAAGTGGAGGTGAACTCAAAAACGACTACAATATGTGTTTGAATTTTGAAGATGACTTAACAAGTCTGACCATAGCCCAACCCCTACAACATAGAATAAGCAAAATTCAAGGAAGAACCCTCTAGAGTCTAGAGTAGGCTTGGCAAATTAGATATAGTTAGAGGCTTAGAGCAGTATATCTTGTCGTTTTTCAAAGAAAACAAATATTATGTAATACCAACTAAATCCTAAATGAAATGGTATACTATCACTCACAAACATGTAGCTTCTTCTTTTATACTAGAAAAAAATAACATGTTAAGATTTCAAAGTACATAAACTAATATTTAAGGAAGGATGGACGGAGATTGATTTCGGGGGAACGTACTCAGCCGTTGGTGGTGGGGGACGGCGGTGAGGAGGTTGAGGAGGCCGGCGCGGCCGTAGAACTTGGCTAGGAAGACGGTGGCGTTGGCTTGTGAGTCTGGATTCTTGATCCAATCAAGACATGGTCTAATGATGCAATCCTCACTACACCCCTTCCTTAGAACCCTACAACCATTGCAACTCATTCTCATCTCCCTCTCTCTCTCTCTCTTCCCAACTATAATCATACGATGTCAAAGTGATGAGATGTGAAGGTGTTGTACGTTTAGGTGTACTTAATTAGTGGCAATAACAATATTATATGTAGATACATAAAATTTGGACATGTCTCTACACCAGCTTCAGCTTGGTGCTGGAAAGTCGAATTGTATGGGACCCACTCCTATTTTTATTTCCATGATTGCCCCTTGTATTGTGTGGATTACCACCAAACCCATCTTTAAACTATCAAACATATTACATTAATAAATTCCGAGTAAAATATGTTTTTTAATGACTTAGTAAGGAGAGGATGAGATTCGAATGGTTTTTGAAGTGCTTGAATTCCTCCGTTTTTGATTCGTTGACTGTACATGATGGTACTTGGAGTACTCATCCAGTTTTGGCATGTAAAATCTCGAAGTTAGGGTTTCTTGAAGTTGATACTTCTACATGGTTTAGTGTTTAGCTCCTCCTGTTCTAAATATATTACCTGTAATATGGTGCAATTATTCTTCTTACATGATTGTAATGATGTCGTTAATTTTCTATGAAATATATATTCTAGATAGCTATCAAATTTCCTTCATATTAGTTTATGTTATTCACGCTTTTAGGACAATACGCGTGCATTTGTTTCAAAATTGGGTTGATTGTTCACACTTCACAATATTTGTTTCTTACATGATTGTATGCGACAGGATTTGGCTTTCACCTCTCTTCTCTACGTAAGTTGTTTAGTAATTGTCATAATAAAATAAGCGCTTCAAAGAAATTAAGATGTGCAATTTGTCCCACCTCATTTCTGGAATATCAATTTTGTAATATCCTAATCTCTAATTAGTGGACTAATGATGTTTAGGTTGTTGAGATGGTAGGAGTTGAGGTGGACGACAAAGATTGATCGGAGAAGAGTATAAAATGTTTAATTCTCTCTTCTCTCTGACACTCACTCGTCTCTCTCCCTCTCGCGTCTCTCACTCTCGTCTAACTCCCTCCCAATTCGGTTGGCACAAAGTGAAGGAGGATCGTGGTGGCTTGATCGTGGGGTGGAGTGTGCTGGAGATAAGTGGAAACGAGGAGGAGTTCGTCAGAGTTCTTCAAAGACTTCTTCAAACCTTAAAGATATGTCAAACTTTACTTTTATGCTCACCTAAGCTAGTGTGAGTGTTTGAGTAGTCGACGGTAGGCCGAAATGCTCGTCGGAGTTTGTGCAGCAGAATTCAGCATTGTAATTTGTAACGGTCGACTGGTGCTTGATTCGGTCGACCGGTCATAGTGTAATTTGGGCATTTATATCTCGCACCGGTCGAACGATACCCTTGGGTGGTCGACCGGTTATGCATTTTGAGCAAGACGATGAAGACCCTGAGAGTTTTCAGTTGATCGGGTTCCATTGTCGTTCGACTGAAAGCACTATTTTAAGTCGATTGGGGGTGTAAACCTCAAAATAGTCGACCGCCCTGAGACCTTGTTCGACCGATGACTTAAGTTTAACTTAAAGTTTGTTCGACCCAATTGTTGTTCGGTCAACCAGTGTAGATTGATTCGTTGTCGGGTCTACTAGAAGTTTTTTGGTCTACTGGTTCGTAGTGTTTGTTCGACCGTTTGGTCACTTTGTGCGAGAGGAGGGAACTACTGGATGTTTTCGGTCGAACGGGTCCCCTTTGCCGTTCGACCGATTGGTAAGTTTTTTGGTTGGGTCAGTCCTTTGGGTGGGGATTCAGTCAACCGTAGTTGTGGTTTTGTTCGACCGTTTCTGCCCAATTTTGCATCGGTTGCATGTGATGTTATTTTGAGTTTTATTTTGATCTGCCTTGAGGACAACGGGTCCCCGACCTTTTTGGGGTGACGGTGTGAACATTCTGGCCTGAGAGAGATCATGATTGTGGCTCTACGGAGCGGGTGCCTTCTGTGCACGTGTGTTGTGAGGTTGGGGTGAGAGGACCCTTGAGACCCTGGTCGGTTTGTGTCAGCTGTGGTTGGGAGAGAGGTCCCGGGAACCCAGTTGGACGGTGGTGGCTATGATTTATTGTATTTCATATCGTGTCATGTATTTGTTTAATTTATGCATTTAGGAGTTTGACATACGAGATTTTCTTATTGAAAACTCATGCATAATTTTATGTTTGCATTTCACGACGTGAGCGTCGATCGGAGGTGGTGACTGAGGGTGAGCGCACCCAGACCAGATCATGTCTTCTTGAGTTTGGAGGTTGATATGATTACACTTGTATATGTTGTATACCTTTTGCGATGTAATCATAATTTTGTTTTCCTATATTATACGGTGCACCACTATATATATATGATTTTCATAGCGTCCCAGTGATTTGATCTATTGATATATCTATCTTTTACAGTTTTAAATTTTTCGCTGTTCTGAGGCATTACAAATTTAATTACATGTTTTGTCATACCATTTCAAGCATACTTACATTTTCGGGATGGTTTTCGGTCTTGTTCCTCATGATATTAAAATGATGAGTTAAAGCTTTAAAAGTCGAGTCTATTGTAGTCAAAATCAACGTTCAAAAGTGAGACATAAGGGAAAATTCCTCCTTCTGATGATCTAGTATTTCCTCTCCACTTCTCTGATGTTTCCCCTTTTATTCCTTTTATACGTTTTCCCCTCATTCTGAGCTATTTCAAATTTAATTAAGACACCCTTGCATGTCTTCCATTTCACCTCTCAGGCCGAATCATGGAGGTGTTATATATGTACCTAGAGTGGAACAAATATATAGTCGCCTTGTATAAGTCGCTTGTTGTGACATGTTATGCCCGGCCGTATCATGGGACAAGTGCCCTTAGAGTGCGTGAATTTACCCGTATTAATTGGACGTGTTTATATAGTAATTATGATATTGGTTGAACTTTCTTACTATGGATGGGTTTAATCCTCATTTTTATTAGTTGGCATGCTTAACCTCGAGTTATATATATATGCTGTTCTAGCCATGTTATTGCCTTCACACCCACTTACAGTCGAGCTTTTGTTCCCTCTTCTAAATGAAATTATGTATCTTCGACTTCTTTGGAAGAAAAAAATTAAAATAAAATAAGGTCAAATTGAAGGATATATATCTGTTTATATAATATATATATATATATATATATATATATAATATAACAGCTTGTTGCATGGGTATAGATGGTGATATTTTTGGAAGGATGTATAAAAAAACACCTTGCTATAATATACATCTACCAAACATGTACATATGTCACCTACTAATGTTGATCTGGACAAGATAGTATTCTAATGTGTTTGCCCCATTATGCCACCCATGTCGGTTGGATTGGTTGCTTTGAAATCTTCAACGATGTTCCAACCATGTTGACCTACAGATGCATGCATGTGATTATGTGATCGAATGGCTTTAGGCAATTGTCCACATTGATTGATTCGGATTTTTTTATTTGCTTGGGCTAGACGTGATCATTATATGCGATCCAGTTTCTACGGAATCACATTTTGCAAGGTTTGCCTTCCCGAGATTAATTCTAATTATAATCTAGTTGCATCATCTTGAGGTTCCCATGGAATTTTATGTTCTTATATTTAGCGTCTAAAAAACGTCAATATTGGGTTTTTTTTGTTTTGATTTTAGCTACTCTATTATCTACTTAATTTTAAATAATCAAACACTCCAAACTTTCAAATGTAACCGATTGAATTCGATCCATCACTAATCTCCTAATTGAGCAGCTAGTCCTTGATGCTTTAATATTGCTTTCCACTTTCAACTCAACTTGACGTGTAGGTAATGCTCCAACTCGTTACATAAACAATCTATATGAGACTGAACATGTTCTTGTGGTAATTAAGTTAAGGGCCCTACTTAAACGAGTTGGGATATATGTGACCTCGAGTTTATACTAGCTAAATAGGTGTTTGCGTAGAGTTCGTCTTGCTAGATGAATATGAGTTAAAGTTCATGAGTTTGAGTTCGCTAAAAAATATATTTAATCGTGATGGAAAATTCGAGAAAAAATTAACTATAGTATCTTATTTATAATATCAAAGAAATACATAGATCCAAACAATACGCGTTAGGACAATTGATGAAAGTTCATGCATGTGAAACGATTGACAATGCTATGTTGGTATCGTCCTTGGAAGTCAAAACATGGGATGAAAATTATATTGAGCAATGATATAGGAAAGTTCGAGCTCGCTGAGACCTTAGAATCTTATTCAAGATTTCAAGTCATGAGTTAGATGAGCTCTTTTAAATATGATTTAGGTGAATAATAATTGACTAGAATAATAGTTGGCGTGTGGCTACCACATGGCATCGAGCCAACCAAAGCTGACCAAAAGGAATCCACTCAGACAAGGCGCGTGCTCACCACACCTCTCTCCACGTGGCAGAAGATTATTTGTTCATGAATTTGTCCAGTCACACCCTTAAACTTCAAGTTGTCCGGCCAGTCCCCTCAAGGTTGCATAATTTAATCATAACATGCAATATACGCATCTTATAGCTCTTCTAAACACTTAAGTTCGAAAAATGCAAGCCAAGGAAATCAACAACAGACAAAACATTGATGACATGAGATATTTTCTACAATCTCTACACTATATATAATACTAGTCTAACAAACCTCACTCGAAACCTAATCTTGATTATTTCATAGCCAAAGGCTAAACGGAGTAGGTATGGATGACTCACTGACCAATGAAATGAGAAAGAATCTTCAAGTAATGGATTAGAATAATAGATGACGTGTGGCCACCACATGATGTAGAGCCAACCAAAGCTGACCAAGGGGATTAATCCATTCAATCAAGACGTGTGCTCGCCACACTCCTCCTCCAAGTGGTAAGAGTTATCAGCTATCTTCAAAATCAGTTTTCTCTCTCTTCCACATCAGCTTTTTCTTTCTTCAACTTATTTTTCTCTCTTTCCTACACTATTCACCTTTTAACCACACAACCCACAACAACTTATCTCTCTCATCCACATCATTTCGAGGTTCATCTTGGTAAAAAATTCAAAACAAAACCAAAACCAAAAAAAATTCAAAAAATAATAAAATAATGGACGACCGGGTCGACGACCCGGTCATCCACGACCTCGGATGACCTGGGGTTAAGGGTGTGATGCCCATGCATCTTCAACCGGTCATCCACGACCTCGGATGACCTGGGGTTAAGGGTGTGATGCCCATGCATCTTCAACCGGTCATCCACGACCTGAGAAAATGCCCCGTAAGGAATGCTCTTAGGTCATCACTAACTATGACCTGGATGACCTGGTCATCATCTCTCTCTCTTCAAAATCAGTTTTCTCTCTCTTCCACGTCAGTTTTCTCTTTCCTCGACCAACCTTCTTCTCTTTCCTACACTATTCACCTCTTAACCACAACACAACACAACACAACACAACCCACAACAACCTACATCTCTCCTCCGTATCATCTTTTATTTCCACTAACTTTTATTATATTCCAAAATCAATTATATTTACCCAAAACATTAATAATTTAAACAAATATTTATTAATAAGCAAATAATTATTTTTCAATCCAAGTGTGCTAATATAGTTTTAATACCAAATTATTTACGAAATAATACCCCCACGTATTTAAACCAAATAAAAATTAAATCCAACATCTCCAACAAATAAATAATACCCCAACATATTTAAACCAAATAAAAATTAAACCCAACATCTCCAACAAATAAATCAAACAAACATCTAAAACAAATATTTAACCAATAAATATTTAACAAATAAATATTTAACAAATAAATAAAACTTAAAAAAATTTAAAAAAATCCCAACCCGGACGACCCGAGCAAAGATGACCTCGATCATCTTCGACCGAGCCGGCAAAATGACCAGTTAAGGGGTGCCCTTAGGCCATCACTAACCATGACCTGGACGACCTGGTCATCAGCACTTTCTCTCTTCAAAATCAACTTTCTCTCTCTTCCACATCAGCTTTCTCTTTCCTCAACCCACATTCTTCTCTTTCCTACACTATTCACCTCTTAACCACAACCCAACATAACCCACAACAACCTATCTCTCTCCTCCACATCATTTCGGGGTCTATCTTGGTAAAATTTTAAAAAAAATTAAAAAAATTTCTAAAAAATCTAAACAATTATAAAACGTATTTTCAAAAAAAAATAAAAAACTAAAACAAAAAATTCTAAAAATCAAAACAAAAAAAATTAAAAAACAAAAAACAAAATTTAATATTATTTTATTCGACGACCCGGGAATTCCGGGTCGTCGACCCGGGCGTTTCAACGCCTGGGGCAGTGACCTGGGCATCTTTGCCCTTTTGTTTTCCCGCGTTAAAGAAAAAAAATTCACGGTCATGGATGACCGGTTAATAACGACCGAAGTTTTATCCCGTTAAGGGATGCTCTCAGGGACATGGTTTGGGGTGATTAAAAGTGCCAAATATGGAATGATGATTAGTAGGTAAATGTGTATTTTCTGTCGTGTCGGGTTGACTGATTCAAAACTATCACCAGAAAGAGAGGTTGGGGACGATAAGATTTCTTAGTAGTTTACATATAGGATAATATTAGAAGGGCAATTATAGTATTTTGGCATATGATCCTAAAGTCCTTAAACCAAAGGAAAATTTTGGTGGGTTAATTCGATATTTTAGAACTTGTAAAATTGACCTTAATTAAGAGTGACGTGAAATCCATAACCCATATCGTAGGAATATGACTTCGAAATCTAGGATTTGAATCTCGATATTGAAGTCCAATACTTCTTGATTTTGGCAATTTACATGTATAAAAGGAAAGGTGTCTAATTTCCCAGGAATGTCAAAAAAATCATCAACCTAAACTGTATTGCCAAAGGAAAACTTCAGACCTTAACTTCTCGAAACAACTCAAGTGACATTTCTGAATCAGAAAGTTAGGCTCCCGTGACAGTTACCAAGTGACATACCTCTTTTTTTATCTGTATTAGTCCAGTCCATCAAATTAATTTGATGATTCAACCTAATACACTGAACCTCGAATCCTAAGTTCGATTACTTTTCGTAGTCGAAGGCTAAACCGAAATTATATGTGGATGACTCGCCATCAAACTTCATCAGTCGTATATTGTAGTAAATTCACAAGCATGTCATCCCAAAGTCAAGTTGATCAATATTAAACTTTGATCTAACCTAACGTTTAGGAATGTAGGTTGAATGTGGTAAGGCACCGCATGATGCGGATGCAATGCATGTGTATATGAGGTTTGTCATTTAATAATTAATTAATATCAGTAATATAAAAATTAATTATAAATTCTATATATGTATGCATAACAAATTTAGGTAATAAATTTGATTTATTCCTAACATAAATAAACAAAAGAAAACATAATGGTACAAGTATATACAAAATAATATATTAATGAGTTTTTTGCTTGGGTGCACCTAGCATGTGTCCTAATTGACAATATGCATCCAGATTTTTGGTATTGTTGAAGGTGCACTTTTAAGCCGAACATATTTGCTCATATGCACCTTGATCGTTAGTAGGACACACTCTGTCACCATTTTCGTCCAACGTCGTTAAAAAAACTTGCAAAATAAACCTCATAAAATACAAATGTCCTTAATATTACAAAAAAAACTTAAAAGCATAAAAATCCTTCTTCCAAAGTATTTCTCTCCTCTCCTCCTCCCACCTCCCGACGTGTCCCTCCGCCACAACCATCGTTCCTCAACCTACTCGGCACAACACCGCCCTTCCCTCGCTTCTCTGTCCCCTCTCTACCCTTAAATGAAAATGCCCTCGCGACGAAAGACCACCGATCACCCCCCCCCCCCCCCCCCCCCACTTAACACTCTGGTAACCATGACCGACACTATAGATCCTTGAAAATTGCTTTTCTGTCGAGTGATGGTCACTTCAATGCTAGCCGATCTCCTCAATCCTCTACTCATAATCTCTCTCCTCACATAAACACACATCACACTCCAAACCACCTTTCCCGATCTTGTGGTCCTTCACGTCGGAGTACGAGACTTCCGGTAATGTGTTGATGACCGAATTGCCTAGTACCTTAGTTGTCGATGGAGCCCGACAGACAGTTTGAATGGGGATGTCGAAATCGGATTGGCAGTAGTAGGCACGGATGTAGACGATGAAGAGAGTGATGAAGAAGGTGACAATGACGACAACTACGATGACAGTTGCATCAACGTTGATCTTTATAGTGAGCTCAAAAGGAGGAGGTGGTTGATTGGGAATGGCCAGGAGGAGGGTGGTGAGGAGGAGGAGAGGGGTCATGGAGCTGTGGGATGTGAGCGTGGTGATTGTAAGGACGGAGGGAGCGGGAAGCGAGGGGAGGGTGGTACTTGGCCGAAAAGGTTAAGGAACAATGATGATGGCGGAGGGACACGTCGGGAAGAGGGGGAGGAGAGAGACTTTGGAAGAAGGATTTTATGTTGCTTTTTTTTTAATATTAAGGATATTTGTATTTTAAGATGTTTAACTTGCAAATTGTCTAACGACGTTAGACCGAAACGGTGACAAAGTAGATCCCACTAACGGCAAATGTGCATAAAAACAAATATGTTCGGCTTACAAGTGTATCCAAAATTCATGTGCATATCGTCAATCAGGAAATGCGATGTGCACCCAAACAAAAAAATCATATATTAATTTCCTTAAGAGGAAAGAAAAAATTTGAAGAAAAAAAAATCAGATTATAAATATTGAAAATAACAGTTAGACGATGCACAGCATATGCAACCACATCCATCACATATGTGGTCTGCATGAACAAGCCCGCGATACGGTTCCTGACCACATAGACATCGTGTCAACCGGATGCATATATATCAGTAAAGATGTCTAACCTCAATTAAGTGAAACAGTTGATTAAAATGGTGATTGGGGTGTGGCCACCACAAACCACGATGTCAACTACATCTGATTGATCGGAAGGTATCTTTCGTGTGCCCACCATTGGCCCAGCCAACACTCCCATATCTAGCATGATTTGGGATATTGGATTCTCCTAATCTAATATGAAATATCCATTTTGTTAAACGTCATCAATGACGCCATTTGTAATAATAATGTGTCATTTTGTATTGCAATTGTACGACCTCTTCAACTTCATGTCTTGCAAGTTCTAATTTAATTTTGTTTAGTTCAGAGAATAATGAATGATGGTAATGGTTAGTAGTATTACATTGTTCCGCTTATCCTTCTTTTCTACACCGACAGAATGAAAATTAATCGTTCTTTAGTGTAATTATTTGGTTAGTCTCTGATTAATTAAGAGGTATGGTATGGGGTGGGTATATTTTATGAGTATTAAGGCGTGGGAACAATGAAAACTTAAGTTGAAATGGAAATAGGTTTGTGAATTCATAGATGGTCGAGTACATGGATCGAAAATCTTTTGTGTTAATGTTTTAGAAATATTAATTTATAGGTGGTATCAAACATAAAAGTTTACACAGTTCAACACCTTATGTATAACTCAGTAGTCAGTCTTGGGTGTGATCGGTAGGTAGCTACATGGTGTAAAGAATCCTATAATTCTACTTCTGTAACATCTCTTTTTACAATGAAAGTGAATAGAGAACACAAATTTTTAGGTCATGAAATTCCTTTTGACACTAATGTTTTTAAAGTTTTTCCAACACCATGTATAATTTAACTCAAAAATCATTACAAGTTCAGTTTCCACATCCTAATTTTCTTGACTACCGGTCATACTCTAACCACAAACTTCAATAAAGTTTACCTAGCTAAGAAGGGTTTTAAATAAAATTTCCATATATTATTGCATTACTATATATTTAGAAGGAGCTAAATACCATTTTCAAATTATCCTTAGCATCACTACTACTTTTTAATATTTTGGACTCAGGTTAGTTTTGCTTATGACTACCCTCTTATCTAATGCAATATCATTTATGTTATCAAAACAAAAAATAGCAATTTCAACTGTCTTTGCGGTTATTAGGGTTTGGCGGTCGCCGCTTGCATACCCGTTTGTCTCCCCTCTTCTGTTCTTTTCATCCCCCTCTGGATCTTCTCTCCAGCCCACCTCCTAATAACCTCCATCACTCATTATCTCACTTAGACTCTACTCATCCTACCACCCAGATTTGGAACATTACCTCCAAACACGATGTTAGCCCTACCCTTCCTCCACTCAGCTCCTCCACCTCCGGCACCCACATCTTCTTTCTCAATCCACTTACCTTTCGCCTCTTCCCCCCCCCCCCCCCCCCCCCCCCCTGGGCCTAAAGCGGGTTGCAGACAAAAAAAGCTACCTATCACCCATACAACCTACATAATAAGCGGGGCAGAGTTTTCTCTCAACTCGCCCTGCATTACTCGCAACCCGTATAACCCAATAACTAGACCCGCATTTGGCTTGTATTTACCTTTGATCTTTTTGTATTTAGCTTTGATTCTTTTGTCTCTAGCTTAGAAAACATACATCGATTGATTTTTGTTCTTGATTTTTTGTATTTAATTAGCTTTGATCAAAATGTAAAATGTTAAGGAAAATGGATTGATTTTTTTATTTAACTTTAATCCAACAACAACTTGTCCCGCCCCCACCTACTTCATCCCTAGGCAAGGCGGGTTGCGGTTTTTCTTTTGGCCCCTCCCCGCTTACACCCCTACTCGGAATCCTATTCTCCAGCTCCCTCCTTCCCAACAATCAATTTTCATGACTGACCTTCACATTCGCAAATTCCCGACCTCCACCATCCTCTGTCCATTCCACCATCAACCTCACTTCGACACCACCACAGGTAACCATCGGTGACTAGCCCCCACTTTACTTGTCCCCTAGACCATTGTAAAACCCCAACTTGCACCCTCTTGTTTTGTTACTTATCTATTTTTTCTTTCTTGCTATTAGTTTGTTTTATTGGTTGTTTTACCGTTAGATCTTAGGTTTGTTTTGTTGGTTGTTGGTTGTTGTTTGTGCTAGATCCTAGGTTGCTTTTGTAGTTGGTTTGTTGATGATAGGTTGTATTAGTTTGTAGTTTTGTTAGTTTCCTTTCTATGTGGTTTTCTAGCCCGTTGTTCTTGTTCTAGGTTCGAGTCGTCGTCAACATACTCCACCAGCGTCTTCGTCGATGCATTTGGTATTGTTCGTCGCACCTTGTTTTGGCGGTGGCAGACAATTAACACCTTGCATGTTTCCGAGTTTTTATTCACATGCATTATCTCTAGGCCTGGCAATCGTGTAATTTCGTATGTATTAAACATTTTTCGGAGACACGAACACAACACGATTAGATTTTGTATCTCATTTTGGAGACACGAACACGACGCGGTTGTAACTGTGTCAACACAACATGACACGGTTTGTACACGAAATTTTTTTCGTGTACCGACGACACGACACGATATACAATTATACACAAAGTTACATGAAACTTGTACACAAAAATACACGATTTCCCTAAATTGTTAATAGGATAATTGTTAATTTGGTATTTTGGCAATTGGATACTTGGGTAATCGGATAGTCAAGTAATCCATAATCGGTTTTCGTGTACTTTTGGGTACCCGACTAGTCAAACACGAACACGACACGAAACAAAATTCGTGTACCGCTGACATGACACGAACACTACATGAAACCCAAAATCAGTAAACCCGGACATGAATTTTTCGTGTCGTGTTATCGTATTTCGTGTCAAATTGTCATGCCTAATTATGTCATACCAAGGATCCCCACGCATCGATTCCACCTCTCACTTTACAAGTGAAAGGGCTACATGTGTTTGCGCGGCATAAATGCTCCTCTCAACTTGCAAATTCCAAGCTATCTCACTTTTATGACTTGCAAGAGTTTGCATATCACTTCTCCTTGTACCCACTTTTATCAATAAAAACAATGAGTCTTGGACTCCTTCGGGAAAAAAAGAAAAAAATGGCTTTCTAGTTAAACCTAGCTTGACCTAGTACGGTGGTTCTACTTAGAAACTAATTAAGCTTGGAAGGCAAGGATATACATGCACTATGCCAAAACCAGTGACGGCCCGCAGTTTCTAAACCAGGAATGAGATAAAAATATTTCCCGAACACCAGGCAGGGTCCAGGGGACAATGCTTCACAACTTGGAGTTATTTTATATAATAATTAACCACACATTGGTCAGATTTAATTAATTCATGTCATCACCACTCCAATCCAAATCACCATCCATTGCTTTATATATATATATATATATATATATATATATATATATATATTTGTTCTTCTATATTGCATCCACAACCCCCATTCAAATTATTACAACACAAGAAAAGACAAGAAGAGAGGAGAGGAGAGGGAGATGAGAATGAGTTGCAATGGTTGTAGGGTTCTAAGGAAGGGGTGTAGTGAGGATTGCATCATTAGACCATGTCTTGATTGGATCAAGAATCCAGACTCACAAGCCAACGCCACCGTCTTCCTAGCCAAGTTCTACGGCCGCGCCGGCCTCCTCAACCTCCTCACCGCCGTCCCCCTCCACCAACGCCCATGTATGTCCGACGTCCGTTGATAAAAAAGCATCTAACGTTTTCATTTTCGAGATTTCAAATCAAAAATTTAAATTTTAGTAGATTTTTATTCTTAGAATAGTTAAGATAAAAGATCAAGTGTTATCAAAGTGCAAGCTTAATTAAGACGAGAATGATCTTGCTTTGCTAGGTGTGAACAAAATGAATATATAAACCCTACTAGGATTTAATCTCGATCATGTGGTAGCAAACAAAACAAAACAAAAAAGTATATTTTGTCTCTGACTAGCTAACACGTAGGAGGACGGATATGCAGGTGTATTTAGATCTTTGTTGTACGAGTCGTGTGGGAGAATGGTGAACCCAATCTACGGATCAGTTGGTTTACTGTGGTCCGGCAAATGGCACCTCTGTCAGGCCGCAGTTGATGCGGTCCTGAGAGGCACCCCAATCGTCCCCACCTCCTCCCTGCTGACCGGCGGCCCAACACCGCCGCCATCCAAGTGCTTTGACATCCGCCACGTCCACAAGGTGGTCAACTCCACCCAATTCAAACGCTCCGGCAAGAAAAACGTTACGTCAACGCCCATTCACCATCAAAGTAATTGGCAACAACAATTGGTACACAAGACGATGTTGTCGTTCGAATCTCCGACGACGGTGGTAGACAATGTTTACTTGGAATTGACTTTGGGAACTTCACCGTCGAAAAGTGAACGACATGACGGCGACGACGCTGACACGTACGTGTAGTGGATGTATCGTTCAGTTTTTCCCCTCTCGATATGAAATGAGTTTATGGTCAGGCAAATGGCGCCATCGAGAAATATTTTAGAAATTAAGTATAATGTGCATGTATTTATATTTAATATAATCAAGAAATTAGTATCCGCGTGGCCTCCACACCCGAGAAAGTTGAAACAAACCTTAGATTTCTATAATACAATTGGTGCTCCTTTTTTATTTTCTTGATAGCCATTAGTATGAGAGATAGCAGCATCTTTCTTCTTCTCTTTTACAAAACATTCATCAACCTCAACTTGTCTCCTAACCTAATTCACTTAACTGAGTAATTCTAATTTAATATAGTAAGGAAAGAAACATAGCTGACATGCATGTGAACGCATAGATTCCAGTAGATAAATAAATATATTATTTGATATTATATGGTTCATGTATCTGCTCTTGCCCGTAGTTGTAGAATATATATTTGACATTATGACTTTAATCCCTTTCAAAGGAGATGTATTATGTGTTTAGTAAACTTGATATGATTCTCTTTCAGTATTGTTGTTCACCTAATGGATGTTATTTCAATATTCGATCAAACCAAATATCATTCTCTACAAATCTCCTTAGTTGTTCTTCACTGGTTATATTAGTTGTTTTATTAATTTTGAATTAATGGTTTGCATAAGTATAGAGAGATGCATGTCTCATACAATAGTTTCTTTATTTTTATTTTTTTCTTATTTTAACAAGCAAAATAAATCAAAATTTTCATAATCCAATTTTCATCTTTTTCCTCTTGTCAAGTTCTAAAGTTACTTCACTCGTCTGAAAAACTATCCTAACAAAACTACTTTTAGATTTCATGTTTTTCATATAGTATTCATTTCTTATTCTGCGACATATTAGTCGTCCTTTCATTTTTCTAAGGATATGTTATCCTGTATAATTTATAACTACATAATTCAAAAAAACCAACAATATAGACCTTTACCAACGAGTTCCAGAAATCATATGGTGAAATCAATTGAGGTCAGTGTAATCATGAACTAATATTCCTTAACTAGGTTTTCTCGTCTACCATGAACTAATATTAATGTTAGATAAGTTGTGTTGAAGCGAAATTGACCAAGTCCTATAATATTTAAAAAAAACATATTTTTTTTCAATATTATGGATTTTAATTAGCCCCACATAACTATGCTACCAATCTCATTAATTAGTTGCAAAGTGGATGTATAAGATCAAGGCAAACTCAAAGTGTGCTTCCTTGAAAGGACCTCCTCACTTTCAAGGGCATATGTATGTCACATCCTTCTTTTTGTGTAGATTTTCTCATATTAGAGGAGTATCTTGACCGATCAGAGTTGTATAGTCATCGATGTTATGCATTCGGCGTTCGCTATATAGTAAATAGTTAATCATGAAATAGCTAAGGCATTTAATTTCATCTAATGAAATATAACATCTTAAGATTTAGAATGGTGAATAACTAATCTTTGGTTTGTGATACAAGACTGACTATAAGTTATTAAACAAAATTTTACAAGGACTTCATGGAATAATTCCACATTTATATTATTATGAGGCAAGTAGGTATACATGCCACTCCAAAATCTGTTGGCCAACACATTTTTTAAGCACAGAAACTTGGCTTTTGATTTACTAAACTAGTACTGCCTTTACAGGTTCATGGCATCTCCTATTCAGGAATGATTAAATTATTGTAACTAATGTTAAAAGACGGACACGAACACATGTCTGACTCCATGATTACTAGACTTGATTAGTTTAATTACACCCAATAGGCTCGTTTAAGATTCCATGATTTTGTAGAAAAGTGTGGTTTAATTTGCCCAACAACCCATCGAGAATTACAATATAAAAATGGAAAAGAACGTGGCTGGCATGCATGATTTATATTTTAATTAAGTTGACTATCCAAAGCTTAATCGAGTCCTAACCTTAGACCCTTGAGGTCTTGACTCAGTCATTAGTTTCTCCATTTCGTGATTACTAAAATTGTTCTTCTAGAACTTTCGGGATTTCTCAAAAATTAATTCTTAGTTATCAAGGTAGGCAGGTAGCCAACTAAATTATTTGGAATTAATGGATTTCTATGAGAGGCGATTGAGTCCATTAACTACAGGAATTTTGTTTTAAATTTGTTTCAACGAGACAGAGAGATCACGAAATTTGAATTCGCATGTTCCCATCCCTACCTACGTTCGGAATTGACATCCTATTTGCAAAGCTATAATCAAACATCAATTGTTTACAACTTTCCCGTTGGTTTATAGTAATTGAACCCAAGAATTTGTCAATTTTGACTTTAATGTTTGACTAACCAACTAATTCAAATGACCAACAAATGAAAAGTTCATTGGTTACAACATACAATAGTATTCACATTTACAGGAAACAAAAACTTAATTTTCTGATAAATAATTTCATCCGACGGAAAAACCGATAGGAAATTTTTGGTAAACTTTACCCGTAGTCACGTATAGTGTTCAGAATATGCGATTGCATATGCAGATGCGAAACAAATGTGCATCGCATCTTCAAAGATATGGTCCTCCTATAGGGCCCACATCCTTCACCGCATATGCGGCCTAACGCTGCTGCATCTCAAAACACCATTTTTTGTTTTTGTTTTTTTTTACTCTAGTTTTTTTAATATTGAATTATTAATCTTAAAAATTACTTAAATTTTTAGTTACATATATATAATTTATAATTAATATATCTATATTATATTATTTAATTATTAAAACACAAACCACATATATACTTGCATCCAATCCGTATCCACATCCTGTATATGTCAGATGCAGTATTTTGCCGCATCGAATATGTATTATGCATTTCTGAACCTTGCTCACGTGTATAAACAACATAATATGTTAATTTAACAACAATCTTTCTTCTGGACTGAACTGGACTGGACTACTTCGGGTGGGGCAGGTTTTAAGGCCCATGGGCCTATTTGTGCTCTGAATTGCTCAAATCTAGTCCATAGGGCCCATATTCTAAAAGACACTACTAATCCAAATCGAGTTCTCAAAGACAACGATTAGAGCGCTAAGCAGCTGTGACCAACCACTAATTACGATGATCAGATATACGTACTTCCAAATCTTTGTGGTTACCTAACACACTTCCAATTTGATTCTCAGTTTATAAAGACTTTGTCCAAAGATTTCGTGAGATCAATGTTGAGATAAAGAAAAATACAAACATAAGTACGGATTTCGTCCCATTTTAGTAATTAAACTCAACTCCAACGTCAAATTCAACACAATCGTTTTCTCTCATCCTCTTTATATATTTGTAAGAGACATAAAGGTGATCGATGTTGTGAGATCAACAACCCAAACATGTCCATTAATATTGTTTGTAGGAGATCATGGGTTATATTATGGGTTGTGTTGGTGTTGAGCATGTTGTGGGTGGTGCATTTTTGTGGTTTGTTGCCAATCGGGCTCCACCGAAACGGCTCTCAGGCCCACAATACCAGTCATCAAGAAAGATGTTTTCAGATTTCTAGATTTGAGATATTTATTTGTCAACCATTTTCAGATATCTCATGCTAGCGGTTTGTTTTTCTTCAATGCTAGGGATGACAACTATTTTTTTTTCTTTATACAAATCAATTTTTTTATTGTGTGATTGTTGAAAATTAATTGATTAGGGTTTTGTTGATTTTAATTTACTGGACCCAGCAAAGTTGACCACAGAAATTAAATAAAAATGCCGACTTGCCCACAGTTACGACATGCTTTGCTTTCAATCCAAGCAACTTTGAAAAAGATTTATAGGGGACCATAAATTGGCAAATATCTAGCCACATATATTATGTATAATAAACATGTCTTCATGTAGCATGATTTTTTCATTATTCAAATTGTTTTAAATATAATAATCAAAATAGTTAGCTCCATTACCCTCAAACGGATTAAACACGTTTCAAAAGGTAAGTGGTGGAACCAGTAAATTTATAGGTATAGATCTTTTAGATAGAACTTGCTTTAACTCCTACTCAGTTAGCATCAAATTTAATAATGTTGGATTGAGTATATCTTGCTTGATGCTTTCGGGCTGAGTTAATACCATTGCAACAACACCCTATAACATGCTACCGAGTAAAGAAACATTGCATATCATTCATTATAAAGTTAAGAGTGCTGGGATGGGATGATATGTTGTTGCGATCGTACATAAGTTACACATCTTGAATTGATGCTTTCTTTAAGTCCAACATAAACTGGTATTGATCAAACCGACCCAAATGATATTTTTCTGACAAAGAAAAGCATTACTACAAAAAACACCCCGAACAGTTACAAGACCAGTAACTGCACATGCTGTCAGTTCCCGGTTAAAATCCAACAACACTTTGAAAAATCAAAATCAAACCACACCATAGCAATTCCTTTCCTCATCCTGCAAAGGTGTCAAAACCAAAGTGGGCACCGCAGCTTTCAATCACATTCACACCGTTTTTTTAATTATTCCCAACATTAATTAATTAATTAATTGGTTGTGCCTTTTGAAGCCTTTTCTTCCCCACCAGGGCCACCACTCATCCCTTGTATATTTTTTAACCCCTTTTTTTTCCTATATATATTATCCATCTCCTCTTCTCTCTTCTTTTTCTTCCATCTCCGGGTGTCTCATTCCTAACCCTAAACATCATTTTCTCCTCCTCTTTCTCTCCATAGGTTCGTGTCTTTTTGGCCTCTCTTGTTCTGTTTTTTTGGGAGGGGGTTCTGTGGTCTTTAATTTTCTGGGGTTATTTGGAAATCTGATGGTTACCCATTTCCCAAGTTGCAATTTTTAAGGTGGAAAACAAGTCAAAATCACTTTTTGACAATTCTTTCTTTTGTGGGTTGTGAACTGGTCAAGAACCCTGTTTCCTTCTTTTTTCGTGAGAAGGTTGTGTTTGACTTGTGGATCTGGTTTATCTATGTTTGTTTCTGCCCTGCAGCCTTCTTTTTGAGAATTGAAGTGGACCTCTAAGGTGGGGTTTGATTTTAGATGTTTTGGGATTGAAAAGATGAATCAATTGGCAGTTCAGCAAAGCCATGGATTAAATGTTGTTTGTCCAAAGCCAAGACGTTTGGGACAACTTATTGCTTCCAATCCCATGAGATCAGTCAGATCTATGCATATGAGGTGATGTTACCTTACTAACATGTTCTGTTTTTAGTATATGTCATTTGTTGTTTTATTTTGTGATGATTTACATTTTTGTTTGTTTATTATATTTTGCAGCAGTCATCAGATAGATTTGTGTGATTCAACTTCGTGTGGGGATGTGTGGGATGTAATTCTCACAGGAGTAAGTTTTATACTCGACACCATCCTTTTTATTATTATTATTATTTTGTTGATTATCATGAGTTTTTTTCTTCTGTTTTCATGAAATTTGTTCATTTTATTTGTGGTTGGTGGTTATGATATTTATGCCATTTTGGTTTATTCATTTATCCGGTTAAGATAATATGTTCTTTTCCCATGATAAGTGTGAGCCTTTGCAGATTATTGTTATGGCCATGATACCTTTTTTGTTTCCATGATTAATAGTTCATGATCATTATTTTTTGTGCATATCTCAGTTGACGGTTGGTATCGTTAGTAGAGTTTCTTGGATCGGAAATTTATTTTGTCATACAAGTGACCATGTTAATAGGTCTTAACTCAAACCCATAAATCTGCCTTTCTGTGTAATTACGTTCTTGAAGCCACTTACCGGGAAATCTTAAAAGATGTCACCAATCTTATCCCTGTGATTGGAGAGCCTATTTCCAGTTGACCCTTTTTGAATTGAAATGATCATGTGTTTGTTCGGAAAAAATAAAAAGTAAGGACAGCAGAAACATATTGTCTCCATTTTGGATCTTAATCTAAACTCTTGAAGATTAGGCAAGGATTCTATGGTGTTTTTATGTGAGTCTACAATTCTGTTCTTAGTTTAAACGATTGATGTTGATATCTTCTGTGTTTACCTTCATATCATTATTGTTTTGTTTCACTCCAAAGTTACATTTTAATTTCAGATTGTAAATTTGTTGATCAAAGTTCTGATGTCATATGCGGATTTTGTATGAATTGGAAATTCTGTTCTTAACAAGTTAAAATTTCAATCGTGCTATGTTAATCATCAAAAGGCTATTATTGTTAAACATTCTCTTAAGCTGTACTTCTGATGCTGATCTTTAGTTTGTGTTTTGTTGTTCTACAGGATAGGCATGATGATGTAGATTATCAGTGGGAGGACAGCATAGTTTCTTGTTCTCCCCCATTCTTCTGTGGATCCCCTCCAACCCGAGCATCTAACCCTTTAATCCACGACGCTCAGTTTCTCGAAGAGAAAACTAACAACACACCGTACTCGCCACCTTCTTTCATTTCACCAACCTCTCCTTCCTCTGGTGGAAGGAAAACGGGCGGATTCTTTCGCTCGTCCAATTTCGGGCCAAAACCCGCAACCATTAGAATCGAGGGGTTTGAGTGTCTTAACCAGGACAGGCATGGGTGCGGTATATCCGCCTTCGCCTAATCCCAACCCTTACAAACACACACTGAACAGTTTTGATCAGACAATCAACAACAACATATACCAGACATCAGGAGAAGTCATTATGCTCGTCTTTTGTGTCTGTTCTGTAAATTTGCCCCAGTTTAGTTGTTGGTGGTTTCTCTGTTGACATGTAAATGTGTAAATTATTAGTTGGTAAGTTAAACTATGTTGTAATGTAAATGGTTGTGTTTTGTTAGCATAGTTAGGTTTTTGTTTTCCGAGTTTTTATTTCTGTATGTATGTATGAGGCCGGCCATATATGTTCCTGCAGTTAAGCAATCTAATGTTTCCAGCAGTTTTATGATGTCCTTGGTTTTTACTTAAAAAAATTACATAGTGGAGACTCTTTATTAGATATTGTTTAGTTGAAAATATACTTGCAATATGAATTAAGTTACTTCTTATCAAAAGTTTGTATGCTTTACCAATGCTTGTTACATATTGGTTTGGAAGTTTTACTGTGTCTTAAGGTTTTGGGGAAAATGAATCAAAGCTTAAAGAGGGGTTACCACTTACCAACTGTGATTATATAAAATATTTTCAACAATGAAATCCAGCAATTAAGTACGTTAAGGTATGGAAACTTACTCTTGTATCCAACGGTATTAAATTTTACGCGTCTTATAATTTAGCTATAAGTAATTAATAGTACTTCTTGTTGGCAACCTTTTTCCCCCCTCTTGCATCTAAATCACGTCCAATTGAAATTTAAAAGGCATAACAACTATTTTACATTCAAGCATAACTTTTCATAACTCATTAATGAATTGTTTATGACTTGGGTGCTTAAAAATTCATCTCATTTTTGAAACAATGAGCCTTTTTGTAATAGCTAGTAGTCTTGAATTGATTAATTAATCAAGGACTAGGGGTTGTTAGAAGTGTGATGTGAATCACAAAAGATTAAAATTGTGCACTACAAAGATAAGATTGCTAACTCATGCTGAGATTTACACAAGATATGTTTGTTGAGCTCCTGAGGTGCTAATCATGTGGGGGAGTTGGGATTTAATGGATGTTTTGAATCTGCCTGTTGTTTTCAGATCTGTCTGCAGACTTGTGGTTGTGGGAGACATGTCAGAGAGAGGCATGTGGTGGTAGTGTTAATTGGATTTGATGCACCAACTAACTCTCAACTATGACCGTTCAACGTAAACCATTTGATTGATTTCTGCTTTGTAGCAGACAGTACATTTAAAGGTCTAAAGGTAAAGTTTCCACAGTTTTTGTTACTCTGAACTACAAAAAATTGAACCTTCAAGCTTATGTTATGTCAAAATTCATTTTGTTATTTCTAGTTACGTAAAACCCATCATTTTGGTATCAAATCATTATTTTTTATCTTAAACTATGAAGTTATCAATTCAGCACCTCAAACTATCGAACAAAAATGTATTTAAAACTAATAAGACATCACATTGGAGTTTCTGATTTGGGAACTAAACTAGAATTTTTGAAATAAGGTAAAAGTATGAACATGTATTATGAAAATTTAATTTCATCCGGTCAAAATAAAAGTTCCAATAGTTTATGTACCGAATTGGTGGTGGGTTTTTATTTTGGATGCCAAATGAACTTTGGCAATAGTTGAGAGTATACTAGGTTTATCATTTAAGTGGCCAAAATGATTTCCAATTGTTATTGGGCACGACCTCTGTTCTGAAATGCGGTCAGATGCGGTCGCATATGCGGATGCGGCCGCGATGCGGGGGAGAGGCGCATTGCATCTCCCCGATGCGGCCCTCCGGATGCGGCCCGCATCTTGACCCGCATATGCGGGTAGATGCGGCCGCATTTCAGAACACCCACTTTTTATTTTATTTTTGTTGTTATTTTTGTTATTTTTTGGGTTTTTAATCTTTTTTTGTTTAATATTAACTTGTTTATCTTAGAAATTATTCAAAAATTTACCTAAATTTTTAGTTACATATATATAATTTATTATTAATATATCTATATTTAGGGGTGAGCTTCGGTCCAAGACCGAACCGGACCGGACCGAAACCCGAATTTTCGGGAAGTCCGAACCGAAGACCGGACCGAATAGGTCCGGTCCGGTCCGGGTCGGTCCAAAACCCAAATTTTCCCCTTAAATTTTCGGTCCAGTCCGGACCGAAGACCGAATTTCCAAAATTTTGTGGACCGAAGACCGGACCGAAAAAATTCGGTCCGGTTCGATCCGGGCCGAAAAATTCGGTTCGGTCCGGGTGCCCGGACCGGACCGAATTTTGCTCACCCCTATCTATATTATATTATTTAATTATTAAATCGCAAACCGCATATGCACCCGCATCGCATCTGCATACTGCATATGTCGGATGCGGTGCCTCGCCGCATCGCATCCGCAACCCGCATTTCTGAACCTTGCTGCACGACGATTACTGGAGGAGTTCCAAAACTCAAGGGATTAAAATGTTTATAGGTCATTTTTAAGGATAACACACAACAATGATATACGTCAGTCATAATGTGATCTATTGATATTCCATCTTATAGATTAGTACTAGTATTAGTGTAGCTCACACTCTGCAAGCAAGTTCAAAAATCAAAATTGCTATGATTATCTTTCTTGAAAGTGAAGTTTCAAAAAGACTATTCCCTTAACAGGTCAACATCACACACAGTGGGTAATAATTAGGCCCAGAATTGGACCCAACCCAGAAATAATATTGGGTCCAATTGAGATTGACTGGGAAAAGTCTATTCCCAAACATTTATTACATGAGAAATTGGGATGAGATCTAATAAAAGAAATTTCCATTTCTCTTATTTGCAAAAAAGAAAAAAGAAACATACTTTCTTGGGTAGGAAACTAATTAAAGAGAGAAATTTCTGCTATTAAACATACTACCCTTGATGTTTTGTTGTTATTTTGTTTGAGAGTATTTTTGGAATAATAACTGAAAGTTATAAAGTTGAGACTAACTACTGCTACTACAGAGTTTCCTATTGTCATCTTACAATATGTTAGTGGTAAAGATTAGCTGAAGACCTTGTTTTTAAGCCCATAAATGTATTATGTATGTATGCTTCTAAAAGAAGACACCAAAAGTGACATCTTTAGGGCCTACAAAGGATTGGTGCCAATTTCATAATTTTTTTTTACTTTTGACAGCAAACTTTGTTCCAAATTGTGTCCTCTAAAGATACATACAATGGACCATCACAATATATGGTTGGTTCACTCCTGTTTGATAATGACATTCACGAGGATGGGTCATGTGCTAATGATTTTGAAAATTACGTTTAGAAAGAGGATCACGTTTCCATTTTTCTCTCTTTTGATTTACATAACATACTTAAAATGTTGTGTTTTTTTAAAGGTATTGCATGCTTTCAATATTTCTCATTGGTGACTAGTACTAAAAAGCTCACTCACTATTCAGTTAAACTACGATGAATTTGTTAGCATCGAGAAGGAAATTTATCAACAACTTCCACATATAAATCAAATAAGCACATTTGATGGACAATTTCTTCTTGGACCAACCAACTTAATTATTCTTATCTTTTTTTTCATTTTCCTTTTGAGGATCCAATACGAACGTTGGTATGTTTTGCGAAATTGATGTAACATATGTCTCAAATTAAATATTAACCAAACATTTGAATGAGATTTCCATTCTCTCTCTTGAGAAAAGAGAGATGAGAATGACGTTGAGAATGTGACGTCATTGACTATGTTTACTCTTATTGTAGATTCTTTGGAGACATCACATCGGACCCACTACAAAAAAAAATTCTCCAAATTGAAGAAAAAAATAATACAAAATCGAAGACTTGGAGTCGTCCACTAATCTCTAAACAATTTCCACATGCTTACAACCGAATTTCTTTCTTCTTAACTAGTCTACTTATATTAGTGTTGGGTGTGATACTAGAAAAAAATAATCTTTCTATTCTATACGCCATCATTATAGATGCCTTGTTGGTGATATAAATAGAACGAATATCGGTGGAGTATATATGTCGATTAAAAAACAAGTTTAATCTAAACAAAGGCGAACAAATCTTCCAAAAGCAAACAATGTTAGGAACAAAAAACACATGACGTTTTCTCCAAGCACAGAACAATCACAACGTCCTGGTCGACCGACTCTAACGAACCACAAGAACAGATTGACACCCGCACACGAGAAAGAGAACACCGACCCAACCCGACCAAAATGGTGTGTGTGTATGAGTCTCATTCTCGTTTCCTCTCTTTTTACGTTTCAAAAGGATACGAGAAACTTAAGTATATAAACTTTTCTTCACTTCCCAAATTCCCAAATGTAGGACTAAGGGCACCCTTAACGGGGGTGCCCCGCCCGGGCGCCCTGGTCGGGCGCCCGGGCACACCCCCGTTACCGGGCGGGGCGCCCGTGGGGCGCCCGCCCGGGCGCTTGCCCGGGCGGTGGGCGTCCCGGGCAGACGCCCGGGCGGTGGGCGTCCCGGGCAGACGCCCGGGCGCCCATGGGAGGGGGACACGTGTCCCCCTCCCATTGGTTTAAATTTTTTTTTTGATTTTTTTTTATTTAGTGGATGTTTTGTTATTAATGGATTGGGTATTTGTTATAAATGTGGGGTAATTTGTTATTAGTGGATGTTTTGTTATTAATGTTTTGTAAGTGATTAAAATTAAGAAATTTCCAGAACCAATACAGTATTTAATCACGGGTGCACTATTTTCAATCACGCGTGCACTGTTGGATCTGGCACTCCTTCTTCGGAATACCGGGTTCATGCAATGACTTGAACGTCCTGCAACAATCTCCGGTTTTCGACGACATACTAGAAGGCCGAGCACCACCTGTTAATTATGAGGTAAATGGTGTTCAATATGATATGGGATACTATCTTACTGATGGTATTTATCCACAGTGGGCGGCCTTCATCCAATCCATCCTTCACCCTCACACCCCGAAGCACAGATTGTTTGCTGAAGTGCAGGAGGCAACGCGTAAAGATGTTGAACGCGCTTTCGGAGTGTTGCAAGCGAGGTTCGCGATCATCAGAAACCCGGCTCTTGCCTGGAGCAAGGACGTTCTGTCCAAAATAATGACGGCTTGTATCATCATGCATAACATGATAGTGGAGGACGAATTTATGGAGATATTCGGGAATTTATGGAGGATCGTCCTGGAACTTCAGCTGAGGAAACGTCGTATTCGACCGATCGTATAGCGGATATTCACGAGTTTTTTGTCAATCAAGATCGAGTGCGTGACAGGAACCAACATTTGGATCTGAAAGGCGATTTAATCGAGCATATATGGCAACGCTACGGACGAGGAGCGGTTTGAAAATTGGTTAACGTAGTTGCTAATGTAGTATTTGAAAGTTTAGTTTATGTAATATGTACTGTTGTTTCTTAACTTTGAGTGCAATATTTCCTATTTTAGTTTATCTTAAATGTAATGTGGCTCCGTAATATTTAATAATAATTTCGTGATTTAGCAGTAATTATTAACAATATTTCGAGTTAAAATAGAATTGTAATGTTATTAGAATTAGAATTATATAAAATGTAATTTGTTAAATGTTGTGTGAAAATTATAATTGTTTAATTAAGAAATGATGTGGATGAAAGAGAGTGTAGGGTGGGTGGGGGTAGCCTGGGCATGGGTAAGGGGGTTTTTTGGGTGGGTTGGGTGAGCTGACGTGGCAGAGAGAGAAGCTGGCGTGGCAGTGAGAGAGTGCAGGGCGCCCGGAGGTAGCCCGGGCGCTGTTAAATATGCTCTAAAGAGAGTAATAGAATCTCATGTTCAAACTTTACAACTCAATATTAGATTTCCAACTAAATATAATATGGATCTAAACTCAATATTCAATAGTCCACATGCCTTGCATTTCAATAAAAGATAATGGAATAGTTACTTGTGTAATTAGTTTTTATACCTGGCGTGCAAGCAAAAAAAAAAAACATTTCCAATGTGAACACATTTACATATTCATAGTTTAATAGTTTTGTAGCTAATATTTTCGTCTGTCTCAGTACAAAAAAGTTATAACATATTTTACACTCCATGAGAGACGTATTTCAATTAATTACTCTCTAAATCAATTAAAAATCGCAATGGCGATATATAAAAAAATACCGACAATAACAACGAAGTGAATGTCCTCAATAAGTCAACGATAGGCTTCACCATAGTTACAAAGTTATTGACTTATTTGCCTCCAAAAGCTAATCTTTAACTTTTCTTTAATTATGTCTCCTTTTGTGATTAGAACCCGTTGATGCTGCTTAATCTCACGATATATATATATATATATATATATATATATATATATATATATATATATATATACACCATTACTTTAACTTACTATATTAGCTAGTAGCTAGATGGTAATAATTTCAACCCAAAAAAAAAATAAAAATTGACGCCAATACCAACCAATTTCTTCCGACTTCAAACAAGGAATTAGTCATGTATGTAATGTAATCACCTCCACAAGTCTTCATTAAACAAAAGAATTGAATTTACATTCTTTAATTAGCTGACGACCAAACGAAACCATTCCTACGTCATGTTCAACTGCGTCACCATGCTTAAGGCAACCCCCAATGTTCTCCAAATTTACCAAAATAACCTACAGTTCAACCTTCTTTTGCAACACCCTTTTGGTCATTTAACCCTTCTTGACCAGTAAGAAGCTCGGAAGCAACCCACGTTGTTTGTTTGTTTGTTTGTTTGGACGCTATAAATTAATAAAACCTCACTTTGTTCTAATTAAGAGACTACATATCTTTTACTTTTGCTTCCTTTTTCCTCAACAAGTCATACAAGTTACGAGAAGAAGAGATTGATTTGTAGAGAATTATTGGGTTCTTGGATTGATGGGAGAGAAAGAAGTGGGTAAGAAGGTTCTTAGTGATCGTATCGATTCTCCGGTAGGAGCGATTGTTGAGGTTGAGGAAGCAGAAGAGGAGAAAATCGAGACATTTTTCCTATTGTTGAAGAACATTAGGGAGATGAAGAAGGAGAATTCAAAGAAAGGAGAGTCGCCGTGGAAACCAACTTTCAAGTTTGAGGATTTCGCAGGATCAAGCAAGAGAAGGAGGCCAGTGGAGGAGGAGCAGAAGAGGAAGAAGATGGTTGTGATTGAACTGGAGGAAGAAGATGATAACGTACCGATCATAGATCTCAACCTTGCCTTGTAAAACAAGTGGGTCGAAGTGTGCATCTAACTATTAGATTGTGATAATTTGATTGATCGACCTCTTTGTGTTTGTCAGTGAGTCATGTGTTTGTTGTTGTAAAAATATGTCTCTTCAGATTAATAAAAGTTGTCGAGTTTGGTGTGGTTGTAGTGTTGAATGATTGATGGGAACAAATCAAATCTTGAGTGGTATTTGATGGGTTTGTTGAAATTAATATGGAAAGTGTGTACGTTTGTGTATCGTGAAGAAGATATTAACTGACATTCTTTCTTCTTATATATTAAAAAAAAAAGGAAAGAAAAAAGAAGATATCATTTGTTTCCTATGAAGATAACCAAGATATCATTTGATTTTGCCTTTTGAATTTGATTAGCAGAAAAGATGGGCATGAGCTACTGGCGTTGATTGTATCGAACAACTAATGTAAATCAACACTGCAAATCAACAGAAACAACATCGGTAACCGTGTATATATTAACCTCCAACACATGCAATCAGTAGATTTTCAGGTCTATTTGAAAGTCACTTGCTTGCATTAAAAATAAAGATCATTTTAGGTCAAGAACCACATCCAAAACATTACGGGGAAAAAAGTGCTAGAAATAAACATCCGTAACCTTTGTAAACACTAAACAGACAGTCCTGCGATATAAAGTGCATTCATTCTACAATTTTTATTTAACATCCCAAAAGTAAAAGAGCAGATCAAACACGTTGTCCGTGGCTATGTTAACAATCAAACTCCAACCCAGATGCAAGCTCAAGCTCAAGCTCGACAAGATAAATACTTAAGCTAATTAAGAGCTCAATCCAATAAGCTCAATCTTTAGAGATTTTATCATTTAGAAGTTTCTATTTTTTCCATTATTTGAGAGAATTTAGAAAATTTCACTCTATAAATTTATTCTTTCTCTACAAATTTTCATCTCACACTATAAATAATGGTGTCCATCAATGGTTCATGCATCTTAAGTAAGGATTAGTCTTCACCACTACAAAGAGAAACTATTGTAGTTGTGTTAGCTATATATGGAGTGTGTATTATAATAGATAGAGTTTTGTATAAAAGTAAGTATAATAATAGAAAGAATAGTTGTGAGTGTATCGCACAAGTTAGATAGTGTATATGCTAAAAATGGTGCGAGAATAGAGTTGGAAGAAGAAGAAGATGTTATTGTTCTATGTCATGATTTGTTACATGAGTTTGGTGTATATTTATACAAGGTTTTGGAGCCGTTGGCCTCATTTATTGATTTGTGTTGAATATCTCAAACGTTGGTCTTGAATACTCCATTCGTCTTTATCGATCATCTGAATCGTCACCTTGGATATGCCAAGAGGCAACCACAATGGTAAGTTTGTTTTAACACGCCCCCTCAAGATGGGTCTGGAACGGATTGATGGAGCCCATCTTGAGAAGAAGATTGGAGAAGATCTTGTGATCCAGAACTTTGGTAAAGATGTATGCCAGCTGCTATTTGCTTGAGACGTAGGGAACCTCTATTTGTTTTGATTGTATCTTTTTCCTGATAAAGTGACAGTCAACTTCTATATGTTTGGTTCTTTCATGAAAGACAGGATTTGTAGCAATGTGTCGAGCTGCATTATTATCACAAAACATCTTCATAGGGTTTTGAGTTGAGATGTTCATGTCTTTAAGCAGTTGATTGAGCCAAATTAATTCGCTGGTGGTTGATGTCATTCCACGATATGCGCGAAATTTTCTGCTTTGCCACAGTGGTCTCGGACTGAGTCCCACAGTTCTTTTGCGCTTTCTTTGTAAATGAAGATCTTGGCGATGTTATTTTGCATGGATGCGATGAGCCACGACATCACTTGATGATCCGTGGTTTGTCATTCATCTTGAAGCTTTTCAGTTGTTTCGCCTTCTGGTTTTGGGGTTTTTCCGGTGACGTGGCCAAGTTTCCCCTGCCACTGAGGGAGAGCGTGATCGCGCGCGCCCATGATAAGTAGTTGGCCCCGTTTAGGGGCGTCGTGACGAGGCTATGGGGATTCACTATCTCCGGTTGATTTCCATTGCCGTCTTACATGCCTGTTTTGGTTTTCTTCTTCTTGGGTTTGGATGAGGGTGTGTTCGACCTTCAACCCCCTTGGATGAGGTGAGGTCGCTGAGGATTTTTTGGGAAATCTGAGGCTATGTATGGATTTTTTACTCTGATACCATGCTAAAAATGGTGCGAGAATAGAGTTGAAAGAAGAAGAATATGTTATTGTTTCTATGTCATGATTTGTTACATAAGTTTGGTGTATATTTATACAAGGTTTTGGAGTTGTTGGCCTCATTTATTGATTTGTGTTGAATATCTCAAACGTTGGTCTTAAATACTCCATTCGTCTTTATTGATCATCTGAATCGTTACCTTGGATATGCCAAGAGGCAACCGCAACGGTAAGTTTGTTTTAACAGTATAAGTATAAATTTTAGTATTATAACATTAGCTTTTATAAATACAAACTTACATTTCATTTATCTTCATGTTTTTTCTACTTGATATCCTAGTGTCGATGACCGTCTACTGAACACAAGAATGCTCCATCGATCAAAGAGGAACACCAGCATTAGAATATCATACGCCCCAGGTCAGGTATCATCACCAAATGGTGGATTCTGGCTTGGGAAAGAGGTTGTTGGTTAAGCTAGCGCATTGAAAGTCAAGACTAATGTTCAATTATTGGGTCGTATTCTAGAGTTTAATCAGAGAAACATAATTCTAACTTCGAAAGTTGGGGTTAACAACCAAATTCTCGGTTGTTACGACGTCGTTAGTACTCAGTAGGCGCCATACCATCACCTTGCAAACTGGGATGCAAGTGTCTCAACTCGTTCCAACTAACTACCACATCAATTAGGATGACTGGATGAGGTTAAATTCATTCTAATGCATATGCTCGTCAAATTGCACTGCCTTCAAAAACTTTAAACATAAGACTTCTTCTTCACACATAATACAAATTTTAGACATCAATTTGTAATGTCTCTCAAAGGTTCATCCAATTCTGTTTCGAAAAGTTAGTACACGTTTAATGCGTGTTATCCGTCAAGCATAACTTTACAAGTTAATTTTACTCCAAATATTGATTCTCCAGTCGACTTTTTCTTGAATATATATTTTGACTGGTCTCTTCTTACCCAGAAGAATAAGAATAATTTCATGCATGTAATGCAACCTCAAGCAATCAACCGACCACATAAAAATTCTTAAATACAAATCAGACATCCACCGTGAAACTCGTAAATTGATTTTAGAATTGTTGTCAGAAAGCATACATGCAAGAATAGATTCACTTCTTTAAAACTTCACGACAAAAGTTTGGGACAAACTTTATTCACACGTTTGATTAATTTCCTCAGTGTAAACAGTAAAGCCCAATACAAGAATAAAGATAACCATTAATCTCACGCCCCAAGTTCTAGCCAATAATAATAATGATAGTAATAATAAATACTTCTATCCAAAATAATCTGGTCACAAGTTTGGATTCTAAAGACATTAAGTAACACACATATCTCACAACCCCACTTGGAAACTAAAGCATTTATGTCATCTTCAATTTATTATCTATATATATATATATACCATCTTCAATTATTCATCCTCCAAACCCAACCCAACAAACCAAACCACAAGTTGTCCTCGATCAATCAGAATGGCACCAAAGAGAAAAAGAGAAGATTGTTGTGATGTGGGAGGAGAAGGAGAAGCAAAGGAAATGATGCCAGAGTGGTGGAGGAAGTTATGGGTATGGGGGATTGGAATTGAGGAGTTGCTCACTGGTTGGTTCCCATTTGTGGAGGAAGACTTCTTGTGTGAATATGAATGTGAGGATTTGTTGTGGGAGGTTGACCTCCATTACTATGATATATGTGTAGAAAACGAAGATGATTTGTTGAGGTTTTATTTCTGAGGAAAAGAAAAGTTGTTCGAACATTTGATTTACAAGATATATATAAGTATAGGGTTTAATTGTTGTTAGAAGGGAAAGGATGCGTCTGTTGGTGAATAGACGCGATTGTTCCTTGTGATTTAATGCTGGTGATGATGTTTGGTTATGTCGCTTTGGATTCTTCAACAGGTATCGCTTTGGATTCTTCAACACTCCCCCTCAAGTTGGGTCCGGAAGAGATTGAAGGTACCCAACTTGTCTATGATTAGGTTGAATTGTTTCTGACTTAGAGCTTTGGTGAAGACATCTGCTAGTTGTTTTTGACTGGAGATGTATGGGACATCTATTTCTCTGGCTTGAATCTTTTCTCGGATGAAGTGACAGTCAACTTCAATGTGTTTGGTTCTTTCGTGAAATACAGGATTTGAAGCTATGTGCCGAGCAGCATTGTTGTCGCAGAACATGTTCATGGTCGTGGTATGAGTTTGTCCCATATCGTGGAGAAGCTGTTTTAGCCATATAAGCTCACTAGTTGTTGATGTCATGGCACGATATTCAGCTTCAGCGCTAGATCGGGCAACGACCTTTTGCTTCTTACTTCTCCAAGTTACGAGATTCCCTCCTACGAACGTGCCAAATCCGGTAGTGGACTTTCGATCATAGCTTCCTGCCCAATCTGCATCCGAAAAACCAATGATACTATTAGAGTTGTTGTTTTTCATTAATAATCCTTGTCATGGGGTTTGTTTTATATATCTTAGAATTCTATCAATGATATCTAAGTGTGATGTTCGGGGTGCATGCATAAATTGGCTTATTGTGCTGACAGCAAAAGTAATGTCAGGTCTGGTTACTGTTAAATATATGAGTTTTCCTACAAGTCTCTGAAATTGGTGAATATCTTTGACAGGTTCTCCATTAGTGGGACTGGTTTTTAGGTTTGCCTCAATAGGTGTACTAGCAGGCTTAGCTCCATCAATAGATCTAGGGCGTATTTCCTTTGTGATAGGAATATACCATTTTTTGAATATGCAATCTCTATTCCTAGAAAGTATTTTAGGAAACCAAGGTCTTTTATATCAAATTTTGTTTTCAAGTAATGCTTGACCTGGTTAATTTCGTTATTGTTGTCACCAGTAATGATGATGTCATCTACGTAGACTAAGACTATGGTAACTTCTTTCTTATGATGCCTAGTGAACATAGAAGCGTCAGCGGAAGATTTTGAAAAACCATAAGCAATAAGAAAATGACTAAGTTTGGCATACCATGCACGAGGAGACTGTTTCAGACCATAGATGGCTTTGTTGAGTTTGCATACCTGATTTGGAGTGGAGTTGTATCCTGGTGGAGGAGTCATGTATACTTCTTCTTCAAGAGTCCCTTGGAGAAAAGCATTCCTAACATCCATTTGATAGAGTTTCCAATTTTTATTAACAGCTATGGATAGGAGAACACGAACAGTGTTCATTTTTGCAACGGGTGCGAAAGTTTCTAGGTAATCGAGACCATAAGTCTGAGTATACCCTTTGGCTACTAATCGAGCCTTATACCTTTCGATGGTTCCGTTGCTGTTATATTTTATTTTGTAAACTCATTTGCATCCAACTGGTTTGGTTCCGTTAGGTTTAGAAATGAGTGTCCAAGTGTTGTTGGTTTCTAAGGCTTTGAGTTCTTCCTCCATGGCATTGTGCCATTTTGGGTCGCATGTTGCTTCGTGAAAGGTCTTAGGTTCTAGGTTTTCGTTTATTTTGCTTAAATAGGTCCTATAGCTTGGTTGTATTTGTTTATAGGTTAAGTGATTTTCAATGGGGTAAGTTACTTGTAAGGTAATAAAGTCGTTGAACCTAGTAGGCGGGCGACTGGGTCGAGTAGATCTTCTTCTTGGAGGTGTCTCCTGATTGTTTGGAGAAAAAACTTCTTCTTCTTCTCTCTCTTCTTCTCTCTCTTCTTCTCTTTCTCCTTCTCTTTCTTTTCCTCCTGTTTGAGTGCTGATCCCTGGTAGAACGGGTGTGTTGAGAGGTGGGATTGTGCTTGTATCTTCGGGTCTTCTGAAGTAGGACTCTGTTTCTCTAAAGATTACATCTCGTGAAATATACATTTTACAATTTTCGGGGTCAAAACATTTGTACCCCTTTTTTTGAAAAGAGTAACCAAGAAAAATACACTTTACAGAGTTACTATCAAATTTATCTGTACGTTTCCTGTGAACAAAACAAACACATCCAAAAACTTTAAGATGATCTAAGGTTAATTTCCGCCCTAATAGTATCTCTAGAGGTTGTTTATTCTGAAGGATAGGACTAGGGAGCCGATTTATGAGATAAGTAGCAGTTAAGACTGCATCAGACCAAAAATGTTTGGGGACATTATTTTGAAAGAGTAAGGATCTGGTTATATTTAAGAGGTGCCGATTTTTTCGCTCAGACACTCCATTTTGCTCGAGGGTATGAATGCATGTAGTTTGATGTAATATTCCGCGTGTTTTCAAAAAAATTTGAAAGTTGAGACTGGTATATTCGGTCCCATTGTCTGTTCTTAATGTTTTAATTTTAAAATCATACATGTTTTCAATAAATGTTACAAATTCGCAAAAAATTTGAAAAACATCTGATTTGTTTTTAAGAAGATAAATCCAAGTATTTCGTGAGAAATCGTCAATAAATAACACAAAATATTTGAAACCGTTATAAGATTCGACTGAGGCAGGTCCCCAGATATCGGAGTGAACTAATTCAAACGGAAAACTTGATTTTGTTTTAGATTTATAAAAAGGAAGTCTTGTTTGTTTAGAAAATTGACATACATCACATGCATAGGTAGATGAAATGAAAGGAAATAAAGTTTTCAAAACGGGATGGGATGGATGTCCCATTCGATTGTGCCAGAGAACATGATTAGGCACACTATTGGTATGAAATGCCTTATGCTGAGTATCTAAAACATAGAGCCCATTGATGTTAACTCCTCTACCAATCGTCTTCCCTGTAATTCGATCCTGAAAGTAAACATCAGTAGGGGTGAATATAACATTGCAATTCAAATGTTTCGTAATTTTTGCGACAGAGAGGAGATTAGAGGTAAAAGTTGGTACATATAGGACATCTTTGTTTATTTTATTTAATATGGTGATTTCTCCTGTACCTTTTATTTCTACTTGATTGTTATTTGCGACAGTCACATATTTGTTACGCATATTTAATTTTTCTTTCATGTGGTTCAGCAAACTAAGATTTCCAGTCATGTGATCCGTGGCACCTGAGTCAATTATCCATTGAGTATTATGTCTTATATCTCCTAAGGTTTTATTTGATTTATTTGCAGAGAAATTTTTGGGCAAAGTTGGCATACCTGCATAATTACCTGATCCTTGAGGGGTGGTTTGCAAATAGTTGCTTAAGTGGGTCAGAAGTTGGTCCAGCGGAATCGGGTCGGGCTTGGATCCGGATCCATGTCCGGTGGAAGGTGGAAATGTGGAATCGGGTAGGGTGAATTCTTCGGATCGGGTCTGGAGAAACCCGGATCCGTCTGTGTTGCGAGAGGTTATAAAACCTCGAGGATCCGATTCGTCTACCCATTTCCGCCTCTCTTCTTCCATGCTAGGGTTAGCCACCGCGCCGTTTCCTTGTGGTCTGTTTCCGTTGTTGTTCTTTTTGTTGTTCCGATGATCTCCTCCTCCTTCCCTCGTTGGTCGGAGATGCGGATGTAGGAACCAGCAGGAGTTCCTATTGTGTCCTGGTTTTTTGCAGTTGTCGCATGTCTCTTGTGGTCTGTTTCCGTATTTTTTTTGTTTGTTTTGCGGTTTTCCGGCGAAGAACGCCTGAGTTTCAGATGCCCGTTCGCTGTTCTGAGCGGTGGTCCGGCGGGATTCCTCCCGTTGGATCATCGCGATGATGGTCGCGAGGTCTGGAAGGTCTGGTGTCATGAGGACTTGGCTTCGGATGGCTTCGTAGCTACCGTCGAGTCCGATGAGGAACTGGTAGATGTGGTCCCTTTCTTTTCGCTCAAGCAAGGTTCTCGGGTCGTTGGTTGTGGGCTCGTAGATAGCAAGCTCGTCCCAACCGCGCTGAAGCGTTCCGAGGTATTCTGTGATGGTCTGTCTGTGCTGTTTTGTCTGCGATAAATCTTGTTTTAGTTTAAAAACATGAGCGAAATTTTGGGCTTTACCGTATATGTTCTGGACCGCATCCCAAAGTTCTTTTGCCGAGTTTTTGTAGAGGAATATGGACCCGATTTTTGGTTGCATGGAGTTGATGACCCACGACATTACGAGGTGGTCCATCGCCTGCCACTCTTCTTGTTTTGTCTCAGTCCCTTCTTCTTCGGGTTTTTTTGATGTTCCGGTGATGTGGCCGAGTTTTCCTTTCCCACTGAGGGCCAGTGTGATCGCCCGCGCCCATGACAGATAATTCTGTCCATTGAGCAGCTGCGACACCAGTCTGGGGGCGTTTACTTCTGGTTCCGTCATCACTTATCTTTCTCTTGGGTTTGGATGTAGGTTTCTTCCACCTTCAACCCCCTTGAGAGGCGAAGATGGTGGGTTTTTTGGTGGATGTTTCTGAGGTGATCCAGTGATGAGCTCAGAGAACTCTGAGGATCACCGATGATGGAAAAATGGGAATCTTCGCTCTGATACCATGTAGAAAACGAAGATGATTTGTTGAGGTTTTATTTCTGAGGAAAAGAAAAGTTGTTCGAACATTTGATTTACAAGATATATATAAGTATAAGGTTTGATTGTTGTTAGAAGGGAAATGATGCGTCTGTTGGTGAATAGACGCGATTGTTCCTTGTGATTTAATGCTGGTGATGATGTTTGGTTATGTCGCTTTGGATTATTCAACAGGTATCGCTTTGGATTCTTCAACAATATGGGACATCATGCACATTACTAACATACCAACAAACTGATATCTTTATATTCTAGGCTTAATTTGTGGGATTAGTGTCTTGTTTGTTTTGAGGTTCAACAACTTGAGAATGTTACTGTCAATCAATTGTCCTTGCTTGTATTATGCTTGTAGTATATAGATTAAGTGATATTACATATTACTTTTGAACTACTTTTACTTATATTTTGATGTTTATGTGCAATCTTTATTGCCGATTTTGGCTAATTAATTGGTCCAGGATGTGGTTTTGTAGCTGTCCTTTATTTATAAATTAGTACTGGTAAATACTTCTTGGCGAAGATATTCTGAGAGAGAGAGAAGTAATTTTGTGTAGGAAGTATCAAATATTGAAATCAATTAAAGTGGTTGTGATCATGTGCTAATGATTTGGTGTGGGCTTATAGTTATAGAAGAATTGAGAGCCCATTTGGTGTTAAGGCCGGTAAAATGAAAAGGATTTAGTGATGTGTGCGAAGAGATACCCACTTTATCGATGATGTCGAGTATACAATAACAAATTACCGAAGAATTACCCATTTCCGATACTTACTAAATGGATATAAAAGATTTTACAACATTTTAGGATGTGATTCTTCTAATCTATCTTGAATTAGAAAACAACATGTGATTGCATGGTGATGGTGGAAAGGAAAAAAGTAAAGAAAGAAGATGCCACCTAAAAATCTTGTTTACAGTCTTAACTTACCGACGATCTACATAATTGCACTTATTATGTTTTAGCTAATCATAGTTTGGGTATAAACCCGAAGGGTTGTTAGAAGTCCAAATTCCAAAGCAGACACGTGAGATCACGAACACCAACTTCGCAATTTCTGTTCCTTCTCCCCACCCAATAATAACACACTTCCACGAGGACCGAATCGCAAAAAAAAACGCAATTCCAGAAAGAAAAAAAAGATGAATATAATAGAAAAAGTCAAAAAACTCAAAAAGATAGAGGTGGAGTTCTCACGTACTTTAACGAAAAACCCTCACATGTATTCTAAATTGCAAACAAGGACAACTTTCCCCTCCCTATATAAACCCCCGTACACTTCCGACTTTCCCTAACTTTTATGTTCCCATTTTACCCCTATGAAATGGAAGAATCCCTAAAGAATCCCATTCCGGCGAGGTTTCGCCGGACCCGAAACAGCTCCTTCTCGACCTCCTCGACGACGACGACTCCGAAAACGCCGAGGCCGACCTCGAGTCCGTCATGAAGAGCCTTGAGGAGGAGCTCGCCCTTCCGACCGTCGAGAACCCTCTCCAACCGGAGCTCGGGTTTCTCCTCGAAGCCCCCGACGACGAGCTCGGGCTGCCTCCGCCGGTTGCGTCACCGGAGGTGTTCCCGGCGTGTTATGATTCGTTCGATTTGGCGTTCGAGGGGGAGTTTGAGGGAGGGTTGGTTGGGGAAGGAGGTTTGGAGGAGGGGTTGGTCGGAGAGTGGTTGCCGGAGGACTTGCCGGCGGTGTGAGGGACGGTGGTCGGAGATTTTTACTTTGTTTTTTAGATGTTTGGTTGTTAGACGAGTTTTTTTTGTAAATTTTCAGGAAAGTAGAAATGGACGAAGTTAAAAATGAAGAAATGGAAAATATTCCTAAAATGTTTTTCTTCTGATGAGTAATCCTCCAAACTCACAAATCAAATGTTTAAAAGAGACTTATCCATCGTCAACTTTTAAATTGATTTCTTCCGATTTGTGCAGAATTCGGAAAATGTATCAATACAACAACGCATAATTGGATTTGATAGCAGTGAAGTAAATTATTACAACAAATATGTAAATACATGTGGAAATAAGTTAACATACGTGACATACAAAAAAAATTCTGAAAAAAAGTTAACATGTTCCAATTTGAACATTTGGCTCGACTCCATAATTTAACTTCAAAAACGTTCGATTTTAGTTTCACTTGAAAATGAATGATGTTGATGAAAAACAAAACAATCTTTAAACTTAGTTCGGTAAACGAGTCACTCAAACTCGAATTTTTTTGAAGTTCGGTTTGATAGTTTGCTCGAATTTTTTTATTTTTACATGTATAATTATTTTTTGTATTTAGTAATAACGTAAGATAATATTTATGACTCGAAATTTCGCTCGACTCTGCTCGTTTACACTCCTAATATGGTCCGAGTAAAAAAATTCCGTAAAACCTTATTCGTATTAGAAAACTTGCGGAGTAAATATGGATATTGGTACATCCGATCCGTATAATATTCGATATAGAACTGCATATCTGTATAACATCCATATTTATATCCGTAATTTTTAATATATATTTTTATATGTGCACGGGAAGTAATGTTGTGTTTATGTACAATGTATATATCTATTAACTCGAAAAGTTAACAAACTCAGTTTCAACCCACACCGTTCACTATCTGATTTTTGGGTTAACATTTGAACTGATGTACAATTTTATTCATTCTCAAACATTTAGTCTCATATCACCGGTTGGGAAAGATCCCCTCTTGTGGGTGCCTTATAAATTGGGAGTTGTATCACACACCAACAATGGAGGTCTTGGGGGCTCTTGCCCCTAATATCTATCGCCATATGTGGAGTTGAAAATATTTGATTCTGAGATGAATTTGGATATGAAAAAATTATCTGTCCGGATTCGAACCGAGCAGACTCACGAGCAAACGAGTCGAGTCAAGCGGTTCGCGAGCTAGTAGTGAGCCGAGCGTGAACGTATTTTTTGTGCTCGAATCGAGTGTTGAGCGAGTCACGAGCTTGTTAAAAACTAATCGAGCCGACTTCGACCCAACATTGCTCGCTCGAACTCGTTCCGTTTACAACTCTGATCTAAAACTCTGTTCAAGTAATTCAATCATCAATCTCCAAATCCAATTTTTTTGATAGTGCACATTATTACTTTTTGCATAAAGTCTTTCATTTTGAGAGCCTTATTACACTTTTTATGTAAAGGTTCGACTAATTTTTCTTTTTCGTGATAAATTTTATTCCTAGATTTTTAGTTCTACAGAGTACAGACCTTATTCATTGAGTTACCATTGAATTTTGTTTTTGTGTTTTCACACTAATAATATTTTATTAAAGATTATGTTTGTAATGCTATTTTTAAATGAAAATACTTTATTTAAATATTTATTTCTAATGTGTTTTTTTTTCTTTTACACCTCAAGATCTTCTCAAATTTATTTTGCCTCAAAATAGTTTATATTTACTTTAAATTGTTTTATATTTATTTTCAGGTGCGCACATTTGGTTACAATTGTGACTTTTTTAAGTTTAATATGTGTTCATTTATTACCTTTTTCCATAATGACCTTCTTAAAAATTATATAGGCTTATTAGACTTTTTTTTATGGTCCACTTAAATTTTATTTTTCGTTGAATCTTATTCATTGACTTACCAACTACCATCCCATTTTTTTTGGTCTTCTTACATTTACTTAACTAATACTTAAATTTATTGTCTCGAAATATTTTATAAATTAGTTATCTTGGAGACTTTGGAATTCAGACATTTAATTAAGATTAGTTGTTTTTTAAAATGTTTATATATTTATTTTCAAGTCATTTTAAATCTTTTTTTCAACTTTTGTTTTTTGAAAATATATTTTTATTTGTTTTTTATTTTTTAACATTTATTTTTCTAATTTATTTACTTATGATTAATGTCCAAATGACGTGGATAGAAAATAACGTAGAGTGTTTGGAGAGTTTCATGACATAATTAAGGAAATTTTGGAGGTATGTGAAAAGTATGACGCAGGATATAAAAAAGCTGACATTACAGAAAGAGAAAATTATGACGACGAAGATAACCCATAATTGATGGCCTGGAGGGTAGTAGAGCAGTTAAATGATTTTAAGTGGATATTCAGGCCTAGTCGCTCAAACAATTTGAAAGGTATAGATATGTTGATCTTTGGAGTGAGAAGAGAGACCACAGTTATAGCCATAGGCAGGCCTAGGGTGTGCAAAGTCCAGTCTAACCTAGATAGTCTGACCATTTCGGTCCAATCCAAAAAAAATTACATATTCATATAATGTATTATTAAGTGTTAGCACTTAAATAACTCATAACTAGTCAACTAGACATATATACTAACAATTAATTAATAAAGATTAATGTTAAACTAACACCAAATAATATTTTTCCTTATAAAATTTTAATTAACTAAAGAAAAGTAAATTGGTTCAGTCCGGTCCGGTTGGTAATCATGTTAATTAATGAGTACAAGTTGACAGTACGATGGAAGCAAAGCAAAACATTTATCGCCAAAATAAATTGCTATGAATGAGCTCATTTTGTCGTGTTTCTTCTTGCGCAATTACTCGTTTTTGACCTCATGTCATGTGAGCTCTATTCCTTTTCTGCCAACTAATCAATAATGTTTATAACAACATACACCTACCTTTCGCTCTCTCCTCTGCGTAGTGGTTGAGTATGAACTTATGTTTGACGGTTAGAGAATAAAATTAATCTCAAATATGTAACAAAATCGAAAATAACAAATTCAACGGAGAAAAAATCACAATTGCAAATTCAAACACCAAATCACACAAAACACGTAAGATTTAACGTAGAAACTCAATGCGGGAAAAATCACGGACGACACAACCTCAATCTACTATAGAGAAAATGAATTACAAAGAAATGCTTACATGACACACGAACAACCAGCAAGAATACTTGGTTAAATTTGCTCACACTGAATCCACAAGGATGCTCTCTCTCTTTCCTCTCAATAATGCAAAGTAGACAATAGAAATTAATCTAATTGTTCTAAGACAAAGGGGGACAAAATTGTCTTTATATATTAGGTCAAAACAAGTATTAATTGCACCAAAATTGCGTGGAGAAAATTACAAAACGTGGGCAAAACTGTCTCGAACGGTCGACCGAACGGGTGCTTCGGTCAACCGAACTTCAAACCGTATCACAATCCAGGGCTTCCTCGGTCGACCGAAGCTTAAGTTCCGGTCAACTGAAAAACAACATGCACTTTCCTGATTGTTCGAGTGCATACTTGGTCGACCGAATCACTTAAGTTCTGGTCGACCGAAAAACGACAGACACTTTTTCCCAGCTCCGAGTGTGTGCTCGATCGACCGAACAACTCCTATCGGTCGACCGAAAAACGACATACATTTTGGCTGGACAAATCAGAACACACGTCTAGTCGACCTAACTCCTTTCGGTCGACCGAACGTCTGTTTTATCCCACAAATACTTTAATCACATATTCAAGGTAAACTACAACAATCTCCACATTTACCTTGAATAGCCCTCGGAAAATTTGAAGGAACACTTCCTTCCTCATTGTGTCGTCACCTTAGCTCCATCTACTTGGAATTCAAACCAATCAAGTTCACGCATACCATGAACTTAGTTGAAATAACTGGCTTCGTCTACATATCAGTCAGATTATCTTCAGTGCCCACCTTCTTCACCACCTTCAGTGCCACCTTCTTCACCACCAGACCTCCTTCAGCAACAACTTCCCGAATGAAGTGATAACGGACGTCGATATGCTTCGTCCTCCCGTGGTACATCTGATCATTCGTCAGATGAATGACACTCTGACTATCACAATAAACAACCACTGTATTCTGACATGGACTAAGTTCTCCAAATAAACCTTTCAGTCAAAAACTTCCTTTATACCCTCGGTCGCTACCATATATTCTGCCTCCGTTGTAGACACAGTGTGTTGCAACGTCGTTTTCCAGCTAATAGTTGTGCTCCCAACAGTGAACACATAACCAGTCATAGATCTTCGTCTATCGCGGTCTCCCGCATAATCGGCATCAACAAACCTCATTAACGAATACGAAGATCGACCAAATTTCAGAGATAGCTTAGTTGTACATTTTAGATACCGGATAATTCACTTCACAGCTGACCAATGCTCTTTTCCTGGATTTGACATATAGCGGCTCACGACACTGACCGCCTGAGCTATATCTGGACGAGTGCATATCATAGTATACATCAAGCTGCCAACTGCACTAGTATAAGGCACACGTGACATGTATGTCTTATCCTCCTCCTTCTTGACTTCCATTCCTTTTCTGCCAACTAATCAATAATGGTTATAATTGGTACATGATTTGACTTAAACACGACACGATTACACGATATATTGTTTTTTATATACAAACAACATCTTTTGAGATAATCAATTATTTTTTACTAAATAATTGTCAATTAAAATATTATTTATAATGAAAAATATTAATGTAATATATCATTTAATTATTTTTAATCTAAAAATTAATATATCCATTCGCTCATAGTGGTTGAGTATGAACTTATGTTTGATGCGTCCACATATTTCAGAATGGAAAATAACGTTTACTTACATGCTGATCGATATCACACGAACTTAATTTTACCTATATTAGTTCTTACTTACGGTGCTACCAACTGTTAATTACCAGATAAATTAAGGAAGATTTAAAATGCCAATAAAACTATGCACGCACCCCATGTGATCATCTGACTTAAGACAATCCCAACCAATGAACTCACAATATATATATATATATATATATATATATATATATATATATATATATATAATAACCTAAAAGCAAGAGTAGTGTAGTGGTCACCCTTCTTGTTCTTGTGTTGTGAACAAAGGAAAGGGAGAGAGAGAAGATTATGGGAAAGAAAGAGAAGCTTAAGGGAGAAGATGAGATGGAGTTGTTGGGTCTGGTGAAGTTGAGAATGATCAGAGGAGTCAAGCTTGCTATCAGAGATCTTACAAGCAGTGATCCATATGTTCTCATCAAGATGGGCAAACACCAGGTTAATTAATTATCACTTCATTCTTCTCTCAATTCTAAGTTTCTAACTTGGGGTTGTGTGATAATACTACTTCTAATTAATGTATATATTGTCTATAAAACTTCATTTGTGTTGTTGGGAGATTTTGGGTTTTGATTTGTGTTGTTGGGACATGTTTGGAACTAGCGGAGATGGGTTTTTTCTTGCTTACCTTAAACCTTGTCATTGATTGTTGATTTGTAATTCCTCCACTAGTGGACATTACTGTTTTTATAATGGGAACCACCGAATTATTGGCTAATAGTCAACTAATTCGAGGTACATGTTTTGGGAGCATTTATATATATTTTTTTAGCTTGCTAGTCATCCTAATTAGACGCGTTGGAACATGAAGCTGGAGGATAAACTTTCCTTTCTTTGAACCGACTTTCTTCCTAGGCTTCCTTTGTTTAATTTAATCAAGTATTTTGCATCTCTAAATAAAGTACACAATGCAGGGATAGTAAAGCAAAAATACATTTCTTTTTTATGACAATAAATCTCTAGGACCCATGAATACATTCGCTATCTGATTTTGACATGGGCATCACCACAATTTTTGAAATTTTAAATAAAATAAAATTCCCTTGCTAAAGAACAATAATATTGCACTAGGATAATTAAGGGGGTGGCTTTGATCTGTGGATTTGCTTCTGATTTTCCTTTTTTGTGACATTAGTTAAGTAGAAAATTACAATTTTACAATCATAGACTATTCTCTCCAACATGTTTCACAAAAAGTCATTTGAATGTTTCAAGTCCAAACCCAACCCAAGAAAATACCCAACATGAAACTTAACCATGTTGAACTTTCCAAAACCAGACTATATATATATATATATATATATATATATATATATATATATATATGCAAGAATTCTTTAGTGAGCTCATGGCTTAATTTTTCTAAATTAGGCCCCCACAATATCCACCACTCATTTCAAATTATAAGGTAGATTAAGAAAAAAACGGTTATGTTAATGAATGGTGAGATTAACTGTAAATAAGATCCAATGGTGAGATTGTAGGGGCTTAAACTAAATTTGATGAGTCATGAGCTCACTAGAACTTGACCATATATATATACAAGAATTCTCTAGTGAGCCCAGGACTTAATTTTTCTAAATTAAGCCCCCACACTATCAACCACTTATTTCAAATTGTAAGGTAGATTAATAAAAAAAAAGTTATGCTAATGAATGATGAGATTAACTGTAAATAAGATCCAATGGTGAGATTGTAGAGGGTTTAAATTAAATTTGATGAGCCCTGAGCTCATCAAATATATATATATAAATTAAGCTCCGAGCTCACTAGATAATTTATATATATATATATATATATATATATATAATAATAATACAGGAATTCTATAGTGAGCCCAGAGTTTAATTTTTCTAAATTAAACCCCCACAATATCCACCACTCGTTTCAAATTGTAAGGTAGATTAAGAAAAAAACAGTTATGCTAATGAATGGTGAGATTAACTGTAAATAAGATTCAATGGTGAGATTGTAGGAGACTTAAACTAAATTTGATGAGTCATGTGTTCACTAGAGTTTGACCCTATAATAATAATTATTATTATTATTATTATTATTATTTGTGAAATTTCAATCGAGAAATTAGGCATCCAAGAAGGGCATCTTCTGGTTGAGGTTCAGACTGGTGAAACATAATATTTTGGCGGGTAATTAACTGTCATGCAAGTGTGCCACATGAAGTCAAGTATTGGGACGAAAAGATATAGAAATTTGTGACTTCATTTGACGTTTCCACACCATTAGATGCCTCCAACTAATGCATCTGTACTTATTAGAGTCGTTTCCTCTTCTTTCTCCCTTCTAGCAGTTACATTTTTTTTTCTAATATAACATCACCAGAATTGAGATCGAGATTGGTTGGTTGGTTTGGAAATGGAACACCTTCTTGGGCTTGTGAAGGTTGTGGTGAAAAGAGGTGTTGAACTTGCTGTCAGAGATGTGGCCTCCAGTGATCCCTATGTCATCGTCAAATTCGAAAAACATGTAAAAATTATGCGTCACTTGATTCTCTAACAACCCTTTTTCTTCCATCCTTGTTTGGTCTTGTGATTGATTCTGTGCCTCTCTTGATTTTTTATTTTTTGGCTCTGTTGTTTTGGATCCTATGTGTGATTGTCTTCTTAGTCCTGAAATGTTTCAGCATGAAAATTCCACTGAAACTGAATTAGGTCCTGGATGTGTTTTCTGTTCTTGTTCTGACATGTTAGTCTTGTTTTTATTTTATACTGTTGGTGGGGTTTGTAATTCTATTTACTTCTCCGCTTTCGTTCTTCTCTTAAGAAGTTGTTTAATTTATCATGTATGTCCTACTTAGTTTCCTTCTGTATCTGTGTTTTCCTTTGTAATCATGACTACTTAATTCTTTTCCATCATAATATTTGTATTGTAATTTTGGGGCAGCACTTGATCTTACATAGTCTTCCAAGTTACAAACATCATGGGAAAAGATTCAGGAAATACTTAAAGCCTTTTTTGGCTGATTTATGCATGGCCTGCAGGGGTAGAATCATCTTAATTACCATTTTAATTTTTAGAATAAGAAATATCCATTGCAAAAAGCTCATTAGTTGAAACTTGACACTTTAGAAGTGGTACAAGTTGTAATATGAGTTCGGTTGCTGAGTCAAATGAGAGCAAGGAGCCTAATAGAATGAACAGGTTGATCCGTCGGCACGAGTAGTTAACTTGAAGTGGTTTAGCAACATTAGGCCTCTAAGGGTAGAGTGATGCTCCAATTAATAGGACGTGATTTCTATATCGTTATAGATGTGTTTTCTGTTGTCGAATTGTGTGTGAGGGAACTTGTAATAGCATGCTTAATGCTTTATAATTGGGAATTTGCAAAATGAATAGAACAAAATTACTAATTTTCTGTTTTTGTTTGTAATATCTTGTTTTGCAGAAGCTGAAGACTCATGTGATAAAAAAGAACGTGAATCCGGTGTGGAACGAGGAACTGACCCTTTCTGTTGTCAATCCCACTGTCCCTGTCAAATTTGTAAGTCCAATTTACTCCGAATCGGACACAATCAAAACATTTTTGTTGCCATGAAACATTTCTCATCAAATGAAATGCATAGCAGGAAGTGTATGATAAGGACACATTCAGCTGTGACGATCCGATGGGCAACGCCGAACTCGACATCCAACCGTTAGTGGAAGCAGCGAAACTTCCATTAGCAAACGGTACCATAATCCGGAAACTTGTACCTGGAAGACACAACTGCCTAGTAGAGGAGAGTCCCATCTATTATTCAGATGGCAAAGTAGTGCAGGATGTTGTGTTAAGGCTTAGGAATGTTGAAACTGGAGAACTTGAACTCCAGCTTCAGTGGGTAAACCTTCCAAAGTAACATGTCATTAAAAACTATAACAACATTTTAATATACAAGGTTAGTAGCAGTTCTAAATCATGTTGTTGAGGGTGTAAATAGAAGTAATGTAAGATTAGTTTTTGAACGTGTAATGTTTTCTATAGACAACAATGTGCAGTCATGTGTCTTTGATGTTACATTTTACAAGTGGATATGTTGAATGCAAATGTTTGGTGATGATACTTTCATTCAGTCAACAAAAGTTGGCAAAGAAGAGACGATGTGTGTGTTGTTTGGATATGCTGGTATGGTTTCAAATCATATTTAATTACTTCTTTCATCCATTTTTGTATGTGATACACATGTGAAGTGTCATCGAATGAAAATGGTAGATGTTGGACGTTTGCAAAGCCCGATTGTTCTATCACTTTCTGAATTTTGAACTCACACATTCCATTGAATTTGTAATCATAAAAAATGTATGTCCCAATTGTTGCCGGAACCGGAAAAGATATCCATTCCATTGAATTATAATAATAAATAAGTTAATGTCCACTAAAAGCTGTTTTTAAATATATTTAGTTTGTTTTCTCTAGAAAGAACACCGTCTTTAGTACAAAGAAAAGAAACTATTGCTAAAAGCTGCCTTCATAATGTATCTAGTCTACTATATATCATAATTTCCCACCAAACTATCTTGCTGTTAATTGTTTCATGGATATGCAATTAAACCTAAACAATATTTGTTTTAACAACTTGAAGCAGTTTTCATGACTGTTATCAAGCAAGTACTGTATCATCACCATATATATATATATAATCTCAAATCAATCAAGTCCTCGATCAGTCTTGCAAGCCAATGTAGATAGCCATTAGAAAATTAACTTAACTTTAGTTTGAACATGAAAAAGTAAAGAGTACAAACAAATCAAACATATGCATGATATCAAATCAAAGTGAACTTAAGGAGTGTAGCAAAGTTTGTTTTACCTTTCCTTCTCCAAAGTCTCTCATCAGCATTTGTTGAGCAAATGCTTCCAAAGACTTTGTAGCTCTCCCAACACCTTCTTCTCCAAAAACTTGTCGTCTCAGCTGTCCAACTCTGTTCCTCATATCCTCCCCATCAGCATTATCCATCACCTTCCCAACACACCTCTCCATCTCTCCTGTTTCTTCCATCCTCACCCCAATACCCCAAACCTTGACAACATAAGCACAATTGATGGCCTGATCACCACTGAGAGGATGGCATATCAAAGACTTGCCACCCTCAATGGATTCCATTATGGAGTTCCATCCGCAATGAGATATGTGACAAGCAATAGCCTTGTGCCTCAGCACCTCCTTCTGAGGAGCCCAATTGACCACTTTGGACGTCGACCCCAGCTGAGCTTCCACACGTTCTAAGAATCCATCCGGTAGCCCTTTTTCCCTCCATGACTCATTCAAAACCCAGAGGAAAGGTCTCCCCATTTCCTCCAGACCAGACGCAATCTCGCCAACACCAACCGGACCCACCCAAGTCCCGAAACAAACATAAACCACAGACATTGGCCTCTGCAACTCCAACCACTTCATAATGCACTCATCCCTCTGATCCCTATCCCTATCCCTATTCTCACTTAATGTAGTCTTAATGTTTTTCTTGTGTTGGTATATCAGAGGTGCAACTTGGAAGATACCATTATTATTGTTGTTGGAAAATTGTGTGGGGAAGGAGTTGGTTATAATGAGGTTATTTGTGAGGGATTTGGATCGAGCTAGAATTCTTAACCAAAACCTGAACCTTGATTTCTGGGAAGCTTTGTTTGGCACCAACCATGGCAAGTCTTTGGTTGTTAGTTTTGCTTCTGTGCATCCAATATAATTGTCTGGGTAGTCTAGCAGAGTTTGTTCCATCGGGATACCTGATCAATTCATTCATTAATTACACATTATTCTTATCTCAATTCATCCATGCATATATAATAAACTGTACATTTACTGTTGTATATATCTTATATCAACTACGTATGTACAAGTATTAATTGTTGATGTTATATATAAATCTTAAGTTCTTAATAACATAGTGTTGTCAGATTATAACTATAACTGAAACTACACTTTCTTCTAATCTAAAATACGCATCTGAAAGAGTACATCGATATATATATATATATATGTGGATTGTCACCAAATTATTACTAAATGGGAAAAGACACTTACTTTAGCTAATTTGTTCGCTCTTTATGAATGGACCTACATGTAAAAGTTAAACTATCTATTTTTTCTGCTTTCATGATATATCCTAATTTGATCCCTACGAAGAAAACCACACCCTTTATTTTTGTGGAAGAAAGCAAAGAGTATTAATTATTGATTGTTTGCTTGAAGAATGCAAAGATATTTTTGACTTTCTTGGGTTGATTACTTTTGAACTCATGAAAACGTGTCGCCATGGTTTGTTGTCGGCATACATGTGTCAAATCAGAATCTTGATTGGTGAGTAACTCCTAATTAATTTATACAATATGTATTTTTTTAGTTACCAAGTTCGTACGTTACTTGGATTCATGCACTTGGAAAAACAAGGAATTCCTGTCCTTACACTTCCATTTGATCATGACATCAAATTACTCGAACTTTATAAATAAAGTCAAACATCTTTAGACTTTTGGTTTGTAGCAAAGTCTTTTTTTTTTTTAATTTATCTACTTTACTATCCAATTCTTTCTAAATCCCAACCTCCCCCAAAGTTTCCCTTGCTAGCTATTAGGTTCTATAATATGCTCTACATTTACATTGCTTTTAATGGTCGCGTGACAATATTTATAATTTGATTAGTGTCGAACGTAGCAAATGCTTATATGATTTAGGCTATTATACATATTTAAGACTAGGAAAAGTTTAGGATAGTAATGCAAAGGACAAGTCGTGATCTTTACCCACCAAATGAAATTATAAGATACGACTTGCTTCGCTAGCCCGAGACGCGAATCTCTACAATTGGACAATCAGTTGATGTTTATGTTATGCAATTGTATTAAATTTCACACCCAAAGATTTTAAAAAAAAAAAGGAAATTACTTGACATCAACATACCAGACTCAGATATAATTCCTTTTTCCATCATGCATGGGATAGCCTCCACGATCCTATAGGTGGTCAACATGGCCGGCCAAAACCCGGCCACCGGAATCCGGCACCGTCGACCGACTTCCAGAGCCCATGAAGCCAACAAATCTACAACAACACAACCGACACCGCCGTCTCCGGTTTTAATTAGGTTATCTAGAAGAGCCTCAAGTTGGCTTGGCATGTGGTTCTCCATGGAATACTCGATGGCCGTGAAGTCCACGGCCGAGGCGGTGGCCCCATTTTTGCCTAGACCGTCGGTAATGGTGATAAAGGTGACGGTCGTGGAGGTGGCGTGGCGGCCGAGGAAGCTTGGGAGGACCATGATTGGCCGGAATTGGCCGTGGGTGTGGAGTGCCTCGGCGAAGCGTAACATAGGGTTGATGTGGCCAATTGCCGGGAAGGGAACCATAACTGCCCATGGCGCCGGAGACGGCTTCTCCGGCAAGGTGTTGGGGACTACCATTGGTATTGTGTGAAGAGTAGTTGAATAAATTGAAAGTGTTGATGTGGTAAGACTTTGTTGATCGAGGCATGTATATGTATATATATATATAGACACACGCATCCATAACATAGGGTCGTTTTTATTTTAATGTTTTTGTTAAAAATAATTGTTAAATATAATTAATATACACAGATGTGTTACTTTTGCCTGCATGTGTTGCATGCATTTCATGTCTTAATTTTTTCCCTTTATTAATTTGATTCGACTGCTTTCAAAGAAAACAACAACAATACCACTTTTTTGCATCTCATCTCATCACAGCTGCAGAGTTGAGCCGCGTGAACTTTGGATTGGAGAGATTCTCATGCATCCAACGAAATTATATATAGCTACTTAGCTAGACTAGGAAGCAAACCAATTAAGTAATGACACAATTGACTTTCTAATTAAAGATTAGATAAAGGCCTGCTGATCTTACTTAATTAATATGCAGGAATCCAGTCATCTCTGAATTATAAAGTGCATCCAAATCGGATAGTCACCCAAAATACACTGGTAATATCGAAGTCTATAATCAAATTTAGACCAAATCGATCACATAATCTTCAAATTCCACCGTTACTGGTCATTTACAAGTGACATTCTCTAAACTGTTACTTCTCAAGGTGAAGTAGAGTATTAGATATTATCATCCTAACACATTTTGTTTAAAAATTAATTTCATGACCAGGTTATGATATAAGACCTAATTAAGTTTGGTAAAGTTTAAAAACAAATTCAACACGCCTTCATATTTTAGTGTTTAATAACAGGGGATTTCAATTACACCACACCTTCCACTTCAATTGTTTTTTATAGTCATCATTACTAGTGTGAAAACGATATGCACTCATTTTCATTTATGCACATAAACAAGTCAATTACTATATATGGACCCAACCAAAATATGCACATTAGAGAAAGATTGATATTTGATCTTAGTAATGAAATATTGAGCCCAATCCATGAAAAACTTAGTGGTCCACGACCTATTATTTATGTTTTAGAGGTTGATCTTTCATGAATAGATAAAATATGTTGAGAAACTTTACTGTAAGTAAAGGTGAGCTTCGGACCGGACCGGACCGGACCGAACCGAACCGGACCGAAACCCGAATTTTCGGGAAGTCCAGACCGAAGACCGGACCGAAACCCGAATTTTCGGGAAGTCCAGACCGAAGACCGGACCGAATAGGTTCGGTCTGGTCCGGGTCGGTCCAAAACCCGAATTTTCCTCTTAAATTTTCGGTCCGGTCCGGACCGAAGACCGAATTTCCAAAATTTTGTGGACCGAAGACCGGACCGAAAAAATTCGGTCCGGTTCGGTCCGGGTGCCCGGACCGGACTGAATTTTGCTCACCCCTACCTGTTAGAGCTAGAATCACCAGCCTGGCTCAGAAGATACTCATCATCGTCTCCTTCATTTGTTGGATCAATCACGCCGCAATTAAGAGAACACATTTCGCAATTCCAAACGACTCCTCTCAACGGCTTTTTCATGTTTACATTCTACTGTATATAATATTGTAACCCTAAATACAGAAATAACACACACAAACTTATTCCTATTCTTGAACGTATACAATTCAATAAAATCATATGGTATTTTGGGTTTATAGTTACGAACCTTGATAGAATGTAAATCTTAATTGAGCAACTTCTGCAAATAATATTTGGATAGAAAAGTTAATTAATGGAAGTGGGACGTTGGAACTTCATGGACACGTACCTTAAAAATAAATAAAATTATTTTGTTTTGTATTAGTATGTGTGATGACAGTGATGAAGTGATGTGATACACCATCTTGAACTTGGACGGTACTGTTGAGGTCATCTCATCTCCAATCGAAGAGACAAAGATTTGATATGCAATTTCTTAGAACATGCATGTGCTTCAATCATTCCATTTTAATTAATGTATAGAATATAAACCACAGTTTTGACTAAATTAACAGATGCAGCTACGTTTTGGATATTTTATTTCAAAACCGAAGGGAAAGATGGCAGGAACTTGGAAACACCAATATAAAGCTCCTCCTACTTGCTCTAATTTCAAAAGAAAATTGGAATTCAACCGTAACATTTTGACATATCCCAATCCACTGTTAATCAATCCCATTCAAAACATATTTGATCAAATATAACTTTAAAAATTTATGGTATTAATTTATCTATGTTAACAAATTGAAATTTAAACTCCAGATGCATAATTGAAATCAAAAGTCTTGATATCTAATTCAAGTTATTCATATACATTAAAAATCATAAAAAAATTAAACATATATTTAACATAAGACTAAAAGATGAAAATGATGGATCAACATGATATAATGTTAGAAATTAAACTTGATTTTTTCCGACATTTATTAAGATTTACGTTTTTATTTGAAATTTGAAATACATAAATTAACTATTTCTAAGGCAGCATATATGCAGTTTCCTACTGATCAAATTTACTGAAAAACTATTAATCCCCGTGCATTAATCTTAAAAGTGATGCCACAAATAAAAAAAAACTTAGCTAGATAAAGATTTGCATGCATGGTCCCAAGCATGAAAACCCTAAAAGTGATGAAATATATATAAAGTGGCGGCAAAGTATATAATTGAGTCTTTTGTGCACTTGTCTCACTGTTGGGTTAACTTTTGAGCACTTCTTGGAGAATAAGCTACGCTATTGTCATCATCAGTACTTTAGCTATTGCATCTCAAGTTTGAAGATTTAATTTGTTTCATGGCATCACCACATGCATCATATATATATCCTAAGAATATACTTGTCAAAAAAAGAAGATTATTTTCCTTTAATTAATTTCTTCTCCATCTCCATGTAATATATTATTGTATGTCTTAATGTCTCATGAAGATCAAAGAAAAAGTACGTGTTGCAACAAATAAGTCAGCATGCATGCTCATCTATGAAATAATAAATATCAGAATATGTTTTAGGTTTCATGCATGAGTGAAAGTGAATTTAGGATCTGTACGCGCATGCTGAAAAGTGATAAAACCACTCATCGTTTAACCCCACAGTTAATTAACATATAAATAAATAAAAATTAAAAACAAGAATCAACTACATATTTCACTTTCAATTGAAGAAACAAACTATTTACCATCATGATAAAACAAAAACTTCATCGATCATGATGACAAATAATTTAGCTAGCTAGTAAGATTAGCATAACCTTGCAAGCTCACTTGCATACACATAATCAAGAAATCCAAACAAAAACACGAACAGTGCACCAATTCAAATATGATATATGCATATGCATGTACTAGGGCTTCTAGTAGAAGCCATGCATCCTCCTCTTGAATGATTCCTCCCTTTGCAACTTCAGCTGTTTGTAGAAGTTCCCAATGAACACCTCAGCCCTAGAAAATAGCTCTTTGTCATCGTCCTCGTTCTCGACCACCACCTCCTCCTCCTCTTCTACTCCTTCCTCTTCACACGAGGCAATGAAGAAAAGACTTGGCCTGGAGGAACACCTATTCATTTTTTGAAGAGATGACACATTATTCACTGCCTTCTCGGCTACCATCACTATTTCCTCCACCACAGGCAAAGGTTGTTCGTTGAAAACATATACAAAATTTGTACTTGTATTAATGGGTTTTGTATTCTCAACTTTGGTGGTTGTTGAGTAGGGATTGTTATTGTCGTTCGAGTTGGACTTGACACTGCCGAGGACGCCAGCTTCCATCGCGAGGACAAGGATGAGGAGGTTGAGGAGGAAGTAGAGGTAAGATGACCTCATGGTGGAAGACATAAATGGAATGAGGATGAGGAAGAACGATATTACAATAACCTTTAGGGTTTGGACTTTGTGAAGCTTCTCCATTGAAAAATAATATGATGCGGGATGTTATAAATTTAATTATCTCTAAGAAACAATGTGGTATGTTCAAGATGAGACTAGAGATGTGGTGGTGGAGATATGGCTTGGTTTGGGAGAGTATATATAGAGATGTTCTCCACAAAATGGAAGGTTTGAGGATATTGGGGGAAAACAAAGAGAATATATAAGATTCTCTGTTATATTAATTTTATATATCTACTTTCATATTAAAAACTTGAGGGTTGATACATCAACAAACTATGCTTCAAAAATTTTCAAGATCACATTTTTTGATAAATATGTAGATAATTTAAACTTTTATCCGTAAAGTAGTAGAATATCTTTTTGGCATACATTTTTGGAAAGCATCCTAGTGTTGAAGGAAGGGTGTAGTTGTCATAGACCATATATTTGTTTCCATAATCATGGTTGTTGTTGTTTGAAGATAGTGGTAGACTGATTGATACTCGCATTTGGATCGTATAAAGGGCGATAAGAGTAAGGAGTCTTCTACGAAAGTGCGTTTGGTTTTCAGGAAAAACTAAAAGTAGTGAACCATATGGAACAAAAATGTAAATGTTTAACTTAGAAGATATGGACATTGAGCTTACCTTATATTATATATATATTTATATGGAGAAGATATGATCATACGAATGAGTGAGAGGAAAAGTTAGGAGAATATTCGAATAAAAGAAGGCTTTTTTATCTTCTCAAATGTGGGACTACAGCTGGGGATGTTTGAGAGTTATTTTGGGTCCCATTGTATGATAAAAAATAAACCCCACTAAATTTTCATTAAACTAGCTGTTTGTTTGGTTTGGTCGGGTCGAATCGGGTCGGGTCAATTCATAAATATGTGGAATTTAAGATCGTAATCATAATTTTATTATTAATCGATGGGCCGGAAATGGAGGCCCATAATAAGAATTCAATGGGCCGGAAATGGAGGCCCTCTTAAAGTCGCGGGATTTCCCGATTTTCGAATCGAAAACCCCAAAATCCCTCTTTCCCAATCGAAAACGCCCAAAATCCCTCCGGCTGCGATGCCTCCGGCGACCGACCTCCCCTCCCCTCCTCGACGAGCCCTCCTCCAGTCCCCCGTCCACATCCTCGCCTCCAACGACGACGACCGTGAGCGCGCCGAGGCCCGCCTAGCCCGCTCCCTCGCCAGCCGCCGCAAGTCCACCGGACCCACAATGGAGGACGTCAACAACCTCTTCGATCGGGACCAGGTCCTGGCGCTCTTCCACAACTGCGTCAAGCTCGCCTCCGAAAACGTCAGTCCACGTTTCTTTCATCTTTTCTTTTGGTTGTCAGGGTTTAGTTTGAGGCTTAAAGGTCGAATCTTTGGGAGGGTTTTAACTTGAAACTGGGATCTTGTTGGTTTTTGAGTCGTTAGGGTTCATTTCTCGGGTTGAAGATTGGATCTTTTTGCTTAAAAATATGATCTCTTCTCGTTATGGTTGTGTTTTTGGCTTAAAAATGGGATCTTTTTGGGATTTTTTCTTACATAGTGGTAGGAATCCTCCTGCAACTTTGATCAAGTTCGTCAGTGGTGGCGGGTCGACATGTAGTCAACAGTATTTGAGCTTCTCCAGACTCCCATTTAGGGGTTTTAAGGACCCAAGATCTCCTAGACACAATAAACTACCTGATTGGTCTTCGCAAGCTTTGAGGATTATAAACAATACAAAATACAAACATCATCATTCGCTAACATAGTGTTACATTATTGAAGAGAAAAGGTTTAATAAAATTATAGATACTAGAGTTAGGTCCAATAATTCCTAACCGAGTTTTTAGGTTTTAAATGTTTCATAAACCAACTAAATTTATCAAACGTTGATCTTGCATCATTTGTTAACGCACTTTTCATATTTACATTTGAAAAATATAGTATTAGTGTATGAACGACATTAATTATGACACAGGAAAAATATTTTTTTTTAACGAATTTGTCTTGACCTGAGTTTAATTGCATGCACAACGTAGAATGAATTCATTTCAATTTCCAAATAGTACCTTTTCTAAATTTAAGTTTCCAAATCATAAATTAAAATGATACTTCACTAGGTCTTTGTATGGTTAATATTCATTTTTATATAATTTTAAAATTCTTAATTTCGTTGTATGGTTGTCACTTGTCATATTGATTTTTATATCATTTTACAATTACACAAGTTCCATAAAACCAGCAACAAAGTTCACTTGTTCCTTGTATATGTATTTGATTATTTGGGTAGGTTTGACCTATATCTGAATTTTGTAATTAGTAAAATTTCTTAAATGCTTGCAATTTTAAATTCAAAACTGTAAGAATTTCCTTACCTGGCCAACAAGTTTGTTCCTGTAAATTCTGGAGGATAGAAATACATGTACGTGACCAAAAAAGAAACAACCAAGTCTGACTTTGATTTTTTACAAATGGTGGTCAGGGTTATCTTGAGTAGAGAAGTGACATTGCTTTTTGGCAACCCAAAGCTTAATAGTATGTGGGAGCAGTTTCAAGGGTAGGAATGTGTAGTTCTGTATATCCCAAAAAACAACCTCTTATCATGAGCAGATCCTCTTTGTAGGCTCTCGGATGATACTAAGCTCAACTCTTTAATATTAGGCTATGAGGGGTTGAGAACACAAACTACTTCCCAAATTTGATCCTCGAATCGCAACTTCTGAGTATTTTTCTGAATAACACAACATGATTTGACCCACAAACACATGCAAATCAGATGACCAAATTACCTAAGTAGGTTTCTCTAATTTGTTTGTCGCATTCATACTAGTACATGTATTCTAAGTTCCACACCAACCAAGCTAGAATAATTGTGGAGAGTAATAACGTCAAAGAGTTGTAAGAAATTTTGGTATCTTAAAATACAAAATTCCAACATATTCTGAGAACCCAAACTACGAAAAATACTCTTCTAATAACGTAAACATTGACTGGGATGGTTGAATAAAGGCCAACAACATTCTGTCAGTACAACATTTTTCACTTTTCTTACATTCATACATAGAATCATGTAACTTGATGCATGAAAGCTACAACAAAAGCATTATTGAAACCATACTACCAGATCCTACTTCTTTGTCGTTAGGGTTGAGTCCGAGGCTGAAAGGTGAGATCTTTGAGGGGAAGGGTGTTTTTTTGTTTTGTTAGGGTTATGCTTTCAGCTTAAACATTGGATCCTTTTGGGTTTTTGATGGTCATGGTGGAACTGTTGGCTTGAAAATGGTTTTTTTTTGGATGTAATGGTTGAGGTCCTGGCAAAAATGTGGGGTCTTTTGGTTTTTTTTTGGGGAGGGGGGATCTTTCGGGGCTGTTTTCTCCCGTTATGGTCGAGTTTTTGGCGTGAAGGTGAAATTTTTGGGTATTTTTTGTTGTTATTGTTGAGTTCTCTGCTTAAAGTTGGGATGTTTTTGGGATTTTTGCAGAAGATAAACCAGAAGAACACGTGGGATCTGGGGCTTATCGACCACATGAGCGAGATTATTAGGGTTGAGTCAGACGACGATGCCGAGACCAACTTCCAGATGGTATGGATTTTTCTTTTGGTTTTGTGTTTTCATGATTGGTGTGGTGAAGTTTAGAATTTTTATCATTTTTGTTTGTTGTGGTCCAAAGGCAAGCTGCACATTGGAAGCTGGGGTAAAAATTTATTCAGCGAGGGTTGATTCATTTCATTCGGAGGCGTACAAGGTTCTTGGAGCCATTAATCGTGTTGGAAGAGATGATGAGAAAGGTCAGGGTTGCTGGAATATACTCATCCTCCTGTCTTCAGCTTTATAAAAATACTAATTTAGGGTGTTTGAAATTTCGATAGTAGAAATTAGCATTTATGTTATTTTCTCAAACTTCTCTAACATAATGCATGTCTTCTGCTATGATATGCTATCTTTAGTATTGCACTTACATTTCGGCATGGTTTTATCAGAAAACGATACGTCGGATAATGTAGAAGAATCAGATGATATTAAGAAAGATAAGCTGTCTAAAGGAAGGAAGGTAAATACTCAGACATACTTCTGAAACAAAAATTAATTTTTCAGTGTTTAGTTCTGTTTAAATTGTGTAACATGTACTGCTTTCAGATACCCCAACTAGTTTGGGATAAAAGCCTTTGTTGTTGTTGTTGTTGTTGTCCTGCTTTCAGATGTCACCATCGTCAACATTGGCGCCTTCCTTTGATTCACTCAATGTTAAGAAGTTTGATGGTAACTTTTTTTTCCACCATGGTTTCTATTTTTTTTCATGGATGCTAATTATTGTTTCTGTTGTAGTGGCTTTTGCCGTTGATCCACTTTACCATCAAACTTCTGCTCAGTTTGACGAAGGTGGAGCCAAGGGTCTTCTTTTGAGTAATCTTGGAGTTTATGGTGTCTGCAAGGTCCTCTTTGATTCATCTGAAACACCAGGCAAAGGCATGTCGTGCGATGCACCTCATGATAAACTAGAAGAAATTGACCTTTCTTTTGTAAGAGGTATAACTATCTGCTACCCTCACTTGTAGAATTTATTTAGTAGCACTGACTGTAGTGAGATTTTAGTTTTTACATGTTTTATGAGCAGACGAAATCAAGCAGATGAAGACTCATATGCCTATGATCAGTGACATTTCACCAAGTTTAAGAGATATTGTCAATCATTTTGATGAGAGCAACCAGAGGCCACCTGCCGATGTTGTATCTGTTGTAACTAATATAGAGGAGACTTCCGTGGCCGATGAGAACCAACCAGAGTGTGAAGGGCACGACCCTGACAACTTTGATTGTTACGAACATGCGAGTGTTACAGAAGATGAATTTTGTGTGAATTCCGATTCTAACGACCATCAAGTGGTAAAATTCTTTGCTTATTCTTATTTCTTCCCATACAATTGTTTTCATTTTTACATTCTTAATAGTCGTTTTGCTGATCATTGTGCAGGAGAATGATGGTAGTGCAGACTGTGCAGCCCAGGTTTCTAATACAGATGATAGGCTGATTGTAGATTTTCTGTCATTAAGCTTAGGATTCAAGTCTAGAGCAAATGCTTGGGCTGGTCCCGACCACTGGAAATATCAGAAAGTGAAAGGTATGAAGCTAGATGGATTACATCGTCTAATGCTTCAAGTTTTAAGTTGCAATTAAATAGGCTGTCCCCCGTGAAGCTAGATTGTTTTTAAGTTTTATGTTTGTAGCGTAGGTCCCGAGCATATTCCTTCTTCACCCAGTGAAACTGAAGGGCCAAAGAAGGTGAAAAAACAAAAGAAACAACATTCGGATATTGAGTTTGTAAAGTCCGTGGATAAGCTGATGATGCACATTTTTTTGCCCCCCAAAAACCCAAAAACATTACTGCTGCCTGCTAAAAGAGCCCCCATAAATATTACACTTCCAGAAGATTGCCACTATCAACCTGAAGATCTTGTGAAATTGTTTTTACAGCCAAATACCTTGGTAAATAGCTGAAGATGCTACTTCATTATTTGTTGTTTTTTCATTATGTTCTTTGCTAAATCAGTTTTACCTTGTCTTTAATCAATCCAGTGTCTGAAAAAAGCTGCAAAATCTTCAGGTATGTGGTTGTCTTCTAGTGCAATTTTTCTTTCATATATATTTTCCTTATAACGTTTTCATGTATTTTACTTCCTCAAGTAATAATTAATTATGTTCCTTTAATTGTGTTGTCACATTTTTTCTTTTCAGTCAAAATAAGTTGTCACATTTTTGCTTCCACTTTCTTCCATCAGGTGAGCCTCGAGACAGAACGTCTACAGATGACCCAATATCGGGTTGGGATGATGGATATCTTATGAACGATCAATTTGATGTGGGAAACCCTGCTAGTGATGTAGAAGATGTTGGTGATCTTGTTTCTCAACCTCGCCAGGTTCAGATTCTTTCTAGACTATACGTTACAACATAATTTTTGTAATATCTTCTGTTAGCTAAAGACATCTGTTTTGTGATGTTTATGGGGAGTCTAGCAGTCAAAACTAAACAAGGTGCTCGTTTTTGTTTATGTTACTATATGGTTACGTGTATAGGATGTACAACTAAGCTGAGAGTGAGATTTAACTAGAAAAAATAGTCCACTAGCTGGGATCCATCCGATACAATTTCCTTTAGAGAAAACATTTTTAAAAAACTGTAATTATGCTTTCTGTAGAATAATTGAATTATATTGTTTAACTTCACCATGGATTATTCAGGTGTCGAAGATAGAGGTCGGATATGACAAGTCATCAAAGCAAGTAGATATTCACGCATTAAAAGTAGTACTTTGGAATAACATCCAGGGCATCTCAGAGAAGGTACCTTTTTTGATAATAAAGATATTTGTTGCATACGGAAGGTTCCTTCTGCATTTATTTCTCATGTTCCTTGAAGGCTCTTTCGACCTAACAGTTACTGCTTACATAAGGAACTCGTTCTTTAAATTCGAAAGGCGGAAATAGCATAGCAAGGTATGGTTCCAGGTCTGGTTTGGCATAATGCTAAATAAATTGGTTTGTTCAACAGGAATGCGATACATCAATTTCATTCAAAAAGGTTCTTGAATCTCTTTCAAGGGACAGTCAAGGCATTCCAACGAAGGATGTTACCCCACATCTATGCTTCATCTGTCTTCTGCATTTGGCAAATGAGCACGGCCTAAGAGTCCAAGACCGTGGCACTCTAGATGATCTTGACATATATGTTCCTTGTTCAGGTCTTGTTAATTGATTGCACAAAAAATCTGTAGTTTCGTAGATATGTAAAATTGAAAATGTTGTCAATACCTTCGAGGCTTGTACAAAGTCTGGTAGTACTAGTTCTTTCTTTTCTTTTGCAGGTTGTGAATGAAATTGTTGCAGTCCAGCAGAGAAGGTAAGACTTATATCCGCATTTGTTGGTGCAATTGTTACTTCTCGGTTTCTTCCGGTCATCTATAACCAGCTTTTTTCTTGCAACTATTTTTAGAATGTTCTGGTTTATCCCCGTATAAACACATGGTGTCGTGTCGAGGTCTGTGTTATTAGAATTTTAGCTGAAACCAATGGTCAGATTAAACTCGAATGAATCGTGTCTTGTGAAACTGTTAGGTAGAATGAGATTCATGATTTTCGACATTTTTTTCTGGTAGATAAGATGGACTGGTTAATGAGTCCTACTATTGAATATAACCGGCTCTATACGAAAGGCCACTTCGTTTACGTTTAATCACACCTTAGCTGCACCTCTGAGATGATTGGTTTGTGCATTGGTCTTTCTTATAGAGCTTGTTCAACCTTAGCGTCGTGAAATTTGTGCGTTAAAGGTTGAAAGTGTTGAATTACGCAAAACCGGAACAATCACCAGTCGAGATCGTTATTAACGTCGAGATCGTTATATAAATATGGCCCCAGTTTTTAACGCTGCACGCAAAGTCGATGCACGTATAAAATAAATTTGTCTTGGTTACATTATAATATAAAAAATCAAGATGTGGATACTGGGCCGGGCATGGAGAAAATTAACGGGCCGGGCTTTAAGCCCGTTATAAGGTAAACGGCCGGGCCAGGCAGTTGGGCCCGAGTGGTCGCGAAAAATTAAAGAAACTGTCCAGACGGCCCTGCCCGGCCCGCAGCCTGTTGGAACATTCCTGGCCGGAACCCAGCCCATTAACTTCCCGGGCTCGGACCGGGTCAGCCCGTACCCGTCTTTAAATTGTACACACCACTGTGATACTTGTGCCATATTGATTCAAGTATGGGTTAATAGTTATATAGATGCATATATACTTGCAGAGACATACATATATGAGTATATATATATATATATATATAGGGTCGGGCTCTAGTGAGCCCAGGGCTTATCAAATTTAGTTTAAGCCTCTTACCATATCACCATTGGATCTTATTTATGGTTAATCTCATCTTTAATTACCATAACCGTTTTTATCTTAATCTACCTTACAATTTGAAATGAGTGGTTGATATTATGGGGGCTTAATTTTTCTAAATTAAGCCCTAGGCTCACTAGAGAATTCTTATATATATATATATATAGTCAAGTTCTAGTGATTCCAGGGTTCATCAAATTTAGTTTAAACCCTTACATTCTCACTATTGGATCTTATTTATAGTGAATCTCGTCATTCATTAGTATAATCGATTTTTTCTTAATCTACTTTACAATTTAAAATGAGTTGTGGATATTGTAGGGGCTTAATTTAGTTTGATTAAGCCATCGACTCACTAGAGAATTCCTGTATGTATGTATATATATATATACATACGTTGAGATGATACATAGACATACTTGTAGAGATACGTTTCAAAAATAATGTATGTGAGGTTCATCCTGAAGCAAGATACTTAATATGGATCATATTAAGTGTCACTGGAATCATATTACGGTTCAAAAGACAAAATAAATGAAAAATACACCAGAAAACATTACATATGTACACATAAATTACATAATACATTTTAACTATAAAACAATTACAAAACCATATCCTAGGATACCGGCGGCCGTGAAAGCTTCTCAACCTTAGTTGCTCATGTGCCTCCCTTGACACATCGGTTTCCATCTGTAGATGACCAAAACACCTGCTGACTGCTGTAAGTAGAATAAAAATCACCAGCAATGCTATCGAGGGTGAATCGATGATATTCAGAAACCTTGTTGCTTCGGTTAAGTTGCAGAATCTCCATACATCCTCACAATCTTGCTGAAAACTCCGTGCTCATTTTCACACACCAAGAGTCCCAAGGAAAATGAGCTTGATTGTGCTACACTCTTAAAATCCGAGTAAGCTTGTAGATCTGCTAATGAATAGTGAGTTATTATCATTAATGTAACTCTTCAATATTTTGATCGTGTAAAAATGCAATTGACCTGGGCGCTTCTTGAAGGTAGCGAGACATCAATCGAGTTTTGAAGTCCATCAATCCTAAAGTCGTAACCAATCAGATAAATTAATGGACACTATGCGGTCCTCCTTTACTCAGTAGAATCGAAATGTACCTCTTGGTATTAGTCCTCTGAACGTACAAATCCTTGGCGATCTTCCCATGTCCTCCGTATTTTAGTTCATCAGTATTAAGTATTAGCTGCATCATAGTTGCTTTAACGAGTAATTAACTCTTTTAAAAACAAGCACACATTAATAGGGGAAAAATACTTCATGACGACCAAGTAATGCGATGAAATCAGTAACCATATTGAACTACATGGACGAAAATGAAAGAACACTACCTGATATTCACCAGCTTCATCTACACCAACTGAGTAACATCCATACAAATTTTCAGGATGGAAATTGAAGAGAAAAATAAAAGGTCCTCTTCTGAAGCATACAACCTGCAAGGAGTGTAATAGTAATTGAAACGAGATAGCAACGTCCATTAAATAGCGCAATTCCAGAATGTTGAAGGAATGGACGTAATGAATAACAAAGTTGATTTGACAAGAGGCACAGTCAAGGACGTAATTGCCAACTTTAAGTCGAGAGTATTAACAAAAAGGCCAAGAATTTGAACATAAATTATGGTAAACATCAAAGCAGTTAATAAGGACCCAAGCTCAAAAATTATTTGAACAGCATGCCATTTCTTGCCAAAGAAATAAAGGAAAGTGTAAAATGTATCTGCATGGATTAATTCAACATAGTTAACAAGTGATTCTAATGAAATTAAAATAGGAAACAAGATTTGGCCTAACCTTTTTTGATTCATTTACGTGCTGAATATCAGGCAATCCTCTTGATAGCACTCCTTCCTTTTCATCAATCCCCATCATGTCCTATCCGACACCCAATGTCATAAAAAAAACACGATAACAATAATAATGAAAACAAAAAATTGAATAAAAAAGAACTTAAGCTATTTTATCCCACTTTTATCTTTTAAGTTTCGAGATGCATTACAACAAAAGATGTTGAGGATTTCAGTTAATCGGTATACCTTATCAAAACGGAAGATATCCTTGTGCAGCCCTTTATCCATGAGCAAGCCCCACTGCCGAGTGGCAAGCGAAAAGGAACTGTTGTTGCTCGGCATAGGAAACTCAACTCTCTTGAATAATAGGTCCACAGGAACGGAAAACAGCAATTATGTATAATAATTCATGGAAGTACTGCCCTTTCAAAATATATATTGGCTGACAAAAAGCATAGTGATCTCACCTGTGGATGTCCAAATTCATTACCCATAAAGCTGAGATAAGCTCTCCCAGCAAGAGTAAATGAAAGTAATCTGATCAACTAAAGATTAAAAGAGTGCAATAGTTAGACTCCACAAACATCTAAGATAGAATATAGATAAAAATTTAGAACTGTGAAATAAAAAGATTTAAAGAATAATTGTCATAAGAGTGTTCTATTTGTAAATTGATTTTGTTGTCAACACAATCACATCCCAGGAAGGTAGGCTGTTTGCTGGGGTTGGAAACATTTTGATATAAGGTGGCGAGGTATCGTTTAGCTGATACCAAAATGCTGATTCACATACTAGAGAACTGCAGTAGCTATGAAGAATGGATATGGATACAAGGGTATGGTGATTTCCTAAAAGTAGGTTGGAAATGTAATTCAACGTGAATCAGGGCTACCATATGTGAATCACCTCCTTTTATGCTCTCTAGTCTAATAAGGTCAACTCTTTGGATATAATTTAGTCCGTCAAGTCTCTTTGATTGTTTCCTCCCAAGTTAATCTTTGATTTTCATGTACCTATATTTACACCTTCACCCAGGCTAAACCCCCTTCCAAAAGTACTTCCAGAGGATTATGCTGCATATGTCCAAATTATCGCAACTCGTGTAGTACAAGCTTCTTCCTAGTTGGGTCTGCTTCAACTTTATCTCAGATCCCATTACTGTTCGGCTCCCACCTGATATGCCAATACATCCATTGCAACATTCACATCTCTAGGACACTCATGCGTTGCAAATGTAGTCTTTCGTGACCCAAAACTTACATTGTTGGTAAGATGTTAGCCTACCTTCATAAAAGAAGTCTCATGGTTGTCCTACAAAACTTACATTTTAGTCTTGGAGAGATTTTGCTATACACAAGACAACTGATCAAGGTTTTAAAGTAGCATATGTGACCTTGTGCGGCTGGGTGCCCAGGGTCGCATATAGGGCTGTGCATCCGGTCCGGTCCGGACCGGACCGGATTTTTACCCGGGGTCCGGACCGGATGCCCGGGGACCGAAGACTCGGTCCGGTCCGGTCAAGTTAAAAACCGAATTTTTTATATTATAAAAAAAAAAATTGGACCGGTCCGGGCCGGACCGAACCCGAAATTTTAAAATTTGCCGGACGGAAACATGGACCGGACCGGATTTTTCCAAAATTTTCAAGACCGACCAGTCCGGTCCGGTTGACTGGGTCAACCCGGAATATGCTCTCCCCTAGTCACATATGTGACTATGCGGCCGCACAGTGGGTAAATTTATTTATTTTTTGAAAAAATTCAAATTATAATAAAAAAATCGGAAAATTCGTCAAAAAATTGTAATTATCTAAAACACAGTTGTCCTCTACTCCTTATCTTCTCCTCTCCTCCTCCACAAGCGTCTTCCCCTCTTTCTTTCTTTATTGAAAGCATCTTCTCCTTCCTCCCTTTCGATGACATTCTTTCCTCCCTTTCCCTCCTCTCCCATCCTCCCTTCCCCTCTCCGGCCTGTGCGGCCGCCGCACAAGTAACACCGTCTTTGGTGCGACTGTGAGAGGGTCACATATGCGACCCCGACCGGCCAGAACGCACTGTGCGGCCACATACCGAGTATGCGGGTGCACATTAAAACATTGCAACTGATGTTTGCTGTCATTTCATCCAAATCACTTTTATCATTAGAGTAACATCTTCATTTTTACCCACATTTTGAAAGTATTGACCCTAAATATCTAAAAATATCATTCTTAACTACTTCTTCATTGATACTCACGTCTTCAAACTCAATACATGAAGATCAAATATAATCATAAATGAAATCGATTTAAACTATCAAAAAAGCTCATTGTTCATTACTTAGTCATAATGCAACGGACCAAGCGCATATACACGCACACACAGTCAGTTATTCTGCGCGCGAGACAACATCGATTGGTTTCGCCGTGCCTTGGGCTCGTTAGGGAAGCGACTTCAACCCCCAATCAGTCCTACGCTCCCAACTGCATATAAGTGTAGACCCGTAGGCGCTTGCCTTCGAGTTGAAGTCTCTCCCCCATATAGCATCTACGCTCATATGACCACCCGATGTTCCCCAAACGGTCTGCACGCATCAACACCCCCTGGCGGAAGACTTTAAGGGTGTGACAGCAAGAGCTTGTTGATTTCACTCACAAAGAAAAACAATGCAGAAAAATAAACTCACTTAAGGATTGAAAGCAGTTTACCAGAAACCATGTAGTGCAAGCAGTTTACTAGCAAGTAGCAACCACTCAACAAATCTATTTAATTGTAAAGACTTCTGAAGAAAAATATTGACCACTCCCCCACCCCCACCCCCACCCACACACCAACAAAAAAGGAAGAGTGAACTTCTCATTACCTCAAAAGAAAATAGAATGTTCCGACAAAGGTGTGATTGCTTCACCAAGAAACACCAAAAGCAAGGATTGATAGCTACATTTTGTGAGATTCTTTCAAAATTAAATTTCTAACTTCATCGGACATGTAAGGATTTACTCCATACTGAACTCATGGGAAATCATAGAAAACCGAAAAGACGTTAGATAACATCCTCACTTTGGACTTAAAACCGTATTTGAAACAAATCACTCAAATCTCAAAAATAACTTCTTTAGACTAGAGCTCCTGACCCGAACTTAAAACTCAATGAGTTCCTACAGAGCAATCACACCTTAATAAAAGAAAATATAAAAAAATTAAACACCATTTCGTTTCTAATGAGATTCGTGTGATGTACGTGCAATCCAGATTGCCAACTATTTCCTGAGTAAATAGCAAAAATACAAAAAAAAAATGCAAACATTAAGAACCAAACCACCATAAAAAGAAATCAGCATACCTTATATACAGACAGTCCTCTAAAAATTACTCTCTCCGAAGAAGAGTGCTCTATAGATTTACCAAATAGTATGTCTGCGAATGACTTCCCACCAGCAATAGACTGCAAATAAAGAGAATTTCGGTAAGCATTGAGAAATAGATAGGGAACTATATGTGACTACACACCAACTTAGTATTAGGCAATGGAATAATTATAGGTGGAGGCTAAATTGACCAACTCAATCAGGTTGGAGCTTACAAGTTACAAGCAGCTCAGCATAATCTTTTTTGGCAAAAGTCTCTAAGGCTGTGTTTAGCAACACAGTTTGCCTTCACAGATTTGTACAGAAACCAACTATTTCTCGTTCTAGCAGACAAACATGCAAATGAGATTCCAGGTTTCTCGAAACTCACATTTCCCAACGCAAGGATTTGTATTGGCTTTCAGAAGCTGTAGGAGTGAGCTTCTTGGTTTCCAAAATTTTATTTACTTGGTTACCCTTAGGAAATCAGAATGTTACCATCATTCTTCTCTTTATCCATGACCCAAACACCACCACCATTTTCTTCTCTTCCATTAGCAAGCACCCAATACCTCAACATCCCTAACATCCAGCTCTACCTCAGTTATAGATTCAACCTCCATTGATGTATTTAAAGGGATCAGAGGTGGTTCAACTCCAACACGTGTAAGATCCCACTTAACACCTCTTTGATTCCATCCACGACTTTGGATCTGATAGGAATAAATTGTGATTATGAGTGAAACTCAGAATGAGAGGAGTGAAGATGATATGAGCAAGAGGAAATCAATTTGGAGATTGGAGAGAGAACCGTGGGTGTGAGTTTGGGGGTTTGGATTTAAAAAACACTGGACAAGATTATCTTATGCTCCGAAACAATAATAGCATCCAAACACAATTAGTTTCTTCCTTCTAAAACCTATTAGACGTACGTAGTTTTTCTACAAAAAAACTATCTTCTTGAGAAACCGTGAGAACCCAACTGTGTTGCCAAACACAGCCTAAATATTATTGGCATTAGCAGAAAAACAAAGTGGAGTAATTCAGCAAAATGAACAGAAAGTACATCTTTCCATATCTTGTAGGAGAAAAGCATTATCAAACCTGATTGTGATTCTCAGCATATATAAGCATCTTCTCCACATTTTGCTGGTTACATGTTAATACAGACACAATCTGCACAATACGAGGAAATATTCACCAATAGAATAATACTTGCTATAAAATTCCAGTTGAACTTGGCCAATACTGTTAATGCATGGGCATCACGAATTGTTGACCAGATCACCCCATGTTGATCAGGAATTCGAGCTAACTGATGGGACTTCCAGTTGAACTCAATTCCTTAGTTGGTATTTCATGCATTAAAACCGTATCTGGAAGACTGAAACTTAGGTCAAGAGGTACACCGCCCTATAAAGCCATCACTAAGAAGATAGACTGATACTAAAATCTTCAAGTTCCAATTTTTTTGATAGTGGTGTCGCAATTCGTTTAAACACTAGTAGCGCATAAAAAACATAAATTTACACCAAACAAGTAAACATAAAGTTTCCATGTGTAAATAAATTTGTAACTTAAGTAGAAAAAAACCTTGGTCATGCTCCACTCTTCATCAGGAACACCATTAAGAAGTTGCAACCACATGTCTGGCACAGAAAGATTGGCAAAATGGTCAAATCCCAGGCCACCTTGTGTAGTTGGTTCGCAGAGTCCAGGATAAAAACTTGCCTGCCAAAAGAAAATGAGCTAAGAATCTAAGATGAAGGCAAAGATCAGACAGCAAAAAATAAAAATAAACTAACATGAAACTCAACAAGCTGTAGATTGAGTTACCCATGCATATGTATAAGAGATGTAAAGTCTAAATTTCTACTGAAATAAACATCTTAACAACAACAATTACAAAGAGCCATATGCAACTTTATAACTCACATCTTCAGCGATGGTGATAACATTTGGGTGCACTTCATGCAGCATTTCATTTGCCAAAATTAGGTATACGAGTGCGTCTTTGTCCACATATTGGTTGCAATATCTGTTTACATAGAACATATCTTCATGAATCCTAGTAACTTTGTAACTAAACAAAAATAACAACAAAAAAGCAAACTCTCAGAGTTATAATTGCCGATAACAGCACTTGCACAATGTTTACCAAATGCGAAGTAGAAAAACAAATTGCAGAGGCTTCTTGTATACCTCACTACATGTATAGAAACAATATCAGAAGTTCAGAACCATGGACTTAAAAAAATAAACGATGTTGGCAAAATGCTTCTAACACGTTCAAAATGTCAAAAATATGATACCGACTGACCACTGAGCAGGATTTCCAGATACTAGCCAAACTTCACAAAATGGGGTGGGGAATCAGGATTAAGTCAAAATCAAGTATGAATTTAGTTAGAACGTTATGTCTTTTCCTATCGGGATTTTAACTTCTTAGCATTGAAGGAATTGTGATCTTCCAATGCAATCAACTTGATATTGAGATATGAAAAAATGATGAACTACGTCTACCATTCAACCATGGACAATCATGGGTTTATAATGTGAACTGAACATGATACAAAAAACAATCACAAGATACAAAGCAATTCTAGATGACCTTAAATAGTTGAATAATTCTTAGTGAAAAATAATGTATGGTCATACTATAATCCCAGTGTATTGTTCCTCATGTCGCAAGGACATTAACAACCAGAAGAATAAGAGATTTGCAACCACAATAAATGTGAAGAAGTAAATGCTCCGAATGAACAATCCCACTTGTTGAAAATCAACCATAGGGACAGCCAAATTAGCATTCAGAATTGATTAAAATTACTTCCTTTTATAGAACCCTATCATGGATCAAGAATATTAATGCCAATAAAAAAACAAGTGATAATAAAAATAGTGCATACTCCTCCATTTGACCAGAAAATGTTGCAAAACCATTGTGGGTATACAACATTGATGAGAGGGAGTGGAACTGAAAGCCATCAACTAGATATTCTGTCACCCACCTGTTTTCAGATTAAATAATCACATTAAAAATCAAGGAAGATTTTGACACTATCAAATGATAAAAGAAGAACAAGGCTGCTAATCATCATAAGATAAGGCAGTAATGCCATACACTGCAACAACAAAAAAGAAAGAAGATAAATAAATTACCACTTTAAATTTGAAAGAAGATAGTGTACCACATCAACATCACCGTACTTATACATCCTAGTACCCCAGTACTTGTGATGCCCACGTTTACCTAAAAAAACAGAAGTACTTTAAATCATAATATAATAAAGACAGAAACAAGAGGGATCAGAAGGCAGAAATGAAACGAATGTTTAGGGAAAGCAGATGAATTGTGAAAACGCAATCATAGTTGAATTTTCAATGAGGCAGCAAAAATTCACATATAAACCTCACAACATCAAGAATTCCAAGTCTAAGATGGAAGAACTTCAAAATGGATTTTGACGAAAATGAACAAGCCCAGGTTAGAAGAATTAAAATGACAAAGTGGCTATTCAATAATCTAAAAGTTCTACAAAATGAAGAGAGGAGTTGCAGGATTAAAAAGTACCAGTGTGAAAGTAGCAATCATTTGTTCCATCAAATAGTGATAAACCAACCATTTCATCTGCTGCAGCGTAGGAGTGGACAATATCTAGAAACACTAAAAGTCCAAGGCCTAGAAAGAGAACACATGTTAAAGAGGATACCAAAATCAACATGGTAGAAATAATTTAACTTAAAGAATGAAACAATGCAATGGTACCAAGTACAAACAAATGTACAATCAATAGAACTGAAACATTCGACTTTCTATTAACCATAATTGGTCACTAAAACTGCCAACTGTAAATGCTACTAAATCAGAGGTTGGGCCAACCATGTGCTTCATCTACCAACTTCTTGAAATCATCAGGTGTTCCAAATCGGCTGCTAACAGCAAATAAATTTGTTACCTGCATGCAATAAATAGCATGATGTTGGCATATTGTATACTCTATATCTTTGAAGTTGAAAATCATAGTTGTAGCAAAAACAAGTTCATTTGGAGCAATAGATAATGAAATGCCTTGAGGTCTGCAGTGATGATGCTATTTTCTTTCATTATATTCTCAGTGCAAGTTTTGTTTACTTATAAACAAATAAGTATATTCTCTATGAGTGGAGAAGAAGCCAGAGCTAGTGCTCAACACTTAGTAGACTAGACTACAAGAAATTTTGAAGCTTCAAAATTTAGATATTATATATTTATAACTACAACGCACCTTGTATCCTACAGAGGAATAATCTTTATGTTCCACAATCCCAAAAAGCTGAATAGCATTGTATCCACTTTCTTTCACATGTGGTAAAACCTGAATGTAGGAAAAAAGAGTCAAACAAACAGATAAGTGTTTAGTTACAATATGTGTAACGCCTTCTGAATAGTGGTTGGCACCTTTGCAGTAAACTCATTGAAAGAAGATATTTTCTGCTGAGATCCACTGATTCCAACGTGACACTCGTATACACGAAGTGATCGCGGTTTTTCCGGACGCTTGTGCTTCCATTTGTAGACATTTTCTGAAGCTGGTTCCCAGTGTACTGCATAAGCCTGTCTGCCTTCCTCATCTGAAAACATATTATCACTACAAACATCACACATCTTTCATGGTTATTTAGCATGTTATAGTAAATGCAGCACATATAAACCAACTAACAGGAGCACTATACTAGAAAAATTGTGAACCATTATAGTGAAATTTTGCATACCCATCTCACCATTTATCTTCATAATCTTTATCAAATGTATGCAGAAGCTTACCTGGAAGTACGTACGTAGCCCATGCAGGAACTCTTTCCAAAGTCCCACTTGGAGTATTAAAATAAACTCTATATCTGCTGCCATGAGGTATTGCGGGGACATACTTCTTTAACCATGCCTGCCTTTTCGCATTTCAACCCAATAAGCAAGCGGCATCTCTTTCTGACGGAATTTCTTTCTCCACGCTGGGTCAATTATCACGCTCTTAATATCATGCTGTTCTCCATCATCGATAACGTCTAGTGGAGGTAAGTTGCTGGGAGGATCATCTTTATGGAGCTCTTTCCACTGCTTATAGCGTGTTTCAGCGTCAGGCAAATCACCTAATTCTTCTTCTGTTTGGGGACCATTGGGGCCAAACATTTGTTCATATAACTTGGCAGCTATTTCAAAGCGAGACTTCCGAAAACGATCCTCTCCTGGTTCCCAGTATCCATCAGAAATTTGTTTGAGTAACTCTTCTGGATTAACGCCCCCATCGCCTTTGTCATAGTCATCCACATAATTATACTCTTGGAAATAGTACTGATCTGCTTCCACTCCATCCCTCAGTATGTCTTCAAGAATGATGAACCAGTAACCAAAATCGTCATGCCCAAAGTGCCCCTCTCTTGCACAATTTTCAGTTGGAGACCATGCATTGAAATCACCAACAAGTGAACAATACCGGGCACCTATTTATGAGGTCAACAAGATCAGTGAAATTTTGAGCAAGTTAATAGTAATGTAGAGTTAGAAAACATAAAATGTCCATGCAAGAACCAAAGTAAGATAAAGAATCTGGAAGCAGGAAAAGATAGTAGACCAACATTGTCTAAAGCTATTTAATTAATGAAGAACTATTAACCAAAGCTTTTAGATTAGTTTAGCACCTGGTGCCCACTCCATATAATCCATCCTGTGCTGCCTATGCCTGTGCAAACCGAGAATTTCGTACCTGCTCATGTATTCAAGCTCACCAGTTAAAAAACAAACATGCATTTTTCTCAACTCTCAGACAATCAAACAAACAAACAAAATGAAAACCAGAAATCTTGGAACGAACCCGGATGCCGCTTCTTCCCATGTTGCAAATCGCAATGCCAACTCCGCTTTCCGATCCTTCACAGTCTTGTGCCTACAATACACCACAAAACACTTATAAACATTGCCAAACAACACCACCTTATCATCATTCCACAACTTCATCACCAACGAATTCAGTAATTCACGACACACAAAAAATGACAATTTGACTCTGAAGAAAACAAAATTACTATATTTTCTTTGGCGAAAAACACCAAATATGCAACTTTATCATAACTTGACCATGAAAGAAAGGGATTGAAGGGGAGGGTTTGGACCGGTCGCGGAGGAAGTGAGCGAAGGCCTTGTCGGAGATGCCAAGTCTGGTTAGGAATCCGACGGGGTCAGATGTCTCCGTTCTTCTTCTTGTTGTTTTTGTTGTTTTTGTTCTTGGTTTGTTGTCGTCCGGGGAAACAGAAGCGTTCCATCTCGAAGGGAAGGGTTTAGGGAGGAGGCAGCGAGAAGAAGAAAATGGGAGAAGAAAAGAACAACAAGAAGAAGAAGAAGACATGAATCCGACCGGTCAGGTCGAGGGTTTTGGGGTTAAAACCCTTTCCTTTCCTTTTCCCGAAGAGATGAGATGAGATGACGACTGACTTTCACGTGACCACTCTTTCCTTTTTATTTTTCAAAATAATTTCTTTTATATATTATATGTATATAAGACATACGGTGGACTTCCATTTTCTGAACTGCTATTCGTCGTCGTAAAACTACTTAAATCGCCCGTAAGATTACCATTTTACCCCTCTGCCCTTTCTACTAATATAACTCCTCATTTCACTCTTTTAACACAACTTTCTCTTCATATCACACTTTTATTCACCAAATAGAATGTCTCGGAGGCCAGGGAAAGAGCCAGCGGAGACCCCTGACTACTCACATCTGGTAAATTACCTTGTTTATTTCAATTAATTTTTAAAAAAACATTTTTGAGTCGGGCGGTCGCGGGAGACGCTCGGGGGAGGCGGTTCCGGCGACTGCCGTCTCGTTGGGTCGGGCGTCTCCCGCGACCGCCCGACCCAATGAACAGACGTCTGCGGGAGACGTCTCCCACGTACGGTAGGCGTCTCCGGCAGACGCCTACCACGTAGGGTAGGCGTCTCCCGCAGACGCCCGGTTTTTTTTTAATTTTATTATAAATTGTGATAAAATTTAAATAAATTGAATATTATGTTAATAATGAGTTAAATTAGTTTAGTAAATCGTTTATTGATTATAAATTGTGATAATTAATAAATAAATCGCTAAATAAATTGATTATTATGTTAGTAATTAGTTGTGTACGATTTTAGTAAAGGATTATTGATTAATTGTGATAATTGCTAAATTAATAGATTATTCAGTTAATAATTAGTTTAATTAATTTAGTAAATTCATTAATAAATTTGTATTTTTAAAATTGAATTAATAGTCATCGGGTTACCGTGGAGGAAAAGGGAAATCAATTCCCTTACGCGCGGTACGTAGTATAGCAGACGAGTCAGGTCCTCGTCATCCACGTAGACGTGGTATTTCTGCTTCAGTTAGGAGAGAGAGAGATCTGTTACGTCGTCGTCAGACACCTGGAGAGTCTTTCGACGACGAGGATGATTCAGATGAGCTGAGGAGTCACGACGACAGTGACGATGGGGGCCGATACGACTTGGGGCCACAGGAGGAGCCGGTACATCAGGCCGGGCGAGGACGGAGGCGACACGGTGGTCCTTCATCTGAGTGGGTCATTAGGAATGATCGAGGTGGCCGGTTTGTGACCGGTGATTCGAGTTCGTGCACTGCAGACGCCCGAGCTCAGAAGAAGAAGAGGGGTGATGACGAGTCTTGGATCGTCACGGATATTATTCCCGGTGGTCCTGTACGACATTGCAGGCATGGCGCTCAGTGATGACTGAGGATATGACAGCGACCGTGGTTGACAGTGGATTGGGTCACTTGCCGTACAGCATGTTTTCCTGCATCGACATGCCGTTGATTTCGGCATTCGTGGAGCGGTGGCAGCCTGACACCAACACTTTCCACTTGCCGTTCGGAGAGATGACGATCATGTTGCATGACGTCTTTCAGATTCTTCACATTCCTGTTGAGGGTCCCATGGTCAGTGCGCAGGCCCCGACATCTGAGCTGAAGTTATATGTATCTGAGTTGCTGGGTGTCAGCCTGGAGGGTCTTGGGCGGGATAGCTCATTTTGGAGTGGCGGTGGTGTTAGTATCGACGCTGTGGACGAGTGTTGCAGACGGGGGCGACCACCACGGACTGAGGATACGCAGATGACTGCTTATTTCTTCTTACTGCTAGGCTACGTATTGTTTGTCGACAAGAGCGGTTCCAGACTGAGACCACGCGACTTATTGGAGGCGAGGGACCCAGATACCATTGGTGATTACTCATGGGGGTCGGCGACGTTGGCATATCTGTATCGCCAGCTGGGCATATCTAGTCGTGCTGATTGTGGTCAGATTACGGGTTGTCTTACACTGCTGCAGGCTTGGATATATGAGTATTTTCCTGCTTTCCGCCCACATCGTGAGCGGGAGATTGTTGAGCGTGGTCATCCTCGTTCGCGTATGTGGGCTGTCCGGGCCGAGGATAAGAGCGAGAGTCGACTTATTTCTATTCGTAGACGACTAGATCAGATGACTGCATCGCAGGTATATAATGTATATATCATTCACGTTTATTTAAATTTAATTTTATTATTATTAACGTATAAACGTTTAGGTGAAGTGGTTACCGTATGGTCCCGAGCCTGCTGTAGCTGTCCCGAGGACTACATTTGCCGGCATTATTCGTTATAGGGATATCACAGAGCCTTATATACCTGATCGCGTGTTACGTCAGTTAGGTTACATTCAGGTGATCCCGGTTGACATCCCGACGCCCGAGCATGCAGTACGGTCTGCGACTGCGACGATGTACGACGTCAGGCACAGCGTTTCGTCTGCGGAATCGGTTTGGAGGACATTTCCGAGACTAGGACGACTACACCTGGCCGATCTGAGTCGTAGCCGCGACCCCTCCACTTATGCTCCAGATTATTTGCAGTGGTTCGGTAGGTGCTCACATCCACTGCTCGTACGCGGTATTATTCCGAGACCGGAGAGACCACTGGATAGGACATGTGCCGATGCGGTAAGTTTATCTAATTTTATATTTAATTGTAAAGTATATTTTGTTATTGTACGCTAATTTCTATTTTACATACAGTGGATGAGTAGGGCGATACGGTGTACGCAACCGTTCTTGCGAGAGAGAGACGTCATGCCGAGTGAGGCGACGAGACTTGCATGTACAGATTGGGATCGCCTGATCGAGGATTGGAACAGCCAGTTGGGCATTTCGGACCATGATTCAGATGCTGGGCTGTAGTTGTCTTGCTTTTACTTTCGTTTTGTTGCACTGTTAGTACATTTGTTGGTATATGCTTATGTTTATTTGTGTACTCTTATTATTTATTTCTGACGAACATATCTTCTACATATTTCTTTGACTATCGTATTTTTTAATATTTATTTTTCACGAAAAGATTTTCAACTTATTTCTTTAGATATGAAATAATATTTAAATTTAAAATACGGTAAAACAACAACACGATATAAGTAGAAATACACGATATATTATACATTACAAAACATTACAAATTACAATCAACGTAACCGGTTCCAATACTCCATCCTACTTTGGTACTGATCCTCCCATCCAACAACACTCTCATCTCGCATTTGATACCATAAGGTCGCTATAGGAGGTACTGGGAAATCATCAAGTAATTCCAAACGAATAAAATGAGCGTAACTACCTAAATGAGCAATGACCAACTCTCTGACAGACCTCGTCATGGTAGAGGGACACTCCCAGGGTAGAACAGTAAGACACGGGAACAACGAACCATCCGTTCCCACTGCGAAATACATTACCGCACACTTGTAAAAATTCGCAATAGGAAACAAGTCGGACCAAACCTCCATATAATGATCCTCGCCACAACCTCCCCCGCCCCAATCAATTCGTTGACGAGCCTCTCTCACATGGCCGAAATAGATTGTCTCATAAATAGGATGTGCACCTATCTCATTAGAAATCGCACGACGGGCGTACGACCAGTTCTCCTGACCACCATGAAAGACATCGGCAACACATCGAAATTCACAGTTGCCATCAGCACGTACGTCATTCCACCTTTGCAGAAATGACAAAATGATTCCTGGCAGTCTATCATTATATGGGAAGTTGTCCACGTCAACCCGTCCGGACACTGTAAGATAGGTAAATAACAATTCATTAAAACAACAAAATTAGGAGATAATATATTCAACCTCATTTAGATTACTAATATATATTAAATAACATAACAAGAAAGATATCGACATACCAGAAGATCCTGTGCCCGTATTCAAGGACGATCGAGACGAATTAGACCGACGACCCCTGCTCCCACTACTGCCAGACCGACCACGACCCCTGCTCCCACTACTGCCAGACCGACCACGACCTCGCTCAGCATACTCGAAGGCACTCGGGTCCCGACGTGTCGACTTTCCCCTAGGTCGACCTCGTACCTTAGTATTTTCTTCGGGTTCTCCATAGTTCGACTGATCGGGGTGTAACTGTTCGTATAAAATATGAGAGGCACTACGAATTACTGCAGGATCGCTCTGCGGGATCTCATCCACTAGCTTCCGAAAATGCTCGGTGTCTTGTGCTGACTGATCAACAAACTCTGACATCTGGACTCCTTCTCCGATAACAAGTGTTTTCCAGAATGGATGAATCTGCTCTAAATAAATTCCATCACCTGACGCGAAACACTCGTACATGGTACAGGCACAAGGAATCCCATGTGTTGTCAGGAAAGCACACCCACAACGATATTCAATTTCATCATTTAAGTCCTGCATTCGCTTCAACTCCTGAGTCATTAACGACAAGCAGTGATGCGAAACTCGACCATTTATATGCTGAAACAGAGGACCTATGTACTGTGCCAAATTTCGACGTCTCGAATCTTCAAGAAAGTTCCGAATATTTGTCAGCTGCATTTCAATAGACGAGTTCACGCGGTCGAAAAGAGTGTCGAGAGCGGCAGTCGATGTAGTGATCCACTCTTTCAGAGCCGAATGTGCACTTTCCACCCTGCAGTTCGTAGTGTTGCCGAAATGAAAAACTTTATTCGTCCAATTCAACACGAATTTTTCCTTATGCACCAACCACGTGTCTTCCACATACTCCGTGAGCACTGGCCAGGACTTGAAAGAATCTTTCAGATTACGGACTGCTCTATCATAATCCGTCTGTGAATCAGAAATCATGACTTTCCTCCACCTTCCACGCCTGAAAATCTCTGCAGACTGCTTGTCCTTGCCGAATACGTGGTATGCGTAGTTGTACACGTCTTTGTTGATATGCCAGGTGCATAGTAAATGAGCTGACTCAGGAAAAACCTCTGCCACTGTTCGCATCAGACCCATCTCCCGGTCCGTAATTATTGCTGTCGGGCTAACAATATCCAATAACAGATCTCGCAACCTCTCCAACACCCACCGGTAACTAGACTCGGTCTCATCCTGCAGAATCGCATATCCGACGAGGAAATTCATGTTTGTTGGAGTAACTCCAACCATCTCAAACAAAGGCATCTTGTACTTGTTCGTCTTATACGTCGAATCCATACTGATTACGAATGGGTATGTACGCAACAACTGACCTGAAGTCGGATGTGCCAAAAATGCGTGAGTCAAGACATTAGTTTCTTCATCTGCCACAATCCAATGCAAATACTTATGCTGCACTGCCTCTCTGAGAAACTGCTGCGCGGGATTCCTGTCTTCAGATTTCGTCTTCCTCATGTACTCTCTGAAGTTGTAAATGTGCCTTTGATTAGGATTATCGTCCGGAAATTTCTTCTTTACCGCCAACAAAATGTTACGGGGCATTGCTTGTGCCTCTGTCATATCCCGAACAATTTGCTTTGCCCCAGCACTAAGTCCGCTGACCTGTCGGTGACCCTCTGAATAAACTGCCAATGGGTGGTTGTGCTGCCCAAACATGCTACTAGAAACAATAACCCATCCATCACGATCTCGTCGCTCCACCACTTTTACCAAAAACCGACAACCGCAACCTTTTCTTTTCGTATTCTTTCGCAGTGCAATACTCGTATCACGAGAACTCATCTCACGTTTGCGATCACATCTGAGGTAACAATCCATCCGGTTATCTGCTTTCGGTTTGTATGATGATATAACCAAAAAAAATCTGGCTCCTATTGCAACTTGTTTCGCCCATTTACAACCTTCCTCGATTGTTGTAAATATTTCTTTACTGTCAAAAAGCTCACTGTAATCTACTCCATCACCACCGAAATCTTGAAACGGAACCTGAAAAATTTGAATTTAACAAAAAATTAAAAAAAAAATGGGCGTCTCGCTAAACCGCCTCCACCAAGGTGGAGGCGTCTGTCTAAACCGCCTCCACATAGGTGGAGGCGGTTTAGACAGACGCCTCCACCTTGGTGGAGGCGGTTTAGCCAGACGCCCGAGTCGTGAAAAAAATTCCGCCCCAGTTACCTCGCCGGATTCAGGTGCTTCGCCAGACATTTTCGTGGTGTTGGTACTAGGAATGTGAGTAAAACTGAGTCAAACACCTTATTTAAAGACACGGGACGAAATCGGTATTAATTGATTTGTTAAGGGCAAAAAGGTCATTTTTAGGACGATTTAAGTAGTTTTCCGACGACGAACAGTAGTTCCCATTTATTTTTGCTAAACTCTCCCTTTATTGTTCGACTATGAAAGAAGAAATTGACTTACCTCTTTCCAATTTATAACATTATATATAATAGATTATATATGTTTCATTTCATTTTCAAGCTAGATGATTGCTGAATTATTGGCGGAGGTTAAACCATTTCTTTGTAAAATGGACACGTAAATGGCATTTAACCTTCCCACTCCATCTCATCATCATTGACATTAACACAGGTACGTATATACCCATCCAAGAGTAGAATTTGCATCTTAATTTAAAATTGTGATTCATTCTCCTTGTGAAGCAAACAAAGGCTGCAGTCTCAGATGAAATAGAACAGATAAGACAATTGATATACATATATATATATATATAATGAGCTCTGGACTCATTTTGTTTAAATGAACCATCAAAGATTTAACCATTGATCCCAATTTGAAAGGTTGTGAAATTTTTTATTTAAGTGAGGGTAGTAAAATAATTCTCATTCATCCCCAATTAATTTCAAAAATTAATTCTTACAAATCATTCTCCTTCCAATTTTGTTGCTCACTTCTTCCTCCCAATCTTCCATCAATGACTCCTCTCAATCCCTCAACTTCGCCCCTTCCAATTTTGTTGCTCTCTTCTTCCTCTCTCTCCCAATCTTCCACCCACGGCTCCTCACAATCCTTCAACTTCGCCCCTTCCAATTTCGTTGCTATCTTCTTCCTCTCCCTCCAAATCTTCCACCTACGGCTCCTTCCAATCCCTCAACTTTGCCCCTTCCAATTTCGTTGCTCTCTTCTTTCTCTTCCTCCCAATCTTCCACCTCCTGCTCCTTCCAATCCCTCAACTCTGCCCCTTCTAATTTTTGCATCTCAAAATAGTTGGTAGGTTTTGTGGATATTTGGTTTGAGGTTTGATTTGCTGATTGAGTTTGGTTTGGTTTTGGATTTTGTTTTTTACAGTAAAATCCAATGTTCACATAGGCGATCGCCTAGGCGGTAGGCGACCACCCGTCGCGGTGGTCGTCTGGGCGACCACCGCCTTTCGCCCAGCAAAGCTGGTCGAAATGGGTGATTGCCTCGCCTAGGCGAGAGCCGTTGGAGGCACTCCAACGGCTCTCCATTTTTTTGTTTTTGTTTTTTTTCTTCAAAATTTACAAGTTTGCCACTACCCCAAATCCTATATAAACCCCTCCAAACCTCTTCATTTTTCACAAATCTCTCATTCTCTTCTTCTTCATAATTCTATTCTAATCATCAGGTTTCCTAATCATCAAAATTTTGCGATTAAGTCTCCGGTATGGTGCTTAGTTTTGAAGTTGGAAAGTGAAGTCTCTAATCCGGTTCTTCATTCTTCAACCGCCAAAATCAAGTGCAACTTGTAATTCTAATTTCTCTCTTATCTGCTATTGTATGAACTATGAGTTACCTTTGTAATCGTACTACTAAGCAATAAATTGTATACCTAAGTGTTTAGGTGGGTAGAGGGGGTGTCTAGTGAGGCCTTGGTCGAGGAACTATGTGTCTTTTCGAAGCCTAAACATGTATGGTATTTTTAGATAATATTTGTGCATTTTTTCCTATTTTTCCGATTTTCCTGATTTTTTTATCTATTTTATAAATTTTAATTGAATTAAAAAAAAGACCGCCTAGAGTTGGGCGGTCGTACGAACGCCTAGGCGATCGCCCAGGCGACCGGACGCCCCCGGTCGCCTAGGCGTTCAGTGAACATTGGTAAAATCAGTTGATTTCGTGGATATTTGATTTGGGATTGATTTGATGAATTGGTTTGGTTTGGTTTGGTTTTGGATTTGTTGTTTAGAGAAATTCTGTTGGATTTGTGTAGCGTTTGATTTTGTATTGGATTTGCTCATTTGTTTTAGTTTGCTTTTGGATTAATTTTTAGAGTGGATAAATAAAGTTTGCACTCAGTTGGACTCCTTTCGTCGCATTTTTCTTGATATCAACTATATGTTGGTACAATTCATGTAACATGTTTCGATTTAGTTGAAACAAAAGTAATATTATGTTCGCAGTCGTAATATAGTGTAATATTGTAGATATAACATTGTAATATTGTAATAATATTTCAATAGTTATAATATAATTTAGCTCTCTTGTAATACATTTTCAACATACAAATAATGTTAAGACAATAACATGTTTCGATTTAGTTGAAACGAAAGTAATATTATGTTCACAACCGTCATATGAAATCGTTAGCCGTAATATAGTGTTATTCTGTGGATATTGTTGGCTTTTTGGCATTAATTTATATTAATTTTGATGATTAATTAAACTAATCTTAATCAATCAAAGTGAGCAAACACGATTACATGCATTGCATATATATTTGTATACTTTCAATCATCTTAATATGTTGATCAAGACAATTAAGGAAAGAAGTCATGAGACAAAGACATCAAAACTCAAAACTTGTAATCAAAGCTTTGGACCAAGACATGTAATTTTGTATTTATTGAGTCCATAAGGTTTAATGTAAACTTAAGCACTAGGATTCTATCTCGTCCATCATCAGTAAACCGAACCCTTTTCGGTCGACTGAATCTTGTCTAGTTTAGTCCACCAAACACCTTTCGGATACCAGAATACTTCCCACCAGTAAAACTTAGGTGTTCTCTGGAATTGCCCCAACGGAAGACCGAACCACTTTCGGTCGACCGAATAGCCCTGGACCGGTTTTGGACTTTGCTCCAACGGTCGCATTCGAATCGAGTCCCTAGAGCCCAATTCACTTGTCTCACTTCGGACGACCGAATACCTATCGGACTACCGATTCTTTATTGGATTTAGGTGCACAATGGCTATTTACACGTGGCACTTGACCGTTGTACCCAATAACTATTTGAGTTATAACTGTCAACGCAAAACTCGCGCTAACTTCGGTCTACCGAAGTGTACACGGTCAACCGAACTTGAGTAGATCAGAGCTCAACCAATTCTACTGTCCACCTCTGAACGGTGAACCGAATGGACTTCGGTTAACCGAACGCAATTAGGGCTAAATAGATAAAAGCTACTGAAGGTTGGTGAACGTCATCCGATACATAATCGGTCAACCGAGTTCTTAATTCAGACAAATTCTTCGGACTACCATTTGGATAACGGTCAACCGAATATGCCTCGATTTCTGCCCGAGCTTAAGTCACATCTTGCATTCCTATTGATCAATTTCACCACCAACTCCCAAACGGCTAGTTGAGCTTGAAGGCTTATTAATAGGACCTCATTTGTTGGTTTTGAATCTCTTGAACACTTCCCATCTATCCAATACTCAAAGCCAAATCCTCTCCATCTTCAAGCTCTCAATCCACAACACTCAAGCCTAAACTTCACCACTTGCATATCCAATTCCATATCAATATCCAAGTGTGCTCAAGTATAGAGTGTTAGTTAGATTGTGATTCCAATTCCTTATTCAAGAATCACCAAGTTGTAAAGCTTCGAGGAAGCTCTCTCTCAGGTTATGAGAGGAGACACGAGTGAGACGAGGTTGTTTGCGAGGCTCGGTGTTGTAAACGGTGTTGATCTCGGCCCAGAACAGAGATCGGTTAGTGGAACCGTAAGCGAGACTCGGGGGATCGAGCGAGGCTTGTGAGGAGGACTAGGACCCGAGTGTGGGTGTCGAACCTCTCTAAATTCAGGTGTCGACGAATTTGTGGTTTGCAATTGCCTCTTCCTTAATCCTTCGATTATTATTTTTATTTCCGCATTTATCTATCAATTAGAGTGTCATAGATCCTAACATATATAACATTGTAATAATGTTTCAATAGCTATAATATCATTTAGTTCTCATGTAACACATTTTCAACATACAAATAATGTTAATGACAGTAACATGTTTTGATTTCGTCCAAATGAAAGTAATATTATGTTCACAACCGTATTATAGCATTGTTAGTTGTAATATGGTGTCATTCAGTGGATATAACATTATAATATTGTTTTCAGTAGCTATAATACCATTTAACTATCATGTAACAACCAACCAACATACATTGTATATCACTATTTTCCCCCTTCTATTTAGGGTTGTTTGGACCATCGGAATGTAAAAGATTTTGATTTCATATGCGATGTTGAAAGTGAGTTGAAACCAACAATATGGATGTAGTTTTACACAATAGAATAAGCTTACAACTATTACAAGACTAATGCAAATGCAGAAGAGTTTAATGTGCTTAAATCGTCAACGAAGTATATGAAAGGAATGTGTTATAAAAGTTTTACTTTTATATGTCAATTATTATGAATTGGATGTGCAAAAATGTTGGTCATTGATTATGGTATTCGTCTTTTGGAAGTGTTAAGAAAGAGACGATTGATCCTTAACTGTAGAGCTCTAAAAGATAATGGTTTACATAAATCAAAAGTTATTCACAATCATGGTAATTAACATGGAACATTAATCACCGAGATAAGATTTTCGTGTTGGTCATCGATTGTTGTAGCTCTACAAATAATTGACGACACGAGTATATAAAAGAGGAAAAGATTACTTTTATATATTGAATAGACATAACAAGTAAAACATTATGGAATTGTGTTTCGTGTCATTAATGTTTTACTGTGTCTTGGATCCTAAGATATGAGACTTATATCTTTTCACTCAAGAAGTGCTTAATTTGATTATTGTCAAAAGCTATCAATGAGTATAGTGATAAATGCAATAGTTGGTTGAACACGACTTATGCTGGAAAAAATAGCTAGTCAAACGATTATCATTGCCCTTCTTAATTGAGTGATGATATTAGTAGGTCCCTTGATAAAGCAAAATTATAATGTGCATAATGTAACTTGAGTTAAGTTACATAGTTATAATTAGCTTAGAGAGATCAAGAAATGAATATAATACAAAGATGACACATTTCTACTTTGTATATATTCTCAATATCATGAGGCAAGGGACGGACACAAGTGGTGCACTTACATCACTAAATGGATCGTGTTTAGTTTGAGTGAAACAAAGACATTTATGCTATTTGGGTAACTATAATGTGTAACTAGATACCGCTTATAATTTGAGATATAAAGTGTTTAATATCGCTGCCAATTTAGTTTAGATCCTCTTATAGGTCACACCACAAAATTAGGAAACAAAAAACTTGATTTTAAGTTCATATGATATGCCGGGGTTTCATGTGAAAATGGACACACGTGATGAATCAATAAAATCAATATGTCATGAGAATTGACATAATTAGAATCATTAATAAATTTATATGAGGTGTATATATTATGAGGTGTAATGATTTAATATTACATAGGATAATATATTACATAAGATATGAATTTGCTAAAAACCCCAAAAGATCAAATTTTATTGTAAATAAATTCAAAATTTGACAAAGGCAAAATCGGGATCAAAACGGTAAACCATTTTGGGTTTGGTCGACCGAGGTGTCTTAAGGAACAGTCAACCAAACAAGGGTCGGATAAAGCAAATGATTGACCGAAATTGTCTGGAGTGCCTGGGCAATTGGATTCGGTCAACCGGGCTTAATCGGTCAATCGAGAGAAAATATCCACGAGTTATCTTGGGATATTTGCGGTAGACCGAATGTGACACAGTCTTCCGAAGAAGATTCTCCAGGAGAAATTTTGGTGGGTCAACGTTGACCGGAGCAAGACGCGGATCGTCCGAATTTTTCCAGAGAGTTTTTCTCATGAATGTTTGGTCGACCGTCTAGCTCACGGTCAACCGAACGTGTGTTAAAACTGAATGGTTTGGTCAACCGAGAAGAATTCTCGGTTCACCGAACAACACGTTTTTTGCCTGAATTATTAAGAAAATAATTAGATCATGAGTTGGATTAATTCCAGACTTGATCAAACATTTTTTTAGGATGCTAATGTGACAATTTGAGATTAATTTTAGGAGAAAATAATCAAGAGATCATGACTAGAGAATAGTTCTTGATAATAATGTTTTGGGAGCATATAGAATGACTAATCATCATACTTGTTTATGTTAATGCATAAATTCTCTCTCATTAATCTCTCCCTTAATCACCACGAAAATTTCTTAATAGTTTTAAGTTTTAGAGATAGAAATCTCAGGAGCTTAAAGATGAGTTATTAGCTAGATTCTAAACTTAATTAGAGATTGATTGACTAGCTCTTTTCTCTCTAATCTTGTTTATATTTTGGTGAACACTTGGAGGCGAATCGGCGGACGATTCGACGAGCAACGGAACTCTGGATCTTCTGAAAGGCTTTAGAGAACATTTAGGTATGATCATCTTTCTTTTGTTTATTTTAATATGTGTAGGAGTGCATGATATTAGAATAAACATATACGTGTACGTAAAATCAATGAAATTATGAAATCGATCTTGTATGTTTGTATTAATTTTTTTTAAATATACACATACATAGGAACATGATATCCTACAATATAATGAAGCATCAAATATCAAGTCCATGGAGGTGATCTTGAAAAGTTTGTTTGCTCTAGAGAAGACTCATCTTGTTCAAGAAGCTGGAAAAAGAACGATGTGAATGAAGTTCCTATAACAGTAAAGAAGAGGAAAGTGAGAAATGTCAGTATGTGAATGTAAAGCCAAATTAAAAATCAAAATTGATCAAACGAATAATAAGTGGTTTGTGTTGAACTTTGTTGAATGACATAATCATGAAATAACAAGCTCCTCTCAAAGACATTACATGCGAAACAAGCGTAGCATACCGCTCGTTACTCAAAGAATGTTGAACATACATACTTTAATATAATTTTGTTAGCCGTAATATAATGTAATAATTTTTAACATACCTCAAATAATGGTGAATGACTACAACATGTGTAACATGTAATGTTGTTCGTATTAAATTTAATATTACGTTCACAACGGTAATATAAAGTTGTCGTAATATTATTTTGTTAGTCATAATATAATGAAATTATTTTTACTAACGTCCCATAAAAATGATGGATGACTGCATCATGTGTAACATGTATTGCTGTTCGTATAAAAATTAATATTACGTTCAAAACCGTAATATATTGTTGTTGTAATAATATTATGTTGTTAGTCGGAATATAATGTAAGTTTGTTTATTAACGTTTCACAAATAGTGGTTTATGCATGACTGCGTCATTATAACAAATATCGTCATTCGTATAAAAATTAATATTACGTTCACAACCCTAATATAATATTGTGGTCGTAATATAATGGTGTTAGCCGTCATATAATGTAATTATTTTTAGAAACGTTCCTCAAAATACCAAGAATTTGGTTTCAATCTATTCATATAACGTGTCAAAAAATAATTTATTGAATGTGGAACATGAAAATTGAGCCAAATGAATCTGGTTTCAATAAGTAGAAATCCAAAAAATAGGAAACTCGAACCACTTTAATCAGAGTGGAACCTGTCAACTACAGATCCACAAATTAAAAACCTCAATATTCTAGTATATAATATTCACTTTAAGAATCTATCAATCTACAAACAGAAAATCCCAAAAAAAAATTAATGACATTTTATTAACACTAGTTAGAAGTTGTTTCACGAAGTATCATCGCCACATATTCTACACGTATCCGAGTCATATCTTTTTTCTCCAAAATCAAATATTTCTTTTCACGTTCAATCTTCAGAGACTCCTAAAAAAGGCAGAACATAAGAATTAGTTGTAACCAGTGTTCTTAAAACCGAACCGGCCGGTTCAACCGGTTGAACCGTGAACCGGAGGCCTGTCCGGTCCGGTTCAACAAAAAAACCTGTTTTTTGTTTTTTATATATATCAGTACCCGATTATGTATTTAGTGATTCAGATTACTACGTATCCAAAAAATCAAACCCAAATCTATACCCAAACCCTAAAAATGTTAATATTGAAGATGTTTTGAATTTGAATATATTTTTGCTTAATAAATAATTAAATATTATTATTATATCTATAATATATATTTATGACGTCATGCTGACATCACCGGTTCAACCAGTTCGATTCCGGTCCGACCCCGGTCGAACCTCTGAACCTTTGAACCTTTGATGTTGTCGGTTCGACGTTCGGTTTCACGAAGTATCATCGCCACATATTCTACACGTATCCAAGTCATATCTTTTTTCTCCAAAATCAAATATTTCTTTTCACATTCAATCTTCAGAGACTCCTAAAAAAGGCAGAACATAAGAATTAGTTTTAACAAATAAAATAGTGCATGTACCAAAGAAAACATAATATAGACCATATTAAAATGACGTAATGAAATAAAAGTGATTGATTATAATAGAATGTTGTAATATTATGTCACTAAAAAACCGGGGTTGCTGTAATATCAACATATTTTGTTCCAAAAAAGTAACGAAGGCAGTGATTAGGCAACAACAACCAAATCCAACAATTAATCCAAACAAGTATGTTAATCCAAACACCAAATCCAACCATTAAGTCAAACAAGTATGTTAATCCAAACAAGAATGCAAAATATTATCAATTTTTTAAGCAATATGCAACCACAACAGCAACGTACCATTAATCCAAACATGTATGCACATATATAATCAATATCTTTAATAGCAACATGCAGCCACAACAAGTCCGAGATATAATCCCCAAAAAAACTGCATATTCGACCACTAAAGTAAACAAATATGACACTAAAAAAATTTAAAACATAAACCACTCCTAACATACAAACCCTAACCTCCTCCCCCAAAGTAATTGAAGATTGTACCGGTTGAACATGCTAGGGATTTGTGTGTTTTACCACCGGATTCCTTCATTTCGGCTTGAGGAATTGGGAATGTCGTTGGAGGTTCCCGAACAACGACGACTTTGGAGGTTTGGGGACGCCGATGAAAGCCCACTAGGGTTGGGGGTTTGACGATGGGGAAGAAGAAGAGGGTTTGGGGTTTTGGGGGGGGGGGGGGGGGGGGGGGGGGGGTCAGGAAGAGAGATGGTTTAGGGCGTGGGTTTTGTGTTGGGTGAGGGTGAAAGAGTTTGCTCTAATTCCAATTTTACCCTTCTATGAGTAATTGTTAGAAGATTTGATAACCATCATTGTATTTAATTTGGATGATGGATGTTTAGGGGACTCACTTAAGCTTGAATAAGTCCTGAACTCATTCTATAATTTCTGTATATATATATGTTGCGGGAAAACGCGTAACATTTGGCATTACTAACTTCCATCACCATCAAAGTTTACCTGAGATTTTGTTATTGTTCCTTACAAACTTTTCTACTTAGTTGTACGTACGTAATTGTTGGAAGAAGTAAAAATGACTCATTGCTTAACCTTGACCATTATAAATTGGTTGTAATTACTTGTTACCCCTAATCATAATTTGTAAGTTGTTATCGTAAGAAATTAAGCCATATATAGTTAGGAATGGATTACTCTGAACAAATGCAATTAATTAATTGATTACCTACTAAACCAATCAACTATATATGATTAAAATATAGAGATCACGATCATGATCCGTGCATTAATATATATATATATATAATGCCTTTACGTGAAATAACAGAATGATGCACTCCTCCCATCCCATGCAACCGACATATCCTCCGTTCTCTCTCTCTCTCTCTCTCTCTCTCCTAACTAACTATATATATACCAATCAATCATCCATATATCTCCTCATCCAAACTAATTAACCCTATAACCAACTATAAATATCATCTTATTCTTCTTCTACTACTACTTCTAGTGTAGGGCTAACCGGCCATGAGATCGAAGCCAGCAGGGGTGATAACCCTCCTGGCTGTCGTGCTCTCGGTAGCCCTAGTACTCCTGATCTCCCTGGCCGATGTTGTCGAATCGACATCATCGGTGAGGGAGAGCCGTTTCCTCTTGGCGCTGAAAGCCCAAAAGCCGAAGAAATGCAGCAAGGAAGCAGCGTACGTTTGTGCGGCGGCGGAGGGGAGCGGTAGTGGACCGGATTGTTGCGGTGGGAGTTGCGTCGACACCTCCACCGACGACTACAATTGCGGTAAATGTGGGTTTGTTTGTAAGTTCACTGAGTCGTGTTGCGGAGGAAAATGCTACAATCTCAACTATGACAAGAGGCATTGTGGTGTTTGCTACAATAAGTGTCCTCATGGAATTCTTTGCATCTATGGGATGTGCAACTATGGTCTTTGATCATTCCAATATTTCATTTCATTCCATTCCATTCCATCCATCCATCAGCTTGGATCGATATGCTGATTTATATATATATATATATATATATATATATATATATATATATTTACATGTTATATATATGTATGATTGTAATTGTTATTGTTGTTGTTGTTGTGTTGTTTGGGGTTTTAATATAAGTTTTATTTACATGCGTGCATTTCTATACGCGCGGTTCATTTGTGTGTAAATTGAATAAGGGCATCCAATGCAGGTGAGTGAAGTTCGACTCGATCATGCAACAGATATATAAGATCGTAATTAATGAATAAATATGATGTTGTAAGTTTTATGAAGTTTTAATGTGTATGTGGATTCAATATATATTAATGTATGTACATTTCAATGTAATTTTCATATATATATATATATATATAAGAAGAAGCTCCCAAGAAATCGGTTTCTTTGATCAATGGTGTCAATTAAGTTGTTGGATTTGTTTGTGAGTTTGCGTTGCATTGAAATATTGATTGAGATATCATTATATAGACTTAAGAGTCTGTTTATGGTTGAGTAAGATGAAACGATGAATCAATTGAAAAGTAGTACGTACGTAGCCTTTAATTAGCTCCCTAAGCAACAAAACACAAATTTGCTTATTTTCATGGTTTGGGGTTTGAATTGACTGGATCTACAAACACAAACCAAATAGCTAAGGCCCACTATTCAAAGCTAGATTGGTGGTGAAGCTTATGTAGTCATGATGTGGTGCTTAGCTAGGTGTTAATGCCCAAAAAAATGTCTAATAGGTGTAAGATCCAATTAATATCTCAAAAGGTATAATGTAGCAATTACCAAAAATGCATACAGTTTTTTTATTCAAAAGATTGAATGTAACATAATTCCCGAGAAGGAGAATAAATTTTTAAGGGTAATTGCGACAGATAATTAAATATTGATGTTCGGGTTATGATCATATGAAATCACATGCACGAATTTTTTAACACTAATTCCAATGCCCTCCAATTATATATTGCATCATGATGAATAAGCTCTTTGAAGTTTCTACTTATACAACTTAACTATATAGATGAATTCAAAAATTGATTTTATTTACCATACGAGTTGTACTCCATCCCACAATTAAAATCCACATGCTTTGGCGACTCGTGTAAATGCATGCATACACAATCTTAACAGAATAAGATTAAACGTTGGGTAAAATTCATCTTCACCTCAAAACTTTGGTTCACAAGTTGGTGTTAATTAAAAATAGAATTGCGTATATAGTAGAATCGATAATAATATTATTATTATAAGTCAGTCTAACAAGCTGGTTATCTTATGGCTCTAACATTTAGAAGGAACTAACGAAAAGAAATACATATATATTAGTGTTCTAGAAGAACTTCTCTTCTTCCGGTGTGAAATCCTCCCTGATTAGTTTTTCTCAAAGCTTTAGTCCAGATCATTCCCAACAAAATGACATTTTGATTCGAGGTGTGGAACAAAGTGGTTTTCGTCCACCGTTATCTGTCTTACTTAAGTTAATTGGATAAGTGATGCAGGATGAGACAAAAATTAATAGTCACTACTCGTCCTGTCTAAGGGTGGATTAGGTGAATACGATGCGGGTTAAGTGATTTGAGTCTTTTTATTTTTTATTTTTATAAATTAGAATTCGTACAATCTTATAACTTAAAACATGTACAATCATAACAAGTTTGTATATATCACCAAAAAACTTACAGAAACAAAATACATACAACATAACATATTTTCATAACATATAACAAATGTTATATTTTCATGTTCAAAACACGATAATATGCATGCCCAAAACAAATAAAAAACATATATAGAATGCATAACCGCATAAATAATCCTTTAGTCCAAAAACTACAAAACACAAGTCCACAACTACACATTACCACAAATCTATAACTCCATGATATATAGTAAGATGTGTTATTTGACTAAGTTAAATTTAAAGTCTTAATATAAAATCTTAATTATATTTATAATATATATATATATTAAAAATATATTTATGTGAGTTACAAGGTATGCAGGGTGAGTTAAGAGATAACCTTAACTCGTCACATTTATTAAGTAGGTGGTGGGTAAGAATTTTTTTGACCACTATCTTCTTTAAATGGTAAATGGGACGAGACGAGATGGGACAACGTACATGTTAAACGCGTCCTAATTACTGTCCTACTTTTGATGCATATATCTACGGTTGCTTCATAAACATACATAATTAAGCTTCAAAGTGTAACCCACTTTTCTTTGATGCGAGTTTTGCGAAAGGGAGGTGACATGCATAGAGGCCTGTAAGCGAAGCTACAATAACATATATGATAATTGCAGCAATCAAAAAGTGTCATCGTTTGAAGCACCAACATGTAATTTATACACCACCTCAATTCACACACACAAACATGTTAGTTATATTATATATTTATGTTTTATAGATCGAACAAGTTCCCAAACTCACATGGCTTCCACTTTGATGTGCCATGAAACGTGGATGAAGCACATGCAAGCTCCCTCCATGTATATATGAAAACTTAATTACAGACATTTTAAATAGTTTAACTAATTAAGAGGGTTCTTAAGCTTCATCCAATTATATATACACATGGTGACCTCAAGGTGGACGTGTATGGTTCAACATAGTATCGATTTTATTGATTTACTAATTATCTGAAGATCCTACTCTGTAATTTTCAGTGAAATGTTTTAACCCACATTAAATAGCTTGTAAGTATGATATAGTTAACGCGTGATTCTCCTAAGTTTTATAAGTGGTATCAGAGTTGCTACCCTTACATCAAGCAAAAGTCACTCGAAGATGCTAGAATGAGAACCGTTGAGAATGTAGAAATTAGAACGTAAATGCAACGAATTGGTCATGGTTAATTTAGTGCGTGGGTTTAATTAGTCCTATAACAGGCGATTGCCCTCCCAACTCGATCATAAGTTTTGATATTTTTGAAAAAAATGTTTTGATGTGAAGAGATTGTGTTCAAACTACAATGGTTTCCATTTTCATAAGGCTAGGAACATGTCATTGTAGAATTAGTTAACACCGCACTAGCAGAAGTTTTCTTACAATAAAGCAATTAATATATGATGTGTATATATATATACAGAGAACTCTCTTCTTTAATCAGATCAGATCAGATCGATGGAAGTATTAATAGACGATACGTGTAGTAATCCAAAGTTTGGTACGTGTGCAATAGCACACATCAGTTGAATATCATGCATGTGACGGAACCATGTTAATTGTGATTTTTTTGGTTGTGTATGACTTAAACTATATGCATCAAGTAATTAGCGATTCAAAGACTATGACTACTAACGGAATTGACCAAAAACAGCCCAATTGTTTTTGACTTAGTGTTTGTACTAGATTATATATTAGTCAACATTTTTGTGCACGCAACTTGCAAGAATTTCTTCATATTACTGTTTTCTTACTATTTGTTAGTTGAATTAGTGGCGTCTAAGAGCACCCTTAACGGTGTAAAATTCTTGGGCAGTTGGTGAAGGAGATGCCACGTCGGCACTGTTGGGAGAACACATCATCTGCCTGGGCAAAAAATCAGGCAGGTATCCGCCCGATTTTTCACCCAGGCGGTTGGTGGGGGGCATGGCCCCCCATTGGGTTTCAATTTTTTTAATATTATAAAATGTTAACATATGTTAATATTTATTTTAAATCATTTTTTCAAAAAAAATGAAAATATGTTTTTTATTTGTTCATATTTTTTAAGATTTTTTAATAATTTTTTGTGTGTTTTATCCGAAATTGATCCCCAAATGATGTGGATGGGAGATAATGTATGGTGTTTGGGTTGTTTCTGGGTGTGGTTAAAGAAAATTTGGGAGGTTGATTTGTGATGACGTGGTAGAGAGAAAAACTGATGTGACTGAGAGAGAAAATAGACTTTTCGGGCACGGTTAATGGTAATCTAACTATTTTTGTTATTCTCGGGATTAAGAGAGGTTAGCTTTAGTTAGGTGAGGGCAGGGTTATCTTCAATCATTATTTCCAGAAACAAATGAATGAAAAATTCTATTGGGTGGGACACATATATACGCGAGAATACAGGGAAGGTTATATTCTCATGTTGACTAAATCCGAAACAAACAAATCTACAATTAATTAATGCAGACATTTATAACATTAATTCAAAGTTCTGACTAGGATCAAATTTAGCCTAACATATATACAAGTACATTACTTGTCCCAACTAAACTCCCTTCAACAAAAAACCAAACATGCACGCACTTCAACTCAGTTCTCTAAACCCTAATCGACATCCAAACATTGCCTATAAATACTCATGCATGCATGTACCAACAAACCATCACTCACAACTAAACATCTCCAGTACTTCCAAATTAACAAACCCTAACTAGCCATGGCCATTAAGACCAGCACCACCACCACCACCACCACCAAGCTTTTCATCCTAGCAACCATATCCATGGCTATGATCATGACCACCACCTCAACTTCCACAACCATCAAAGGACCGAAACGTGTTCTATCACAATACAACTATAACCCTAGGTTCCGATTCGGGTGCAATAGTAACCCGAGTGTCTGCCAGAGCTCAGGTGGTGGTGACAGTTGTTGCCGGAATCGGTGTGTGGATGTGAGTAGCGATATGATGAACTGCGGTGGGTGCGGGAGGTGGTGTAGGTATGATCAGACTTGCTGCAATGGGCAGTGTGTGAGCATATTTTTTGATGCCAACAATTGTGGAGGCTGCAATAACAAGTGCAACCATGGTGCTCACTGCAGATATGGGATGTGTAGCTATGCTTAATTAATTACTTGATTGCTAAACTACAATTACTTCAATATATAGAGCTACTTCCATCAATTATGTATATGTATACATACATATAGTTTGTATGTTTGTTTGTATTTTTATGTTTTTAGTTTTGTTATATATGGCATTGTGATGAAGGTCTGGTCAAGTGTACATGTATCAAATTAAGTTTGATATACATATCAATAAGAAATGAGAGTTAAATTTGGTCCTCCTCGTTGTTATCATGTTTCATGATAATAGATGTTGAAAATACTTATTATCAAAAATGGCAATGCACTACACATATGGAACTCGGAATTAAATAGCATCAATATATATATATATATATATATATATATATATATATATATATATATATATAGTGTTGAATATGGTCTAGTCGTACTGAAGTTGGGTCAACATACATTTTTCAAATATATGTGTGAAGAGTATTGAAGTTTCTCGAGATGAAACTTCTATAACCTTTTAAGTTGTAGAGAAGATGAAATTTTTTAGAGCGAGAAAACTTTAGAATTGTGCTTACTAATTCTAAATTGGACCGCTGACTTGCTTAGAAAACATTTCTTGGTTGGGTTTGAGACTTTGAGTTGTTGTTCGAGTACTCTCAATCATAACCAAGTAGAAATAATTAGAAGGTGTCATGTAAATACGATCAAAATGAAGAGTACGTAACGATGATAGTAACTCAAACTAGTATTTTCATTTAGAAAGTAACTCAAACTAGTGACACAAGATGAAAAAAATAAAATAGACGGCATATAGATACATAGATACAAAATCCCACATTATATATAAATTCCACAAGTGAACTTGAGTAAAGTGACCTTAATTAGTTTGCATATATACATATGCGAGTCAACAATTTTTAATTAATATTTTTGTTATGAGCCCGTAATCATATAATTAAGAAGAATCTAAAACTAAGAACACTCTAAAGCGGTAGTGAACTTCGAATGTGATCAGTATATTGATAGTTAAGTTTAAGTAATTGATAGATTTTCGATCTTAAAATACTTGAAATAGAAATCAAAATCTAGCATAAAAGTTCCCATCCTAAAATTTATCTAAAGAATACGAACAGACAATTATTATATCTTTTAAAGAAGAATACGATTTTCAAAACCAACTTTCGAAGAGTCAAACAGTTCATGTCAATCAGTTACTACCTAATCTTCCAAGCTTTGATTGGACTCCTAATGGAATCATACCCAAAAAAAAAAAAAAGTCAAAACTTCAAGCCAGAGTAAAAGATTTAAGATGCGTTTCCTATAGAAATGACATGGAAATTAGTTTTGAGTTTTAAAGCGAATCAGCTGGCACGGACTTTGGTTACATATATGTTTGAGTTGTACACTTAATGCGCCTAACAAAGATTACTTTATAATTTAGATCATCACTAGTAGAATGGAAGCGTAAAATGTTCGATTTTAAATATAATTAATTTTTTATTACGACCGGCCCCATTCCGGTCCAATTATCAATCCCAGTCAACAGAAATCGTGTATAGTCTAATCCGTACTTGACTCATCATACGATTTATTGATTGATTCCTACTTCCCAGTCCCACTTAGATTAGTCAGTCCCACACTTTTTATCTGTATATGAAATCGTGTATAGTCTAATAACTCTCTCTCTCTCTCTTAGTCATATGTGATGTGATTAATAGGGAAGACATTTCATTACAAGTGAGATTGTTCCCTGCGTGAATGTTAGAGTGCTGTAAATCGGGCATCCAAACTAGGTGTCCGATTTGACCTCCCAGATGTTGGATCTCAGGTGGATTTTTTGGCGGGTATTCACCTAAAAATCACCCGTTAAAAGAAAATATTAGTTATATATAATTAAGTTAATGTATTGGTTAGTTTAATTGTAATTTAATTAATTAGGTTATGAAATTTAATTGTACAATTATTTTATGATTAATTAAATAATTTTTGATTTATTAAGATATAGTTAAATTTAAAATAATAATATACAAAATTTCAGATAAATTAAGTCACAAAACACTAGTACAATACTCATAAACTTCAGATACGAAATACAATATAAATACGGACACGAAATACAACAGAAATACGAATGCGAAATACAGTCCTCAATTTAAATAAATACTACTACAACAATACTGATAAACTACAAACACACATTAACTCCAAATGAAAACAAAAGCACCTACGGAAATCCTTTTGATTTAGCTCACTCATTGAGTTCAGCAAGTGTTTCTTTATCGAACTCGTCTTTTTTTTCCTTCTTCATCAGAGAGAATAACACGTCGAGCTTCTTGCTGTTGAGTTCCATTTGGAACTTTGCCTCAGCTTCAATGTGTTTCCTCTCAACACGTTCTTTGTAACGCATGTATTTGTCCTCTCTCATTTTTGCGCTATATTCAATTTGTTTTCCCAGTTCTAACATATCGGGATCAAGTTGCGCCTGAACTGGTTGTTTCCCTTTCTTTTTTGCTCTTTTAACACCTTCTGGATGAGGACATGGTTCAAACACCATTTCATATATCGATGGTGTCGCGTGACTCCAATCGTCGTCAATGTTTTTTCTTTTCCCGCTACTCAAAACTCTCCAGACTTTCTGCGGCGATGTCTCATGTGGTAACTCTAAGTGCAACCGACTCCCATTTAAGGTACCTGCGCAACATCAGTCACACATGAATGTTACTGAAAATTGGTATTGTGTGTTCGTTCGTAGAAGAATTTGCGCTTCTTTAATGACATCGTCCTAGTTGAAACCATTTCTCTTCTTCCGCACCGCCTGGTCGAAGCAGTCGACCCATTGGTTCACACACGGCGATGTACACCGTCATCGTCCCTTCAATGACTCATCGTTACGCTCTACTGCACCTGATTCGGCTGATTCATTGAAGAGGTGCTCCACACGTCTCCAGAAGGACCTCATTTTTTGGTTTGTCCCAACCACAACATCGCCACTTACAACCATGTAAGCCGAGACGAGTCTCTCATCCTCTTGTGTGGACCACGATTTTTGTGATCTGCTCGTCGCGGTTTTGCGTGTTCTTGGAGGTTGAACGACATTTTCGTCATTCACATCAGGTGTAATGCGGCTTACATTTGCACTATTTTCTCCACTTAGGAGGCGAGTATACATACCCATTGGGAATTAGATTTGACCTTCTTCCTAAGTTGGCTGGTGATGTGGATTGTGCTGGAATTGTTGATATTGATGGTCTGGGTAGAACCCTGGTTGTGGAAAAAATTGGTTTTGGTAGGATGAGTGAAATTCAGGGTGTGAGATAAATTAGTTTTGGTAGGATGGGTGGAATGCAGGTTGTTGGACAAATTGTTGGATTGGTGGATGACGACGAGGAAAACGATTGTTCCGGTGAACCGTTATCTTCTGAAAAAGACATTATAAGGTGAGGGTGGAAGAAATAAGGTGAGATTTGGGTTAAATAGAGAAGTAAGTTGGGGGGTATATATAGATTCAAGTGTAGTCACACGTACACTGTAGGTCCTTGATGCTCGAGTGATCCAAGATTTGATGTTATCGTCTTGTGTTCCGTGTAGTCACACGCACACTGTAGGTCCTCAATGCTCGAGTGGTCCAAGATTCGATTTTAACGTCTTGTGCTCAATGTCGCGTACGCTGTAGGTCCTCGATGTTCGAGTTGTCAAAGATTCGATGTTATCGTCTTGTGCTCCGTGTATTTTTAGTTTTACTAATTAAAAATGTATTCCTAAATAAAAAATATTTTCGTATTTATATATTAATTGTTAATTCAAATCGAATATAATTAATTAAATTGTGTGATTACAATAATAATTATTAATATATTTTGTTGATTGTTGTAGAGTTTTAGAGAAGAAAATAAAGATAATGACGTGACAACAAATATTGTAGCGTGAATGAGTAGATTAGATAATTGTTAATGATTTTATAAGGGAGTTGATTTGTACTGACATTGCGGAAAGAGAAGTTGACGTGACTGAAAGAGAAAACATGATGCCCAGGAAGTACCCAAACGCTATTAACGGTGGTCTTAAAGTCTAACGGGATGTCACGAGAATTTTGTACGATGATGGTTGAGAGAGGTTGTCATGTGCGGGTTAACAACATGGATCTTCATTAAATTACATCATATATAGCTTCAATATATATATATATATATATATATATATATATATATATATATACAAGAATTTTCTAGTGAGTTCAAAGCTTAATTTTTATAAATCAAGTCCCTACAATATCCACCGCTTATTTCAAATTGTAAGGTAGATTAAGAAAAAAACGGTTATGCTAATGAATGGTGAGATTAACTGTAAATAAGATCCAGTGGTGAGATTGTAGGGGGCTTAAACTAAATTTGATGAACCCTGGACTCACTAAAGTTTGACTATATATATACACACACACATATATACACATACACACATATATATACAAGAATTCTCTAGTGAGCTCATGGTTTAATTTAGAAAAATTAAACCCCCACAATATTCACCACTTATTTCAAATTGTAAGGTATATTAAGAAAAAAACAGTTATACTAATGAATGGTGAAATTAACTGTAAATAAAATCCAATGGTAAGATTGTAGGGAGCTTAAACTAAATTTGATGAGCCATGGACTTACTAGAGCTTGACCATATATATATATATATATATATATATATATATATATATATATATATATATATATATATATAAAAGAGCCGAAGGGATGTACGCGCGTGTAGTGAAATATAGGTAATGTAAGAAGTTCAAAGTAGAGTTTCCAAGAAACGCTGGACGTTGTCGAAACCGCAAAGCTCCTTAACGACCGGCATTGTTGCGGGAACAGGCAGTTGGAATGTGATTGGCGACGAGTCAGCTGCTTCGTAACCACCGCCATATGAGAAAAGCTCCTTTCTGGCCGCTCTTATGGCTTCTCTGGTAGCGCAATGAACCGACGCAGACATAAGTAGAGGTGGTTCACCAGACGCTGCAATCCATGCAACCACCATTAATCCATCAACTTACTCTTTTATTTAAGCACTACACACATAATTAAATTCATGATTCACAGCTACAAGCAAGCCGATACATACCTTTCGAAGATAAAACACGTTTCTGATTTTTACCACTGTTGAGTATCTCAACATTGAATTGTTTCGGAATTGTGTCGATGGTCGGGACCTTGTATGTCCACGTCCCGTCTGACGTCACTAATCCGTCCGCATTTGTTGTGTGTTCTTCAAGCATGAAGAAGCCGATTCCTTGAACAAAAGCTCCTTCTATCTGCATGTACAAAGTTTTTATTAAATAAGGTTTTCATATATAGCAGAACAATTTCCATTTCAATTCCTATGCATGAAAACTACCAAAACATTGCTTGGTTACTATTCTATGATCACTAACCATTTTTCGAAATCAGCAAGAGGACATTAATCAGGCTCAGAAGAACAACATTAGCTGTCATGCCTCAAGCACATAAAGCTTTTAAAACGAATTAAAGCTAGCTCAAGCCATTCCTTTCATTCTTCTGGAACACTGTCTATCGAATGTTAAATGGTCAAGCATGTCATTACCAACTTAATTACCAACCTATTAAACATTACTTTTTCATCAACGCTAATGAAAGATATCAAGGAAATTAGCGTACCTGCCCTAAGTCCACAGCAGGGTTCAAGCTCTGCCCACAATCATATACCAGATCAGACTGCAAAATCTCAACAGCACCAGTAAGTAGATCTATCTCCACCTACAATGGAAATTTTGAAGACCATTTAAACCAAAATTATCACTTGATATGAAAGTGTTATAAAAATAAATAGATAAATGTTCACCTCACTGACAGCAGCACCATAATTTAGATACTTCAGAAAACTAGGGTCAGGTGCGAACAAACTGCTCGCCTGTAAGTTTACGGACTGAAAATTTGCCTGTACAATATGAGAAAAAAAGGGTGAGCTATAAACAAGTATTTCGTGCTGCCGAAAAGTTCTGGAAAACCAAATAATTTTTATTAGAATCCACTGTTAGATATTATGGATATAATATACTGTTAGATACTTCCATATTATAGATATATTATATATCATCTAAAAGTCGAGTTGGTTTTTCTTTCATGTGATTTCTTTCTTACTCTTCTGATAGATGAGATAAAGGCACTATTGTTAGATATCAATAGCAGAATTTGCTTCTGTTTTGCTTCAACAAAAAAAAAGAATATCTGATATACCTGCATAATTAAAGCATCCCAGGAAACTGGACCATTTTGCTCTTCAATCCTTTTCTTGACAGGCATAAGCCGTTCAATCAACACACCGCACGCAAGTCTTACTGCTTCACAGCTTGTTTCAGAAGTGGTGCTCCCGGCTGTGAAGCCACCTTGAACTAAACTTAAAGTGTCTGCCTGAACAACTCTCACTCTTTCTAGTAGATTTTGGCTCCCATCCGTCCATAGCTGTCCAAGAGAAAAAGCAGCCATCTGCTTAACTTTTGTCCAGAGCCCCTGCCCCAACTCGATCCCTCCAACTTCCACGACAATTGAACCATCATTAAGTACACCCACTTTTCCCGGTGAAGCCATTAAAGTAACTGGATAAATGATCGGTACACGGGAGATTCCTCGCTTTTTCCACCTATTGCTATTATTAAATTGTCTCATCTGCTCAAATTTGGACTCAAAGTTGGTGAACGAAGCCAATTTTTCCAACACAAATGGCAATGAGTAATCTTTCGGTTCTCCGGCAGCAGCTTCATAAAACAGTTGAAGGCTCTCAAACGAGTGAAGATTAACCTTCCTAACAGAATCAGAATGTAACGACAGAGTTGACGCCACGTGCTCAATCACAACTTCAGCAATAAATGAGCCTTGCACATCTCCAGGAGCTCGCATTGCTGACTTGGACGGAAGATTGGTTCTACAGACCTTGTAGTCAATTGAGAGTGTCCCCCAGTCATACTTTTTAAGTGCTCCAGTGATGTTTGATGGCATAACCATGCTTATGTCATCAAATATGCCCGCATTGATCAATAAATCCACGTGCAAAGCCGTCATCTTTCCATCAGACTTAAATCCCACAGAGTAAGTCACCTTCATGGGATGACGTCCTCCACATGTTATAATATCAGTCTTGCGATCCATGTACATACGGACGGGCCTTCCCAACTTATATGCTGAAATAGCGCAAGCAACAGCAATCTATGCACCATAAACAATCAACAATTAGATTCAATTCTTCTCACCGTCAACAGTTCCTCCGTAGATCGAAAATTTTCAAATCCTCTGATATAATTACAGAAACAAATTCCTTGCAGATCATATAATTTCAAACCAAAAGTTCAAGCACAATCCTGTGATAAACTACTATACTTAACTCAATAAGTATGATACCAACTACTTTTCTGTATACATAAACCTCCCTTATGGAGTTATGGTGCATGCTTCTCCTCTTTACTCCCGAAATCGAGTTGTTTTCATTATGATTTGGGACCTTTTTAAGACGCTTCACGCCATATTACCTAAGAGTTTTTACCACATTCTTATTTTTTGAATTAAGAGAGCTTAATGACTTTCCAATCTAGCAGTTGTTTTTCTTCCTGTACTTCCTCAATATCTACTTTGTACATTAATAAATGCAGTTTTCTCTTCTTTCTTTTTTTACTTCATGTCAAGCAAATGACTATATGTAATATGAATTCCATACCCCTATAAAGAAGTTGATGAAACAAGTAAACAACACCTAAAGCTACAATTTCAATAACTTCAGCAGAAATCACTTGTTTGACGGAAAAAGAAGGTAGTAGTCCATACTGGCATAGATTTCATTGCTTTCCCTCCAAAACCTCCACCAACTCTTCTAGTAATTACACGGACATTATGGGCTGGAATGCCGAGGCATTTAGCAACTACATTTTGAACCAACATTGGGTTCTGGGTCGAACTGTAAACAACCATGCAGTTATCCTCATCCGGGATAGCTAGTGCAGTCTGTGTTTCCATGTAGAAGTAGTACTGCGAACCAAAATTAACCTGTTGATCCGGCCGTAACAAAAAGAAATGGATTAGATAAGAACTAAAACTAAACAACACCAGAAAATTTTAATTTCACTATATCGGTCATCAATTGATTTCTGCTCATTTAGCTCTTTGCAAACTCACTTTAGTAAGACAATTAAGAGAAGAGAATAGAATAGAATAGAAGACAACTTTTGCATCTTCAAGTTGAAAAGAGCTTTAAGTTGTTATCTACTACCTCCTCTGAAAGAATCTTGAAATCAGCACTTTCCATTCCTTTGGCGAAGTCTCCAATCTCTTTCTTGGGGGCTAAAAATGGTGGAACATCAATAAAGCTCGATTTATTGACAGCCTCATCAACTGTCAAAATAGGCGTGCCTGTATTTTCCGTGGAATACTCGATTAGCGCCTTCACCGCAGCAGCATCGGCTGACTTTTGAGTTTCTGCAATCTAATTTAGAAATTTTTATCAGCATCAGCTTGGACATTGTAACAAGTGGTAACAAATAATTATGTTTAAGTTGACAAAAAGGAGAAATAGAATGAAGTGAATGATTACCACAATACCAAGTGGTTGCCCCGCACACTCCGTAATAGAATCAGCAAAAAGTGGTTCCTGCCCAAAGATTGTGGCAGAACCGAGATTGGTTCCGGCACTTGGGATGTCTTTCACAGAAATAAAAGAGGTAATTTCTTGCGAAGGAAATTTAATTCCTTTTATATGTGCCATAGGCTTTGTACTGTAAACAAATGCACCATAAAGACAATCCTTAGGAGCAGAAATATCATCAACATAGACTGCTTCGCCTGTAACATACATAATTTATCATGTTAAGTATAACAAGATGTACTGGACGGTTGCAATTTACTAGAATATTAGCATCACAAATCAGCCATAACAGAATAAAATTGCACAAACTCTATACAGATGTTCCACAAATATTCGTAGTAGTACAACCTTACCATGCATTGTCTGACTCTATAGCCCTATCAAAATCTAACTTCTAAGAATTTGCTTCTATTTGTTGAAATTGTTGTGTGGATGTGTATTAGACGAGTCTTATGGGACATTATTTGGTGATCTTATATTGAATTCTATGTAGAAAGCTGTGTGAAGTTCTGCTAAATACAGTGGAAGGAGAAGTTCAAAAGGCTGACATATAAACATGACAACAAAGAACCCAACCTGGTGTGAAAATCTTTGGTTGGAGCAACACACACATTCGTTGCCCTTATAGTAGCCTCAATTCTATTAACCAGCAAACACTACTCCTATAAGTTATAAAATCCATTATCTCAACCCAACAACAGGTTTCGAGATAAAAGTTCATTAATATGGTATTAGATTCCAAAGGCCCAATCATGCTTCAACTCTTCTACCTATTTAAAAACATATACAAATTGGACTCGTTAGATACCAAATGTGTAATGGAGTAATCTTATATTATGTTTGCTTATATATTTTTCGGACTAAACTTGTTTGCATTGTTCAACTTTATGATGTTGAACACATAACATCAACAAGATTTAATCTGGCTTGAATTTTCAACCAATGAACCACAATTTAGTAGACTCCAAAAAAGTACACGCTAATATAGCCAATATACGGGAAAACATACCAGAAGCTTGGAGCTCAGCACCAGATTTCTTAGTAGGCATGCCAACAGGAAGGTAATCTCTGTTAATTTTAATAGTCTGCTTCGCTGACAATAGATTTGAGGAACGACCAGAAAGATTGCTAGATGGTCTCCCATTAGCAAATACAAGATCACTTTCACTACAGAGTTGAACTTCTAATGCATGATTCTGTGGAGCATTCAAAGAATCCAGTTTTCCTATAACTAGTGGACGAAGAAATTCGAAAAGAAAAGAGACTGCTAAACTTGATCTATAAATAGGATGAGTAGTGCCTTCTGCAGGCAAAATAGTCTCTTTAAGTAACTTTATCGCCTCGAGCAAGACTGAGATGGTAATCAATTTGCCTACCAAAAAATTCTCAACCTTTGTTGCCCTGATGGCACGTTCGGTTCCATAAGCACCAAAAACCAGATGCAGTTCTTTTATTACAATATTTTCTGAATTTTCGACTTCAGCCAAGAAAGCGGCATTGACGTAAGAAACAGCATTCCCAAGAGGACGTGGTGCTGCTCGATAGGTCTCAAATAGCAACTTTGTATTACCAACAGAATTGCTATTCCAGCTTGGTATTTGTATGCTCAAAAGCACAAAATCAGAATCAAGGTCAGACTTGTCGAGGAATTTCTCTAGTTTTAGAACAAGCCTACTAGAATTCACCTCAACAGTTACCGACGACCTCGCAGCAAGGAGGATGGTAGCAATATCGGAGGCAAACTGAAACTTCTTTGCCATGATCAGGTTACCCCCCACACTTGCAGTGTTCCGGACGAAATGTGACGCTACTTTACTCATGTGCTCAGCGATTTTGGAGAAAACCACTATATCATTTGGCGACTGCTCTTCTTTTTCTTCCTTTAGTACTTCAATGGCGCGAGAAATTGTCACGGCTGCTCCTATCTCAATACCTGAGCTATTCCTTTTGATTGTTGACAATTCGGGTATGCCTTTGAGATCAATGTAATGGTGGTATTGATGTAGGTCCTTGTAAACACCAGAACACGTATTACCCACAACCATCTTTACTCGCTTCTGCCCGATCAATTTTCGAAGCTCATCGATACTACTAGGGTGGTACCACAAACTTCCTTCAGAAGAATTTTGGTTTTGCAAAAACGAGAATGTGCTCGAACATGCCTCCACTTCAGTTTTTAAGAAGTCAGGGAATGTGTTGACAGCATCAGGAGTATAAGCAGGCAAAGTATGGTCTTCACCTCCAAAAGAATTGAAACCCAAATCCTCAATATCAACATCAGAGGCAAAGCTTTTGCACGCATCGACTATGGGCCTATAACCCGTGCAACGGCATATGTTTCCAGCAATAGCCTTTTCAGCTTCAGACACTGTGATCTTTGAAAAGCCAGCAGGTGGGTCGGGCCTATTCGTTTTATCGGCATTTGTAAGAGCTGAAAATAAAGACATACACATGCCTGGCGTACAGAAGCCGCACTGAGACGCATGGAATCCGGCCAATCTCTGGTGAATTGAATGAAATCCATTCTTTGAACTACCGAGGCCTTCAGTGGTTGTGACCGAGCATAAGTGAACACTGCATACAAGAGCGAGGCAAGAGCTCACGGTGTCATCCTCAACCTCTTTAGTTATAGGGTCGTATTTTGACAGCAAAACGACACATGCCCCGCAACCACCTGCAAGCAAGGGAGGAAATAGTTCAACATCTAAAAAGAAAATCACTACTTTCACAGTCTTATTATATATGCCTATTTAGGGAATATTTAGTTAGGGCATCCTCAGCACTTGTCTAATAAGTATCTATATCATAAGCAAAAACTATCATCATCATCTAAGAATATAATGTAAACAACTACCGAGCACAACTAAAAAAAAACCCATTCCACCATCAATTAAGGCTTGCAGACGAATTGCATCCCAATCTTAAGAAGTGGATACTACAATCAACTAAGACACCTTCCCAAAAAATATCAAAATTTTAAGCTCATCATCATAAGAGCCTAATAAACATAAGAAGGAATTCGAAGTATCAAAACACTACCATAAACCCGAAATTCAAACCATCTGAACACTACCCAAAACCACAAAAAACACAAACCCAAATCCCACCAAGTCTCCCAAACAAAACAACAAACAGTGGACAAGCATATCCAACCTTCTCCACATCCAAGTTTGGGTCCCCTGTAACGAGTCTTAGTCCTCAAGAACTCCAACAAGGTGGTGGAAGGGTCAACAGTGGAGAGTTCAAACCTCTCTCCATTGACAGCAAACACCAAACTCTTATTTTCCATAATAACCAATCACACGGTTGGTTCTGTTCTTGTTCTTGTTCTTGTTCTGGCAAGTGAGAATAAAAACATATGGTGATATTTGGTGGAGGGTTTAGATGACGACCCATTGATCCTAAAGCAATCCACGTTATAAAACAGACAGAATAAAAAATAAACAACTCCAATTCTTGGATTCGCTTTCAGTTTCTGACTGTTCTGTTCCGAATCGCTATCTGGAAAGTGCGAAATTGAGAATTTTCTTTTGGCTAATTTGCATTTTACCCCTTATACTATATTTGCTCATAATTATAATTGCCTTATCCTTTTGTAATTGTAGGTTGGGTTATATATATTTGCTCATAATTATAATTGCATATTCCTTTTGTAATTGGAAAACTCAGCTCAAATCCTTTATGCTTTTGTGTATTTTGTACTGATTATTTGGCTGTGAATCATAGTCAAATTATGTCTTATCTCTTAGCAATACATGCCATAATTTCAAAAATAAATAAAATGCTTTGTTGCTTTTTTTCAATCTACCACCTATCCACATGTGGCTCAAGGGTTGTGGGCGCATCAAAATCTTGATCGAACATATCATATGTGATGCCACTAATAAGGATCAACAACAACTAAACTTAAAATATAACCTACAAATAACCCCACCCGCTCCCGCATGTGAATGTCTATATATCTAACACATGCTCTAACTAAATTATACATATATTTTTTACCTCCACGTAATCACCCTACCCTCCTAGTGCGTTAATAAGTAATTGGTATGAGTTCGAGAAGTTTGGAATTTCCATGTCAATCTCTTATAAATGAAAACAGTATTCTTTTTCTTGTACGCCTTCCATTAGTAGTAATAAATACGTGAAGTCATTGTCTTCTCGAAATTGTTCAGATAAATTTCTTTGGTGGTGATGTGGTCTTACAACTTCAACTTCACTCCATTTAGCAGCAAATAAGTCCACCTCAAACCTCAAAACTTTTAGATCGATATCGAATATATTATAACTAAACGATTCTGGTCGTACCAATTTCCCTGTTAAGCTTCTTTCCAATCAACAAAATCTCTGTACTTTACTAATATAAACTGTCTTGTGACAATTTATGTGGACATCCAGATGACCTATCCTGAGAGTTGCCACCACGAGTGCCGACTGGGTTGTTAATTTCAAATTAATTTTACAAAGATAACTTTTAATTTTTCCTCGTATCAATTTATCATCTTTAAATACCAAATAGTGGAGCTTACTTACGACCACAAGAAATGCATATGATAGGCGAAACGTGCGAATCCACAACCACAGATCCACAGGTAATAAATCTGGTCAAGATTGGTAATGGATTATTGTCCACCACCTCCGCAACCATATATTCTTCTGAGTTAACAAACAAGCACATCACACTTAAGAAATCAAGATTAATCACAATCGCAGGGCTACAGTATGGATACAATGCATGAAGTTATCCAACAAACTCCTGCTCTACAACCAACCTTACACACTGATTAACAAACCCATTTTCATATTTGAACCCAGATCAAGAGGTTCAAGATTAAGTAGTTTTGGGGAAGCCATTAGGGGGAGATTGATTTCGCAAAACCAATCAAAAGTTTTATTCTTTCTACGAGGAAAGGCTCAAGGGAGTCTCCCTTTGCTGCTCCCCCGACGGACTCGTTCACTGGAAATAAGCTAGTCATCGTCGTCAAGTACGCTCCTGCGCCTTTGAATCTGAAGATACACAAAAATTCATATCATAACAATTTACAAGCGAGGGCATAAAGATCCATAACATCATTATCCGAGGCGACAAGAAACAGTATGAAATTGTTTTAGTCCTTTTTTCTTGACCACACCATGAAACTGGAATCTAATAATGGAAAAGTTACAGTGACTTTAGTTTGTTTTGAAGTCTGGGTGTTTATCTGCTCGAGGAGTGAGATTAGCTTTTCTTCTGACACCTGAAATGAACAAAACGATGGTAAGCATCATGCAAAAGATAGTAGCCTTTCAATGAAATTTGTTTACAAGGTCTTACTTTCTCAGTTATCTGGCCCATCTGTGCAGCCCTGATAACAACATCTTCTACTCCCCTTGCCTTGTCAGGCTTCACCAGAGCGATCCGAGAAACTGTTTCAGCAGTTAAAGAAAATGTATTTATGGAAAAGTTGGTTCAACATGAGACAATTTTTCTTCAAAACACTGTTGGAGATCGAAACAGTGCCAGGAAAGGTGATATGAAGTTGCCATTTATTGGGTTAATACAACAGCACCAGGAGTATTACAAATAATGATTTGAAATTTTTGAAACGTTCAGATACGAGAAAGTGGGGGTTTTTTGTCGGTAGATACAAGAAAGATTGTTTAGAAAATTAACCAACAAGATTTGAACATCTAATTGCTTAAGGAAGTGTTTATCAATGCATGCACATTTTTAAGTTCTAACTTTGGTGTTGACCGTTGGATTACACTAAGTCACCAACACAAACAACATTTAAGTAAAAGAACTTCAAGAATGACGAAGACAGTAAGAATTATTAGGGATGTAGAGCAGAAGAAATTTATATTTCAGATCAGTGCTCATGGCTACAGAAGATTCATACTGACGAAGAGGCAATAAAATAAGTGGAGTATGATGTGAATGTTAAAGAGCAAAAGTCCACAATATTTTGTGGAACATAATAGCTGACTACACCCTGAACTGATACATTAGCAATCTTGAGCATCAGATATTGAAGAGATAAGGATGTGTTGTCGACGTCTCGTCAACATTCAATTTTTAACAAATCATTGTGACGATCCAATTCCAACATAGCTACGAAGTATGAAAGGAAGATAGATTCAACTAAAACATTTATTTTGTAATGCTTTGAAAGAGCAAGGTAGTAGTTTAAATTTTAAACGATGTAGACTACCCAAAAAGAAAATCAGGGAACATATTCTACAAGGTTAACATGTAATGGAGTGCTATTTCTGACAACTAGATAACCAAAATAACATCCAATATACAATAGGTAACATATAAAGTCGTCACAAGATTATAGATGTTTAATCATAGGTGAGGACATCTAGTATACAAGTACATAACCATCATCCAAACTCTAAGGGCACCATTAACTCTCCCTAAAACCCCCCAATCACGCCCTATTTTCTCCCTGCCACGTCAATTTTTCTCTCTGTCACGTCAGCTCAGCCCAAAACCCCCCAACTACTCACTATTCCCCTCTTAACTCTCTCCATAACCCCTCAGAATTTCAACATTATCTTTCCTCCACGTCATTTTCTTTTATCTTCTTTTTTATTCTTTCACAATAATCATCATATTAATATTGTTTTATCATTGCAATTACATAATATAATTAAATAGCAAATATTACGATTAAAACCACAAAATATTATTGATAATTAATAATTGACAACTAAATATTATAATAATTAAATCATAAATAATAAAATACATATTCAAAAAAACATTGTTAATTTGCATTCCGGCCGTAGCGTTTATATATTCTCGATCAAATCAGATCTCAGAGCCAAATGTTGTTGTCTATCACGAACTCGATCTTTATTATCCAGATATTTGTTAATATCCACGATACGATTGGTGAAATACTAAATATTTTATTCGTTAGAACTCTCACTGATGTTTTGAGGCCAATCCTGGTTAAATTCATCTATATTACTAAAATCAGTGTAAGAGTCTCGTTCATCCTTCATGATCATATTGTGCATGATGATGCAATATGTCATTATTTTGTTAAGCATTTCAGTATTCCATGTAATAGATGACTTTTTGACGATCGATAATCTAACTTGAAGTGCTCCGAATGCGCGTTCTACTCCCTTAATGTAGCCCAGTTATGTCGCAGTTTATCTGTATTGTAATTTTAATTTCCATTTAACCATGTATGTCGTATTTTATAGGTGTTGTATTTTGTAATTCTATTAAATCAATTTATTTTCAATTTGAGTATTTTTAATGTATTTCAATTTCAGTATTTTTAATGTAATTAACATAAATTAAGTAATAATAATTAATTAAAAATAGCAACAAAATCATGATTAACAGAAATTAATATTAACATAAAATATTAGTAACATTAATTAATATTATCAGAAAATGTTATTAATATTAATTACTATTATCAGAAATTAAAACAATAAAATTAACATTAACAATTAACAAAACAGAAAAAAATAATTGGGGCACCGCCCGGCGCCATTCCTGGTGGGATCCCACCAGGATTTCACGCCTAAGAAGTGACCTCCCATTAAGGGAGGTCATCTTGGGCGTGCCATGGCACGCCCAAGTAACGGGTGGCCTAAGGAGTAAGTTCAAATGAGCCATCACATAACATCCAAAAACATAATGTCATGAAACACAAACATCAATATCATTACCTAGTACCTCAAAAGACGCTCCCGCATAGGCAGGGTAAGAGGGGTCGAACGTACAGTCATACACCCACTGCTAATTAGGGAGATTGTTTCAATTTGATGGTAGACGCAAAGCACAACTGACCATCTATTATGTCACCAATAAATAAATGCAAACAGTTTTGAGTGGTAGTTTTGATTTAGGCGATGATAACCCGAATGTCATGAAACATAAACGCAATTACGCAGGGCTGGAAAATGAATAGGAAAAGTAAATCATCAGACTTACTCCTTTCCCTTGCTTCCGAAGATAGGATCTGACTAAGCATCAACTGCCTACGTTCCTCCGCTTCCCTGAAGAAGAAAAAGGTTGGTTATTAGACCAAAACATAAATTCACATGACCTCAAAAACAAGGTAAGTTTCCTATCACATAACATTAAACTCAATGTCAATTACAAAGCACAAATGGTCAAATGGAAAGAACAAAATCCAACCTTTTCGCATCTTCTTGAGCAGTCTTCTGCTCAGGAGTCTGTTGCTGCTTCCCCTACAAGAACAAAAACAGAAAAAGAACATCAGAAACAAACTTCGACGAATTCGCAAAGGGAAAAAGGTAAAAGATGAAGTTGAGATACTCCTCCATGCTGCGCCATGAGCTCCTGCATCCTCCTCTTCCTGATGGTCTCCAACTCCGGATCCTCCTTAAATCACAACACCAAAGCTTTAACTTTTTCAAGCAACAAAACACTTTATAAAGGGGCAAATTTTCTCGAACCCACAAAAATCCGAAGCTCAAATTGCAAACCAAAGACGACCCAAATCGAAAGATGAGATTTTGGGAGGAAAAATCGAAGAAAAACTCGAATTCCCCAAACGCACGCTAATCTCACCAAAAACGAGAGCGAAAAAAAAAATTGCTCCGGAAACAACACTGCGACCTCAAGTGAGAAGAAGTAATGAAATTTGAAGCGGAAAGTACCATTGATTGGTAAGTCGGAGCAGCAGAGATGGTCGAATTAGGTTTTCGATCAACAACAAAAAAGACAACAAACATTCCAGCGAATATATTATTAGATTTATTAGATGGTGACTGGATCCGATTAATGATAATCGGATCATCCGGTAACAAGAAAGGGTAAAACGGTAACTTGGATGTTTGATACTCCTCTTATTTTCTTTATTTTATTGACTTCTTCTTATTTCAATTTTAGTTAATTGCTAATAATATAATGATGAAGACCAGATCCATGAATATGCATAACGATTTTAGTTTATGGATTTAATTACTTGAGACATCATTTCGCTAATTTTAGTTTATGAAGCTTAACGAGAAGGAGAAAATAGAGTTGATTCAACATTCACACATACACTTCAAGAAATCGAGAGAAACGAAGGAAATAATGTTCAGCATTTGGAAAATTTAGTTTAGCAATTATTATTTTTCCTTTGACCAAGTTTATTATCCAAGCAAGAAAATCTTCTTCCTCGTAATTATCCAAACAAGATAGAAAATTAAGCAACTTTTTTTTTCGTTTATACACTACATTTTGTTTTTGTACAGACCGTCGTAGACAAGCCATAACACTTGTTGACATGTATAAACTTAATCAGTTCGGACAAGTCTGACAGAGTAGCTCGAATTTTGATACATCTCACATATTTGGTTCGTAGATTTGTTAAGTACAGAAAAACACGGAGATTCGGTCGCCCGATGGAGGAGACGGTCGACCGGAAAAATCCAGAGCGTGTCAGGATTCATCGAAAGGGGAGAATCGGTTGACCAAAAACTTCCAGAGCCTTCACAGGACTCGAATCGAAGCATAGATTGGTCGACCGGAACTTAAGTCACGGTCGACCAGAAACTTCTAGAGTCATCCGGGACTCGGAACAAAGTGCGGATTGGTCGACCGGTGTTAGGCACGCGGTTGACTGAAAACTTCCAGGAGCTTCAAGTCGAAGATTAAATGCACGGAACGGTCGACCGATGGTGATTTTGGTCGACCGTGCAAACAGTTAGAGAACGAGTTCGTTCGAAAAAGCAGTCGAACGAGAACGATTCGGTCAACCGAATCGCAACAGGAAGCGGTCCTGTTAACTGAACGGTCGACCGAAATAGCCTATTTCGGTCGACCGTTGCGCACAATTTCTGCACGTTTTTGCTAAGTTTTAACTCGATTTTTGAGTCTATAAAAGGACATGTTTTCCCTTTGTTTTAAACATAACTCATGCAACTTATTTCATTAAGAGAGATTAGGCTAAAGAGGGATGTAAAGTGCTTTGTGAGACCTATTGCTTCCAAACTTTTGTAATCTCAGTTGTTTCTCTTGTTGGAGAAGCAGAAGAAAGAAGGAAACCCGTATGAGACTCTCCCAAGAACGTAATCACGTTGTCGAACCTTGTAAAACACGTATGTCATGATTTGTTGTATGTTATGTGACTACTTATGATTTCCATCGTACTTGCGTATAGTTGTTGCTTGAAATTCGGAAAAGACTATAAGGTTAATTTCTGCACTTGTGCTCTTAATCTGCGTTTTATTAGTAACACACAATTCCCAGTAAACAAGCCAACAACAAATGTAACTAATAATAATAACAATAATAATTTCACTTGCATGCTAAAAATCATCTGCCAACAAACAGATATGATCATTGTGACAAGGCATCCAAAACTTGACATTAACAACCGAATGGCACAAAACCAACAAAAATGGCTAATATGATTAATCCGTAATGATGAGCAAATGAGCACGATTTAACTTGGTGGGCTCGAAACGTTCTTCGCTCAAAACCAGAATTGTTATTATGATACAAAATTTATATGCTTCCCGGACCAGTGGCTCCATTCCCCTCCACAACTTCCCATCTCCAATTCTGCATTACTCGGACTGGAGAGCATCATGGACATGATTTGCGGTTACTGCATGCTGTCGTTGTGTCTGAGCCTGTAGGATCATCAACGGAGAAATTAACAGACAAAACAATTAATTTTAGAATAGTTTCAGCAGCGCTAGAGAGTAAAAGTGACATATAGATGCAAATCTGGTTTACAATCAACATATGAATGTAGACGAATAATGCTTCAGATCTTTCGCATATAACATTTCTCTTCCACATATAAAATGGGGAGGACAATAACCTATGCATCCACATTCATTCATAAAGCATAAACTTAATGGTTCATAATATAAATATAATATGTAATCCAGCTAAAAAAGAAACAAAAAGAGTAATAGTGAGTGGTGATAGTGACGTCACGTTGTAGAATGAAAATCTTATAAGTTATAAACCACAAGAGGGTGATTTATGAGGTCATGTTTCAGGTGTCATTCATACTTCAAGAATCAAAATATCACAAACAATTTCAACAAACTTACGTTATCATCCAAACATTTGTTTATGATGCATTCAAACTGTCCACTGAGACACTGGAAAATTAGAAACTACTTTTGTCAATTATGGATAAAAAATATCCAAAGATGCATCTTTCCACGTATTTAGATGGTGAGGCATACTACACTTCAAGAGCAAGCATATGTTGAGAGGGAGGCATCCATGATCAATCACTCCAGCCTGAAACCGATGTCCACCATCATCGACACAGATGACCAGATAGTAGAAGCAGGGGAGCTTGAAAGTAAAAGCTTGGGCACATGCATTTGATCCTCATTCAGGAAAATATATGAACGAATAGTTTGAATGGATGGGAAGTGAACGTCAAATCCCAAATAACACTCAGCATCGATTAACAATAATAAGACACCAGAAGAAAGCTCATAACAGGACAATGACCTCCAACTACATTCGTCCAAGCCTTGCCTTAGAAGACCAAAGCTTAGCATCTAATATCTACCATCAAGATTGGTGAAGGTACTTAACCCACAATCTCAAGAAAAACACTACTTTCTGGCTTCTGCAAACGTTAGCAGACGAAAGCTCCTATCGGACCAATATTACCCACAACAACCAATAAATCTTCATAGTTCATTCTATTAACTCCAATCTCAAGCAGACACCACATATAGTTTGCTTAAATCCTAGGAGACAAGATTTCGTTTTTCTCCATACAGGACAAATAAAGCTTAAATATTTAGTGTATAGACCTTGAGAGAGAAAAACCCTCACTATGTGCTTAAACCCAGCGAGATCAAGACTTCATTTTCAGCTATTATGACAAATAGAGCTCCAACATTTAGTTCAGCCTCCGAATAAAACCAAAACAGTGTCATCAGCTCAACCCCTTAACGAACAAAGTTTGATGTTAGCCAACATCATGTTAAAAACGAACTCCAAAGCCTATCTTTTATTTTAGCCTGTCGATTAAAAAAAGCCCATATATAACGTACAAAGCACATTTTCTTATTATACCTTAGCAAATCCAAATTCTCACTTTGAAACATTAAAGACCAATAAAAGTTCCAACATTTAGTTTAGCTGCACACTTCAACCAAAAACCACATATATGCTCAAACCTTAGAAAATCCAAACAGTAAAACACTAATGCATCTCAAAGTTCAAATTCAGCCCAACACCTCTAGAAAACCTCTAGCAAGACGCCAAGAAATTCATTGTCTGCTCAAAGCATGGTGGATCCAAGACTTCATTTTTATCCATCACTACCAATACAGCTGAGCTTTTAACAAACAAAAAAAAAACATTTTCTAACTGAACCCTAAAATCCCATTTTAAAACCATAAGAAAAAAAACCTAAATATTTATTTCAGCTACACCTTTCAACAAAAAAAAGAAAACACAATTTCTGCTATATTTAGTCGAAACCCACATTTCAACCAACTTAAACCCTCAAAACGCATCTCAACACAACAAGAAACAAAGCCGCAACCTCTGATTTGAGGGCAAAGATTGGATCTTTAAGGGGAAAACGTGTCGGACAAGGAAAGAGAAGCATCAAAAACCGCAAAAGAAAGTATTTTTATGGTATTTTAGGAAGCTCACCACTTGGGCTTTTATCCCTTCACCGTTCGAGGAGCGGCGAAAGAGGAAGTGGAGAGGAAGCAGCATTGTGGAATGGAATGGAACCCTAAGCCTAAGCCTAAGCCTAACGGAAGGAAGGAAGGAAAAGGATTTTGGATTTGGATTTGGATTTGGGGAGAATCCCAAGAAAGATGGAAGTGGAGTGGAAATGTGGAAGGAATGGGATCAGTCATCAGACTTTGTACTTCTTTTTGCGCTTTCAACCCTACTTTTGTTTTGTTTTTGCCATGCTTATGATGATATCCCACACTCTCGTCTCGCTCGGGCTTCGACCCAATAATTACCCAACCCATGCATGAACCCATCTCTTATTATCACTGGTTCTTTTCTGGATGTAATTATTATTATGGGATTTTTTATTCTGTATTGCTTCGTTACTTTTACAAGAATAACATAAAGAACTTGGAGATTGTTATGTATCAATCAAGCTTTTCTTCATTTCAGCCAGCCTACACATATCAGTCATATATTTAAGAACACTTCGGACATTCACTTCAACTTCCGACAGAAACGGTGGCCGTCGATCCATGGCCGCCTTCAATCCACTTTGTGAAGGACATGTTCTATTCTATATACGTCTTCTATTACCTTTATATACTAAGTTACTATCAGACTATACTTTAGATGGATTACATTTAAGTATGGCCATCTATAAGTCAGGGGTCCAATGAGGTCAGGTTTCTGTTTCTGATCAAGACGGTAGTTATGAACATAAAGCATAATTAAGATTACAACTGGTAAAAAATTCAGCCACATGAGTATTATGAACACAAGCCAAACCAAATAGCTACTAATGATCTGTTTGGTTGTATTCATGTTCTAATAATCAATAAAATTGTAACAACCATTCGAGTAAGATTCGTGCGGAGCTGAAAATGATATCAAACATGCCACATTAAACTCTTCATCAATCAACAAAAACAAAGGGGGATTCAACAGCAACAACCTGTACATACAACTAAACTCATTACCTGAAATCAAAGGAATAACCCTTATTTTTACAGAAGAAAAGAAACGATGCAATCAGTACTGAACGGGAAAAACAACTAACGTAAAAGACATTGCAAAGCGTCATGTTTCCGAACATAAAAGTCAGGTTTTTTTTACTTTTTTGTGTCTACAAGAACACAAACGTCCATGATCCAGCAGCGTAAGGACGAAACAAGAAAACCTTATGATTCCTTCTTCACATCTTCAGGTGATCTAGTCGCATAATGTGACTCTAAATGTGCGATTTTCGCATTTAAACTTGCGATTTCTCTGTCCTTTGCCTTGATCTCCTCTGAACCCCCACCTTTGGCTTCTTCCAAAGTCTTGTTCTGTTTTGCGGTGGCCTCAACATTCTTTTTCATCCGACGGAGCTCTCTAACGAAATGGTGGATCCGATCAATGATCACCAAGAGGAATAAAGAGTACCCTGCATTCACACAAATGATTACATCACCATATCATCATTATTTTCATCAAAAGACAATGCAACACTTGTATATGTTACAGATAAAAAGTGAAACTGAGAAGTCATAAGTTGTAAACTGAAATCTTTTGCAAATATGCCTGCACTAGAACCACAACCTTTAACATATTATTCACATCTTTTTTTTAAAGCTAGACTCCTAACCGATAGGACTTGTATTATGTATTCTTGCTAATCGACAATGCGAGTACATTTGGTGTGCTTTATATCATCTGATCCAACTGGGTTTTGAGAGGTGAGTAGATTTCTGATATCATATTACAAAATAAAAGCAATATGTGATGCCCTGTGGTTATATATTTTATTTTAGGTATATGCATCTGCTTTATTAGATAAGATTGACAAAAAGAAAAGGTGATTAATTTCATCAGATCCAAACAACATAATCAACAAAAAAAAAAAAAAAAAGCAAAGGCAAAGGAAGAGTTAGTTAGTTAGTTAGTTAGTTACCCACCCATAAGCGAGGCCTCGAGGAGGTGTTTACTCATGAGAACCTGATCAGTGGGAGTCAAGACTATCCCCCTCCCATCCTCACTGCCCCCAGAAAGGGATCTCTCTTGGATCTTCACAATACTATAACCACTCGAAACAAGAACAACCAAAATCGTGGCCGCAACGGTCCGAACCATCAGAGGCCCCTTTCCTCGCTTCACCCTGTCCAGCCCAAACACCAGCACCTTCCGGATCGGCGATTTCACCAATAACAGGACCACCACCACCACCTCCACCATCACCACCGTGAAAAATAGCTGGATCATTGGGAGGGGAGGGGAGGCGAAAGGTGAGATTTTTACGGGTACCCAATGGACGCAAATTAGGGTTTCTTTTTTTTTAAGAACAAGAACAAGAACAAGAAAAAGACATCGAAGAATGCGTGGATGGGTTGTCAAGTATTTTTTATTATTACTTTTTTAATTTAATAGTCAAGAATATCATGCGTGTGAAGTAAAGTTAAGCAAAATGATATATATCAGCGCCTGTGTGGCGTGTAGTTTCAATATTTTATTATCACGTGTCTGCGTGATAATTCATTTGACGGTTCGATTTTAAATACAAATTTAAATATCTTAAATCAGTTTTTTTCTTTCCTCGCAATTGTAGAAACAAATCCAACATCTTATATGTCAACCTCAATATTATTCAGTATGTCGTAAAATGGGGTGGTGAAATTTTTACTTGGTTTTAATTTTAGAATAACATGCGACTATTTGTATATGAAACTCATTTCAAATCCATTCAAATTTCATATTCCTTTTTTCCCATTCCTACGTGGGCGGAGTCTCCAGGGTAGTTTTGTCTCCTAGAGAAAAATAGCATCCCCTCGACGACGACAGTAAAGTCCGGAGGGCGTTTCCGGGAGTCACACTTATAGACGATGATGAATGCGGATTGCGGGAGGTGGTGAGCTTGAAAATGACGACCGAAGGGGTTTTAGGGAGTGTTGTGAATGTGTTTGAGTGATCATATTTTGGAGTGTCCAAGTTTGATTCTAAATTTATTTGATAAGTACTTGAAAATTTCTAACTTTGTATTTGTAATGTTTTCAAGAGTTATGAATGATTTGTCACTTTCTTTTGTCCATCATTTTTCTTGTTTGGAATGATTATGTCCAAGAGTAATAAATGAATTGTCTATTTATGTGTTCCCAGTACTTCTCATAGCGACCATGTCGTATGAAATGTGAGATGTTAGACCGAACACGTGTTTCAACTCTTGTCGGTCATCTTATATAGGAATAAATGCTTGAAGCTGAAGACAATTAAGTTGGAATTATTACAAAAATAACCTTGAAGTTCAACAAGTTGATTCTTTGGAGAGAGAATTTGGTGATGCCATGAATCTTTGGGGGAAAATGCGACAAGTCAACTGCGTGCATTTAAAATGAAGGTTAATTACATTTTGTCTTGAACCGCTAAACGTCGTCCGTAAATTAGTTAAATCGCTTGTCTGAATTAACATTTTGTTATTCTCTCGTTTCTACTTATATATCTCTTCATTTCACTCTCCAACCATCACTCTCACTTATCCTCCTAAAACTCATCAAAAATAATGTCTCGGATGTCAGGAAAGGAACCAGCGGACGCCCCGAAGCACTCGAATAAGGTAGAATTTCTCATTTATTTTAAGTTAATAAAATAAAATAAAAATAAAAATGGAGGGGGCGTCTGCGGGAGCCTCCCCCCAGGAGATGGCGTCCTAGCGAGACACTCATCTCAAATTTATTTTTTTAGTTTGACTTAATTCACCGGATTCAGGCGTTCGTCAGACATTTTCGTGATTTTGGTACTAGTAGTCTTAGTTTAAGAGACGAGACGAAATGAGTATTAAATGAATTGTAAATGACAAGATGGTAATTCAGACGAACAATTTAAGTAAAAAACGGGCGATGTTTAGTAATTCTTTTTTTTTCTTAAACTTTTTTTCTGTAATACTTTGTCTTCTTAAATTTAAAATTTTATTATTTAAACACCTACTTGCTATTTTTGGGGATTTTTTACATTGTATCCCTAATACACTCTTAATTCTAACTTTAGGTAAAAGTTCATATCAAATAGTACGTTAGATATGGTTGGAATTCAGGTCGAATTCAGTATCAATCTGACACAAAATTCAAATCAAATTTGACATCTGATTCGATCCGAACTTTGACAAAATGTTATATTTAGAAGTATGTTGAGATTCAATGCAAAAATTACGAAACAGATGGTGAATGCGTATTTAAATAATAATTTTTAAAATTCAAAGGTACAAAGTGTTACAAAACAAAATTTCAAAAGAAATAATTGTCTTCTTTTAAAATTCGGAAGTGCAAAGTAAAATCAAAGTATAATTGAGATGACAAATTGTAATTAAGCCTTAAATTATTATTTGGCCCCAAATCTACTAAGTAGTTGTTGAAAATAAAGTTGTTGAATCAATACTTGTATACTTCTGAAATTTAAAGTATTATTTGTTTTTTGGAGGTTGAATCTATACATACTGAAATTTGCCCTACTAATCAAGGACCAATAATATTGTTTTCCTTGATCAAATATAATTTTTGTATTAATGCTAATTTACCGGTCCCTTACTCCCTGTAAAGCTATAGGCCGTATATTGTCCTATGACCTGTAAAATTTGTTGTTATAATAGTAAAGGTTTTTTTTTAACAAAATCAATCATGATAATGATACACATTGTTATGTTATATGTCTGGTCATTTCTTTATATATATTTTTGTTTAGTTTTCTTTTTATTTAATATAATAATGTGAAGAAGATCATGCATGTCTAGATAATTGTTTTTTAATATATTTTTATCTTATTTTTCTTAAAACGAGGTGTTGTTGTTCTTTCATCGGATAACTACTAATACATATCCTCCTGGCGATCGTGTTTTATCGTCAAGGAAATCCTGACAATGTGCTTGCCTAATTCTAATTAAGTCACCGCCTCTTGATCGAACACAATTTGAACACCTAAATTGGTAATATGCACGCCAATAATATTTTTTCCCTAATCTGTTCGATTTCATATGATAAGTATTTATTCATATGTTACTTTTTCAAGTTGATGCAATATCTCTTTCAACTGAATGTATCTTTTGTTGCATTTTTATAATAATAACAATTTTGTTTCGAGTGCTTACAACAACAACAACAACAACAACAACAATTGGACGACCAAAGATACCGCCTTTTGTTCCACCAAGCCAAAGCCAGGCATTCGGAGTTTGCTCTGTTTTTTGTTTCTTTTGCATTAATTTTTTCCAAAATTTAGTAGAAAGTTAGTAACAAGATGAATTTATCCTGCAATCACAAAATCAATGTTGTGATCAACCATCTATAAGAGCATTGATGCAAGAAATCGTTATTTTCCTTATATTATATTAGATGAAATTAGAGCAGATATCCAGAGAATATACAATTTTTGTATAAAAAGAAAAAAAAACTCTAAATAAAAATTCTTTCGAGAAAGAACAGAAAACAAGACAAACAAGATTGGAACTTGGAAGTGAAGTGGGTCTCACTTCACATCTTACTAAGGAAACATGCTTTGAGCACATCACCAATTCACTAACATACTTCTTTTCTTAATTATATTAGTTTACGTATAATTAAACATAACCAAGCAAATGACAATCAAAACCACAGGAATCCAATCTCACAATTAAATTTGCTGAAAGACAAACAAAAGACATCCAAATCCATCCATCTGTCTAAAATCCTTAAAAAACAGACCACAAAATTCATTCAGTTCACATCTATCTATCTATCTACACTCTTCCATTCCTACTCCCAACTAAACATCCACAAACAACACACTATTTCCGCCGCCAAACCAAACAACACATTTTTCTTTCTTTCCTTCACACAAAATGCCTTCGGGACGCAAGAAGAGGAATGCTGCGAAGAGAAAAATGGAATCTTTACCGGATTCTTCCACTCCACATGGTGAGATTGATTGATTGATTGAGCTTTCCTGAGACAGATTTTTGCCTTTATGGCTGTGTTGGGTCCCTCCCTTTTCATGCTCTCTTCGCTGGATTGGATGCTTTCTCTTGCTTTCATCTTTCTGGGGTTATACATATGCTTGCTTCTTTTCATTTCAAACAAAAATCGCATCTTTTCTGCTTTCTGTGTTTTGGGTATTGCTCAAATTCGATCTTTTTAGCGGGTTTTGGTTGTTGGTGGATTTTGATTGATGGGTGTTGGTCAAAATTTGATGTTGCTGGGGTTCTGATATTAATTTTGCATAGGGTTTTAGTTGTTGGTTGTTGCCCACGATATGGATTATGTTATTCTCTTAAGAGTTTTATATTCGATCTTCTTAGTGTTTTAATCAATTGGGTATTGGCCAAAATATGATCTTCTTAAGGTTTTAATTGCTGGGTATTGGACAATTTTTTATTTTTTCTTGCTTGTATGTTGAGTTTTGGATATTGGGTGTGGGTCAAAATTGATATTCTAGGAGTTTTACTTATGGGATGGTGACCAAAATTTGATCTTTCTAGGGTTTTAAGTGTTGGATATTGGCCTTGTTGGGGTTTTAGTTACTGGGTAGGGACCAAAATTTGATCTCTTTTGGTGTTTGGGTTCCGATGGAAGTGAGTATGGAGTTTTAGTTGTTGCTAGTGTTTTCATCATTTGGTGTTGGCCAAACTTTGTTCTTTTTCATTGATCTTCTAGGGATTTTACTTATCGGGTAGTAACCAAATTTTGATCTTTTCAGGGTTTAAGGTGTTGGGCGTTGGCCTTCCTGGGGTTTTAATTATTGGGTAGTGACCAGAATTTGATCTCTTCAGGGTTGTTGGGCACTGACCTTCTTAGGTTTTAGCCAAAATATGTGTCTGTACGTCAAGCTTGCATGTTGAGTTTTGGATATCAGCCAAAATTTGATCCTTTTGTGTTGTGGAATCATAATCAGGAAAAGCTCAAGGAGAAAAGGGTGGTGGTGAGGTCGTGTCACCCATGTCGACGGAAGTTGGCCAATTCGATGAGGAACGGGAAAAAGAAACCAAGATTAGTAGTGTCGAAGGTGGCGGTCACGATGGCACTAATGAAAACCCCAAGAACGGCCGGGAAGTAAAGCCAAAGGAGGAGAAAGAGGATGACAAAATCAAGCGTTCTTCCTCCACTTCATCCTCCGATTCTTCCGCTGTCATGCCCATTTCGCAACCGGAACTTGTGAGCGTTGAGCACGTAGAGCCCGAGAAGGAGGTGGAAGTTGGAATTTCCGAAGTGGAGGCAATGCCTGTCCATGTTTCTGATGAACTGGAGGAGCCCGCTGGATCAAGCGAACAAACTGTACCCTTACAAGAGGAGGAGAAAGAAGCAGCAACAACAGTTACCAATGATGTTCCCGTTGTCGAGAAGGTTGAAACTTCTGCAACAAAGGAACCTTGTCTCAGTGCAAAAGAGGAGAAGCTTGTGAGCTTGTGGAGTAATGTTTCTGCCGGACTGCCTACTGTTGCGACTGCTGAAAATAGAGAAATTGAAACTCAGGTGCAATTCTTGATCGTTTTGTGTCCTTTAAAGATTCATATTATATGACGCTTTATATTGATCTTCCTGTTTTATTGTGTTAAACAGCTTGTTCTGCCTCCTCAAGCAACAATTCAGAGGACCTCATGGTTGAGTTGCTGTGGACTATTTGATTGATTCTTAACAAACTCTTGTCGTCCGACAGATAAAATTACCGCAAGTAAGTCTGTCGTTTTGGTCTAATTGTTAAGGAATGATGTTATTGTGAGAACCAACTGAAGTACTTATTTGTTTCTCAGCTTTTATTTGACAAAAAGGTGGTTTGTCATTAATACTAAAAGTAGATTTTAGATGTTATAAGTCACAACATCTAAAACAAATACAAAATTGGGTCGAAGCTCCAAATTCGTTTCTTAGCTGTTAGTCTGTATCGATTGTTATAACTTATAACCTTATTGACAATTCTGGTTAGTTTTACACGAAATGCAGTAGTGGTTGTCCTTTTCATTACTCAGCCAGCACATTAAGGAGTAGTACTCATGAATAATATGGCACACCTTCGAAGCATCAATGCATTTTGGTAGGAATCAAACTGAAAAAGACCCTTGAATTGAATTTGGGACTGCAAAGTGTGATGTCTTGACTACATTTTCTGACATGTTATGTGCCTAATAACTCTATTTGTTTTTTTATGGTTGCAGTGGGCTGCTGCTGCTATGAAGGGTGCAACAGATGAGATACTTGAGTTTTTGGTTGTGGTGTATTATTATATTTATTTTATTTTTTTGGGATTAATGACTGGAGTGAGTGATTTCAGTGGGATGTATGATTTATGGTTTATTATTGTGTTGAGAGTGAATATTATAATTACATAGGATAGGAAGTCTACATTTGTGTCATGGATTTGCTTGCTTCTTGTTAAACCTCAATGTAAGGCCTTCATTTTGATTAAGTTTGTTATTTTTTCGTTTATGTAGCATATAACCTCTCCTAATTTCTAAACCATTCTAATTTTGAAGCTTCTTTTTATTTTTTTCTGTAAAAGTTTTTTCTACACTACTGAAAGTAAATTAAAAGAATATGACTTTTGCTTGGAGCATTGAAACTCCTTAAAATAAAATGTAATTGGATGGAAATTCTTCCAAATTGGTGATTTTTCTGAACTCATGTAGTCATGTAAACAAAAGAGCCACAACTCATCCAAAAGTAAGTCCATTTATGTGTGTGTAAAATTTGAATATCCAATAGTAAGTCCAGGTCCTTTGAGAACCTTGATAATTCTTGTGTGTGCTTGTTGAATTTATTTTTGTGGGAAAAGTGAAATTCAAACTTAAAAATGTACATCCGAAATTCTGAATAACCTGAAACATACAAACAGAATGTTGTAAAATTCCATCATAAAAACTGAAACTCGTCTAAATAGGAAAGAAAAGGTATAAATCAGTCATAACGATAAAAAAACGTTTTTCCCATTTTCATATGGAAATTAAGACACATGTACTAAAGACAAGAGAATAAAACTGGAAGAGCAGATATGACAATGAAATTGTTGTCATTTAGTTTGTTGGAAAATGAATAAATTATGCGTGTGGTTTACACAATATTCCAATATTTATTTATTTATTTGTAACATTTTAGGAGTTTAGGTATATCTCATACTATTTTACACGTCACCTTTATCTAAATCTTGTGGTGCTCGTTGAGTTCAAACGAAGAGATTGTTATTGAGATTCAATTAAGTTTCAAAACTTATCACTCTAAACATATCAAAAATTGTATTGATCTGAGTCTAAGAAGCCCCTAATATATATATATATATATATATATATATATATATATATATATATATATATATATATATATATATATATATACAGAAATATTACAATGAGACCAGGTCTCATTATAATAAAATGAGATCCCATCTTTTCCTCCCTTAGATCTAGATCCAATGGTTGATTTATCCAACATACAATTTACACAATCAAAGGGTAATATGGTAATCACCGAAACACACCACAATATTCTTCATATTTCGTCTTTTTCTCCTACCATCCGTCTTCGTTGCCGGTCCAGCCGATGAAGTCCACTCCCTCGCTACCATCGCCATCACCGAGTGCGACACACCTCAACATTCCTTAGATCATGGCCGCCGACCTCTCTACTGCCGCCGTCCTCTTCCTCATCGGCGCCACCGGGCTCATGTCCTTCTTCGGGGTGATGAACCTCGTCGGGTGCTGGTTCAGGACGATGCTGGTGTGCCACGGCGTGGGGAGGTTGGCCTGGTAGTACCGGTTCGGGGGACAGAGCGGGGCGTCGGTGATGTTATTGGGGATTGGGACGATGGCGTTGGGGTTGGTTGTTTGGCAGCTCGTTCGTGAGGATTCGTGGGGTGTTCCTGGTAGGGATTTTGGGAGCCTTGTTGCTGTTCTCCATAGTGGAGTTCGTGATGACATCGAGGGATATGGGGAGTAATGTGGTGTAGTACTGAGAGAACCAAAGTATTTGAAGTAAGATGTTATGGTTTGGAGTGGTCATGCCATCCTCTTTCCAACTTTAACACTCTTCTTTCCAGTCCTCTTCAGATATTGTAGTGGTTCTTTCAACTCTATATATTGAAATTAAATTCAGTAAACAATTCTTGGCAAGAGAAGAATTAAGTATAATTAATTAGGTTTCTAGTCAGCTTAAATCCCTAATTGATGACAAGGAAATCCAATCCCTGCAGCAACTGCAACATCTCATGTAAGGAGAAAGTTCTATCACTATATGCCATTCTTCTTTGGTTTCTGGACAATTGAACTGGGATTGCAGGATCTAGAATTTATTTGTTGGTTATGTTTCTAGGTTACTACATATATGTGCCTGACATACCCATAAACTGCATGCGCACCCTGTCTACCCATGATTGTAAGCTTGTGATGAGAGTGTAGAGCTGGGAAGACCTTTACATGGTCCATTGAATTTTTTTGGTTGTTGATGGGGCAGATGGGCAGGAAGCCTTTCTAGGGCATATGATGAAAATCTTCTATTCTATTACTGATCTCAATGCCTAAATGTATGGAAATGGCAAATGTTCTGTGAAATTGGATTTCTACACGTATCCTTTAATCTTATGGACTGCAAGACCAAGTATCAAGATGTCTTGGCATCTTCTATTTAGTAGACCAGTTTGTGGGTTAGGTCTAGTTAGAAGATATTGGCACCTGACAATTATTAACACTTCCATGGATTATTGATCCAAAAAACACTTTCATTAATTTCTGGTACAGGATAGCAATTTTGTACTTGATACATATGGTTGATTACCTTTCTGGTCATTTTTGTCTCAGCTTGGGAAGGCTACAAGATAGCAATGCTGTTTTGTCGCATTCCAACGAGTACTCAGAGCGATGCTTTGCGGAAGTGTCCGGTGATTTCTCAAAAAATACAAAACTTTTGAAGTCCATGAAGTCAGATTTAGATTACATATTTTTGAAGCTCAGGTCAGCCAATGCTGAATAACAGTTTGCTTCCTTCCAATCCAGGGATTTTCATATATTTGGTGCTCTAGATATAGTTAGCATGATGTTTTTTACTGATTACTTGGCTCAACTACCAAGCAAGTTTCAGATACAACTTTATTTTGGAAAATCACATTATATGACAATGCCTGCAACACTTAAGAGTGATTTCAGTCAAATGTTCTCACAGATGATATCTACTAATGGTGATTTATGGTTTAGCATGAAGTTTGATACTTTAGTGTTCATGGCACTATACATTTAATGAACTTTTATAGGCAATCTTATATTTGCTCGTAGAATTGGACACAACATTCTGTTCGGTGATGATGGTTCTACTGTTCCACAAGACTTGTTTCTCAGAATCAATATTTAGTTCTTTCTCCGAGGCAGTATTTGTAATCAGATATTTCCAACTACATCAATGATAAAGAACAAGATTGAAAGACCTTTCTCAGGAATTGGTTTCCTGTTGCATCTTTTTATCGTCACACATGCAACTGATATAATATACTTCCAGTACGATGATTAACAGGAGCATGAAGGCCGAACTTTCAGAAACCTATCCTGATGCATTTCCCGAAAGTTCAACAATAAAGGCGTTGGATCAAAGACCTGACCTTGAAAAGCCTATTAGTGTCGATGATGACTGGATCCTTATCCCAAGGGTGGAAATTTGCTGAACAACCGGATACTCAATTATCTAGTATGCTCTTGCTCGAGCAGCGCTACTTTAATGCTGATCTCTTCTTCTTGCTGCTGCTGTGGTCACCAGTTTTGCTACTTACAAGACTAAATGTTACATTTTATCGACAATGAAATTGCGGTTTCTGTGCTGGTTCCATTTTTCGTGCTTTTCTTCTCATCCTTGTGTAAAGATGAGTACATGGGAATGTATAATCTAGTTGTCTTTGTGAATCTCCAACCCTGATAAATAATTTTGAATCTGATCAAATAAATCTTTTATGATTGTCTTGGAACAATGTTTTCATACATATTGCAATACATCTTAGTTCTGGTTTGACAGGTTTATTGATTAGCAAACTTTACTAGCGTGTTAAAATGTTATAGTTCTTTGTGTGATCTGTAGTCAATTGCTAGCAATAATGCTTGGTATGTCATGATGGTGTGTTCACATGAAAATCTTATCCACATCTCGATTCAAGTAGAAGACAAGTCTGCTAAAGGAATCTTATTTGCGCACGTCAGCCTGGATTGAAATTGGGGTCGAGTGTTTCATGTCAAGTTAATTTAAGTATTATATGGAACTAAAAAACGATTTGGTAATTAACGTTCTATTATTCGTTTTTGTTATTCACTTGGGTGTTGCATTTAAAGGCATTGCATTATTGAGAATCCAAATTTTCCTGGAAAATCAGTGTTGCATGAGGGGGTTTGGTTTTTGCGGAGTGGGTGTTTGGATGTTGGATGAGGAGGAGGTTAGTTTTTTGCCTTTTTTGGAACGTGCCGTGGAATTGTTAATATTCTTGGGGATAAAAAAGACTTTTGCAATGACATTTCGTGTAATAAAAGACCCGAGGTTAAAGAAGAACCCAATGGAATTTGGAGTCCATATTGGAGGGAATGCGAGAAAGAATAATAATCTGTAAGTGGGAAAAAGAATATTACGAAAATTAAATTTAGATTTGGAAAAAAGACAACGAGACTGGAGATCGGAAGGAGACGTGCAAACTCCGACATCTTTTGGAAGGTTGCTGGAGGCGTCACGCATGGTTGGGTGCGACTGGGAAGGACCGAAGGAGGGGAGGAAGAAGGAGGACATGATGGGAAGAGGGGAAATGTTTGATTTTGTATATTTTGTACATACGACTAAATTACTATAGTACGACATATTTTTGTATAGGAAAGAGAGATATTGGAAATAGAAATGACATGGAGCACTCTACAAAACTGCACAACTTTCTTAAATAAAACTTGCAGTGAATACACATATATGCGTTCAATACACAATAGTATATGTTTAATACACCAATACATCATTACAATACACACCGGTATCATTTTATTACATAAGTTCAACAACTCCTTCATAAAAACTCATTCACAAAATCTGTCAAGTAACAAAAATATTTTTAAAAATCTATCAAGCAATCTGTCATTATCAAATCATACAAATCTACATATATAATAAATTTCTAAGTAAAGAAGATATCATATGAAATATTTAGTTGATACATCAATATATAAATGTCAGTTCTGCTTCAGATAATTCATGATCGAAGAAGCTGGTTTCAAGTCTGAGCCACTAATTTAATGAAATAATTTTCTTTGAGATGTAATATTTGGAAAATTGTTTTCATGATTTGGTTTTATTTTGTTTGGAATGTATTAATCTGATGATGGTTCATAACATTCAAGGTACTGTGATATGATTTTTGCTTCGAGTCCCTGTTATGCAGGATGAACCTATTTGGAGTGACCATTTTCCATGAAACCACAACTATCATTCGAGGATTATTACATCTCACACTTATTTGATTTTAATGTCTTTTCATCCTAATCGGGGTTTTAAATGATAAGGTTATCTTATCCTCTTTGTAGTGCAAATCGAGCCAATTTCATTTTTGAAGATTTCTGAAGAGATTAAAGAAAAGAGAAAGGGATTAAAGAACAATGTCTCAACATATATCAATAGATGCACTGTCTGCTTAATGGTTAGTATTGAACTCTTGTAGTTATGTATTATAGTAATGTGGTTGTGTATTGAACTTGTATAGTTATGTATTCCACCGAACATGAAGTGTAAATCCCAAAGATTTCTACATTTGCATTAAATATTCTGTATTTTTGCTTTCTGGACTTTTGAATGCTGCATCTCAACCTATTAAATATGTACATCTGCATCCCAGTTTTTGAACTTCTTTTTTAAATTTTTGAGCAGTCCAATGTGATTGTCTACAAGTCATAAGTTAACCTATTGTGTATGATATTAGATTACATGTCTAGATCCTTAGTAGTTGTTATTTAATGTTGTATTATTATAAAGTAATATTCAGTAGGTCTTCACTTCCAAAATTAAATTATTCACTTCCAAGAATAAACTAATATTGTTTGGTGCCTAATTTAAAATGATATTTTATCAGATCGTCAACAAGGAGATCCATGCGTCCCAAAAGTTTGAACTGAGACTCATATTACAGGTTGATTATTCTTGACAGTGTTCTAGAGTTTCTGCTTTGTTTGGACATCTGGAGTTTCTGCCTTCTTTGGACATCTGGAGTTTCTGCCTTTGTTGTCGGGAGTTTTGCCTTCTGTGAAAGTAGTAATGGTGTCTACTGGAGTTCCTTGTTAGGATTGTCATGGTGGTTTTGGAAGTATTGATGATATATATTTGACTTAATTTGTGGAAGTTGTGGAAGTAGTGACCAGAAAGTAGTGATGATATCTGAGTTAAGTAGGATTTTAGTAGATATCATCTTTTTTGTTGTTGTTATATACTTGCAACAAATATGGCTACATTTTGTATATAGTAGGAGTTACAACTATGTACAACTATGTACTCACTTAACACATTTGACATGCTAATCCAACAGGTTACGATACCTATTTTTGGTAGTTTTGATGTCGAGAAGTTTGTGTTAGTAACTTTTATTTCCAGGAAATAAGACCAAATATTTGGTTTGTTCATAGTTCCTTTAGTATATCATATGCTTTGAGTGAAGCATATAATATATATATGCATTCAATACACAATATTATAAGTTTAATACATAACTTATCATTTCAATACACAACCGTATCATTTTATTACACAAGTTCAAGAATTCTTTAACTCGTAAAAATTATTATTAAAATACACAATTGCATTATAAGTTGAATATAATGTTGTTTAATATGGTTTAACTTGTCTATTGAATATTTTGGTTAGAGAAAATTTTAGAAAAATCATTATTAAAATACACAATTGCATTATAAGTTTAATAAACACAACTATAAAAGTTTAATATACAATTACATCATTAAACTACACAATCGCATCACTTTCATAAATAAAAATTCCAGTGAATAGACATCAATATGCGTTCAATACACAACAGAACCCGTTTAATACACAAATACAGTTAGTTGTCGTCGGAGAAGAAGTGAGCAACATATGATTCTAAAAGAGATACGTTCAATACACAACATAAGTTTGATTTTGTATATTTTTGTGATCAGACATATAAACCATTAATTGAAATCAACTTAGAGAACTTGTGGACATCCCCACTTAAGCATTATTTTGTATTACAAAATAATTTACCAATGTAAATTTACTGAAAGACTTGAAGTTGATTTCCTGATATTAAATCCACTCTCACCAGCATATATTTTGTAGAAAATATATGCATTTTCCAATGTCTGAAATTCTTTTCCAATTTCTGGTTTGATTGTGGAATGAACATTGGGAATGAAGCATTGAAAACTATCATTGTTTATTACCTGGAGTAGACAAAACAATTAGTATGCAAAAGTAGTTTATACTAATTAACAATAGTTTATCAAACAAGAAAAAATTGTAGTAGAAATGCATTGTATGTTTTTCTATATGAAAGAGAGAGAAATAGGGAGATGTGTTGCATGTGTTTTGCTATAGGAAAGATAGAGAGAGAGGTTAGAGAGATGTTGGAGTTTGAAATGACATGCACACTCTACAAATTTGCATAACTTTCTTAAATAAATATTCAATAGTATACGTTTAATACACCAACATATAGTTTTAATACACAATAGTACACCTTTAATACACCAACATATCATTTCAATACACAATGATATCATTTTATTACACAAGTTCAACAACTCCTTCCTGAGAATCTGTCAAGCAACAAAATCATTTCTAACTTATTCTACTAAATGATAGTTTTAGTAAATTAAAGAAGTAAACCAATATGTTGAACAATTATGACAGTATATTACTTTAAATAAAAGGTAACTAGAATAATACTTACAATAGGTGTCACTTGAGATGTTGGTTGAACAAACAAATGGTTTTCCATTGATGTTGTTTCCACCTATATAAACAATAACAGTCACAACATTACTATATTAAACAACTAAATCATATTATAAAATATCTGAAAAATAATACTTAGAATAGGTGTAATAGGAAATGTTTTTTGAACAACAATATGTTTTCTCGTTGAGTTCATTTAAACCTATGGAAATATAATAGTAAGGTATTTAAATTATGTAGTTAGGTATTATACTAGGACAACTGTCTATTGAACTAGTGTAGTTATGTATTGTAATAGTTACGTTTGTGTATTAAACCATTTGTTTGAACAAAGGAATGGTTTTCCATTGATGTTGTTTCCGCCTATATAAATAATAACAGTCACAACATAACTATATTAAACAACTAAACCAGATTATAAAATATCTGAAAAAGAATACTTAAAATAGTTGTAATAGGAAATATTTTTTGAACAACAATATTTTTTACTCGTTGAGTTCATTTTAACCTATGGAAATAATAATAGTCAGGTATTTAAATAATGTAGTTAGGTATTGAAATATTATAGTTATGTATTGTACTAGGACAACTGTCTATTTAACTAGTGTAGTTATGTATTGTAATAGTTACGTTTGTGTATTAATCTATTGTATTCCTGTTATTGCATTTAGATTAAAAATTAAAAATGACGTACGAATCCTCCACAAATTTACCAAACATGCTAGCCAAAATGTAAGAACAAGAAATCACATCCAAAGAAAAAATTATTTTTTTTTTCAAAAAACACCACAACTTCTTTGGTCCAGATGTTAGATCAAGAATGCAGAACTAGATGTTTGATCTAAGCTTTTAAACGAAGAAAATGCCTACTTGGTAAAATATCTATTGTATTCCTGTTATTGCATTTAGATTAAAAATTAAAAATGTCATACGAATCCTCCACAAAACTACCAAACATGCTAGCCAAAATGTAAGAACAAGAAATCATATCCAAAGAAATAATTATTTTTTTTTTGAAAAAACACCACAGCTTCTTTGGTCCAGATGTTAGATCAAGAATGCATAACTAGATGTTTGATCTAAGCTTTTAAACGAAGAAAATGCGTACTTATCAGAAGAAACAGAACGTAAGATGCGATCGAGCCGTGAGTCCTCCGCAAAAGAACATGCGAGGAGCAGAAGACGAGAGGGTGGGAGTGTGAGGAGAGAGTAGGCAGCGGGAGTAGACGCGGATGGCTTCGTAGGAGTAGGCGAGACGGAGGAGGAGATTGTATACGATTGGAGGGAGGAAAATGGATGTGGTGGGTGCGTATGGGAGAGGAGGTAAAAGGAAGACGATGTTGATTACGAAACTACCCTTTTTCTTTTTCACCGTTAGATTAGATCTTGATGGTGTATGTTTGGGGTCTCATTATATTAAATTGAGACCTGGTCTCATTCTAATACCACCCTATATATATATATATATCATCCGTTGATAATTAATACGACTATTGTCGGCCTTTTCTAAGTTAGGGTCAAAAGCGAAGTTAGATTGTGGTTTCCAAATAGACAACAAATTAAATTCGTCGCAACATGATGATGGCAGTCTATTATTTAAATTCGTAAATTTATATAATTTTAATGTTATTTTGGGAAAAATAGTTAAAAATTAGTCAAAATATGCCAAATAGAATTATTGATACAAAAAAATTGGTGTTAAAAACAAAGAAGAATCGATCCAATTCAATTTGATTCCGGATCATCTACGTATATTATTTCTCACCAAATTTGGAAATTCCAAGAAAGTATAATTAAGAAAAAAATAGAAAACGCATATAATCACCGAAAACATTGCATCTGTATTATTTCCCCATACCTTTTCTGAAAGCTTGCCATAGTTAACAATAATAAAGTTGACCAAGTAAGTGTGGTCCATTTATGGCATGGATATAAACTTTTGTAGATTTTCTCAATATTTTGTTCTTTTGTTGGTCGACATCAAAAAGAACACATCGATCTCCAACACAATTGGTTTTGTATCAATTTCAAAAGAGTGTTGTCGGATTGAAAATATGTTGTCTTTTCCAGGATCAGAAGATGCCTATGAGTTATGCAGCCTTGGAGCCGGAATTGCTGGTAAACATCCCATCTTTCCCTGTTTTTTGGTCTTCTGAATGTGATTTTGGATTGCCCACAAAATGTTATTATATGATCAGATTTAATTGTTTAGGATTTGGGGATTAATGGGTTTTTTTTTTTTGGTTTCATTGTGATGATCGGGTTCTCAAGTGCTCGCTCAACAGGGGATTTTGAACGCTTCTTCATCTTTGCCTAATCAATCATGAGATGGAATTTATTGTTTGAATGTATTCTTTTGATGTTTTGGTTTCTTAGTTTTCTGCCTTCAAGGGAGTGTTGTTTGTCGTTTGGAATTTTTAAAAAAAATGTTATTAAATGTCACGGAACGTGACAAAATTAATAAGCAACCAAAGTTTTTAAGAAAAACCTTACTTCATTGAATGGAGTTTGTGTTATTCATGTTACAACTTGCTATTTTTCAGGCAATCTCTTTGCATTTGTGTCGTTCGTATCACCTAATATGAGTTTTTGCTTTGATCATCTTCTTCGTGCAATCCTAATATCATTTTGGTGTCTTTCTCAATGTTTTTGTCACCTACAGACCTACATTTAGGAGAATTCTCAAAAACAAGTCAACCGAAAGTTTCTCGGGATTGCCTTACATATACCCGCTTCTGAACTGCTTAATTTGCTTCTGGTATGGAACTCCTTGGGTCTCTCACACTCTGTGGTTTTTGTTTTCCAACTACTCTATGTAATTCTCTTCATTCTACACGCAGACTACAATAAAAGGGTAATCTCTATCTATCATACCAGATTTCAATTTCAAGTTCAGTCTGTTTTAGTTATATATGCTCTCATTTGCTAATGGTTTGCAGGTGAAAATGATTGGACTGTTGTTATTGGTGTTCTGCGTATTCGGATTTGTAATATATGCAAGCATGAATTTCTTTGACCCTCATATGCGGCAGATGTTTGTCGGTTATTTGAGCATCCCTTCTCTAATTTTCATGTTCGCATCGCCACTCTTCATTATCGTAAGTTGCTATTATTCTTCTTCTTAGTCTGTTTCAAAAATTTCTAACATTGCAAAACCAATCGCGAGATATGTTTGATCTTCTACATTAATTTCTAACATTTCTAGCTCTACGTACGGGTTTTGTTATTGTTCAGAATTTGGTTATTCGGACGAAGAGTGTCGAGTTTATGCCATTTTATCTATCATCTCGTTCTTTGCATACGGAATGCTGAAGCACGACTTCTTTATATACGTAAGAAATCATTGCCAGCCAGCATAATTCTAGTTATCCACTGCTTTAGTGAAATTGACCTTATATATTAACTAATTTCAGATCCCAAATGGAATTGGAACACTCCTCGCGGCAGTACAACTGATGCTGTATGCATTTTACAGCAACTCGTCGAGGCAATACCAACACTTGCTTGGATAGTGACGATTTCTCCTAAAATGGTGAAGCATTTTTTTCTCATTCTTTGATAAATGCTCTTAACTGTTCTGCTGCTGAATAAAGAAGTGACCACTTATTAGAACATCCACACAAAGCCCAATGTATTAGGCCTTCTCTCGGGTCCACATACATTCATCATTGTATTTTATTAATCTCATACTGCTCAAATGTAATTTTGTAATCCAACCACTTGATATAAATGCATCATGATCAATCTCTTATAATTCAAGAGATTGATATCTGTTTTATCTCAAATTCTTCTTCCAAGATTTGTGCTTCAACATGGTATCAGAGCCTTTCTTTCATCTGTTTTTTAATCAACAGACTTCCTACTCCCACACTTAACATCTGTCCCTATGAAAAACTCTTTCAAAAACCTCATGATTATTCTATTTTAAAAGTTTTTGGATGTACATGCTTTCCCTATTTACGTCCCTATATGGCCAATAAACTTCAAGCTCGATCTACTGCTTGCGTGTTTTTTGGCTACAGTGTCAATCACAAAGGGTACAAGTGTTATGATTTAGAAAATTCTAAAACATATATTGCTCGTCATGTGGTATTTGATGAAAAATCTTTCCCTTATGCTAAGATCGTGCCCACTATCACTGCCGAGGTATCTGGTAGTCGTAATTATACGTCTGCTATACCCCAGCCTCATATACCTGACATAGCATCCCCACATCATCTTTTGACAGCACCCTCTCCCAACTTTCAAAACACACAGTCCTCACCAATCCAATAAAACACCCCACCAACACCACCAGTAAATCCTCCAGTCACTTGTTCTCTACTACCTTCCAATTCACCTGATACTCCAACTGTATCTCACCCCATGACCAATAGAACAAAAAATCATACCCGAAAACCCAAAGAATTGCCTGGTTTTAAAACCTTCAACACTACCAAACATCCACCTCCACCCTCCACTCTTTCAGACACACCTCCTTCAAATTTCTCTATTGCTGTCAAAAACAATAAGTGGCGGGCAGCTATGGATGATGAATATAATGTACTGATCTCCAACAATACTTGGACTCTTGTTCCTGTCTCCTCAGTTAAAAAATTGGTTGGCTGTAAATAGGTATATCGAATCAAGCGTAATCCTGATGGTTCTGTTTTAAAATACAAAGCACGCTTTGTTGCTAAAGGGTTTCACCAAGAAGCTGGAGTTGACTATGATGAAACTTCTAGTCCAGTTGTGAAACTAGTCACTATTCGAGTGGTTCTTTCTCTTGCTATTTCTAAAAACTGGCTTATTAGGCAACTTGATGTAAACAATGCTTTCTTAAATGGTGATCTCCAAGAGGAAGTCTATATGACTCAACCTCAGGGGTATATTAACCCAACTTTTCCACATCATGTTTGTCGACTTCAGAAAGCCATCTACGACCTTAAACAGGCCCCTCGAGATTGGTTCCACAAATTATCAACCAAGCTCACTCAGCTTGGCTTCCGACCAAGTCTATCTGACACCTCTATGTTTGTTTTGAATACAGGTCGCCATATTCTGATTATCATTGTCTATGTAGATGATATTCTCCTCACAGGCAGTTCTCCACAACTCATTTCTCAGGTTGTTTCAACCCTCAACTCTACATTTTCTTTAAAATATCTAGGCCTTATTCACTATTTTTTAGGAATAGAAGCACATAAAACTCCTACTGACATGTTTTTCAACCAACAAAAATACATTTCAGACTTATTAGTTAAAACCAACATGCACAACGCTAAACCAATCACCACTCATTCCTGTCATTCAATCAAATTATCACGTTACACTGGCTCACCCATGCATGATATTTTTCTCTATAGAAGTACCGTCGGTGCTCTCCAATATATAACTCTAACCAGACCCGACATAATGTACTCCGTAAATCGTGTCTGTCAATATATGCACAATCCAAATAATGATCACTGAACTACTGTAAAAAGGACTACGATATCTAAAACAAACAATTAATCGTGGTTTGAATTTTGTTAGATCACCTCCCACAACTTTAAGCCACTTGTCTGCATTTTCTGATGCAGATTGGGTTGGGGACTCGAATGATCGACGTTCTACCTCTGGCTTTTGCATTTATCTTGGACACAATCTTGTTTCCTGGAAATCAAAAAAACAACCAATAGTAGCAAAATCAAGCACCGAGGCAAAATACAAAAGCTTATCCCATGCCACAGCAGAAGCCGTCTGGATCCAGTAACTACTTCACGACCTCCACCTTCCATGCACCACGCCTACTCTTTGGTGCGATAACATCGGTGCTACATTCCTGGCAGCCAATCCCGTTTTCCATGCCCGAACCAAGCACGTGGAAATTGACTTTCACTTCGTTCGAGAGAAAGTCACCGCTAAACAACTCAACATACGTTTTATCTCCGGCAAAGACCAAACTGCTGATGTTTTTACAAAAAACACTACCCTCATCTCAATTTAACCTCCTTCGTTCCAAACTCACAGTCCGCCCACTCCCTGTTCGCTTGAGGGGGGATATTAGAACATCCACATAAAGTCCACATACATTTATCATTGTATTTTATTAATCCTATACTGCTCAAATGTAATTTTGTAATCCAACCACTTGATATAAAAATACATCATGATCAATCTCTTATAATTCAAGAGATTGATATCTGTTTTATCTCAAATTCTTCTTCCAAGATTTGTGCTTCAACACCACTTAATAATCACTTGGTCAGATTACAAGAACAAGACATCTTACCTTCTTCTAGTTTCATCACTTCTAGTCTCATGAATTTGTATTTTGATTACATTACATTCTTTCATGCTGAAATTACATAATCACTGAAGAATTATGCATGCTGATGAAGTAGTTCCATATATACTGGATTCAGTCGATTTCTCACATAAGAAAATCCTTCAGTAGAGTAGGCGTTGTTACAACATTAATTTGTTAGTCCTGCACAATCAGATAGACATAGTAGTAGTAGTAGTATATTATTTCAAAAACAAGTACAAATTTTAATCCCTAGCAGTAGTAGTTACAAATTATGGAAGTCTTAATTACTTGTCCAGTGGAGTTAGTGTGATCGCAGACAGGAAGTCCCTTATCGTCATATAAGCTAGATAAGCCCGCTGAATCTGGGCAACTCGCACCTTTCCCCCCATCAAAACCCGCCTTTGCCACAATGGCCAACCTGTGTTGTTTTCCATCAAATCCCACTCACCTCCGATCCCACTTTCTCTCCACTCTTGGCTCTCGCAGCTTCTCTCCAACAAGATGATCCCGCGACCGCATTCTTCATAATAACAACACCCCAACTTGAGCTGGTCTTCTTATTTTGGTTCATGTTACAACTACTCTGCGCGCTCCTGCTGTTGTTGTGTTTCTTCTCCAACTATGTTCTTTGTCGGTAGTTCTCTTTCTAAGAAGAGCCACTATGAAAATGATAATCGTGACGAAAATGGTGAGAAGCAGCAGTGTAGTTGGAGTACTCCAGTTGAGACCTTCCATTGATTGATAGCAAAAAAATCAGTTGTTGCAACTGTGATCGAATTCAGTTGTTGTAAATTGATATGTGGTAGGTGTTGTTAATAAATGGGCTCATGATTTTAATTCCTTTTCTTGTGCTCGTGACAATTCACCACCACCGTTTCGAAATAAGTTGGCTCTTACTATTATTATAATTATAATTATAATCACTCACGGGTCCGTTCAATATATTCTTAATTAACGTATAATATATTCTTGCCACATTTTCTAATCCATTAATGGTTCTTAGTTTGAGTGATTTAAAAGGGCATCTGTTTTGTGGAAACTCTTCTTATTAGGCAGGAAGTCTGGCTTCAATTCAACCATTTTCTAATCCATTTTTATTTTTTTTATCTTGTTAATAATGATAATATATTTATTTTAAAGTTATTTTAATTTTTTTTCAATTTTTTTCTTCTGAAAATATATTTTTTATTTGTTCTTATTTGTTTTAAATTTATTTATTTTATCCAGAATTGATCTCTAAATGACGTAGAGGAGAGAAAATGTAAAGTGTTTGAGAATTTTAGGACACGATTAAGAGTGGACATAGAAAGAAATCAGAGTGTTGTTAAAAATGTCGTAAAAATCGAAAGGTGGACACCCTTTTGTGAAAAACAAGAGTGGACACACTTCAAGAAAAGAATCTATAATATTATTAACATACGAACACGCCTGATTCCGCCCTAGGTAAGAAAATAAACAAACTGCATAGTTAAGATCCGATTATTGTAAACGGATAATGGATGGGAAATTGCAAGAGTTGGATTGGATCCTGATCCTGGGCCAGATTGGATCCGGTTAACCACCGTTGTTGGTAATCGGATCCTACAGCCTTTGCTATTGCAGTTACCACTTACCACCACTCAGAATTTATTTACCACTTTTGTGTAATTAAAAAGTAATTTTTGATCAAAATAAAGGTATTAAGGATTACGTAAGATGAAAAGTTGAGTGAATGAATGTATATATATCAAGATAAAATTAATCTATAACTACGCCAGTGTTACACTCAAAATAGAACTAACTACTTTTTACAGATTTTAGATAGGAGATATCTAACTTAATTTCACTGATGAGAAATAACAAGGATGTTTTGCTATAATTAAAGTTATAATACTCCAATTAATGAGATGAGAAGGATGTGTTGCCATAAGCTGAGAATGCTCACTTCACCGAAAAGTATGTTTCACTAAATCTCATATATATGCTTTGCGGGGTCCCCATATATATATATATATATGTATGTATATAAAATTACGTTGAAAGTGAACATACAATCCATGGGCGTGAATGTTTAGGAGATGTTAAATCCCATTTGGAATCTTCTTCATAAAAATCATTAGTCTTTGAGCTGACTGACATGCAAGGATACAAAAATCCATTCATGATACTATCAAATTCCATAATTGCCACCTAACTACACTCCACATAATTGACACCAACCCTTGTTGGGATTGAAATATTTTCTTGCTGTTGCATGAGGTGGCAAATTGACATCCTAAAATCTGCCCACGTCTGTAGGTCAAGTTTTCACATGATTCCTGAGGTCTGTTTGGTTGGTTGGTTGGTTGGTTGGATGGTTGGTTGGATGGATTTCGTATAATATTTTTCCTCTTCAGTTTCATATGACAACATTGCAACTCGCATTAAGACCACTGTATGAATCTTAAATTTTGTTCCTTCTTTTGCTTAGGTGCCAGACACCTTTTTGAGTCCAAAACCAACCATTTTGACTTTCGAAACTCATCTGAAATTTTAATCATTATTTGTACAACAATCATTTCAAAGCATCCAACAACATCACAAGAACAACTACTACTCTGCTTCTTCAAGTCCACAAGGAATCCTGAAGGTTAGTCATGTTCTAAACATTTTAAAACAAGTCCACAAGGAATCCTGAGGAAGATGTTACAAGTATATGACCATTTCGTATTCTTTTAGTATTAGGAATTTGGATGTCTTTTTTGTAAAGTTTTACATTGCTTGATTTTATTGAACCATTATTCAGATTGGACAATGTTGTCTTATGAAATTAGTCTTAAGTCATTTTTGTGCCATGCAGCTGCAAAGTTCTCTAACTCAGGAGGTACAGTCGCACAATTCCTGTTAGCTTCCAGAGATATGAAGAATTCTCGGGCTCTAGCCTTCTACATTGCTGTTTCAGTTGTCGCCTTCGTCATATCAAAGATCGTGATCTCAATCCTCCTTTACAAAAGATGGTGCAGAAAACACAGAGTAGCAGAAGAAAATATGTCAGGTAACAATTCAAAAAGAAGAAGAAGAAAAGTGGTGGTGGTACTTAATTAAGGATTGATTCTAAATGCATGAGAATTAATTACAACTGTTATTTCAATTGTTTCAGGTGGAAAGATAGTGTTGTTTAGGTCAACCGCGACGGAGTCCATCGCCCCTAAGAAGTTTCTCAAGAATTTAAAGAAGTTGACCAACAAAGACATCATAGGCTCAGGTGGACATGGAATAGTTTACAAATTGGAAGTTGATAATTCCGCTGCTTTCGCAGTTAAAAGACTAAATAGAGGAGGCAACACTGACAGAGATGGGGGATTCCAAAGAGAATTAGACACAATGGGCGATATTAAACACCGAAACATCGTTACGTTGCATGGATACTACATGACACCTCAGTTTAATCTCCTGATATACGATTTTATGCCTAACGGAGGTCTTGATGGATTGCTTCATGGAAATAACTTTACTGAAAGGGAAAATCTGAATTGGCCCACAAGATATAAAATAGCTGTAGGTACTGCTAGAGGTATATGTTACCTCCACCATGATTGTGTTCCTCACATTATCCATAGAGATATCAAGTCCAGTAACATATTGCTTGATCTCAATATGGAAGCCCGTGTGTCGGATTTCGGATTGGCTACACTTATGGAGCCAAATCAAACTCATGTTTCGACTGTTGTTGCCGGAACTTGGGGATACTTGCCTCCTGGTATATATGTTATCCAACAAATTTGCTTTCAACTATATATATATATATGTTGTGGTCATGACTAATTGCATGCGGTTGTAGAATATTTTGATACCGGGAAGGCGACGGCGAAAGGAGATGTCTACAGCTTTGGGGTGGTTTTGGTTGAGCTTTTAACTGGGAAAAGGACATCAGATGAAACATTTGTGGAGAATGGACTTAAGCTAGTGACTTGGGTAAGCTTTTTTTTTGTGTGGCTCTTCTGTTGCATCTTTTTTTTTATCAGAATCCCATGACATAAAAATAGAGTTTATAAATTTGATTGTGCAATAGGTGAAGGATATTTTACATGAAAGGAGAGAAGAGTATGCAGTTGATAGAAATTTGGTGCACCCTCCAATGGGAGAAATCAAAGATGTATTCAGAATTGCAGAGAAATGTTTGGAAGCAGATCCTTTTCAGAGACCAAGTATGAGGGAGGTTGTAAAGATGCTTGAGAAGGTAAATTTAGATAAATATGTATCACATTGTTAAAAAAAATAAAATTGTTGTTGCTATTGGATTTAATGATTCTTTTTTCATTCACATTGTTAAGATTTTGTTGTTATCCTTCCATGACATATGTATCACATCAACAAGAAATCAAATTCCCAAAGAACATCCACAAAATAAGCAAGTTATTTTATTGGGGACTATATTTTTCATCAGATACACATAACTATCTCGAGATATCAACCCAAGTTATTAAACTTCGTATTCAACCTAGTTATGCAGCTTGTGCAAAACCAACTCTCAGATTGCCATAGTCAAACACTGTATGATAGAACCCCATAAATACATCACCAAGTATCCTGCACATATAATTAATATTTCTCATATTGGTCAAAAAAATCATAACAATTAACAAATGGGATTATGCAGATTGTGTTATGTATATGTTAAGAGATTGTACCATAGAGGGCCACGAGGAGGTGGCACATCCAAACCAGTAAAACCACTAATGCATTGAGTTGTATACCCTTCTCTGATTTTAAGTATGTACTGCTCCAATAAAAACAAAACCAATAATAATAATAATTGTCGCTGATCATAAATACGTAAAGTGTTTTATATAATTGGGTTTGCTGACATAAAGTTGTTATATTACCTGCGTTGGTGAAAGGGAAAAGACTTTGGCTCCTATATTGAAGAAATAATTGGCATAGAGTCAATTTTACTACAGTCAACTGTTGATTGGTCCAGAGGATTTCTCAAGAGAGAACATAACTGAAACATGGAAATGATAACTAAAAATCAGGAAACCCAGAAAAAATATATGAGATTGGTTATGTTTAAAATGTTGTTTACCTCATCGAAATAACTTGAAACGTCATCTGTTGTTTGATTCTGATCAAGTCTATCCTGCATCCAGTGAGCAGCCTTCTCGCAAGCTGAACATGAAACACCGTTAAGTGCGCATAACCCAATTCGAGAACATATCTCATCCGCGGGTTGCCTCTGGAGAAGTACCCCCCCAAAAAAAAGGGTGTGAGATCGCAAAAGTAACGAATATTTTTTTGTATAGCAAACCAAAAATAAACCACATACCTCTTTTAATAGCATTTTCAACATAACTTGTCCATATTGTGAAACTACAGAGTTGCATTTCTGATCAAAATCATCACCGGCTTGAATCTGAATCGCACGATTAATTTCATTAATGACATCCTGCAAGTAGAATGAACTAAGACATTAGTGTTAGATAGTTCAAATGTAATTTGTGATCATATATTATATATCAGAGTAGCACATACCGGTGGTCCTGCAATTAAAGATGTTCCAGAGTCTGCAATGGCTGAACAACCTCCAGAACAGAACCCTGAAAATCAATCGTGGTAAGAATTACATTATATTATCGTGATAGAGTCAGTTACCTTTGCTTTGGCCACCAAATCCAATACGGACTTCTCCCATCTTAAACTGCGGTATAATAATTACGGATTAGAGTCTTGTAATTATATATGCGTAAGAAAGGTTTAAGTGAAAAATGAAAATTTAATTACCTCCCAATAACCTTTAACCGTTTAAGAATCCATGAAGTTCTTAAGAGATATTATATCATCATTTGCAATTAATGCATCGCCGTTGAACATTTGCATTGGTTTGGTATATGGTTCCATAACTCAAAATTCAAGACCAGAGCCTTAAGTCATCATTGCATAAGTATGGCTATTGATTTTGAATTATGTAATAAAAAATACATGATCCTGAATTCCTGATCCAAATGGGAGCTACTTTTGTGAACCTTGTACGTACATCAAACTAGCTATATGGTTGTTGGATTAGAAGATACGTGCATTTTTAATTAATCGTAGTTGGCCTACAATTAAATATATATATAAACATGCGTGCATGTTCTAATACATGAACCACATATAATTAAACACATAACCTCTATATATAGAACAACAAGAACAAACCACAAACCACAAAATAAATTAAGAAAAGTAGAGACGAGCTTACCTTTGAAGATGATAGAAAGGGAGATTAGAATGAGAGAGTTAGTTTGAGGGGTGTTTAATTAACTTGGAACAGATACATTTATAATCCCAAATCCATTCCTACACTCACACCACCCACACTGTCACGCATCACGTACCTTTCTTACCCCCTTTCAATTCTAGTAACGTTCGATTCCAAATTAATATAAACTAATTAATTAATGGAAACCCCACTACTTTTTTGGATGGTTTCTTAATTTGTTATTAGAAAAGGCTTGCAATCCTTTGGATAAGTAACCCTTTCTGTTAATTCATCTTCCTAAATGACATTGCACCATCCAACTCATGCATGCTTCTTCAATGTGCTTAAACATAAATGTGTGTTCTTTCATTATGTTGTCACTGTCACACCGAGGTGGCTATTAGCTAATTTGCATGTGGGATAAAGGTGAAGCTCAAAAAAGTCAACGTTTTATTCCGGTTAAACTTGTTATGAAAATTGTATATAGTGTATGATTCATCTTCCAACCAATTATTAGAACTCCTCTATTAAAATGTGTTGTAATGTGCATTGTATTTACTTTCTTATTTAGTATAGACTATGTAACTTACACACTTCTATGTGTATATATATGAGGTTGTACTATGTATTAAGGATATACAAAAAGAGATGAAATACAACTCCTCTATTCTCCCTCAACTTCTTGTCCTTTTGCTTGATCGTTATTTTACAACACGTTATCAGCACAACTTCGCTCGATGTGATCAACTCAAACACTAGTTGTTTCTTGTTTGATTAAGGTAGTTTACAACATAAGGTTGTATTCATCTCCGGTTAGTCTTTTACAATTTATAATATCATTAATCTATTTACTTGTTGAATATGCTCATATTATATTCTTAAATGTGATGTTATATGTCTAGAAATTATACTCATATTATATTCTTAAATGTGATGTTGTATGTTTACAAATTTCCGTTGCAAAATCTTGGTTTGAAATATCATGTTTTGTATATATATTCTTAGATGATGGACTATTAACTTTTATTTTAGTATGGTAGTAAAATTTAAATCATGCACATAACATTTATAAATGCATACAAGTACGTTATTTGATTAATATGCATTAATCGATGTTTATAAGCATTTTGTTTTGCAAAAGTTGATCATACATTTGGAAGATCACTAGATGACTTAACATTCCAATGATAGTGACATAATTTATTTGTGCACATGTCATATCTAATGCATGTTGTTTTACTAGAAATTATAAACATTTCTTTTTATCTATTTTTATTGTGTGTAATATTTTATATGATATTGATCATCTTGATTGTTGAAGAATGTTAAATATACGACTTTTGATAAATGAACAAGAATTTTACTTGTCGCGATTTGGAAGTTGAAATCCAACTTGATGTTCTTGGAAATACAAATGAAAATATATATATTGCTTGACATAGTTAGATATCTTTTTGGAATAACGAAAACATGCAAAGGGTTTTTCTTTTCTTATAAAAGTCTACATGTTATTATTGTTTTTAACTTGAGCACTGCTAAGAAAAGAAAAATGCTTGGATATTATATCATATTATTCCTTTGATGAAACACTAGTTTCAATCATATTTGATGTATTTTTGCAAATCTAATATTTGATGCATCTCGTTAAGTTATCATATTATGCTACATAAAATTTCGATGTTATTTCGTTGCATCACATCTGGAAATATTATGGTTATTCATTCCAGCACATATGATTTATTTATGCAATTATATATATGATATAATGTGGTATATTGCAACAAAATTTGGGTTTTCATATTGTGAAAGTAATTAATTACCATATGTCATGTTATCATTGAAAAAGAAGCACTTCAGGCCCGAAGGTAAAAACTGAAATCTTCATGAAGTGCAAATATATAATGATATCAAGATTGTATATTCATGTGAAAAAAACTATGAAAATGTATAGCAATCCTTGAAGAATTCTTATAAGCATCAAAAGGTTGTGCAAATGCCAAAGTCTCATAAACCCATCAAACTCATTCCCTAAATCTAGCCTATACGTGGCCAGAAGACCATAAAGAGTTGAGATAGGAAAATCTTATATCCATTTCACAAATTAATGACCCGATACTCCAGTAGTAGTATGGAGTCCAAAAATCACAAGTAATTGATTTGCTATATTCCCTGAAGTGGATGTATGAGAGCGTGAAAAATCTACAAAAGTGTATTATAATCATTTTGTGACCATGATTATGGATGTGAATGTGGATGAGATAAATGACAAAATAATTGATGTCCTTATGATATATAAATTCCACAATCAAAATGGGTTTATTTGTAGTTATGTGTTTTATTTGATAAGTAATATATACTCTATCTAGTAGATATACATGACCATATGCTGGAATACCAATATGACAACTGAGTATTATATACAATGATACTAATATTTTGTTTAATATTCTTGAGATTCATTCATATTTTTTATAATTATTATCTTTAAGCTTTGATTTATTTGTTATTTATATTGAAACTATATATTTTATATTGGTCAGTGCTCTCGTTAATCCAATATATTTTCATACTTGTGATTGTTATTCACTTACTATGAGATTCTTTTAGGTATTAATAATACAGATGTATATGTTGCTAGCATATCGATATTCAACATTTTTTATGTTTGTCATGACTATTTATGCATATCATTATAATATATTTTTTAAGGATCAATAACAAAGATAATATTTGCATTATCATCTTAAAAAGACAAAGTACACATACATATGGTAATATGTTGGTATGCATAATTTCTATCTAAAAGACATATACCAAGTTACGATAAAATTAATTGATATTGATAAGATTTAATGCATGATTCTTCTTTTGATTATATTTTGTCATTGGAAGAACTTTATCATTTATTTTGTAATAGTTGCATAAATAATTTATCTACAACAAATATTTTATTTGGCTTGAAATGAAGAGTATGGGTAGTTCCCGGTCTCATATCTGACTTAAGAACATAAAAGATGATTTATGCATCATGTATAGTGTTGTTATGCACACTATATTAAGATATAAGTATTTCCTTAATTTGATAATGATAAAAGCCAAAACCATTATTGTATGTGGTCGTACGAATTTAGTGGAAAACTCCAGAAGAGTCATATCTATTGTTACATGTGGAATTATCTTGGCTTTAAATGATGCATTTTATATATTATGTCTGAAGAAACTTATTGAGTTTCAAATCGCTAGAATGACTTGTTTTTGAGACTAGAATTGAAGTAAGAAAGAATATTTTTACATTACTACAATCATGTCAGGCAGGAAAAATGCTATTAAGAAAATTACCTGACTTTTGAACGATGTGACATTGCACACGTAGTGACTTGGTCAAAAGATTTGCACTGGTGAATCAAATGAATATTGATTCAAATAACATATGGTATGACCGATTGGGTCAATGATGATTAGATATGATGACAAATGTTGGTTAACCATCAACTGAAGAAGGAGAAGATTCTTCAACTAAGTGGGTATCCACGAGCTCTATCTCTTTCGTGGGATGTAATAATTTATGTTATGCATCATTTGTGATTGAAAGTCATAAGTATAAGTTTTTGCAAAATCACAATATATATCATCGTATTTTGGATCATGTACCCGAAGCACACGTTACAAAGCATGGTGAAAGAAAAGAGCATATGAGATGAAAAATAAATTGTGCCAATATGAAGTAATATGAGATTTAAATGACTCTCAAACGAGTTAACTTGATATACTAGCCCAGAAGTACCTAAATGAAGTTATGATTTGTATTCATTATGAGTATCGACGGCTATACTGTATTATGGGTACCGGCACATTAGCACAGCAAAACGAGAGTCTCTCTATTGACAAAATCTCTTAAGATTGATCATTTTGAGATCATATCTACTAATATATTTTTTTTCCTTTTTAGACCAAAATCATATTATAATTACTCTCATATTTTATATACTTGTACGTTGTTGAATGAAATGTTTCCCATCTGCGATTTCTTTTACATGATTTTTTTATTACCACCTCCCAAAATTTAGTCGCCTTAAATTATATTGGACTTTTCAACAGGTTTCGTATTCCTGATCATATTAAAATATTTGAAGCCCTTAAGGGCGATTTATTTTATTGTCCAGTCCAACATTTATATATATATATGCATATTTTTTTGGCATTAAGGGGGAAAGCGAGAAGCTTAAAGAATGCCAGAAAAATGTATTATATTGAACATGAAGTTCATAAGAGAATATACGTACACGTATCGTTGAACCTGAAATTCATAAAATCATTCATTTGCAATATCAAGCAAGTACTGGTCATACATTTTTATTGATCACAAAAGAGTGACTATGTCTTGTATTACTAGACATAAAACGCATAATAAATTATACATGTTACTATTATATATGGATGTCTTTTTGTTTCCCCGCATTAAGATTTTAGATATGCTCTACAAAGTGATATAACTAATAATATGTGTGTGTCATGCATGCGTCCAACATTATTTACAACCACCTATATAAAAAGGTGTTAAAATGAAAGCTAATCGAAAGTATATTTTTCATCGGATACACATGGCAATCTCAAGATATCAACCCAACAAGTTTGATTATTAATATTTACTTACTATATTCACGAGATAAATATTTTCTTCAATGATGATTCTTTATATATTTTGATAAAATATTCCATGTAATTATATTTATGATGACACCATCATTTTGTTTTTAGTTGAAATGGTAAGAAGAGGAAGAAAAATTCAATGTAATAATTAAATTAGTACCCAAGTATAATCATAGAACTTCAAGTTGCGATTGACAACAACATGCTTGGTCATTAACGTTTAAAACTAACTTATAAACACATCACACATGACGTCCACCATTGTTCCTTGAATTGACTGACATTCGCCCATAGAATTCCTACGTCTTCTCTCGATCACGCTAAAGTGACCATTTTTTTAATAGAAAAATATGTGTTTATACCACGTCAAAATAGAAGACGCCAATTAAAAATTACCAAATTAAAGCATATAGATTATGCCATTAGACTAAGTTTTAGACTAGTTAAAAAATTACAGCAGTGTCATCAAGGACTTGTTTTAGAACACAATTTTATATTTTTAATCAAAAACAAAAAGCTTCTCCGAATGACTTCTCCTAATTACCAGTATATATTTATTGCCTTATATTATTTTTTTGATGCAATTGTTGATGTTACTAATTTGGAAAATAGATGAGGATTCTTCTAACTGGGGTGAGAAGTGTGTTGTGGACGTTGGTGGCGTGGACACAGCAAGCGAACATGGGTAACTATTTTTGAGTGTCTTTGGCATCATGTATTATAGTATTATAGTTGTAACATTCCCGAAATAACGAAAAATGTAAACGAAAACTCAAAAATTAAGATCATAGTAAAACAGAGAAATTACTCATGAACATTCAAAATATGGTGCACCATTACAAAGGAAGGTTTGGAGTCTGACTACATCAAGGAATAGAAAAGACATAATACATACGAAGATGATAACATGAAGATAATACAGGAGGATCCGGTCCAGTGTACTCTCATCCTCCGTCACCCCTCATTCAGCACCTAACGAGACCGTGAAATACAAACATGATAAAATATTTGAGTTTTCATAATGAAAACTCTGTATACCAATTCTACACATACACATATATATATATGCATAGTGCAATGAACCTATCATACTAGTATCTTACGACATGATAGAAAGAATCATGGAAAACATTCTCCAACCGGGGCAAAATGGACAACGACCCTACCAACAATATCAGGTTACCCGAGGGCACCCACCGCAGACACACACTGTCTTACGGAGAGTACGCGACACACCTCCACTCACGACTATACTAATCATGAGGGTTCGGTGATGGTCGAACGCACTTCTGAGTCATAGATACAGATCTGATCTCGTGGTCCTCAAGCCACAACTCCCGGTAGAGCCGTCACTGTGGTCGGCTATGTAGGATTTCATGTTTAATTGTACATATATATTTTCGAAATTTTTATGCACAATAAGGATCAATTTACAATTTTCTATGATTTATTTCATGCATGCATTAATTTGTTTCAATAACTAGTGGAGAGAGGGAAGCTAGTCTCTCAATCTCCGATAGGGTTTAGAATCTAATTACTAACCCCTCTTTAATTCCCTTGAGAAGATGATCTCTTAAGAACTAAAACTAAACTTAAGAATTAAGGAATTTTCGTGGAGAATTATGGAGAGAGAATTTTGCACAAGAAAATAATGAATGAATTAATGAGGTAACCGACCTTTATTCTTTAATAATAGACGTCGGTGAACTAACAGACGACGTCTATTCTTAAAGAATAGACGTCGGATTATAAATAAAGCCGACGTTTATTCTTTTCTTCAGAGGAATAGATGTCGGCTAGTATAAATATCCGACGTCTATTCCTAAACCTGGACAAAAAAAGCATCCTGCAAACTTGTTTTTAGTCATCGTATTTGTGTACATACAACCTGCACCAAATTCGTTCACAGATACTGACACTTTCATCCACATGTACATACAAGCACAAACACATTTCCAAGTAAATTGGGATTGGACAAAAACTTTTCAGCCATATCCTGAACCATTTCCTCTAGGTTATCTTCCACACTAACGTATTCTCCATCATTCTTGGAACGACTAAATGATTCATTTTCGCCGTGTCATATCCACCGTCTGTAATTTGGGTGGAAACTTTTCTCAAACAAATGATCTTTCATTTTCCGAAAAGTCAGGACTGACATATTATGACACTTATTGCACGGACAATACGCCATGTCGCTTTCTTTCATTTTTTTCTTGGAATTTTTTTTGGCAACCTCTAAGAACATATTCACTCCGTTCTCATACTCATCACTCAATCTTTTTGAAACAATCCACTCTCGATCCATTTCAATCAAAACATTAACAAAACTGATAGTTATTATTGGAGAAAATAAATAAAATTTCAATTTAAAAGAATGTGTTCGTAGATGAGAAGATTCAGAGACATTAAGATGAGAAAAGAATGACTCAGAGGAGAGGAGATGAAGTCCTTAATCTAGCGTGGGAATAAAGAAGGTTAGAAACCTAACTAAGCAATCAAGGCCAAAACAAGCCTAAAGTCCACTATAGGTCCTTAGTAATAGACGACGCTTAACTTCGAGGTCCCACCGAGGACCACTAGTCTGTAGGAAATCAAGAACCCGGAGGTTCCTAATATCTCAGGGAGACTAGATGGGCGACGACGTTCAGGCCAAAACGGTCTTAAACATCGAAGACCACTAATCTATAGGAAATCAAGAACCCGGAGGTTCCTAAAACCTCAGGGAGACTAGATGGGCAACGACATTCAGGCCATAACGGTCTTAAACGGTTTCATCTCCTTAATGCGTCCGAAAATCTTAGGGGCCAACGTCTAATTTATTTTATTAAAGCTCTTTTATTAAGTGGTTTTTGGGCTAAGGAAAGGGTGATGAAATCCCCCACCTCATTTCCTATAGGTGACTGCCCCCTAAGTGTTTTTCATACCTTAATCTAACAAACAACACACCAAACAAACACTCACCTCACTCTTGTTACAATGAAAGTCCTACTAACTAATGCGTGCTTTCTAATGAATGATGAGTGAAAGATAGTACGTACCTTACGCCAACAATCTACGCCAGAAATCGTAAATAAATAATAAATACGATGAATGCAAATCTTATATGATGAATGACTTAACAAATATTATCTAATCTTTTGCTTTGGGTTATTAAATGCCAAGTTCTTTAAGGGGGTTGATGAGTTAAACATTAAAAGTTGTCTAAATAAAAGAATATCTTAAGCATAAATAAACATTTAGCTAAATAAACATGTAACTAAATATACATTTAAAATTTAGAATTGAAAATACTCCCACAAAGAAACCGTACGTACTAAATAAAAATTGTAAGAAATACTCCCACAAATAAAATACTCCCACAATATTTTTTACTTTTATGACTCTTTCTTTTAAGATCATCGAAACTCCTAAGAAATTGGGGATAACAATCTACAGACTAGACACCCTTACATTTAACTTAAATCATGCCTACATTAATTTTATCTCAATTCGTGACAATGTTCAAATTGGAACAAATTGATATAATTTTACATGACCACTGATAGGAATTAAATTTATACCGCAAGTGCACGGCGTCAATGAAGACGTGGCAAATACGGGTCGAACACAAGGAGGGAGAGATTTCGTTATTTTTGTTATTTCGATTGAGGGGGAGAAGGAGAAAAGAATTAATTTGGGTTTTTTGGGATTTTTGATTTAATTATCTAAAGTACGAAACATGCACAAATAAAACTAAAACAAGAAACAAGAAGAGAATTCCGTTGGGTGGAGGTTTAGATTTAAGGTTTAGATTAGAGAATTTAGAAACTTATAATAAATCATGTTAGTTATGAAGCATTACAAGATAAATGATTTAACATAAACTCAAGTAATCAAAATACTAATCACGAACTTAAAATAATAACATTCATTCATCTTTTTTAACCCTAAATCCGTCACCTCCACCCTTTGGAAAGAGTTAGAAACTCATAGAGGGAGGAAGAAGAAGGGGTCCTTGAGACATTACAAAAGAAAACTAGAAGTAAGAAATAAAAGACAGAATTTTATTAATGAAAAGAAGAATACAAAACTAAGATTAAGAATAAAAACTACAACAAAAGACTAAAGACTAAGGACTAAGGACCTCCGGACCGTTTTTACATCGTTCTCGGGTCTATTTATAGTTGCTACAAGGGACTTAGGTATAATATTGGAAATTACACGTGGCGACACAGGACTGGACAAAATTCGGGGACGCGGATCGACAAGGGTGCGGCGGAAACGCCGCAGATTGTAGGTGTTGTGCGGCGGAAACGCCGCACAATCTGGTCTGATCAGGTCCGGATTTTGGCTGTGCGTTTATGGTATGATTTGATCTTCATTTGCGCGTCTGGATTGATTCTTTCCATTCTTTTGAGCTCCGGATTAATTCCTTTATATATTTGGAGATCCATTTTGAATTTTCTTTTCATCTTCTCCAAAATACTAAATTGGTCCTTTTCTTTTGCAATCAGGTCCTTGACATTTTGCAATTAAGCCCTTGACCTTTTTGTAATTAGCTCCTTGAATGCTTTTATGCTTGGATGCATTTCCACTTGAAACCCGATAAACTTGAACTTGGTCTTTATGAATCTTTTGCACGCGTTTATGCTCAGGATGTGGGTAATTTGCATTCAGGTCCCTGTATTCTGTAAACAAGGCTAAACACATACCTTAGTAGCATTTATTGAATTAAAAGCAATCTAAATGAAAGACATATGATGCAATGTATGCAATGCATCAACCACACTTACAAAAGTTAATGAATAGATTGGACATGAAACCAAATGATCAAGTAAATTAAAAGGGTTGGTGAAGGCAAAACTTCACGGCTTCCATATCTTCATTTCTCCATTCTCTCCATATGCCAAAAAACAAATTAAAGTTCACGTATTCTTTACATTGATCCTAATTTCTCTCCTTAGTTGTTATAAACATGTCTTTTTCATTTCTTTCAGTCATTAGCAAAAGTAAGATACTTCATTTCTATCATTCATTAGCAAAAGTAAGAGACTTCATTGGTCCTAATTTCTCTCCTTAGTTGTCCTAATTTACAATGTCTAGTAAATTACGAGTCCAAAAGATTTCGATCAAAACTTAACTAGTTCAAGCTAGCAATAGACTTCATTTGTTTCAAGAACATACAAAATATCAACAAACTTAAGCATAAATCACGAAAATACGAATATATTCAAGATTAAAACCAAAAAATCGAAATGTCGCATTCACCAACAATAAGCGACACGAGAAGTATACTAACATAGAAAAGAATCATTACTACAAGAAAAATCCAAAAATAAACCAACAAAAACGAACTTAACACTTACATTGGTAGGATGTGGAGAGACGGAGGAAGACGGAGGAAGAAGGAGAAGAGGGCCGGAGAAGAGGAGGAGAGGTTGGGACGTCGCTGCGGTGTCGGAGACGGTGTAGATCGTTCGGAGAACGATCGTGGAGGAGGATTCGGTCGCGGGACGACTAGGGTTTGGGTGGGTTTTCGTCTGAAATGAATGTCAGAAAACGTGTCTGTTCGTTTTCTTTAAGACCTATAGACGTCGGATTTTATACATCTCCGACGTCTATATGCAGGGATTATAGACGTCGGACATTTATCACATCCGACGTCTATAGGTCGACGTCTATACCATATAGACGTCGACTTCACAGGGTATTCTAATACCCGACGTCTATTTGTCGACGTCTATATCCCATAGACGTCGGATAAACGCGGTAATATAATAGCCGACGTCTATATTACCACATAGGCGTCGGTCCTAGTAACAACCGACGTCTATTCTATGCTCTCCCTCCTAGACGTCGGCTGTTATAATGGCCGACGTCTATTGGGCGACGAGTAAAGCTTATTCTGCACTAGTGAGGTACTTGTAGATCGGAATCATACAAGGTCTTCTAATATAAGCAAAATACTCATAATCCGGGAATATCCATGGAAAACCCACCCATCAGCACCATCCTTGCCTACCACCACTTCCAATCCACAGGTACGACGGAGCAAACTATAAATAAAAAGCTCATAATTAATTATTATCTTTTAACTACAAAGATTAGATCATTTATACTACAAAGATTGATTGGTTAGTGGAATACAAATTTTTGATTCGGCAAACTTTGAATTCAAGTGTTTTTCTTGTTTTATAGGAAAAAAATTGCCATATTTGCTCATATATATACATGCACTGATGCACACACTTAATTCCTTATATATTTAGAAAAAATATTCCATTTAATTATATTTATGATGACACCATCATTTTGTTTTTAGTTGAAATGGTAAGAAGAGGAAGAAAAATTCAATGTAAAAATTAAATTAGTACCCAAGTCTAATCCTACAACTTCAAGTTGCGATTGACAACAACATGCTTGGTCGTTAACGTTTAAAACTAACTTATAAACACATCACACATGACGTCGACCATTGTTCCTTGAATTGACTGACATTCGCCCATAGAATTCCTACATCTTCTCTGGATCACGCTAAAGTGACCATTTTTTTAATAGAAAAATATGTGTTTATACCACGTCAAAATAGAAGATGCCAATTAAAAATTACCAAATTAAATCACATGGAAAACGGACCGGACCGAACGGTTCGACTAGATGATGTCATGGATAATGTTGAACGTTGATTTTGGTTTTAGATTCTTAATTCAATTAATATTTTATCTAATTCTTATTTAAGTAAATTTGTTGAGTTAAGTAAGATGATAAATTTACTGAGTTAAGCAAATTGTGCTTGATATCATGAATTATATTTAACGTTTGATATGTATAAATTAAATGATTTTACAGAAATCGATTCAAACCGGCCCGACTGTTAATATATATTTGGTTTGGTCCAACTTCGGGTCTAAAAACTGTTGACGTCATCAATGATCCGACCATGATTAGATCGTAGTTCGACCACATTAAATCAAAACTAAAACTTTATTGGTTCGACGAGAAAACATTGATACAGACTATGCCATTAGACTAAGTTTTATACTTCTTAAAAAATTATAGCAGTACCATCGAGACTTATTTTAGAACACAATTTCATATTTTTAATAAAAAACAAAAAGCTTCCCCTATGACTTCTCCGTATTCTAATTTCCAAAGACACGCGGTTCCTTTCTTGCATGGGTGGAAGTAAGTAGTAAAAGTCAACAATAAGTTTCTTGTATTATTTATATGAAATTACAAACCATCAATGGAAGACATTAATTGTCATTATTTTAAAATCCAAAGAGTATACCAATTGATAATTACTATTACATTAAAATTATACTGAAAAAATTATATTCAAGTGTAGGGAATCTATGTAAATCAAATAAATATCCTCAAAAATATACCATCCTATGTTCCATGCATTAATCACACAAAACATAAAACAAGTAATAATAAAAAAGTTATGAAAACGTCAAGACATTTTTGCTAAGTCATTGAAAAGGCAAACTGCATTTAATATCTTTGAAAGTGAAATTATATTAATATTGTACAAACATTTGTTTTAACAAAAACCAAGTCCCTCATTTCTGTACGCACTGTCATGACTAGAATAGAATTAATTAATAAAATCACAAAATTCAATATAAAGAGCGTGCTGTAGTGGCACTAATTTCTCAACCAATTTCCCATTTCACAAGTTTATAATCACATTCAATTAATTTTCCAATGTCTCCAAAATCAATCCTTGTGTTTGTTGCTCTTGTTTTCGCCCTACTGTTCATCTCTTCTAAGGTGTCTGCCAACATTGAATACCTCAATGAGGACTCGATCAACTGGTATGATCGAATAAAAAAGTTTCATTTCAATTTCGTAAAATTATGTATGCCGTCGAAGTTTAATTAATTTTGCATTTCTGTGTCACTAACACCCATGCACAGATGTTAGCATGTTAACTGAAAAGCATGAACAAGAATTCACTGGTAAGCTCTTTAATTAGCTACATAAATACGTAATTGGTTGTTGAGTTATTTTGTTTGTTTCTCCTAATTACCATTATATATTTATTGTCTTATATATATTAATTGTTTGATTATATTTGGAAAATTAGATGAGGTTTCTTCTAATGCGGGATTTAAGTGGTGTTGCGGAGGTTACTGGGACGGACACTGCACGCACTGGTGTAAGAAGCAAAATAGCTATTGCTGTGGAAATTGGTTTGACGGACATTGCAGCCACTGGTGCCACTAATAGTTAATTATATATCCACAACGAAGATGATGGTTTTAAGCTAAATAAATAAGTTGTTATATGCAGCAGAGTGTGGTTTGCAATGTGTTGTATCGCTCTGATAAATCATTATAGCAAATTAGATGAGGTTTCTTCTAATTCGGGATTTAAGTGGTGTTGCGGAGAATGGTATAATGGACACTGCACGCACTGGTGTAAGAAGCAAAATAGCTATTGCTGTGGAAAATCGTGGAACGGACATTGCAGCCATTGGTGCCACTAATAGTTAATTATATATCCACAATGAAGATGTTGGTTGTATGCTAAATAAATAAGTTGTTATAATTAAGCAACACAGAGTGTGGTTTGTTTGTAATGTGTTGTATCGCGCTCTGATAAATCATCATGCTTCGTGTATAAATAAATTATACATGTTACTATTATATATGGATGTCTTTTTGTTTCCACGCATTGAGATTTTAGATATGCTCTACAAAGTGATATAACTAATAATATGTGTGTGTCATGCATGCGTCCAACATTATTTACAACCACCTATATAAAAAGGTGTTAAAATGAAAGCTAATCGAGACCTTGAAAGTATATTTTTCATCGGATACACATGGCTATCTCAAGATATCAACTCATCAAGTTTGAACTCTATATTCATTCATACGAAAATCTTATTAGAATTCTTATAAATACATCGCCCATTATCCTTCATAAACAATATATTAGAATTCTAAATGAGTCAAAAAATTATAACAACTAATAGAGTAAGGTAGTTGTAACGTATCAGAAACGCAGCAGAAATTTAAAATTTAATTAAATGATACTCAAAGGATATCAACAATAGAACCGTGGGAACATTACTAAAATATATACACAAGATGCACCGTATACAAGAGTTGTCAAACGTAGAATAACATTAAATACAACACAAAAGATACATGTAATCATAATCACTACAAAAAGGTTGTAGGATTCGAATCTGAAATGTGCTCGTTCTCGCTCACCACCCAACCAGAACCCACCGCGGTCCTGAAAAACAAAACAACAACGATGCCTGAGTTTTTAAAAAGGAAACCCAGTATACCAAGTTCACCTACATGCATACTATGTACAATGAATGATCCTATCATACTAGTGTACATGACAAATCACATGCAATTACATAAAGAACATCCGTCCAGCAAACACATGCATCAAACCAACTGCACAACAGCTGCTCACACAAGTTGTAAATATTGTTGCTCACACCGCCACCACACAGGCCGCACGGTCCACACACATCACCTGTAAACATCGGTTGCTCGCACAAGCTGTAATACCGATATTTACTCAAGAGGCAACAATTGCTCATACAAGTTGTACTACCGTTGCACACTCGATGCTGAAAAAAGAGTTGCTCACACAAACTGTAATACCCCATCAGCCGGCCAACGCCAGGGTGGGCATCCCGCTCCATCGAGCTGAGTACCATGTCATGCAATGCAATACATAGGGATCTATCATCCCATAATTCCACTACAAAGGTCTCAATGCATATGTCATGTCATGGGAACAAAAGCCATAAAAGAAAACCATACGCCAACACATTCACAAACAAACAATACAATCCAGCGCTCCAACGGTCGACTGGTTGGTCATTAATACCGGCAATTGGTTCAACCGCACTCCATCGGTCGAACCAAACACCAAACGAACGGTCGAACCAAGATCATAGGCGGTCGACCATTTAGAAAGTTTATGACCGGTTCCAACTAACAAAACGACCTAACGATCGAACAAGAGGTCTTAGGCGGTTAACTGTTTAGAAGGTCTACGCCACACAAAAATTAAATGTAATCATCCCATCGGTCGAACGACAAAGGGGACCTGGTCGACCGAACAACAACAAGGACTTCAAGTCTCCATTCCAACTTCTACCGGTCGACCTAAAGTCGCCAACCGATCGACCGTTTGGATCATAAGACAATGGTTGATACAACACAAAACGGTCACACAACAGTTAAGTTAACTTGAGTGAACAGTCGGACCAAAGTCACTAGCGGTCGACTGTTTGAATGGTCCACGCTCTATCCAGACAAGTTCAGAAAACGTCGGTCGAATAATCATATAGGCAATCGGCCATTTAGAAGGTCTAGGCCCCAACGACTTACAACAGTACAATCGGTCGAACAAATCAAAAAGGTGGTCGACCGTTTAGATGCTTTATGCCCCCAACCGACTTACCAACAGTGCATCCGGTCGAACGACACAGGGGACCCGTCGACCGAAACAACCCAGAGTCTCCCTAAAATGCTTAACCGGTCGACCGCCCGAGGGCATCGTTCGACCGGTGCAAGGCAGATTCCTAAATTTACACTACAATCGATCGACCGAAGCACACGCAGGTCAACCGTCACAGTGCAGCAAACTGCTGCATGACTAACTCCAATGAGGCCTCCGGCCACCGTCCGACCAACACTACTCCTCACACACCTCGAGTGAGTCTTAAACTGAACTTGGCAAACCTTGAAAGCTTGTAAAAGCTTCTGAAGAACAACTACGATCACATACGGAAAAAATTACATTCAAGTGTAGGGAATCTATGTAAAATCAGATAAATATCCTCAAAATACCATCCTATCTTCCATGCATTGATCACACAAAACTTAAAACAAGTAATAAAAAAAAGTTATGAAAACGTCAAGACATTTTTGTCAAGTCATTGAAAAGGCAAACTGCATTTAATATTTTTGAAAGTGAAATTATATTTAATATTGTACAAACATTTGTTTTTAACAAAAACCAAGTCCCGCATTTCTGTACGCACGTCATGACTAGAATAGAATTAATTAATAAAATCACAAAATTCAATATAAAGAGCGTGCTGTAGTGGCACTAATTTCTCAACCATTTCCCACCTCACAAGTTTACAATTACATTCAATTAATTTTCCAATGTCTCCAAAATCAATCCTTGTGTTTGTTGCTCTTGTTGTCGCCCTACTGTTCATCTCTTCTAAGGTGTCTGCGAACATTGAAAACCTCAATGAGGACTCAACTGGTATGATCAAGTAAAAAAGTTTCATTTCAATTTCTTAAAATTATGTATGCCGTCGAAGTTAAATTAATTTTGCATTTCTGTGTCACTAACACCCATGCACAGATGTTAGCATGTTAACTGAAAAGCATGAACAAGAATTCACTGGTAAGCTCTTTAATTAGCTACATAAATACGTAATTTGCTGTTGAATTATTTTGTTTGTTTCTCCTAATTACCATTATATATTTATTGTCTTATATATATTAATTGTGTAATGCTATTTGGAAAAATAGATGAGGTTTCTTCTAATTGGCCGGGAATTAAGAAGTGGTGTTGCGGAGGTTACTGGAAGGGACATTGCACGCACTGGTGTAAGAAGCAAAATAGCTATTGCTGTGGAAATTGGTTTGACGGACATTGCAGCCACTGGTGCCACTAATAGTTAATTATATATCCACAACGAAGATGATGGTTTTAAGCTAAATAAATAAGTTGTTATATGCAGCACAGAGTGTGGTTTGTTTGTAATGTGTTGTATCGCTCTGATAAATCATCATGCTTCGTGTATAAATAAATTATACAAGTTACTATTATATATGGATGTCTTTTTGTTTCCCCGCATTAAGATTTTAGATATGCTCTACAAAGTGATATAACTAATAATATGTGTGTGTCATGCATGCGTCCAACATTATTTACAACCACCTATATAAAAAGGTGTTAAAATGAAAGCTAATCGAAAGTATATTTTTCATCGGATACACGTGGCTATCTCAAGATATCAACCCAACAAGTTTGATTATTAATATTTACTTACTATACTCACGAGATAAATATTTTCTTCAATGATGATTCTTTATATATTTTGATAAAATATTCCATGTAATTATATTTATGATGACACCATCATTTTGTTTTTAGTTGAAATGGTAGGAAGAGGAAGAAAAATTCAATGTAATAATTAAATTAGTACCCAAGTATAATCCTAGAACTTCAAGTTTCGATTGACAACAACATGCTTGGTCATTAACGTTTAAAACTAACTTATAAACACATCACACATGACGTCCACCATTGTTCCTTGAATTGACTGACATTCGCCCATAGAATTCCTACGTCTTCTCTCGATCACGCTAAAGTGACCATTTTTTTAATAGAAAAATATGTGTTTATACCACGTCAAAATAGAAGACGCCAATTAAAAATTACCAAATTAAAGCATATAGATTATGCCATTAGACTAAGTTTTAGACTAGTTAAAAAATTACAGCAGTGTCATCAAGGACTTGTTTTAGAACACAATTTTATATTTTTAATCAAAAACAAAAAGCTTCTCCGAATGACTTCTCCTAATTACCAGTATATATTTATTGCCTTATATTATTTTTTTGATGCAATTGTTGATGTTACTAATTTGGAAAATAGATGAGGATTCTTCTAACTGGGGTGAGAAGTGTGTTGTGGACGTTGGTGGCGTGGACACAGCAAGCGAACATGGGTAACTATTTTTGAGTGTCTTTGGCATCATGTATTATAGTATTATAGTTGTAACGTTCCGGAAATAACGAAAAATGTAAACGAAAACTCAAAAATTAAGATCATAGTAAAACAGAGAAATTACTCATGAACATTCAAAATATGGTGCACCATTACAAAGGAAGGTTTGGAGTCTGACTACATCAAGGAATAGAAAAGACATAATACATACGAAGATGATAACATGAAGATAATACAGGAGGATCCGGTCCAGTGTACTCTCATCCTCCATCACCCCTCATTCAGCACCTAACGAGACCGTGAAATACAAACATGATAAAATATTTGAGTTTTCATAATGAAAACTCTGTATACCAATTCTACACACACACACATATATATATGCATAGTGCAATGAACCTATCATACTAGTATCTTACGACATGATAGAAAGAATCATGGAAAACATTCTCCAACCGGGGCAAAATGGACAACAACCCTACCAACAATATCAGGTTACCCGAGGGCACCCACCGCAGGTACACACTGTCTTACGGAGAGTACGCGACACACCTCCACTCACGACTATACTAATCATGAGGGTTCGGTGATGGTCGAATGCACTTCTGAGTCATAGATACAGATCTGATCTCGTGGTCCTCAGGCCACAACTCCCGGCAGAGCCGTCACTGTGGTCGACTATACCCACCGAGTCGTGCCACAACCTGGACGACCATACCCACCGAGCCGTACGTGCTACAACCCGGACGGCCATCTCTGCTGAACCGAAGTCTGGACGATCATCTCCGCCGAACAGAAGTCTGAGCGGTCATCTTGCTCTGTGAAGCTGCATAACAACAATGCATTGTGATCCACGATCCCTCAGGTCTACTACAATGGGTGCCTCAATTAATCGTAGTTGGCCTACAATGCGTGCATGTTCTAATACATGAACCACGTACTGTTCATGCCTAGGCATTATGCAACTCCTGATAAGATCGAGAAATATCAATTTTCTTAGCGGGCCCTCCTTGCGAAGTGAAGGATTTTAGTCTCAACTAAAGGCTGGCCAAGACAGTTGTTTCACATACTTCAATTGAAAGTTTTGCCAGAGATTCTTTAGGAGTAATTATAAGTGATAAAAGAGCTGCTCCAGGTAATTCTTGGGCGTAATTAACTTTTACTGCGCATAAAACATGTGTGTTTATCTTGCAACAGAGAGCATCACAATGGCAATCTTCTATTAGATCTTAACTGACGGCATTAATAGTTTAATCATTAAAGAGAAACTATTTTGTTTATGATGCATATCATTACTTTGATCGCAGAGTAATTTCAACCAACAGAAGTGACAACAATTGTATTCATGATTCGATACCTGAAGGAAATATAGCACGTGGAAACAACCCCAACAATTTCTCAACCTTATTGACCATGATGGGTTTCTCTTTGAGGACCAGTCTACGTCTTGTGCTGCATCCGGTAAGAATAATTCACCAAATAAACACCAATTGATTATTTTGTGCAAATGGACGTAACAATGGTTATAAGTTTGTAGATCTTAACATGTGCTCAAAATTGATAATATTAATTTCAAACCGCTAGCTCCAAGGCTTCAAGTACTTCACAATCATCTTCGGTACAATACCTCATAATGAATCATGCATGGACTCAATAGCCGCAATTCTTGCTTTCGAACATACCAATCCAGGATGAGCATCTTTAGATGTTCCATTAATTTCCCATAAGATCTGTATGATTTCCCTTGATACATCAGGATAAGCACCTGCATCCATCACACCCTATCTTAAAAGAACATGACAAATTTCACATCATCAACCCGCATAATGAAAAGCTAATGGTATTATGACAAATATTTTGATTTTTCTATGACATTAAATCAAATAATTACATTCAGATGTATAAAACTAATTTCGGTGTTTGTTAGTAACACTCAAGTAATTCATCGAAATCATAATTGTTTTAAAATAAAAAGACCGATGAATTAACAAAAGTGAAGTATGCAAGACATATTAACGTGTGGCCCAGCGGATCATTGGTTAACCATATTTTATAAAATTCGACTATCCTTTTTGTAACGTCCTCAGAACATCGGAAAAATTTAAAATTTAAACATACAATCAACTTGAGGACATTACTGCAAAGGTGCACCAACATATAATATATATATATATATATATATATATATATATATATATATGTGACCGAGTTTACAAAAGAATGTGATTACATCAAAAGCTCAAAACAGAGAATATACACCAGTAATCACCACCTCAAAAGAAAGGAAAGCAGGATCCGGTCCCGTGTGCTCTCCTCCGCAGTCACCACCCTCCTATCGCCGATCCCAGCCTGAAATGCAAACATGAACTATGCCTGAGTTTCCATAAGGAAACCCTGTATGTCAAATCGTAACACATGAATGAAACAATGAATACGAAAACTGTAAAAGGGCATAAACCCAACCACCGTAAACACCAACAATTACCTCATTCACCGGAGCCACGATTTTGCATCAATGTTACCGGAGCCACGGTTTTGCATCAATTGCCGGAGCCACGACGACGACGTATACATGCCTCATTCGCCGGAGCCACGACATTAACAACCACAACCCGCTCCGTAGAGCCACCACTGATCGCTATTAGGCCAGCATGTCCATCCGTTGCCCCAAAAGGGCTGGTGAACCCGTTGCCTTCTAGCCGATCAACAACAACAAGGAAAAAACACCAAACTGTGCAAAAACGGTCGAACGAAGACACCTCACCGGTCGACCGAATCCCCCTCCAGAGGACTGGCCCAACCGAAAAACTCGTCAATCGGTCGAACGACAAAGGAGACCCGTTCGACCGAAAACACCAGTAAAAGAAAACCTCTTTTCTCAAAAGAAACAAACGGTCGAACGATCCAAGACCTCTGGTCGACCGAACACCACCAGTAAAACCTAGCATTAATCCACACCACACGGTCGACCGAAACGATACTTTTGGTCGAACGACCTTTAAGTTAACTTAAGTCGTCGGTCGGACGAGTCAAACAGACGGTCAACCGTTTAAATGGTCAACGCCTCAACCGACCTACGACAATACTTTCGGTCGACCGACAAAGGGGTCCCGTTCGACCGAAAGCACTCGAGCCTCCATCTCTCGCTAAAAAATGCACGATCGGTCGACCACCCAAGGGTATCGTTCGACCGGTGCGAGGGATATCGCCCGAAATACACTACAACCGGTCGACCGAACCAAACCACTTGTCGACCGTTATAGTGCAGAAAATTGTTGCACAGGTCCGACAAGTCATTCGACCTACCGTCGACCACTCCAACACCCACACAAACTTAGGTGAACGTAAAAGCAAACTTGACATACCTTTAAGGCTTGAAGAAACCTTTGAAGATCCAACGACGAGCGTCTCCATGCAACTCCTCTTCTTCTTCGACTGAACCCGACTCGATCGACCGACAAATCCTCTCACACTTCACCGCACCTCTTCTCCTCGACGAACACCACTCCACCGCGCACCAAGTCTGGAAGAGAGAGGGAGAGAGCGCTGAGTGGGAGAGAGAGAGAGAGAGATAACGAGTGAGAAGAGAGGAAGAGAGAGAGAGAACTCAAACCTTAAATACTCTTCCCAAACACATCTCAGTCGTCCATCTCAATCCTTCTCTAAACCACCCCTAAACACAATTAAAACATTAAAAATGTTTAGGACATAACACTTTTGGTAGTCCATGTATTAGCTTCCATTAACATACCTTTCAGAAAACATTTCCAACCTTATCCAAAGTAAACAAGAAAGGAAAGCAAGAGATGTATTACTAAATAACTCAAGTTAGAAGGTTTTAAGAAATATCAAGTTCAAGTGGAGTATACAATCTTGAATCGGGACACCGTACTGCTATGACTTGGAAGACTTGTTTCACGTGCATGCCAAGGTTTCAATAAATATAGTCAAAAATGGCAAAATGGATGATTTGAAACGAGTTGCCAAAGAATCAAATTTACACAACAAAACAAAGAGCCTTAAACAAAGGTGAACAATTTACGGTTTAATGTCATTATGAAGCATTGGCAAAATGCTCTGAATAACAAGTACCTTGCGTACCACCACTTCCGATCCACAAGCACGAGGGATCGAGCAAACTATAAATATAAAGCTCAACCAATGTAATTAATTATTATCTTTTAACTAGAAAGATTAGATCATTTGTACTACAAAGATGGATAGGTTAGTGGAATGCAAAATTATGATTAGGCGAAGTTTGAATTCAAGTTTTTTCTTGTTTTATAGAAGGAAAAAATTTGCTCATATTTGTTCATGCCTTTTTAATTAATAAAAAAATAATACAAAATCAAATATTTAGGAAAAAACGAGAAGAATTTCGACATATAATCCCCTCGGACCAGGCAAATCAGAGGCGTGGAGCACGCCTCAGACCAGCCACGTCCGCGGGGGGTGGGGGGGGGCACCTTTTTCTATTTATTTTTGTTTTAATTGGTACGAATGGAAAATGTGACCTGGAATGTAACCCAAACTTAATTAAAACCAAATGTAACACCAAATTGTAGACCAAATTAGAACAAATTTTGAGTTTCACGAGGAGGAGGTGTCGTGGGAGGAGATGACGTGAGTGAGGGAGATCAGATTGTCGAAGGTGTTGGAGCGCGGCGGAGAGTAACTTTTAAGGAGGTTGTAGGACTGATCGTCGCACTTGGAGAGGATGATCATTATGTTGAGCATGTTATTTGCGGCTTGGATCTCGTTGGAGTGGCACATGGCCTTAAGAACGATTCCCCACACTGGAAAATACCCCACTCTATTATTGAAAATACCCCCCCCCAGACACACACACACACCTTTGTTCAGTTTAAGTGAGCAAATATAAGGAAAAGTAATACAAACAACAATACAAATATAAGTAATAGTAATACAAATACATTGAATTTTTTTGAAAACAATGTTCACTACTACAGAAAAGGGAACACTAATAGTAATATTCACTCCGTTCTCATACTCATCACTCAATCTGTTTGAAACAATCCACTCTCGATCCATTTCAATCTAAACAGAGGCAAAAATGATAGTTATTATTGCAGAAAAAAAATAAAATTTCAATTTAAAAGAATGTGTTCGTAGATGAGAAGATTCGGAGACATTAAGATGAGAAAAGAATGACTCAGAGGAGAAGAGATGAAGTCCTTAATCTAGCGTGGAATAAGGAAGGTTAGAAATCTAACTAAACAATCAAGGCCAAAACAAACCTAAAGTCCACTATAGGTCCTTAGTAATAGACGACGCCTAACTTCGAGGTCCCACCGAGGACCACTAGTCTGTAGGAAATCAAGAACCCGGAGGTCCCTAATATCTCAGGGAGACTAGATGGGCAACGACGTTCAGGCCGAAACGGTCTTAAACATCGAGGACCACTAATCTATAGGAAATCAAGAACCCGGAGGTTCCTAAAATCTCAGGGAGACTAGATGGGCAACGACATTCAGGCCATAACGGTCTTAAACGGTTTCCTCTCCTTAATGCGTCCGAAAATCCTAGGGGCCAACGTCTAATTGATTTTATTAAGGCTCTTTTATTAAGTGGTTTCTGGGCCAAGGAAAGGGTGATGAAATCCCCCACCTCATCTCCTATAGGTGACTGCCCCCTAAGTGTTTTTCATACCTTAATCTAACAAACAACACACCAAACAAACACTCACCTCACTCTTGTTCCAATGCAAGTCCTACTAACTAATGCGTGTTTTCTAATGAATGATGAGTGAAAGATAGTACGTACCTTACGCCAGCAATCTACGACAGAAATCGTAAATAATAGAAAAATACAATGCATGCAAATCCTATATGATGAATGACTTAGCAAATATTGTCTAATCTTTTGCTTTGGGTTATTAAAGGCCAAGTTGTTTAAGGGGGGCAATGTGTTATTATCATAATATTAAAAATTCATTTAATTAAGGCAATAAACATACATGATATTAAAAGCAAGTATTAAAAATAATTACTTGAATTGACAGAAAAACATTTTAAACACAAACTATCATGTTATTAATAATAATTGGGAATAAAATTTTATTAAAATTTTGGCATAACCTCCACTTAAAATTTGATATGTAAAATTCTTCAAATCCTGAAATCAACAAGAAAAATGTATATCTAGTTATCTACTCACATTCACATCATGTATTTCTCTACCCAATCCAAACCAAATTCTTAACATTGGTTTCTTTTTTATTTCTTTTTGATTACTCACATTCACATTCACATAATTTTGGTTTCTTTTTTTCTACTTTGGAAACCATTTGCTACACACCAACAAATTGAATCATTAATTAACTTGGAAAATAAAAGGAATTCTAAATGTTGATATTTGCATCAATACACTTAGATTATCACATTAACCAATAATGATTATCACATTAACCAATATTTGCATCAATACGTTATTATTGCAAACTAATCCTAATTTGGCGTTGGATTCTTGGTCTAAACTAATCCTAAATTAAGGATCTAAAATTGAGCACGAACCAGAGGAGGGAAAAGTTGTGATGCCGGTGGAGGTCTTTGTGGTTCCCGAAGACGTCGCGGAGGAGACGGCTGTAAACGACACGAGGAAGCTACATGCGGAGGAGGCTAAGTTAGAAAGAATATGTGGAGAAAGACGAACTTAAAACAAACAAAAACGAACTTAAAACCTACATGTGGAGAGAGACGGAGGAAGACGGAGGAAGAAGGAGAAGAGGGCCGGAGAAGTGGAGGAGAGCTTGGGAGCTCGCTGCGGTGCCGGAGACGGTGCGGATCGGTCGGAGGATGGTCGCGGAGGAGAGTTCGGTCGCGGGACGGCTAGGGTTTGGGTAGGTTTCGACTGAAATGAATGAAAGAAAACGCGTCTGTCCGATTTCTTTAAGACCTATATACGTCGGATGTTCCATAACACCGACGTCTATACATCAACGTCTATATGGTTGAAGTATAGACGTCGGTCCTTAATTACATCCGACGTCTATAGGCCGACGTCTATACCCTATACACGTCGGATTCACAGAGTACTAAACCACCGACGTCTATAGGTCGACGTCTATACACTATAGACGTCGGCTGAGCGTGTTATTACTACACCCGACGTCTGTAGTCCGACGTCTATACCCTATAGACGTCGGTGGTTGTTACGGCCGACGTCTATTTGGCGACGAGTAAAGCCAATTCTGCACTAGTGGTTTGTGTGTTTACTGTACATAGAAGTCAATGTTAACCTATAATAGAACCTTTAAAACACTCTACAATATGAAAATGTTACCAACAAAATGAAATGTATTACCTTTAGCTTGAAAGTTTAACCTAAAATGTACTACGTTTAAGTACTACCTTTTATTATGTTATCTATAGTTTGTTATTTGTTGCTAAATAACTAACAATATCAAAGTATATCCACAAAGTATTACTGAAAATACCCCTTCTAGCAAATAAAAATACCCCCCCTAATTTCCTGTTTCATTAACCCAAAACCAAAAGACTATGAGAATACCCCAAACTGTTATTAGGTTTACCCCCAAACACACTCTGTAACATTAACAAAAACCTCTTCCACAACAATAAAATGACATATACTATAAAATTTTAATAACACCCTCAAATCTAACAAAAATACCCCAACGTATTAACTAAATAACCCCACTTATATGTAACCTAAAATGTACTACCGTTTAAAAGACACTACAACAAAATGAAATGTACTACCTTTTAAGTGGGTTTAACCTATAATATAACCTTCAAAATACAGTACAGTATGAAAATGTTAGCAACAAAATGAAATGTTTTTAACATAAAATGGAAGTTGAACCACGATTTTTGCTTAAAAAGTTAGCAAATAAAAATGTGTTAAATCTAAAATGCACTCCAATATAAAAAATGTACTACATTTTTACTCCAAACTTACCATATTTCTCAACATTCTTGCAAAAACATGTTAGCAAAACATGAAATGTCATACCAAAAGGTACTACCTTTAAAATCACACATTTTTACCCCAAACTTACCTTATTTCTAAACAATCTTACCGACGTGAAAGTTGAAAATGACATCGCAAAGGGAGTCGAAGAGGAGGGGAAAAATGAGCCGGTGGATGTGAGAGAAACCAATTAGTGCTTGACTAGTTCCGGTTGGCCAAATGTTCATGGTCGGGGGTGAGAAGGTGCTGCAGATGTGGGAGAAACCAGCCGAGGTGAGAAGAATGTGTCAGAGAAGAAAGAAAAGGGGTAAAAAGAGGTGAGAGATGAGTTTTCTCTATTAACTGTGTAAAGACATGTTTGTTTCTATATTAACCGTATAAACATGTCAAACACTACCTATTAACCGTGTAAAATGGTTAACTTCTACCCAAATCCTTCCACAAATTCTAAAAACTAAAAAGAGAACCTAAAATTAATACCCAAGTCTAATCCCACAACTTCAAGTTGTGATTGACAACATGCTTGGTCATTAATGTTAAAACTAAGACCATCTTTATCCGCGCTCGGGCACTTCACTCGCGCCATGTTTTCTATCTCAGCTACGTCAGCTTCTCTTTTCGCCACGTCAGCACAAACCAAACCCCCCAAATTTTCCTTAACCACACTCAGAAACAACCCAGACACCCTACATTCCCTTTCCTCCGCGTCATTTGTGGATCAGTTATGGGTAAAACACACAACAACAAAAATTAAAAAAAAGTATAAACAAATAAAAAACATATTTTCATCATTTTTTTTTGAAAAAAACGATTTAAAATAATTTTTAAAATATTTTTAAAATAAAAAATTAACCAATCGGGGGAGGGGCACGTCGCCCCCCGGATTGGTCGCCCGAGCGGATTTCCGCCCGAAAAAGTGCTCGGGCAGTTCCGCCCGGGAACACCCTCCCGTTAAGGGTGCTTTAACTTAACAAATCACACATGACGTCCAACCATTGTTCCTTGAATTGGCTGACATTCGCCCCTAGAATTTCTACATCTCCTATGGATCATGCTAAAGTGACCATTTTATTAATAGAAAATAGAAGACGCCAATTAAAAAAACAACCAAATTAAAGCATACAGACTATGCCATTAGACTAAGTTTTATACTTGTTAAAAAATTATAGCAGTATCATCAAGGACGTGTTTTAGAACACAATTTTATATTTTTAATAAAAAAATAAAAAACTTCTCCCTATGACTTCTTCGTATTCTAATTTCCAAAGATATGTTCTTCCTTTCTTGCATGGGTGGAAGTAGCAAGGAAAAGCCAACAATAAGTTTCTTGTGTTATTTATATGAAATTACAAAGCATCAATGGAAGACATTAATTGTCATTATTTAAATCCAAAGAGTATACCAATTGATAATTACTATTACATTAAAATTATACTGAAAAAATTATATTCAAGTGTAGGGAATCTATGTAAATCAAATAAATATCCTCAAAAATATACCATCCTATGTTCCATGCATTAATCACACAAAACATAAAACAAGTAATAATAAAAAAGTTATGAAAACGTCAAGACATTTTTGCTAAGTCATTGAAAAGGCAAACTGCATTTAATATTTTTGAAAATGAAATTATATTAATATTGTACAAATATTTGTTTTTAACAAAAACCAAGTCCCGCATTTCTGTACGCACGTCATGACTAGAATAGAATTAATTAATAAAATCACAAAATTCAATATAAAGAGCGTGCTGCAGTGGCACTAATTTCTCAACCATTTCCCACTTCACAAGTTTACAATCACATTCAATTAATTTTCCAATGTCTCCAAAATCAATCCTTGTGTTTGTTGCTCTTGTTGTCGCCCTACTGTTCATCTTTTCTAAGGTGTCTGCGAACATTGAAAACCTCAATGAGGACTCAACTGGTATGATCGAGTAAAAAAGTTTCATTTCAATTTCGTAAAATTATGTATGCCGTCGAAGTTTAATTAATTTTGCATTTATGTACCCATGCACAGATGTTAGCATGTTAACTGAAAATCATGAACAAGAATTCACTGGTAAGCTCCTTAATTAGTTACATAAATAAGTAATTTGCGGTTGATTTATTTTTGTTTGTTTCTCCTAATTACCATTATATTTTTATTGTCGTATATATATTAATTGTATGATGCAATTGTTGATGCTATTTGGAAAAATAGATGAGGTTTCTTCTAATTGGGGAGGTAAGTGGTGTTGCGGACGTTGGTGGCGTGGACACTGCAGGCACTGGTGTAAGCCAGGCAGATATAGCTATTGTTGTGGTGGCTATCATCATGGACATTGCAGGCATTGGTGCCACTAATAGTTAATTATATATCCACAACGAAGATGTTGGTTGTATGCTAAATAAATAAGTTGTTATAATTAAGCAACACAGAGTGTGGTTTGTTTGTAATGTGTTGTATCGCTCTGATAAATCATCATGCTTCGTGTATAAATAATTTATACATGTCACTATTATGAAAGTCTTTTTGTTCCCCAAATTAAGATTTTAGATATGCATGCTATACAAAGTGATATAACTAATATATATGTGTTATGCATGCATCCAACATTATTCACAAGTTTACTGCCACCTATATAAAAAAAAGGTGTAAAAATGAAAGCTAATCGAGACCCCGAAAGTATATTTTTCATTGGGCACATAGATATCCCAAGATATCAACTTATCAAGTTTGAACTCCATATTTATTTATATGAAGATCTAATTATATAATTTATGCAGCTTGTGCAAAACCAACTCTCAAATTGCCATAGTCAAACACAGTGTGCTGCATAAACAATAATATATTAGAATTCTAAATGTGTCAAAAAATTAATGGACTCCTAAACCAGACGTTCCGATTTTTAATTATTTTTACGGGACATAATGGATATTAAATGAATTGTGAATGGACAAAAGGATAATTGAGACAAGCGATTTAAGTAAAAACCGGACGATGGATAGTAATTCCTAAAAATTATAACAACTAATCAAAAATATATGTGTATGTATATATAAGAGATTATACCATATAGGGCCAACAAGAAGTGCCACGACAAGAGAGAACATAACTGAAACAATTGAAGAAAATAACCAAGAATCTGTTGGGAGAGATTCTAACAATCTTACTTCGACACGACGGGTTAAAGGCATAAGTGGAATACACGAATATTGATTTGCTGAATTTAAACAAAACTTCTCTCTCTCAAACTTAATAGCAAGAAAACGCACACAAGATGAAAGAAACAAGCAATAGACAAACACACATACGAAACAACCACGACAAACGTGTTGTACAAGGTTCAGCAACGTACCTACATCCTTGGGGAGTCATCTGCGGATTTCCTTTTCTTCTTCCTCTTCCCCAACAAGATAAGCAAACCAAGATTACAAGGGTATGAAGGTAATATGTCCTCCAAAGCTTTCAAGATCTCTCTCTAATCATAATATCTCAAAAGGAAATAATAATGATGCGTTGTGTATGAGAAAAAGATGAAAACCCCGTAAATATCATACTAAAAAATGTACCTGAAAACATGCAAACGTTGGCGATGGTCGACCAAAATTCTCCACCAATCGACCGGTACCGTTACCAGGTCACACCACCCACACTGTCACGCATTACTTTTCTTACCCCCTTTCAATTCTAGTAACGTTCGATTCCAAATTAATATAAACTAATTAATTAATGGAAACCCCTCTACTTTTTTGGATGGTTTCTTAATTTGTTATTAGAAAAGGCTTGCAATTCTTTGGATAAGTAACCCTTTCTGTTAATTCTTCTTCCTAAATGACATTGCACCATCCAACTCATGCATGCTTCTTCAATGTGCTTAAACATAAATGTGTGTTCTTTCAGTATGTTGTCACTGTCACACCGAGGTGGCTATTAGCTAATTTGCATGTGGGATAAAGGTGAAGCTCAAAAAAGTCAACGTTTTATTTAAGTTAAACTTGTTATGAAACTAAATTAAGTCAAAGGAAACCCGCGGATATATTCCTGTCCTTCAAGTTAAACTAAATATATAATTGGGCTACTAGTTTTGCGATCATATTATATATATATATATATATATATATATATATATATATATATATATATATATATATAAGGTCAAACTCTAGTGAACTCAGGACTCATCAAATTTAATTTTAGCCCCCTACAATCTCACCATTGGATCTTATTTACAGTTAATCTCACCTTTTATTAGCATAATCATTTTTTTCTTAATCTACATTACAATTTGAAATGAGTGGTGGATTTTGTGGGGAAATTTGAAATGAGTGGTAGATATTGTGGGGACTTAATTTAGAAAAATTAAGCCCTAAGCTCACTAGAGAATTTCTATATATATATATATATATTCTTATGGTTTGTACGTATTTAATTAGTATCCAACATCTCACTTGCATGTTTGCTGCAAAGCAAACGATGATAAATGGATACTTACAAGCAACAGCTCAAGGATTAGTCTCTAAATCTAATTATCCATTTTCAGGGGATCGAAATCCAAAAACTCAAATCCAAGGAAACAATATAATTATCGGAATACAAAAGATCTTTACAAATTAAGTCAAATTTCAAAATTTAGAAGGACCGGAATCACATAATTAAGATCTTCAAAATATAAGCAAAATACTCAAAATCCGGAGTTAAAAAATCCATGGAACCTCAACCCACCCATTAAGTGGTGCCATCCTTGCATACCACCACGTCCGATCCACAAGTACGAGGCAGCAAACTATAAATATAAAGCTCAACCAATAAAATTAGTTATTATCTTTTAACTACAAAGATTAGATCATTTATACTACAAAGATTGATTGGTTAACCGAATACAAATTTATGATTCAGCAAAGTTTGAATTCAAGTGTTTTTCTTGTTTTATAGAAGGGAAAAAATTCCATATTTGCTTATAATGCACACACTTAATTCCTTATATATTCTAATAAAATATTCCGTTTAAATATATTTATAATGATGACACCATCATTTTGTTTTGAGAGAATAAATTAAAGGGCCAAAGCACGATGACCAAATGTTTAATAAGGTCAATCACCGTAGAGTTTTTTAGGGAATCGTAATTCGTCGCTGTTTTTTTACTAAAATCGTATGTCCTAATTACCCATTTACCATTTACAATCCATTTAATACTTGTTTCGTCCCATCTCTTAAACGAAGGCTTCTGTCTCAGTATTTCTCACTCTACCAGTACCAACACCATGAAAATGTCTGGATCCGGTGAAGTAAGCCCACCCAAAAAAAATCACCCCGAGAGTCTGGCAAGGACGCCCCCACCGTGGGGAAGACATCCTGGCCAGACGCCAAATTTTTTATTTTTTTTTAAATTTTATGTATTGTGTTATTTCAAATTATTTCAGGTTCCGTTGCAAAATTTCGGTGGTGATGGGGTAGATTACAGTGAGCTTCTTGTGAGTCAGCAAATATTTGAAACAACCGATGACGCGATAAGATGAGCGAAACAAGTTGCCATCGGAACCGATTTTTTTAAAAGTATAATCCTATAAACCACAAACAGATAATCAGATTAATTGTTATCTGAGATGCGATCGTAGAAAGGAAATGAGTTGCCGGGATAAAGATATTACAGTACGGAGGAACACGAAAAGAAAAAAGTTGCGAGTGTCGTTTTTTGATAAAGGTGGTCGAGCGACGGGAGCGTGACGGATGTGTTGTAGTTTCTGATAGTTCTCATGGTCAGCACAACCACAGACTTACAGTTTATCCAGAGGGTAACCGACAGATCATCGGTCTTAGTCTTAGGGCTAAGAAAATTGTTCGTGAGATGACTGAGGCACAAACGAAACCACGTAACATTTTGTTGGCGGTAAAAGAGAAATTCCCGGAAGATAATCTGAATCAGAGATAGAGACACATTTATAACTATAGAGAGTACATGAGACGAGTGAAATCTATAGACAGGAATACCGCTCAGCAGTTTCTGCATCAGGCAGAACAATAATTAATTAAATTTTAGAATTAAAATTTCGTTAAATGGATTTAAGTGACCAAATTAACGAAATGATTAATTATTTTTTCCTAAATACCAATTAATACTAATTATATTTACTAATTATTAGTTATAGCTAAATAATAATATAAAATATATATGTAAGGAGACGTCTGCCGGAAACGCTCACCCCATTTGGGGGGGGGCTTCCGCGGACGCCCCCTCAAATTATTATTTTTTTAACTTAAAATAAATTAGAAATTTTACCGTATTCGAGTGCATCAGGGTGTTCGCTAGCTCCTTTCGTGGCCTCCGAAATATTATTTTTGATGATTATGAGGAAGATGAAGAGAGAGTGATTGTAGGAGAATGAAATGAAGAGATATATAAGTAGAAATGAGAGAAAGGCAAAACAGTAATTAGCATGGGCGATTTAAGTAATTTACGGGCGACGTTTAGCAGTCCAGTTTGTGGGCTACTATTCGTCGCCGGAAAACTACTTAAATCGCCCCAAAAATTACATTTTTGCCCTTAACAAATCAATTAATACTAATTTCGTCCCGTGTCTTTAAACACGGTGTTTGACTCAGTTTTACTCACATTCCTAGTACCAAAACCACGAAAATGTCTGGCGAAGCACTTGAATCCGGCGAGGTAACGGAGGCAAAAAAAATTTCCCGACTCGGGCATCTAGTTAAGACGCCTCGACCTTTGTGGAGGCGTCTGGATACGACGCCTCCACCAATGTGGAGGCGTCTGGATACGAACGTGGAGGCGTCTAGCTAAGACGCCTCCACATACGTGGAGGCATATTAGCCAGACGCAGGCGCTCGTTTTTTTTAAATTTTCTGTTAAATTATTTTTCTGAACTGCTATTCGTCACCGTAAAACTACTTAAATCGTCCCAACAGATTACCATTTTGCCCCTCTTCCCTTTCTACTTATATAACTCTTCATTTCACTTTTTAACACAACTTTCTCTTCATATCACTCTTCTATTCACCAGATATAATGTCTCGGAGGCCAGGAAAAAAACCAGCGGACACCCTGGACTACTCACATCTGGTAAATTGCCTTGTTTGTTTTAATTATTTTTTAAAAAAAAATGGGTTGGGCATCCGCGGGAGACGCCTGAACGTTGGCCAAGACGTCTGCGGGAGACGCCTCCCACGTAGGGCAGGCGTCTCCGGAAGACGCCACCCACGTAGGGCAGGCGTCTCCCGCAGATGCCCCGATTTTTTTTTTGAATTTATTTAAATTGATTATAAATTGTGATAAATTTAAAATAAATTGAATATTATGTTAATAATGAGTTAAATTAGTTTAGTAAATCTTTTATCGATTATAAATTGTGATAATTAATAAATAAATAGATTATTAAGTTAATAATTAGTTTTAGTAATGAATTATTGATTAAAAGTTGTGATAATCACTAAATAAATTGATTATTATGTTAGTAATTAGTTGTGTACGATTTCAGTAAAGGATTATTGATTAATTGTGATAATTGCTAAATAAAACGATTATTAGGTAATAATTAGTTTAATTATTTTAGTAAATCCATTAATAAATTTGTATTTTTAAAATTGAATTAATAGTCGTCGGGTTACCGTGGAGGAAAAAAGAAAGCAATTCCCTTACGCGCGGTACATAGTGTAGCAGACGAGTTAGGTCCTCGTCATCCACGTACACGTGGTATTTCTGCTTCAGTTAGGAGAGAGAGAGATATGTTACGTCGTCGTCAGACACCTGGGGATTCTTTCGACAACGAGTATGATTCAGATGAGTTGAGGAGTCACGACGAGAGTGACGATGGGGGCCGGTATGACTTGGGGCCACAGGAGGAGGCGATACATCAGTCCGGTCGAGGACGGGGGCGACATTGTGGTCCTTAGGCTGAGTGGGTCATTAGGAAAGATCGAAGTGGCCGGTTTGTGACCGGTGATTCGAGTTTGTGCACTGCAGACGCCCGAGCTTAGAAGAAGAAGAGGGGTGAGGACGAGTCTTGGATCGTCACGGATATTATGCACGGTGGTCCTGTAGATGGCAGCGTCATTCCAAGTTTCGGAGGCCACATCGCCAGACGCATCTGGGATGGCGAGGATCAGAAGGTTTTGAAGTGCCATAATCGGCACAAAGCCTGTACGACATTGCAGGCATGGCGTTCAGTGATGACTGATGATATGACGGCGACCGTTGTTGACAGTGGATTGGGTCACTTGCCGTACAACATGTTTTCCTGCATCGACATGCCGTTGATTTCGGCTTTCGTGGAGCGGTGGCAGCCTGACACCAACACTTTCCACTTGCTGTTCGGAGAGATGACGATCATGTTGCATGACGTATTTCAGATTCTGCACATTCCTGTTGAGGGTCATATGGTCAGTGCGCAGGCGCCGACATCTGAGCTGAAGTTATATGTATCTGAGTTGCTGGGTGTCAACCTGGAGGGTCTTGGGTGGGATAGCTCATTTTGGAGTGGCGGTGGTGTTAGTATCGATGTTGCAGACGGGGGCGACCACCACGGACTGAGGATGCGCAGATGACTGCTTACCTCTTCTTACTGCTAGGCTGCGTCTTGTGTGTCGACAAGAGCGGTTCCAGAGTCAGACCACACGATCTACTGGAGGCGAGGGACCCAGATACCATTGGTCAGTACTCATGGGGGTCAGCGACGGTTGCATATCTGTATCGCCAGCTGGGTATATCTGGTCGTGCTGATTGTTCTGGGATTACTGGTTGTCTTACCTTGCTGCAGGCTTGGATCTATGAGTATTATCCTGCTTTCCGCCCACATCGAGAGCGGAAGATTGTTGAGCGTGGTCATCCTCGTTCGCGTATGTGGTGAAACAATCGAGGTGGTGATGGAGTAGATTACAATGAGTTTTTTGATAGTAAAGAAATATTTACAACAATCGAGGAAGCTTGTAAATGGGTGAAACAAGTTGCAATAGGAGCCAAATTTTTTTTGGTTATATCATCATACAAACCAAAAACAGATAACCGGATGGATTGTTACCTGAGATGTGATCGCAGACGTGAAATAAGTTCTCGTGATACGAGTATTGCACTGTGAAAGAACACAAAAAGAAAATGTTGCGGTTGTTGTTTTTTGGAAAAAGTGGTTGAGCGACGGGATCGTGATGGATGAGTCGTTGTTTCTAGTAGCACCTATGGGCAGCACAACCACACACTTGCAGTTTATTCAGAGGGTCACCGACAGGTCAGCGGACTTAGTGCTGGGGCCAAGCAAATTGTTCGTGATATGACAGAGGCATAAGAAAGACCACGTAACATTTTGTTGGCGGTAAAGGAGAAATTCCCGGAGGATAATCCAAATCAAAGACACATTTATAACTTCAGAGAGTAAATGAGGAGGACGAAATCTGAAGACAGGAATCCCGCGCAACAGTTTCTCAGTCAGGCAGTGCAGCATAACTATTTGCATTGGATTGTGGCAGATGAAGAAACCAATGTCATCACTCACGTATTTTTGGCACATCCAACTTTAGTTCAGTTGTTGCGTACATACTCATTCGTAATCTGCATGTATTTGACGTATAAGACGAACAAGTAAAAATTCGTTTGGAATTAACTGATGATTTCTCAGTACTTCCTATAACGACCTTGTGGTATCAAATGCGAGATGAGAGTGTTGTTGGATGAGAGGATTAGTACGAAAGTAGGATGACGTATTGGAATCGGTTACGTAGTACATTTTGATTGTTATTTGTAATGCATTTGTAATGTATAATATATCGTGTATTTGTACTTATATCGTGTTGTTCTTTTACCATATTTTAAATTTAAGTATTATTTGATATCTAAAGAAATAAGTAGAAAATATGTTTGTGAGAAATAAATATTAAAAATACGATAGTCAAAGAAATAAGTAGAAAATATGTTCGTAAAAAATAAATAATAAGAGTACACAGATAAGCATAAGAAAATACCAACAAAGTAGTAATAGTGCAACATATAATAAAACGATAGTAAGAGCAAGTGAACTACAGCTCAGCATCCGACTGCCCCAGGGGGAGGCGGCTCCGTTGGCCGCCCGACCGTTGGGTCGGGCGTCTCCCGCGGACGCCCCACCCAACAAAAAAAATTAAAATAAACAAGGTAATTTACCAGATTTGAGTAATCCGGGACGTCCGCTGGTTCTTTTCATAGCCTCCGAGACATTGTATCTGGTGAATAGAAGAGTAATATGAAGAGAGAGTGGTGTTAGGAGAGTGAAATGAAGAGTTATATAAGTAGAAAGGGTAGAAAGGCAAAATTGTAATCTGTCGAGCGATTTAAGTAGTTTTACGGCGATGAATAGCAGTTCAGTTTTTTTAAAGACATAGATTTAATATATTTTAATGCATCTCAACCTTTTATGTCCAAAATACCCTCGCGACATCCAAATTATACGAAAATAAACCGGAAATAAATAACACATTTACTCTTGTTATTTTTGTCATTATTACAAATCATACTCTACTCCTTCCCAAATCCCAACATCCCTAATTCTCCCCTAAATCCATATTTATCACTAAATCCTAGAACTTCATTCCAATCATCCTTCCTAATACATTGTAGTATTAAGATTGATTCTCATCATATAAGATTTATTTTGGTCTCTTTTTTCGGTTTTATCTCTTGATTTTTGGATCATTTCGTGATTTATTTTGGGTTATCTTCTATCAAGATAAATGAGCGGTAAAATCCACGAAACGAGCTGGATTTTTACAACACATTTATCTTCATTCAATCCTACCATCTAACAAGTTTCTTTGTCACATCTCAGTGTTTAATATTTGTACAAGTAAACATGTTAACTTGTAACAAATTGTCATGTGATGTTCTCAACGTGTTTGTCAAGATTCAATCCTACCATGTAACAAGATTGTTTGTCCCGTCTCAATGTGCATAGAAATTAATTTGTAACAAGTTCGTGAAACATATTAATTTGTCTTTGATTGTTGTTAATTTCGTCGAAACTACACATTAATGGTCTAACACTCCAAAACAACAATCATTTGCGATTGGATATGTTATTAATTAAGTTGTCTCATATTGGACAAGTAGTTTCGGTGTCCTACAGAGAAATAAAAATTTTAAGTTGTCAATTTAGTCGAAACTGTAGGATCCTAATCCTAATCCTAATTGTGCTTTGTGGTTGATTTAGGTGGTGTTTAGGGGGAGATAGAGATGGACGGCTGGGATTGGAAGGAGATGGATGGAGGGCTTGGATGATTTGGATGAGATGAGTGGTTGAGATGGAGAGGAGTGGAATGGATGGTGTGGATTGAGTGGAGGAGGTATTTAGGTGAGTTTTCCCTCTCTCTCTCTCTCGTTGCTCTCTCTCTCTCTCTCTCACTTCCGTTTCTCTCTCTCTCTACCTCAGAGGTTCGAGCTCCGGCGAGTAGGTGATCTCCGGCGAAGTGAGGAACAACGAAGGTGGTGGTTGGAGGTGAGTTGTTGGTTTTACTCGCTCCCTTGCGTTGGTTCTCTCTCCCTCTACCTAACTCGTGCTCTGTGGTCGTGGTTGGGTGTTGGAGGTTGCTGGAGGTGGTGTGGTTGCTGTGGATCGTCGAGGAGGCGATTGATCGTCGTTTGGACGCGAGGTTCGTCGATGGATCGTGATTTGGGGAGACGTGCTCGTGGAGGCGTCGTCGCGGTTCTTCAAAGGCTTTTTCAAGCCTTCCGGTATGTCAAGCTCGCTCACTTAATTACCGTGAGTATTTGGAAGTCGACGGTAGGCCTTGCGGCTCGTCGCGAGTAAATGTGCAGCAGATTTCACTGCCTGATCGGTCGACCGGTTGGTGCAAACGGTCGACCGTTCGTGAAGAGAATTCGGGTTCTGCCTCAAATCGGTCGAACGATGCCCTTGGGGCGGTCGACCGATCGTGGGTAGGAGGCAAGCCTGGTGAGATTCGGTCGACCGGGTCCCCTTTGCCGGTCGACCGTGTGCACTGTCATAGGTCGGTTGAGGGCGTTGACCATCCAAACGGTCGACCGCTCGTTGACTTCGTCCGACCGTGACTTAAGTGAGAATAGTGGTCGGTTCGACCGATGGTGTGTTCGGTTGACCGAACTTGTACGCTGAGCGTGGGGGAACGCTCTGGAGGAATTCGGTCGACCGAGGAGGTCTCGGCGTTCGACCGGATTCGTGGTGCGAGTGAGAGATTATTCCCTGGTGTGATTCGGTCGACCGAGAGTGCTCGGTGGTTCGACCGAATTCGTGGTGGGTTTTATCCCTAGTGACTTTCGGTCGAACGGGGCCCCTTTGTCGTTCGACCGAATGGTCGTTTGTTCGTTGAACCTGGGAGTTGACCATCTAAACGGTTAACCGTCCCTTGACTTTGGTTCGACCGAATGAGTGTGGTTTTGGGAATCGGTCGACTGATGGAGTGCCGGTCGAGGTGGATTGCCATGTATTTGCTTGATTCGGTCGACCGAGACTTTTGGTTCGGTCGACAGTTTGTGTCCAGTTTTGCACTATGGAGGTGTTGTTGTTGTGGTCGTCCGTGTGGGGCGAGTCGTGGTGCCGATGTTCTTCCGGCAAGTGTGCTAGGGTGCACGAGTGTTTTGGTGGTTGGTTGAAAAAGACCTGGAGTCCCGTAACGGTGTGAGAGCTTGGGATTGGCTGAAATAGGCCTGAGGCCTAGCTTAGAATTGTGGTGTTGCGGCGGTTGGTTGAAAGAGACCTGGAGCCCCGTGACTGTGTGAGAGCTGTGGTTGGTTGGAAAAGACCTGGAGCCCAGCTAGTCTGTGCGGGGTTTGTTGAAAAAGACCTAGAGCTCCGTAGTGCGTTCAGGTTGGCTGAAAAAGGCCTGGAGCCTGAGCAGGGACCGCGTGTAGGGGTTGGTTGAAAAAGACCTGGAGCCCTTAGACGTTTGGGTTGGTTGAAAAAGACCTGGAGCCCTTGGTCGTGTCGTGGTAGTTGTGGTTGGTTGAAAAAGACATGGAGCCCAGCTTGGCGACGAGCGTGTGTCGCGGTGGTTGGTTGAAAAAGACCTGGAGCCCCGTGACTGTGGTGTGTGCTGTGGTTGGGTGAAAGAGCCCTGGAGCCCAGCCGTTTGAGATGCTTTTCTTATTCAGTAGAATTGCATGCTATGGTGTATTTCAGTTCATGTATATAGAGTTTGGCATACGGGGTTTCCTTCTGGAAACTCAGGCATTGTTGCATGTTTACTTTCAGGCCGTGACCGGCGATAGGGGGTGGTGACTGAGGAGAGGAGCACCGTTACCGGATCCAGCTTTCTCTCAGTTGAGGTCGAGTGATTACTGCTTCCATTTGTATAGTCTTTTGATGTAATCACCACTTTTGTATTACTCTGACGTTCGTATATATATATTATATATATTGGTGCACCGGTGTCCAGTATTTGCGTAATATCCTCTGTTGATTGTGTGTTATCAAAATTTTAAATTTTCCGTTGTGTTGAGGATGTTACAACTTGGTATCAGAGCGGTCAGTTCCAGTGTCCTTATCCAAAGAAACCACCCTTAGAGTTTTTATAGAGTCTGCATTAGTTCATGCATTCATGGTTTTGATGTGTGTTGTTTCTTTGTGTATAGATGCCTTCGAGACGCGTGAGACCTCGCCCACGAGACCGCGACACCAGTGGTGATACTGGGAGTACGGACTGGGCTGAGGAGCGGCGGATGCTCTATGACACGGTGGGGCGACTGGGAGCGATGTTGGATCGCCAGTCAGGCAGAGGAGAGCCAGCAGCGGCAGGAGCGATGCTCCACCGCTTTATGAGACAGCACCCGCCTACCTTTGACGGTAGAGGAGAGTCCGAGGCTGCGGAGGATTGGGTCCTGAAGATTCAGGAGATCCTTCGGGCGATTGAGTGCCCGCCTGAGAGGCAGACAGGCTTGGCAGCGTATGTGTTGGGCGGAGACGCGTCCAACTGGTGGAGGACCACATCTGCAGTGGTGTTTGAGGGCAGGACTGAGGTCAGTTGGGAGGAATTCCTTCGGGAGTTCAACGAGCAGTATTTCCCAGAGCATGTCAGAGATGGGAGACGCGAGGAGTTTATGACTCTCGAGCAGGGAGATGCGACCCAGGCTGAGTATACCCGGAGGTTCAACGCGCTGGAGCGTTACTGTCCGGAGATTTGCGTGACGCCGCTGCAGAGGGCGAGGAAGTTTATACGGGGGCTGAGGAAGCACCTCCGTACACAGGTGACCTACAGTATGCCACAGACGTTGGCCGATGCCGTGCGGTTTGCGACGATCATCGATCAGGATTATCAGCAGAATTATGCTGAGGCCAGGAGAGCGCCGGGGAAGGTCAATGGACGTCCGGGTGCTCCGCTAGCAGGGAACCCGGGCAAGAGGCCCCGGATCGGAGGAGGTGGATCACGCCAGCCTGAGGCGTGCAGAGGTTGTGGAAGAGTTCACTCTGGAGAGTGTTGGGGTCGTGGAGTTTGTCACGGGTGTGGCAAGCCAGGCCACTTTGTGCGTGATTGCCCGAGTGGGCCAGGCGGGTCCAGCAGGCATTCAGGGCCGCCAGCAGCAGTCAGAGGCGGAGGTCGCCGACCATTTGTGCCGCCGCAGCAGGGTCAGAGGACTGGACGGGTCTTTACCATCCAGGCGGATGAGGCGAGAGACGCCAACACGGTGGTGGAAGGTACGCTCTTTGTTGCTGGGTTGAGTGCGAGAGTGCTGTTTGATTGTGGGGCTACACACTCGTTCATCTCAGAGCGATTTGCGAGCGTGTTGGGCCGTACCCCTGCGATGTTGACTGCCACGTTGGAAGTCAGCACACCCTTGGGTCTGGTGGGCATTGTGGGGAGCTTCCTTCCCAGCGCCACGATTGTTTTGGAAGATCAGGAGTTTCCGGCTGACCTGATCTTGTTGCCGATGGAGGACTTCGACGTCATACTGGGGATGGAATTGTTGTCCCAGTACGATGTGCGAGTGTTGTGCCGGGAGAAGAAGATTCTGATCCCGAGGAAGGGTCTACCTGATGTGCTGATCAGGGGGACGAAGGATAGGGGAGGCAGAGTGGTTGTCTCCGCTGTGAGGGCACAGAAGTTGTTGCAGCAGGGTTGCAGAGCTTTCGTGACCACCTTAATAGTTCCAGATCCAGAGGCGAGGAGATTGGAGGACATCGAGATAGTTCGGGAGTTCCCAGAGGTCTTTGCAGATGATGTCTCCGGGTTGCCGCCTCAGAGGGAGATTGAGTTTGGGATTGATTTGGTAGCTGGGACTACGCCGCAGTCGAAGGCGTCGTATCGGATGGCACCTGCTGAGCTGGCAGAGCTGAAGAAGCAGTTGCAGGATATGATGGATACGGGGTTTATCCGCCCCAGTGTCTCGCCTTGGGGAGCGCCGGTACTCTTCGTGAAGAAGAAGGATGGATCGCTGCGGATGTGTATTGACTACAGGATGCTGAACAAGGTTACCGTTAGGAATCGGTATCCCTTGCCTAGGATCGAGGACCTGTTTGACCAGTTGCAGTCAGCGCAGGTGTTCTCGAAGATTGATCTGCGATCCGGTTATCATCAGTTGAGGATCAGAGAGGCAGATGTACAGAAGACGGCTTTCAGGACGAGGTACGGGCATTATGAGTTTTTGGTGATGCCGTTCGGGTTGACTAACGCGCCTGCAGCATTTATGGATTTGATGAACCAGACTTTCAGCCAGTACCTCGACCGGTTTGTGATTGTCTTCGTGGACGATATTTTGGTTTACTCGCCAGATGTGGAGCAGCATCGAGAGCACTTGAGAGTGGTACTTGGCGTTTTGAGGGATCATCAGTTGTATGCCAAGTTTTCGAAGTGCGAGTTCTGGCTGAGCAGTGTCGCCTTTCTGGGACACATCATATCAGGAGAGGGGATTTTGGTAGATCCAGCGAAGGTTGAGGCCGTTACGCAGTGGAGAGTCCCGACGAGTGTGGCAGAGGTCAAGAGCTTTGTGGGTCTGGCAGGGTATTATCGCCGTTTCATCCAGGATTTCTCGAGGTTGGCTTTGCCGTTGACGGCTTTGACGCGGAAGGGCGTTGAGTTCGTGTGGTCCAAGAAGTGCGAGGATAGTTTCGAGGAACTGAAGAGTCGGCTGACGACTGCTCCAGTTCTGACACTCCCCAGTGGCAGTGGTGGATTTGTGATTTACAGTGACGCGTCAGGCGTTGGGTTGGGATGTGTACTCATGCAGCACGGGCAGGTGGTTGCGTACGCTTCGAGGCAGCTGAAGGTGCACGAGAGGAATTACCCCACTCATGATCTGGAGTTGGCGGCGGTTGTACACGCTTTGAAGACTTGGAGGCATTACTTGTACGGCGAGCAGTTCGAGATTTTCACTGATCATCAGAGCCTGAAGTATCTGTTTTCGCAGAAGGAGCTGAATATGAGGCAGCGCAGATGGCTCGAGCTGATTAAGGATTATGATTTCACTATCTCGTACCATCCGGGGATGGCGAATTCAGTTGCTGATGCTTTGAGCAGGAAGGTGGAGGTTACCACAACGGGTTTTTGTATCGAGGATTGGGAGCTGCTTGAGGCATTGACCGAGTGGAGACCGTTCACTGATGAGTCGCGAGGTGCAGTGATTGCCGGGCTGAGAGTGGAGCCATAGTTGGTCTCGAGTATCGTCCAGGCTCAGAGTACTGATGAGGAGTTAGCTGGGTTGTTACAGTTAGCTGTCAGAGAGGGGTCAGACTTCAGTATTGGAGTTGATGGTGGGCTGAGATTCAGAGGTCGTGTCTGGGTGCCGAGAGGAGGAGATCTGAGGAAGGATATTCTGGAGGAGGCGCACAGATCTCGTTATTCGATCCACCCGGGCAGTACGAAGATGTTTAGAGATCTTCAGAGGAATTTCTGGTGGAAGAGGATGAAGACGGAGATCGCAGAGTTCGTTGACAGATGTCTGATTTGTCAGCAGGTGAAGATTGAGCACCAGAGACCTGCAGGGCCGATGCAGAGGATCGAGCTTCCAGAGTGGAAGTGGGAGCACGTGACGATGGATTTTGTCACTGGGTTGCCGAGGACGAGAGGATTCCATGACACGATTTGGGTTATAGTCGATCGACTGACCAAGTCGGCGCACTTCTTAGCTATTCGGACCACTTTACCTATGGAGGGTCTAGCTAAGTTGTGCATTGAGGAGATTGTCAGACTTCATGGAGTGCCCGTGAGTATTATTTCAGATCGAGATCCGAGGTTCACTTCCAGATTCTGGGGGAGTTTGCAGCAGGCATTAGGGACTCGGTTGAAGTTCAGTACGACATTTCATCCGCAGACAGACGGTCAGTCTGAGAGGACCATCCAGACGCTAGAGGATATGTTGCGAGCGTGTACCCTGGATTGGGCAGGTCATTGGGATGAGCATCTGCCATTGATCGAGTTCGCCTACAACAACAGCTACCATTCGAGCATTGGGATGACACCGTACGAGGCCCTGTACGGGAGACCGTGTAGATCACCGGTATGCTGGAGTGATGTACGCGAGAGACAACTATTTGGTCCAGAGATTGTGCGGATGTACTCAGAGAAGGTAGATGTGATCAGGCAGAGACTAGCGACAGCTCAGAGCAGGCAGAAGAGCTACGCGGACAGGCGTAGGCGAGAGCTGAGGTTTGAGGTAGGTGACCATGTCTTCCTGAGGATCTCGCCATCTCGAGGAGTGATGAGGTTCGGGAAGAAGGGGAAGCTCAGTCCGAGGTATGTCGGACCGTTTGAGATTCTCGATCGGATTGGAGAGGTTGCCTACAGGGTTGCGCTGCCGCCACAGTTTTCGGGTCTTCACAACGTCTTCCATGTTTCGATGTTGAGGAAGTACGTAGCAGATCCTTCTCATGTGATTCAGTTGGAGGTTCCAGAGATCCCTCAGGATTTGTCTCTTGAGGAGAGACCGGTTGAGATTGTGGATCAGATGGAGCATCAGTTGAGGAGGAGGACTATTCCGATGTTGAAGGTCAGGTGGCAGCACCACAGTGAGCGAGAGGCCACTTGGGAGATTGAGGAAGAGGTCCGGAAGGAGTTCCCGGAGTTGTTTGGTGAGCTTCGGTCTTAATTTCGAGGACGAAATTCTTTTAGGAGGGTGGATTGTAGGATCCTAATCCTAATCCTAATTGTGCTTTGTGGTTGATTTAGGTGGTGTTTAGGGGGAGATAGAGATGGACGGCTGGGATTGGAAGGAGATGGATGGAGGGCTTGGATGATTTGGATGAGATGAGTGGTTGAGATGGAGAGGAGTGGAATGGATGGTGTGGATTGAGTGGAGGAGGTATTTAGGTGAGTTTTCCCTCTCTCTCTTTCTCTCTCTCGTTGCTCTCTCTCTCTCTCTCACTTCCGTTTTTCTCTCTCTCTACCTCAGAGGTTCGAGCTCCGACGAGTAGGTGATCTCCGGCGAAGTGAGGAACAACGAAGGTGGTGGTTGGAGGTGAGTTGTTGGTTTTACTCGCTCCCTTGCGTTGGTTCTCTCTCCCTCTACCTAACTCGTGCTCTGTGGTCGTGGTTGGGTGTTGGAGGTTGCTGGAGGTGGTGTGGTTGCTGTGGATCGTCGAGGAGGCGATTGATCGTCGTTTGGACGCGAGGTTCGTCGATGGTTCGTCGATGAATTCGGGTTCTGCCTCAAATCGGTCGAATGATGCCCTTGGGGCGGTCGACCGATCGTGCGTAGGAGGCAAGCCTGGTGAGATTCGGTCGACCGGGTCCCCTTTGCCGGTCGACCGTGTGCACTGTCATAGGTCGGTTGAGGGCGTTGACCATCCAAACGGTCGACCGCTCGTTGACTTCGTCCGACCGTGACTTAAGTGAGAATAGTGGTCGGTTCGACCGATGGTGTGTTCGGTCGACCGGACTTGTGCGCTGAGCGTGGGGGAACGCTCTGGAGGAATTCGGTCGACCGAGGAGGTCTCGACGTTCGACCGGATTCGTGGTGCGAGTGAGGGATTATTCCCTGGTGTGATTCGGTCGACCGAGAGTGCTCGGTGGTTCGACCGAATTCGTGGTGGGTTTTATCCCTAGTGACTTTCGGTCGAACGGGGCCCCTTTGTCGTTCGACCGAATGGTCGTTTGTTCGTTGAACCTGGGAGTTGACCATCTAAACGGTCGACCGTCCCTTGACTTTGGTTCGACCGAATGAGTGTGGTTTTGGGAATCGGTCGACCGATGGAGTGCCGGTCGAGGTGGATTGCCCTGTATTTGCTTGATTCGGTCGACCGAGACTTTTGGTTCGGTCGACCGTTTGTGTCAAGTTTTGCACTATGGAGGTGTTGTTGTTGTGGTCGTCCGTGTGGGGCAAGTCGTGGTGCCGATGTTCTTCCGGCAAGTGTGCTAGGGTGCACGAGTGTTGCTGTGGTTGCTTGAAAAAGACCTGGAGCCCCGTAACGGTGTGAGAGCTTGGGATTGGCTGAAATAGGCCTGAGGCCCAGCTTAGAATTGTGGTGTTGCGGCGGTTGGTTGAAAGAGACCTGGAGCCCCGTGACTGTGTGAGAGTTGTGGTTAGTTGGAAAAGACCTGGAGCCCAGCTAGTCTGTGCGGGGTTGGTTGAAAAAGACCTGGAGCTCCGTAGTGCGTTCAGGTTGGCTGAAAAAGGCCTGGAGCCTGAGCAGGGACCGCGTGTAGGGGTTGGTTGAAAAAGACCTGGAGCCCTTAGACGTTTGGGTTGGTTGAAAAAGACCTGGAGCCCTTGGTCGTGTCGTGGTAGCTGTGGTTGGTTAAAAAAGACCTGGAGCCCAGCTTGGCGACGAGCGTGTGTCGCGGTGGTTGGTTGAAAAAGACCTGGAGCCTCGTGACTGTGGTGTGTGCTGTGGTTGGGTGAAAGAGCCCTGGAGCCCAGCCGTTTGAGATGCTTTTCTTGTTCAGTAGAATTGCATGCTAGGGTGTATTTCAGTTCATGTATATAGAGTTTGGCATACGGGGTTTCCTTCTGGAAACTCAGGCATTGTTGCATGTTTACTTTCAGGCCGTGACCGGCGATAGGGGGTGGTGACTGAGGAGAGGAGCACCGCTACCGGATCCAGTTTTCTCTCAGTTGAGGTCGAGTGATTACTGCTTCCATTTGTATAGTCTTTTGATGTAATCACCACTTTTGTATTACTCTGACGTTCGTATATATATATTATATATATTGGTGCACCTGTGTCCAGTATTTGCGTAATATCCTCTGTTGATTGTGTGTTATCAAAATTTTAAATTTTCCACTGTGTTGAGGATGTTACAGAAACGACCCAGCTCGTTTCGACCGAACGACCCAGATTCTTTTTTCAAACGACCCGGATTGTTTGGTCGAACGACCAACGACCCAGATCGTTTCGTGATTTTTACAGTTTGTTTGGTCGAACGCCCCAACACGTTTGGTGTGTTTCACAGCTCGTTTATCTTGATTGAATCCAACCATCTAACAAGTTTGTTTGTCCCTTCGTAACTTGTAACAAGTTGTAATGTGATGTTTTAAATTTGTTTGTCTTAATTCAATCCTATCATGTAACAAGTTTGTTTTTCCCGTCTCATTGTAACAAGTTTACTTAGCCAATTAAATTTAAGTACATATAATTAGTCTAACATCATTTGCAATTGGATATATTGTTAATTAAGATGTCTCATATTGGACACGTTGTTTCATGTCCTAGTGAGTTTTTTTTAAATTACGCAAGTTGTTAATTAAGTCAAATGATCCAGCTCGTTTGGTCGAACGACCAATGCCACTTAACACTTGTGTCCCGAGCGGGACAGAGGCATCTATATGTGGGACGTAGTAGCCCTGCTTGGGACAGGTGCGTCCCTAGCGTGACAAAATAGTCCTTATGCGGGACAACCTTGTCCATGTTAGTTAAGTCGAAATGACCCAACTCGTTTGGTCGAACAACGTGGCTCGTTTGGTCGAACGGCCCAGATTGTTTTTACCGAACGATCCAACTCGTTTCGTGATTTTTACAGCTCGTTTATCTTGATTCAATCCTACCATCAAACAAGTTTCTTTGTCCTGTCTTAGTGTTTAATGTTTGTACAAGTAAACATGTTAACTTGTAACAATTTGTCATGTGAAGTTCTCAAATTGTTTGTGTAGATTCAATCCTACCATGTAACAAGATTGTTTGTCCCATCTCAATGTGCGTACAAATTAATTTGTAACAAGTTCGTGGAACATATTAATTTGTCTTTGAATGTTGTTAATTTGGTCGGAACTACACATTAATGGTCTAACACTCAAAAATAACAATCATTTGCAATTGGATATGTTGTTAATTAAGTTGTCTCATATTGGACAAGTTGTTTCGTTGTCCTAGAGAGAAATAATTTTTTTAAGTTGTTAGTTAAGACGAAACGACCCAGCTCGTTTCTTGATTTTTACAGTTCGTTTGGTCGAACGACCCAGCACGTTTGGTGTTTTTTACAGCTCATTTATCTTGATTGAGTCCTACAATCTAACAAGTACGCTTGTCCCGTCTTAACTTGTAACAAGTTGTCATGTGATGTTTTAAACTCGTTTGTCATAATTCAATCCTACCATATCACAAGTTTGTTGGTCTCGTCTCAATGTAACAAATTCACTTAACCAATTAAATTGAACTACATATAATTGATCAAAGAACATTTGCAATTGGATATGTTGTTAATTAAGGATTCACAAGTTGAACACTTTGTTTCATATCTTAGAGAGATTTTTTTTATAAACTACGCAAATTGTTAATTACGTCAAATGATTCAGCTCATTTGGTCGAACGACCCAGGTCATTTAACACTTACGTCCCGAGCGGGACATAGTAGTCTTGCGCAGGACAGGTGTGTCCCTAGCATGACAAAATCGTCTTTGTGCGGGACAACCACATCCTTGTTAGTTAAGTCGAAACGACCCAACTCGTTTCGACCGAATGACCTCACTTGTTTGGTCGAACAACCCAGATTGTTTGGTGGAACGACCTGACTCGTTTGGTCGAATTGTAGGATTTCGTGCCCCTATGTATGTATATATTTTAAATTATTTATACATGCATACAACATCGTTTTTTATAATTTTCAATAATTTCAGGTACATTGTTTTACATTTACTCTAATATCATATTATTCACATATATATTAAAACAAATGTAAGATGATTATACCCAAAGGTTCTCTAAAAGTTTTCTGAAGATACGGAGTTGCGTTGCTCGTCGAATCGTCGGTTGATTAGCCTCCAAGTATTCACCAAACTCTAAACAAGATTGGAGAGAAATGAGTTAGCATATTAAATTTCTAAATCAAGCTTAGAATCTAACTAATAGTCCCTCTAAAGTTCCCTAACATTTTGATCTCCAAAAGCTCAAAAAATTAAGAGAAAATCGGATGTATCGGTGGGGAGGTTAGGGAGAGAGCATAATTTTGCATTAACTTAAATAAGTAGGGAGATGTGACCTATTTATAGACTCTTCCAACACCCACATCATGGGCTAACCACTAACCCATGATCCTTTATTTTTCTCTCCTTAAAATCAATCACAAATGGACACATAATCATCATCAAAACCGTTTGACCATAATTGAAATAAGCCCAACCCATGATCAACACTAATCTCTTAATAGTTCAAGCAAAATTGTGCCCACCGGTCGACCGACATTAAACAACCAGTCAACTGATGACCAATTAATCGAGGTTTCAGTTGGACAATGAATCTGACGGTCGACCCATGACACGCTCCCAAAGCTACTGTGATATTTAGGTCGAACAGAACACATAAACGGAAGACCGCTTCTATACGAGAAACGACTGCTAGAAGATTTTGGTCGGACGGAATCTCAAGTCGGTCGTGCGATTGGCACCAAGAAAAATTCGCGTAAGTTCCTGGTGGTTTTCAGTCGAACCACGACTTCCACCGGTCGACCGATCCATCCCAGAAAAAGTTCCTGGAATATTTCGGTCGACCGACACGTCCATCCGGTCGACCGTTCTCACATGCAACAACTACTGTGAATTTTCGGTCGACCGGTCTCTGAAAACGTTCGACCGTTTTGTCCGAATTTTGCCTTTATCAAATTTTAGATTTATCTCCAACAAAATTTGATATTAGATGTTTTTAGCAAATTCACATATCATGCAATATATTATCATATGTAATGTCATACCATTACACCACATAATACATACATCTCATATGAATTTATTCATGATTCTAATTATGTCAATTTTCATAACATATTGATTTTATTGATTCACCACATGTATCTCATTTCACATATAACCTAATACACCATATGAGCAAAAAATCAAACTTCTTGTTTTCCAATTTTGTGGTGTGACTTATAGGAGGATCTAAACTATATTGACAATGATATTAAACACTTAACATCACAAACTATAAGCAGTATCTAGCTACGCATTATAGTTAGCCAATTAACATAGATGTCTTGTTCCCTCGAACTAAACACGATCCATTTAGTGATGTAAGAACATCACTTGTGTCTATCTCTTGGCTCATGATATTAAGAGTATTATACAAAGTAAAAATATGTTACATTGGTATTATATACTCATTTTTTAATCTCTTAAGCTAATTATAAATATGTAACTTAACACAAGTCACATTGTGCACATTGTAATTTTGCTTTATCAAGTGCCCACTAATATCATCACTCAAGCTAATAGGGACAGTGATAATCTTTTGACTAACTATCTTTTCCAGCATAAGTGATGTTCAACCAACTATTGTCTTTATTATTATACTCAATGATAATTTTTGACACTAATCAAATTAAACACTTCTCATGTGAAAATATATAAGTCTCATATCTTAGGATTCAAGACACAATGAAAACGTTAATGACAATTAAACACAATTCCATAATGTTTCATTTGTTAGGACTATTCAATATATAAAAGTAATCATTTTCCTCTTTTATATACTCATGTCGTTAAATATTTGTAGAGCTACAATAATCTATAAACAACACGACAATCTTATTTCGGTAATTAATGTTCCATGTCAATTACCATGATTGTGAATAACTTTTGATTTATGCAAACCATTATCTTTTAGATCTCTACAGTTAATGACCAAGAGTATCTTCCTTAACACTTCTAAAGGACGAATACATTAATCAATGAACAAAATCTTTGCACAACCAATTCATAATAATTCACATATAAAAGTAAACTTTCAGAACACATTCCCTTCACGAACAACCCGGGTTGTTTCGACCGAACGATCTGACCCGTTTCGTAATTTTTACAACTCGTTTTTCTTAATTCAATCATATTATCTAACAAGTTTCTTTGTCTTGTCTCAGTGTTTAATGTTTGTAGAAGTAAACATGTTAACTTGTAACAAGTTGTCATGTGATATTTTCAACTTGTCTGTTTTGATTCAATCCTACCACGTAACAATGACCTAGTTTGTTTGGACCAAACGAGCCAGTTTGTTTGGATCAGCGGGACATATTTGCATCCCGAGCCGTCCAAAACTGGACAGACTCATTTCAAGCAAGACACTTGCGTCCTGAACCAATTCGGGTGTGTCCGGAATGTGTCCATATTGGAATGATTCTGGACCTAGTTTGTTTGGACCAAACAATTAAACACAATGACATATTAATGGTTTAACACTGACAATCATGCATGGAACATAATAAATTGAACTACATATTAATGGTCTAACATTCGAAAACAACAATCATTTGCAATTGGATATACTATTAATTAAGTTGTCTTATATTGTACAAGTTGTTTCAATGTCTTAGAGAGAAGTAAATTTTTTAAGTTGTTAGTTAAGACAAAATGACACAGCTCGTTTGGTCGAACGACCCAACTCGTTTCATGATTTTTACAGTTCGTTTAGTCAAACGACCCAGCACGTTTGCTTTTTTTTACAACTCATTTATCTTGATTGAATCCTACCATCTAACAAGTTTGTTTGTCTCGTCTTAACTTGTAACAAGTTGCCATCTGATGTTTTAAACTTGTTTGTCTTAACTGTTGGAATTTGGGAAGGAGATGAGTATGTTTTGTAATTTAGGACAAAAATAACAAGAGTAAATGTGTCACTTGTATTCTTTTTAGGAAAGAATTCAGGATGTCGAGATTTGGGAAGAGGAATGGTATGATTCGTAATTAGGACAAAAATAACAAAGATAGATGTGTCATTTGTATTCTTTTTAAGGCCAGAAAAAATCAAGAGTTAATTGTTTGCATGCCATTATAAAACACTAAATTCCCAAAAACCACCACTATATACTATTTGCTTGTATGTCATCGAAAAATCAACATTATGTATCAAATGTCATTACAAAAGACTATAATTTTCAATGGTCACTCCCGCGACGATTTCCGTTAATGACGTCATCTTTTCCGTCGATGAAATCATCAGTGGAATAAAAAACTAAATTAAATTGTAAAATTTACAAATCACACCATGTATTATCTACTAATTTCTTTTGAAACTTTTTTCTCTCCCTTATATCTCTCCTTTCTCCCTCTCCACTCTTTCACTCTCTCATACTTCTTTTATTCTCTCTCTCTCATCCCTCTTTCTCTCTCTCTCCTTTCTCCCTTTCCACTCTCTTCCACTCTCTCTTTCCCTCATCTTTCTCTCGTTCTTTTCTCTCTCTCTAAAATCTCTCTCCAGAAAGAGATTCTAAAGAGATGCTAGAGAGATTTCAGAGAGAGAAACGAATGAGAGAAAGATGAGGGAAGGAGAGAGTGAAAGAGAGTGAAGAGTGAGAAATGAGAGAGAGGAAGAGGGATGAGAGAGAGTGTGAAAGAAGGATGAGAGAGAGTGAGTGAAAGAAAGATGAGAGAGTGAGGGTGAAAGATTGGAGAGAGAGAAATGATAGGGACAAGAGAGAAAAAGAAGTTTCAAAAGAAACGAGTAGATTATACAATGTGAGATTTGTAAATTTTACAAAAAAATTATTCCAACGTTATCGACGGAAATGGTCACAGGAGTGGTCATTGAGAATTATAGTATTTTGTAATGACATTTGGTACATAATGTTGGTTTTTCAATAGCATACAAGCAAATAGGTGTAGAGTGGTGGTTTTTGAGAATTACAGTGTTTATAATGACATGCAAACAATTAATCCATAAATTATTGACTAAATAAACTTTCAGTCGTTGCAGTGTAATTTATTTCCGGTTTTGTTTTTAGTTGAATAGGTAAGAACTAAGAGGAGACAGAAAAATTCAACATATAAATTAAATGGTTAATTACAGTTTGCCTCTCTGAATTATATCTTGGTATCATTTTGCACCCCTGAACTTTCAAAGTTAACAATTACCTCCCCTGAATTTTCATTTTGTAACACTTGCCCCCCTGAACTAGGGATGAGCTTCAGTCCGGGACCGGACCGGACCGAAGACCGAATTTTTGGGACCTCCGGACTGAATAAATTTGGGTCGGTCCGATTCGGTCCAAAACCTGAATTTTACCCACAAAATCTTGGTTCGGTCTGGGACCGGACCGGACCGAGAACCAAATTTTCGGTATCCCTCGGACCGAAAAGGCTCGGTCTGGTTTGGTCCAGTCCGGGTGCCCGGATCAAACCGAAATTTGCTCACCCCTACCCTGAACTTCAAATTTTCATTATTTAACACACACTCGACGAGTTTTTTTCCTTTTTTTGTAACTCAATCCGACACAAATTCTAAACATATCCGATCTATGTTTCGATCCAAACTTTCACGTAAATATAGATTTAGGAGTGTATTAGCGATACAACAACAAAAATTGGGAAAACAAACTTCGAGTGTGTGTTAAATAATGAATTTTTGGAATTTAAAGAACAAAATGTTACGAAACGAAAATTCAAAAGAAATAAATTTAACTTTTAATGTTTAGATGTGCAAACTGTAATTAAGCTAAATTAAATTAGTAGCCCAGTCTAATCCCGCAACATCAGTTCGCGATTGACAACATGCTTGGTCATTAATGTTAAAGGTAGCTTTACACATCACCCATGACGTCCAACCATTGTTCCGTGAAATTGACCGACATTCGCCCCTAGAATTTATATATCTCCTCTGGATCATGCTAAAGTTACCATTTTATTAATAGAAAATATGTGTTTATACTTTATACTACGTCAAAATAGAAGATGCCAATTAAAAACTACCAAACCTGTCCCACCGTTGGCTCGATTAAATTTTTTTTTTTTGTTTAGGGTTAGAAATGTTTATAAATTTATTTTAAATTCGTTTTAAATTATTTTTTCAAAAAAAAACTAAAAATATGTTTTTTATTTGTTTTGATTTTGTAGAATTTTTTGTGAATTTTTTTAATATTTTACTCAAAATTTATCTCCAAATGACGTAGTGGGGAGAGAATGTATAGTGGGTGGGGTAGTCTGGGCCTGGTTAAAGAATTTCTTTTGGTTGATTTAGTGAGTTGACGTGACAGAAAGAAAGTATGGTGAGTGAGGTAGTTCAAAAATGGTTATTTATGGTCTAAGTTTTTAGTATTCTAATTTCCAAAGATACGTTGTTCCTTTCTTGCATGGGTGGAAGTAGCTAGGTCAAAATTTCTCTCGTTTTTTCCTAAATATTTAATTATATTTATGATGACACCGTCATTTTGTTTTTAGTTGAAATGGTAAGAACAGACGGAAAAATTCAACATATAAAATTATTATCCAAGTCTAATCCCACAACTTCAAGTTGCGATTGACAACATGCACAAATTAGTACCCAATTAGTTGATATGCTTGGTCATTAATGTCAAAACTAACTTAACACATCACACATGACGTCCAAAATTTCATTCGACCATTGCTTCTTGAATTGACTGACATCCGCCCCTAGAATTCCTACTTCTTCTCTGGATCATGCTAAAGTGACCATTTTATTAATAGCAAATATGTGTTTAGACTCGGAGTGAAAATTTGTGTCCGAAATCTGTCAATTCGACTGATTCCGTATTCGAAATTAAAAGATTTATCTGAGAGAAAAAAAAATCGCAACTGAATTCGTCTTCGGATATAAACATCCGTAAATAAACGAAGCGAATATGAATATTAGTACATCCGATTCGAATAATATTCACTTCGTATTTTATATGCACATATAAATAAAAATAAAAATATATACAATATATATATGAATTAAATTATCTTATTTATATTATATTTAATATTTTTTCATGTAGGCAAAAATAAAGAGCTGAAATTTATTCTTGTTTAGATCAATCAAAATATGTTTTTAAGTCTATTCAGAATTTTTAACGAATTCGGATATCATAATTCGGAATGTATTTTAAACTTGATTCGGATGCGAATTTATTCGAATTCGGATCCGAATTCGACGGATACGAATTCGGATCCCTTTCTCATAAATTCGATCAGATTCGAATTCAGATTCGAGAAAAAAACGGATTCGAATTCGGATACTGACACATCCGCTTCATATCGGTTCTGTTTTCACCCCTAGTTTAGACCACGGCAAAATAGAAGACGCCAATTAAAAACTACCAAATTAAAGCATATAGACTATGCCATTAGACTAAGTTTTATACTTCTTAAAAAATTATAGCAGTACCAACGAGGACCGTAATTTTTTAATATAATAAAAAAATCAAAAATTCGAAATTTAGGAAGAAAAAAAAAATCAAATCTACTCGTATCGCCGTTCCCACCCGCGATCCGTCCCCCTCCAAAAAAAAAAAAATTTTTTAATTTTTTTTTTTCACGGATCGCGGTATCCGTGAATTTTTTTTAAAAAATAATTTTTTTTAAAAAAAAAATTTAAATAATTTTTTTTAAAAATATTTTTTTTTAAAATTTTCTGTTTTACTTTTATTTCTGTTTTTCTTTTTTATTATAACTATTTGTAATCTTTTTTAAAATCTTTTTTTTTTCAAAATATGTTTTCTAATTTATATTATTTTTAAAAAATTTTAAAATTTGTTTTTTTCAAAATACGTCCATAACTGGACGTATTGAAATATTAGGGTATTTTATACAATAAAAATAAAATTTCTTAACCAGAATAAGAAATTATTTACAAATGAATTTTAAACAAACACTAAAACTAATAAAAACAAAAAATTGGTAACGTTGTCGAAAATTCTTAGGGTGTACACACATTACAAACAATTTTGAAGGTCGATACAGCAAAAAATTAAAAACACAATTAATTTTTTTTTAAAAATAATAACAATTACAAAACATATTTTGAAAACAAATATAATAAAAAAACTTAGTTAAAAGGATTTAAAAAAATTCAAAACATAAAACGCTACACTAAAATTCGTGACTTTATTTATTTTCTTTTATTGTTTTTGATTTTTAAAATCATTTTAACAATGTTTTATATATATATATATATATATATATATACTTCAAAATATGTTTTCTAATTTTTATAATTTTTTTAAAAAAATTAATTGTATTTTTAATTTTTTGCAGTATCGACTTTCAAAACTGTTTGTAATGTGTATTCTCCCTACGAATTTTTGACAACGTTACAAATTTTAAAAATTTAAAATATAGTATTAAATAGGTACATTTTTTTATCTAATAAAAAAAATTAAATTTCCAATACCAATATAGGTACATTTTAAAATTGATAACGTTGTCAAAAATTCGTAGGGTGGATACACATTACAAACAGTTTACTAATACTTCAAAATATTTTATATTCAAAATTCGTAGGGTTTAACTATATTTTATATATATATACTTCAAAATATGTTTTATAATTTTTATAAATTTGTCAAAAATTCGTAGGGTGGATACACATTACAAATAGTTTTGAAGGTCGATACTGCAAAAAATTAAAAACACAATTAATTTTTTTAAAATTTTTATAAAAAATAGAAAACATATTTGAAGTATATATATATAAAACACAGTTAAAATGATTTTAAAAAAATCAAAACATAAAATCAAAAACAATAAAAGAAAATACATAAAGTCAAGGATTTTAGTTGGAGTGTTTTATGTTTTGAATTTTTTTAAATCATTTTAACTAAGTTTTTTTATTATATTTCTTTTCAAAATATGTTTTGTAATTGTTATTATTTTTTTAAAAAAATGAATTGTGTTTTAAATTTTTTGTTGTATCGACCTCCAAAACTGTTTTAATGTGTGTACACCCTACGAATTTTCGACAACGTTATCAATTTTTTGTGTTTGATTAGTTTTAGTGTTTCTTTAATATTTATTTGTAAATAATTACATATTCTGACTAAGAAATTTTATTTTTTTATTGTATAAAATACCCTAACAATTCAATACGCCCAGTTATCACCGTGATTTGGAGGTCAATTTTTGAAAAATTTAAAAACAGATTTTAATTTTTTTAAAAAAAATATAAATTAGAAAACATATTTTGAAAAAAAAATTTAAAAAAGATTACAAATAATTATAATAAAAAAGAAAAACAGAAATAAAGAAAATAAAACTAAAACAGAAAACTTTAAAAAAAACTAGTTTTTAAAAAAAAATTATTTAAAAAAAAAAATCACGGATCGCGGTTTAGAACCGCGATCCGTGAAAATTTTCACCAAAAAAAAAATTTGGGGGGAACGGATCGCGGGTGGGAACCGCGATCCGTGCCCCCACGGACCCGCGATCCGAGTAGATTTGAAATGAATTTTTTTTTTCTTCCTAAATTTCGAATTTTTGATTTTTTTTTATTATATAAAAAAATTACGGATCGAGGACTTATTTTAGAACACAATTTCATATTTTTAATAAAAAACAAAAAGCTTCTCCCTATGACTTCTCCGTATTCTAATTTCCAAAGACACGCGATTCCTTTCTTGCATTGGTGGAAGTAAGTAGCAAAAGTCAACAATAAGTTTCTTGTATTATTTATATGAAATTACAAACCATCAATGGAAGACATTAATTGTCATTATTTTAAAATCCAAAGAGTATACCAATTGATAATTACTATTACATTAAAATTATACGGAAAAAATTACATTCAAGCGTAGGGAATCTATGTAAAATCAAATTAATATCCTTAAAAATATACCACCCTATGTTCCACGCATTAATCACACAAAACATAAAACAAGTAATAATAAAAAAGTTATGAAAACGTCAAGACATTTTTGCTAAGTCAATGAAAAGGCAAACTGCATTTAATATTTTTGAAAATGAAATTATATTAATATTGTACAAATATTTGTTTTTAACAAAAACCAAGTCCCGCATTTCTGTACGCACGTCATGACTAGAATAGAATTAATTAATAAAATCACAAAATTCAATATAAAGAGCGTGCTGCAGTGGCACTAATTTCTCAACCATTTCCCACTTCACAAGTTTACAATCACATTCAATTAATTTTCCAATGTCTCCAAAATCAATCCTTGTGTTTGTTGCTCTTGTTGTCGCCCTACTGTTCATCTTTTCTAAGGTGTCTGCGAACATTGAAAACCTCAATGAGGACTCAACTGGTATGATCGAGTAAAAAAGTTTCATTTCAATTTCGTAAAATTATGTATGCCGTCGAAGTTTAATTAATTTTGCATTTATGTACCCATGCACAGATGTTAGCATGTTAACTGAAAATCATGAACAAGAATACGTAATTTGCGGTTGAATTATTTTTGTTTGTTTCTCCTAATTACCATAATATATATTAATTGTGTGATGCTATTTGGAAAAATAGATGAGGTTTCTTCAAACTGGGGAGGTAAGTGGTGTTGCGGAGAATGGTACAAGGGCATTGTTAACCGCAGTGTTTTGAGGTCGTGGACGACCTCACAACCGGGTTAAAACCTTTTTAACCCCGTAAAATCAAGGTCGTGGATGACCGGGTCGACGACCTGGTCGTCCATTATTTTATTAATTTCTGATTATTATTTTTTTGGTTTTTTTTGTTTTGATTTTTTGAATTTTTTGTTTGAGTTTTTTTTTAATTTTTTTTTCAAAATACGTTTCATAATTGTTTTGATGGACCTCGAAATGATGTAGAGGAAAGAGATAGGTTGTTGTGGGTTATGTTGGGTTGTGGTTAAGGGGTGAATAGTATAGGAAAGAGAAGAAAGTGAGTTGAGGAAAGAGAAAACTGACGTGGAAGAGAGAGAAACACTAGTGCAGAATGCTCGATAGACGTCACCAAATAGACGTCGGATATACAAACATCCAATGTCTATACCGATAGACGTCGGATATTTGGACATCCGACGTCTATAGGTTTGTAGAAACGTCGGTTGTTTAGTATAACCGACGTCTATACCTCCTGAAAGAAGAAAATATTTTTTGTTTATTTTTTTGGATTTATTTCGTATAAGAATTTATGTGGATTTCTTTTGTATCAGAAATAACGCAATTTTTTGGGATTTATTTCGTGTAAGAATTAACTCATTTTTTTTTGAATTTATTTTGTATAAGAAATAACACAACTTTTAGGATTTATTTCGTGTAAGAATTTATGTGGATTATTTTGTATAAGAATAATGTGGATTTAAAAATAATTACAATCACATGTGTGTTGTGTTGTACACATGTGTGTGTATGGTGACATGTTTAGTCTCACATTGGAGAAAGTTTTTTATTGGTGGAGTTGAAGTACTCCACCACTCTTTTACTTCTAAATGATAGTTTGGTACCACACTACAAAATGCAAGTGAGATACATATATACATTTAATGGTCAAAAGATTGGCACTTGGGGCACTTGGGCAACTTGGGCTTAAAATGGTTGCAACGTTTTTTTTTACTATTAACCCATGTATAGACGTCGGTTGTATATGGTAGCCGAAGTATTTTTTTATTAATTATTGTTATTTCAAAGTATAGACGTCGGATGTATAACATGACCGACGTCTATAGATCATGCTGTATGAATAGACGTCGGTCAATCTATATATCTGACGTCTATTTGGTGTAATAGTTTAGTCCCACATCGCAGAATTTATTTTTGTTGGTGTGGTTGATGTACTCCACTACTCCTTTACTGCTGAACGCGAACGACTTGGGGCACCTGCGCATGTTGGGCTTGATATTCGTGGTTATTTGTCAAAAGTTTGGCACTTGAGCTTGATTAATGTGAGTGCAGAATGTCCGATATACGTTCCAATGTATTTTTTGGTTAATTAACATATAATAGACGTCGGTTGTATATAGCCGACGTGTATACACTGTATAGACGTCGGTCGTATATAGCCGACGTCTATACAACAAGGAATAGACGACGGGGAAATAGACGTCGGGTACTTGGACCGTCGAAATCCGACGTCTATACCACTATATATCCGACGTATATGGACTTTTCTGCACTAGTGAAAACTGATTTTGAAGAGAGAGAGCTGATGACCAGGTCGTCGAGGTCGTGGTTAGTGATGACCTAACGGACAAACACCGGTGTAAGCCGGGCCACTGTAGCTATTGCTGTGGAACTTATTTCGAGGGACATTGCAGCCATTGGTGCCACTAATAGTTAATTATATATCCACAACGAAGATGATGGTTTTAAGCTAAATAAATAAGTTGTTATATGCAGCAGAGTGTGGTTTGCAATGTGTTGTATCGCTCTGATAAATCATCATGCTTCGTGTATAAATAAATTATACATGTTACTATTATATATGCATGGATGGTCGACTTTTTGTTTCCCCGCATTAAGATTTTAGATATGCTCTACAAAGTGATATAACTAATGTACGTATATGTGTCATGCATGCGTACGTCCAACATTATTTACAACCACCTATATAAAAAGGTGTTAAAATGAAAGCTAATCGAGACCCCGAAAGTTTATTTTTCATCGGATACACATGGCTATCTCAAGATATCAACTCATCAAGTTTGAACTCTATATTCATTCATACGAAGATCTTATTAGAATTCTTATAAATACATCGTCCATTATCCTGCATAAACAATATATTAGATTTTTAAATGTGAAAAAATTATAACAACTAATAGAGTAAGTTAACATCCCGAAGCAGCGGAAATTTAAATTTTTTCATCAAGACATCAGAGACCAATAATCAAAGAACCGAATTGTTACTTATCATAAAAACATCGAAGTGGTGCACCATATTACATCAGAGTTTGTTAAAAAGCTACATTATTACATCAGATATAACAAAAGGAGATACAAGTAATAATGTCGACCTCAGTGGTCCGAACGAGAGCATCTGATCCCAAAATGTGTGTCCGTTGTCACCACCCAACTGGACCTACTGCGGTCCTGAAACAAAACATGCAACAACAATGCCTGAGTTTCCATAAAGAAACCTCGTATGTCAAGCTCACCTATATGCATGCAGTAGTACAAATGAACATATCATACTAGTAGCATGTCATGTCGTCAACAGTAAGGAAAACAGTTCCCCCGAAGGGTAACACGGGACATCAGTCCGACAATCATCATCAGGTCTCCCAAGGAGACCTACCGTAGGCACATACGGTCTAGCGGAACAAGACGTGACGCTCCCCACACGCGGCTATACTAAACATGGGGTTCGACAAGGAGCATCCGCCAAGTCCGCGCCATAAGAAACATATATGTAACTTCGTGGTCGAAACCACCCCAACGGAGTCGTCGCTCGATTGGTCCATCAATCATCATCTCAGTAGGTGCCCAGCTGAGGAAAACATAGCCGGAATAGCATCGGCCCATCAAACATCATAGCTGGAACAACATCGGTCCATCATCGTCGAAACAACATCGGTGGTCCAACAATACGTCCAGCACAGCATCGGACAGGTCCAGACCGAAGTCCGTCGGGTCATCAGGCTCCACGAGCCGCAAACACCAACTTCGTCGCTATAAAAGCAGGGCAGCGACCTCCGTAGCCATTCAGGTCGGTAGTCACCTCACCCAACGACAATTGCGTGCCCACACAACATCATACATTGGGATCCGCGATCCCTCAGGCCTGCTACACTACAATGAGTCCATCCATCCATCACATCAAGTCACAATCCATACACGAAGGTGACACGTCCCGAACACTCACACTCTTCCACACGGCGGTCCCTAGGCAAGCACGCGTAACGCGCCCACCGTCACCTCCCAGCTCACGCACAATGCGAGGACACGGGTTTCCGTGGACAGAGTTGGCATCACAAAAGTACTGGGAATTCAGTTCTGTGCACAAACGGTCGACCGAAAGAGGCAATCCGGTCGACCGTTCCCATCAGGTTCGGTCGACCGAAAGTCTGCAACGGTCAAACTCTCTGCGCAAAACCTAAGTCCCAACGGTCGAACAATAGTCTAAAACCGGTCAACCGATACGTGGTCAAAATCCGGAGTCTGGTCAACATAAATCCATACTAACGGTCGACCGACTCAGGGTCCCGGTCGACCGAAAACTACCAGGGCATCCTAGCAATTCTACGTCATATAGCGGTCGAACACATACCAAATAACGGTCGAACAATCATGCATAATAATCGAGTACACTTAAGTTCCGGTCGAACGAAAACATAGGACCAGTCGACCGAAAACAAACATGCAACCCCGACCCACCAGCACAATGCACTACTGGTCGACCGCCACAAGGCATCGTCCGACCGGTGTTGGTTAAAGTCGGGTAAAAATGCATTACATCGGTCGACCGCCCGATGGAATCGTCGACCGTTGGTCGTCTGCAACCTTGCACCAGCTAAGGATTTACGCCATACTCGTCGCCTGTGAGGTCTCCGACCTCCCGCGACCGCCCAACACTTCACCCACACGTGGGTTAGCAATAAAATCACACTATTGAACTGGCATACCTCACAAAAGCGACGAAACCGCCGGAGCCTCGCTTGCGCAACGTCGTCTCTGAAAACCTCCTCGCGCGCCAACCTCAGCGCACCTCACGTCTCTTGCGCACACTCACCTCTGAAGACCGGAGCTCTTGCCACCTCCTCTGCCGCGCCGGAAAAGGAAAAGAAGAAGGTGAGAGATGTGGTGGAAGGAAGGAATGAGGAAGAAGAAAGGAAATGGAGGTGGAGGTGTTGGGTTTAAAAACTCCCCCAACAACACCCAACCCGTACCCTACGCACCACCCCAACCATACCTCACCATCCCTCTCACTCTCTCTCCAAGCCTCCAAGTCAACCCAGCCCATACCTCCCCTCTCCTCTTACTGCACTAAACTCCATTTAACCACTAATTAAACCTTAAATGGGTTAAGGATATTACAGTAAGCTAGCTATATATGTGTCTCATGCATATATAAAAGAGATTGCGTGATTTGCTTGGGTGCATCTCAGAAGTAGCATAATTGTGTCTTTACACCCGTGTTTTCATTATTGGCTTACGTGCACCTACATTTAATTACAAATTATTTGATTACACATCTGTCGTTTGTGTGGTCCCGTACTCCGACACTGTTACTGTTGAGAATTTTGCAAAATATATCTTGTAAAATTAAATATGTCCTTAATGTTAAATATATAAACAAAAAAAATAAACAAGGAAAAAACTCAAACCCACTAATCATCCCCCGCCTTCTCTCCTACTATCATACACTACCACCACCGTCGTCGTTAGTGGGTTTGAGTTTTTTCCTTGTTTATTTTTTTTGTTTATATATTTAACATTAAAGACATATTTAATTTTACAATATATATTTTGCAAAATATATCATACACTACTATGCACACACTACCACCATATTTTCCTACTATCATACACTACCACCACCGTCGTCGTCAACGATGAACCCCGCCGACCTCGCTTTCTCTCCCTCACATAATTAAGGTCTTCAAAATATAAGCAAAATACTCAAAATCCGGGGTTAAAAAATCCACGGAACCCACCCATTAGGTGGCACCATCCTTGCGTACCACTGCTACCGATCCACAAGTACAAAGGAGCAAACTACAAATATAAAGCTCAACCAATGTAATTAATTATTATCTTTTAACTACAAAGATTAGGATCATTTATACTACAAAGATTGATTGTTTAGTAGAATACAATTTGTGATTCGGTAAAGTTTGAATTCAAGTGTTTTTCTTGTTTTATAGAAGGAGAAAAAATTGCCATATTTGCTCGTATACATGCACACACTTAATTCCTTATATATTTAATAAAATATTCCATGTAATTATATTTATGATGACACCATCATTTTGTTTTTAGTTGAAATGGTAAGAAGATGAAGAAAAATTCAACGTATAAATTAAATTAGTACCCAAGTCTAATCCTACTTCAAGTTGCGATTGACAAAATATGTGTCACATATTTTGATGTTAAAACTAACTTAAACACATCACACATGACGTCCACCGTTGTTCCTTGAATTGACTGACATTAGCCTGGATCACGCTAAAGTGACCATTTTATTAATAAAAAAATGTGTGCACCATCGACGTTAGAAAATTTAAACTTTAAAAATCAAAGGAACACAATGATTAAGATCATCAAGAATAAAAATATTACTCATAAAAATACTTAAATATCTCTGGTGCACCATATTACATAAGAGTTTGTCAAAATTATGATTACATCTGAAAACATGAATATACAAAAGATATAGATACATGTAATCATAACGACCTAAAAGCAGACTGGGGGATCTAATCTTAAAGTGCAATCTCCCTCGACCACCACCCGTCGGAACCTACCGCGGTCCTAAAAATTAAACATAACACCAAATTAAATTAAACATACAAAAATTCCACAAGAAAATCTCATACAACAAGCTCACATATATGCACTTATCATACTAGTATAGCATGACATGATACAAAGTAATAAAACAACATTCCCTCCAATGGTAAAGTTGGACATTCGTCCCACAATTGTCTCCACCACCACACAAGCCACACGATCCACAACATCATCGGGTCTCCATGGATACCTACCGTAGACATATACGACCTTACGGACAGTACGCAACAACCCCCCCCCCCCCCCCCCCCCCCACACACACACACACACGCAGCTACACAAGCCAAAGAGATCGGTGAGGAGGTGTTCGCATTTCCGCGCCGATAGAATCAGATCTGAAAACATCGTTGTCCACCACTACACCGACGGAGTCGTCGCTCAGGTTGGTCCACTGCTCAGTAGGTGCCCAGCTGAGTTGTCCTACCGGAAAACATCGTCGACAGTCCACCGCCGCTACCACACAAACCACGCGTTGTCCTCCCTGCCACCACACAGGGGACCTCCCGTCGCCACACAGGTCGCACGGGATCGTGCATTCACCGCCTATCAAGGCCAGTTGAACCTATCCGCCACCCAAAGGGCCACACAATAGACCGATTTGAACCAAAGTCCGCAGGGTCATCGTGCTCCACATGCAGACACCAACTCTGTCGCTATAAAAGGAGGGCAACGACCTCCGTAACCTTCAAGACCGATAGTCACTAGACCCAACGAAAGTTGCGTGCCCACTGAAAGCATTGAGATCCGCGATCCCACATGCTACTACTCTAATGAGAGTCAAGGCATTACACTACACCACAATCTATAATACAGAGGTGGCACGTCCCAAGTATTCACACTATTCCACACGGTGGTCCTTGGATAGGCACGAGCAACGTACCCACTGTCACCTCCTAGCTCACACTCTGAACGAGGACACAGATTTCCGTGGACAGAGTTGACACTCGCACTATGACAGGAACTCAATTCTGGCCCCAAACGATCAATCGAAAAAGATATACCGGCCGACCTTTCCCCAAAAGATCGGTCGATCAGACGCCTACAACAGTCGAACTCTGTGCTCAGAACTTGATCTTCAACGGTCAAACAAGATCCACCGACGATTGACCATTTAGGGGGTCGAGGCCTGACCAAAACTAAGGCATACAAGGCAAACCGATCGACCGGCTCAGGGGCCCTGGTCGTCCGAAATAAACAGGGAAACCTATATGCATCTAGTCATAAACGGTCGCACAAAAGGTATAAATCAGCAGACCGCTACATAGTCAAAATCCGGACTCAATCTAAGTCAAATTCAAGTCAACGGTCGAACAGCTCAGGAGCCCCATTTGACCGCACAATAGCAGAAGCACTTCTGATCCACCAGCATAAGTACGACCGGTCGACAGCTGAAAGGCGTCGTTTGACTGGTGTTGGTTAAGATCAGGAACTACACTAAGACCGGTCGACCACAACAAGCATTGGTCGACCGATCGCCGGCAACTACCTAGCATATCCAGGTATCATTGTTGCCTCTCATTGCCAGCGAGGTCTCCGACCTCCGGCGACGAGCAAAACTCCACACCCACGAGTGTGGTTAAGCCTCTAATGCGGGAACTTGACATACCTTCATATTGCGATCCCCGGAGTTCATCGAAGCTCCACATCTCGCGCCTTCTTCAGACGTCCCCACACGTAATCAACATAACATGCAAGATAATTAAAAGTACTCCCAAGGTCACTAATATGGAAGCATGCAAAACCCAACCAAAATATCATGTTATACTAAAACATGCATTTATGTATCAAGATGTAACCATGGGCGGTGGATGTTTAATGGTCAACGTGAACGTGCCAAACAAGATGAGCTGGTTATGAGAGTGGAAAAATAACGTGTAGCATGGTGGTCCAACTAATAGTGCACATGCAACCCACTAGATGAAGACACGACTAAAGTTGTGGTAACGAGTAGCCATGGTAAAAATATATAATACCATATCTATATGAGTTAATCCATGTTGTTTTCATGAAATATAATTATCTATTATTTAAGACATTTATCCAGTCATGTATATAGATCCTGTTATTATCACCTAATCAACAATCCAAGTATGCACACAAGTACATGAGAAGAATAACAAGTTGCACCAACTCACCCAATAACATTACACTAACGAGTGCTATGCTTATTACCACATCGTGATCAAGTTAGTACATTGTGATCATATAGTAACCTGTTAGAAAGTATATGTGTTTTAGACTTAGATTTATTTCATGCAAGGAAAATTACTGAAAATAATTTTAGAATAAGGAAGAGATAGCCTGTGGTGGAAGCACGAATCAGGTCGCTTTCCTCAGAACAAATTCCACCCCTTCTTGCGCACAAGGTCCACTGACGGTTTGCTCCCAAGATACGGCCACCCTAGCAATCTGGTCCGGCGCTCGGTGTGTTCGAGACGTCGGAGTTGAACCCGGATCTTTGGCCTAGTTGCTCAAGTTTGTAAACAAAGTATGTGGGAAGATCTTTGAAGATCACAACAACAAATTTCTTGGAGATTGGTAAATGAATGGTGGGTGGAATGGACTGGAATGTTTGATGAGAAAATGATGCGAGAGATTATGTGTTTTCCACTGTATATCAATCTCCATATACATGCCTTATTTATAGGCATTAATCTGAACTCTTCCATTGCTGGAACGTTGGAAAGGCCTCACAACGTTCCATGCACATTCATGGAGACCTTCCATTCACAGCAATGATTTATTAGCATATTTAATGGTATGATTTATTTGCCTTAAAATGCATTGATGCATATATAATTCTCCAAGGTATAGCCGTTGTTCTCAACAAAGATGAACTCCACATAAAAACCTTCCCAAATATGGATTAAAACTTCCTTAAAACTTTTATAGAAAAGGAAAAGAAATCAAGGGTTTGGAAAATGTAAAAGCAAACAATTTTTATTTTTAATCAGCTCAAAGAAAATTGAAAACAAATATGCAATTTTCCAACAATCCCCCACATGATTAAAAATAAAAATAAAAATTTTAAATACATTTTGAAAGAAAATTGAGCAACTTTATATTGTGTATTCAAGTTAGGTAGCTTCTGGCTTTGAACCCAACCTTAGTATAAAATCAATTCATCTGAGGAGACGTAGTGAACTATGTCTTGAACTAGACCCCTTTAGCCAGATTTCATGAATTTTCACAACACAATACAGGCACGAGATCCAAGTTCTAAGTCGGTGTGCGCGTTACGGCCATGCGCGTATCTTGTTTCATGAGCGCTCTAGAGAATGCCCTCGTTCTCATAGATCCCGGCCACAAGGATCACACTCACATAGTAGAGTTCTCAAAGGGTGTACTGCACGGACCTACACCTTGCCACGTGGGCCTTGAACTCATTCAGAGCATAACGCTCTTCCTAAACCGCAACATTAACTCTAAGCACAACTACCATAGGGATGAGCTAAGAAGAATATCTTCAAATTATTTTTGTGCTCTCACTGGAACACATTGACTCGTTTTTCCCTTTGAACCACCTCACTTGGGATCTCCAATAGTGATGGTAGGGTATCTGTCATGCTTCCTCTATTATGGGCTTCAACCCCATCCCCCTCGATAGCCTTTTGACTTTCTCTCTAGAAAGTCCTTTAGTAAGAGGATCTGCAATATTATTTAAAGATTTTACATATTCAAGAGATATAACACCATGTGTAATATAATCTCTAACCTCTTCATATCTCAATCTCATAAACCTCTTACCAGAATTGTCTTTAGATTGTTTAGCTTTGTCAATTGTCGATTTATTATCACAATGAATAGAGATAGGGGGTAATGGCTTTTTAACTAAAGGAATATCTAACAAAAAATTCCTAAGCCATTCTGCTTGACAAGCTGCAATATCTAAGGCAATAAATTCAGCTTCCATAGTGGATCTAGCTCTAATAGTTTGCTTGGCAGATTTCCATGACACTGCAGCACCACCAAGGACAAATACATAACCACTAGTAGATTTTGTTTCGTCGGAATCAGAAATCCAATTAGCATCAATATAACCCTCAAGCACATCAGGAAAACCACGGAAATGAAGACCGAAGTCAATGGTTTTCCTCAGATAATTAAATACTCTAACTAATGCTTTCCAGTGATCAGAGCTAGGATTGCTTGTGTATCTACTTAATCTCGCTACAGCATATGATATATCAGGTCTAGAACAATTAGACAAATACATCAAACTTCCTATCATTTGAGCATATTTATTTTGACTTACTGGCTCTCCAGTATTAACTCTAAGATGGAAATTTTGATCATAAGGAGTAGATACTGTTTTGCAATCAATGTAATTAAATTTTTTCAAAATTTTCTCAACATAATGTGATTGAGACATAAAGTAGCCATCATCCTTTCTAATCAATTTAATACCCAAAATAACATCAGCAAGACCTAAGTCTTTCATATCAAATTGACTAGACAAAAACGATTTAGTCTCATGTATGATAGATGCATTGGTGCCAAAAATTAATATATCATCCACGTATAAGCATAAAATAACACAAGCATTATTTTGTACTTTACTATATATGCATCTATCAGATTCATTATGCACAAAACCAGCAGAACGTATAACATTATCAAATTTCTCATTCCATTTTTTAGGAGTTTGTTTTAAACCATATAAAGATTTGACAAGTTTGCACACTTTGTTTTCTTGTCCAGGCACTACAAAGCCTTCAGGTTGGTCCATGTAAATTTCTTCATCAAGATCGCCATTTAGAAATGCGGTCGTGACGTCCATTTGATGTATTTCTAAATTATGAATCGCAGCCAAAGCAATAAGCACTCTAATGGATGAAATATTTGTTAGAAAGTATATGTGTTTTAGACTTAGATTTATTTCATGCAAGGAAAATTACTGAAAATAATTTTAGAATAAGGAAGAGATAGCCTGTGGTGGAAGCACGAATCGGGTCGCTTTCCTCAGAACAAATTCCGCCCCTTCTTGCGCACAAGGTCCACTGACGGTTTGCTCCCAAGATACGGCCACCCCAGCTATCTGGTCCGGCGCTCGGTGTGTTCGAGACGTCGGAGTTGAACCCGGATCTTTGGCCTAGTTGCTCAAGTTTGTAAACAAAGTATGTGGGAAGATCTTTGAAGATCACAACAACAAATTTCTTGGAGATTGGTAAATGAATGGTGGGTGGAATGGACTGGAATGTTTGATGAGAAAATGATGCGAGAGATTATGTGTTTTCCACTGTATATCAATCTCCATATACATGCCTTATTTATAGGCATTAATCTGAACTCTTCCATTGCTGGAACGTTGGAAAGGCCTCACAACGTTCCATGCACATTCATGGAGACCTTCCATTCACAGCAATGATTTATTAGCATATTTAATGGTATGATTTATTTGCCTTAAAATGCATTGATGCATATATAATTCTCCAAGGTATAGCCGTTGTTCTCAATAAAGATAAACTCCACATAAAAACCTTCCCAAATATGGATTAAAACTTCCTTAAAACTTTTATAGAAAAGGAAAAGAAATCAAGAGTTTGGAAAATGTAAAAGCAAACAATTTTTATTTTTAATCAGCTCAAAGAAAATTGAAAACAAATATGCAATTTTCCAACATAACCTACCAAGATGCTATTGATCAAGTTATCACAAATCATGGGGTATGCAAGGTGTGAATCTAAAAAGGCATGAGTCAAAGCATAATCTCACACAACACTTCTAAATGCAACCACACAGGAGTATATGGGGCATCCGACCAGCCACCGCAACCAGCACAAGGTCGACTTCCACCGACGAGACCACCAAACCTAACCCCACGACATACCTTGAGAGTGAAGGTCGCTCGAGCTAGCCTTGCTGCTGCGTCTCCTCCTATTGTCGTTCGTTAGGCACACCAACTTTGATCACCTTGCTAGATCCACGTCTCTCGTCGCTCACCTCGCTCTCTCACACCACCGCCGGATCACCCTTGAGGAAGAGGAGAGAATGCAGAGGGTGGTGGAGTGGAAAGAGAAACGATGAAGTGAAGGGTGGAAATGGGAAAGAGGTGGGAAGGATGGAGAATAAAGTGAGAAAGCTCTCATTTCTCCGGACCCAAAGGAAGAAAACAAGGCATATATGGCAGCCCATGCTGACACACACACCTCTTCACAAGCACGTGTACACACAATAGCTTAAGACAGGATTAGGTAATTAGGGTGGGTTTAGCTTTGATTAAACAAGGACGTGGTTCCTACGATATGTGTTTATACCACGTCAAAATAGAAGACACCAATTAAAAATTACCATATTAAAGCATATATATAATTATAGACTATGCCATTAGACTAAGTTTTAGACTGTTAAAAAGTCGTAGCAGTATCATCAAGGACTTGTTTTAGAGCACAATTTTATATTTTTAAACAAAAACAAAAGGCTTCACCCTATGACTTCTCCTAATTACCAGTATATATTTATTGTCTTACAGTAATTTTGTGATGCAGTTGTTGATGCTATTAATTTGGAAAAATAGATGAGGTTGGGAAGACAATATTGGGGTGAGAAGTGGTGTTGCGGACGTTGGTGGCGTGGACACTGCAGGCAAGGCAAACATGGGTAGTTGTTTTTGAGTGCCTTTGCCATCATCATCAAGTATATTAAATTTAACAAGCATGCCAAACTGATTTTGCCATCATGTGTATTAGTTATTAACCCAGCAGTGACAAATATTGCTTATTCTCTAACCACATTGGGGCTTGTATTTCTGTATTGTAGGCTGTTCTAGTCAGAGTTCCAACTTCCAGCTCTTCTAAGGTTAATGTTGTTATCTAATTTGAAGTCTTTACTGCTGCTGTCCATATTCTGAAATACCATGAAGTGATTTCATTTCAGTATGGGGTTTGGACTCCTGTCCTGTGTAACTAACTACTAACTAGCTGGTAAAATCTGCTGCCAACAATCAGTCATGTGATATTCATGATCTCAGGTTCTTGCTCACACTGAAATAATTTAAGCCTCTCTATAATGAGATTGTGTTCTCATCTATCCCCATAGCAAAGTTGAAGTGACTCTGCTACAATAATCGTATGCCAAATAACATCAGGAAATAGTCCCTGGAGAATAATCACCAAGTTGAACTAAACCACCAGCCAACCAAATGCTATATGATACAAACTATCGGATTATGAAATAATTTTATTAAAGAATGCATGAAAGGTGACAAAATGACAAGCAAAAACATATAAAATCAAGTCTCCTTAGTATAAATAGCATCTTTCTGCCAACATATACACAAGCATTTATATACTCAAACACAAAGAGTGTTCTAATTGTTCAGAGAAACTTAAGCTATCTTATAGAATGGCACATTTTCCACTTTCTGCTCGCTGACGGAGCTCCTCTGTTTCCCTCTTAGCTTTCTCAAGACTTTCTCTGAGTTTGCGTATCTCGTCGCTAGATTTTTGCTGTGCTAAATGTGCAATCTTCTCTGCTTCTTCACGAGCTGCTTGCTCCGCAGCCAACTGCCTTTCAAGTCGGTGTGTCGTCTCACGCAGCTTCGTCTCCACCTGAAAAAATTACATATATTAATGTCATAAATCATCTCACATCAATCAGTTCCATTCTTAAGTAGATTTTTTTGTTTGAAAAACCAATCTTTTAAACTCTACTTCTTAGATGCATATAACAAAAGCTGGCAAATGTGGCTCATGTATATGTAGCTGAAACCATATTCGGTTTTCCCCCTAATATTAACCCTTTATGCCAAAATGGGAGGTGTATGATCTACCAGAAGTCTAGGAAAAAATAAATAGCGAAATTGCAATGATCTCAACGATTAACAAGTTGTTACGGGCAACAAAATGTTATGCAATCCAAGGATCAACGGATACCATTTCAGTGATTCTCTTGAGCTGCTCATCATAAGTTTTATGCATCTCTTCTTTCAAATCAGATATTTCTTGTTTAGTATATCCCTGTCCCTTCAAAGATTCAACTACTGTGACTTTGTCACGCAGCTTTAGAGCTCCCTCCTGCCCCAGCAATTTTCAGGTTAGGAATCATAAGATGCAAAATTATGAAACCAAAGTGGAAAAAAGCTCCCCACCTTAAGTTCCGCAAACATTTCATCAGAGTAGGGCTGTCCACCATTGCTAGAGACAACACGATCAACCATAGAGAACAATTCCTGGATCTGCTGGACTTGCTTTTTTGCATCCTTTGTTTTGTTGTCGAATAGCACCATTCTGTTGTTGCATGAATTAAGGACTTTCTGCAAGGATTTTACCACATTTAGGAAGATTACAACATTTTGAATTATATAAAATTATAAATGGTGTAGGAATTACAAGTGAACAAACTATATAAAAGCCCATAATATACTTCCATCATTATAGATCTACATCTGAAAGATATCAGACAAAATATGCAATGGTGATACTAAGTTGTGAGATGGCATACAACTGCCCCATTTAAACTAAATTTGCTCAAATATACAGCTAAACACTCCATTTATTCATTTTCACAACTCACAATTAACTGACAACTCAAGAACAACAATAAAGCTGGTTTCTTGTTAACACGAAATCTTTTGGTAGAGTAAGCAGCTGAATGCAGGTAACATGTTTTTCTTTAAAGGTAATAAAAGGAAGGAAAAATGTCAGTACTATTAGTTCTCTTCAGAATAAGCATTCTGAGTTCATAAACAAAAATATCACTTTCACCATGTATGGCTATATTATAAAGAACTCCAGAGAGCAATACTTACAACTCTTTTCTAGGTTCAATCTATGTCAAAGCATGCACAAGAAGAAGCGAAAAGAAGTAATAAATGATTATAAACTTGACAGTTTGAAGGTTGAAAACTACTAAGCCAAATATTGGGAAGATAATTAGAAAGAGTTGCAAAACACAAATTACAACAAAGAAAGAGAAGATTAAAAAAAACTTAGCGAACCTGCAATGGCTCGGGGCATTCACGACCCAAATAATCTTCCAAGGTATCGCCATCCTCTTCTAGCTCATCACCACCAGTAAATACTACAATCATGTAATCAGTAATTTTCGGACCAAAGATAGTTTGCAAGCTTTCCAAGGCAGCTTCTTCTTCTCTAGAGAATCGAGTTCTAACTGAGAAAACCACAAGAACTGCGTGAAGGCCATCTTTGGCTAAACCAATGCATTTCACAATCTCCTGACCAATGAAATCAGATCCAACAGAAGAATCAAAAAGCCCTGCAAAACCCAAAAAAAAGTAGCACATAATTACGAACCACCCATCACAAATGTCTCTCTTAAGAAGTTACCTTCCATGCATATGTACGTATACAAAGACATTTTGTTGAGATGTATTTATTGTCTCAAAAATAGAAAGCATGCATGAACTTCAGTTTCACAACATGCAATTGATATCCTTATAGAAACAGCATCTAGTAAAAAAATGTGGAATTGCATAAAATAAGATGACAGAAAGCAATATTAGACCTACCAGGAGTGTCAATAACATTAACAGTCCGCCCATCATTCAAGACAGTTTTTTGCAGTTCGGAGGTACTTGTTACTCCTGAAGAACTTGCACGAGACTTGAAGGACTTCCTACCAAGAATACTATTTCCAGTCGCACTCTTCCCATTTCCAGTTCTCCCAACTAAAACCACAGTGCTTGAAGCTTTAGGGAAAATCGGAAACTCCCAATCATCATCCATGGCACTTCCTCCCATTTACAACTACAAACTACCATTAATAATAATCATCACAAGTATCAGAAAAAATATATTTAACGTTTGACTTCTAAACCATAACATGTAAGGGAGACCGGAAAAGGAAATTGACATAACATATAGGAATTATAAACGTCGCAAATGAAAATTTGTCAAGATCGGCACATGTACAATCCACGACAGGTTTCCATAATATGGCTACTGAATAAACAATTAAGCTTGTTCAACTGGAGAAGCTAATGAAAGGGAAAATTATGAAGATAAAAAAAGTAGACCTATGAGATTAGTTGATGGTTTCAGAAGTTCTAAAACCAAATGATTTGAGTAAACCCAAATCAACAAAGCCCTAAAACCCAATTGCAATCCAGGTTAATGGTACGAAGTTACTCATGACTGGGCTAACCTAGAAAATCACCCAATTGGAACAATCATCCGCATTCTGATGAGAAGATGTCATAATTTACAAACAGAACATAGAAATTAGATTAAGTACAAGTGCTAAATGCACAACAACGCAGACCCAGAAACAAAATTAGGATCGGCATGATGTATAGACTCGAAATAAGAAACGTGAAAGATTCGTTCTTTTTCCAAAACGACCAATCATTCCATCATAATTCCACCGCAAACAAATCAATCATGACCTCTAAAACACAAAAACAAATAATAATAATAATAATAATAATAAAATCCACGAAACCAATCAGATACACCATAAAGGTCTGATCTTTGCATACCAAAACGAAGCTGAAACCCTAAACTTTCCAAATCTAATATGAAATCGAAACGAAGACTAAGAAAAAATAGAGGAGAAAGATAATATTACTCTGGTAGGATTAGGGTTAGGGTTTGGGATCTGAGAAGACGATTCGTAGTTTACTTGTTAAGGAAGGGAAGGATTCCTTTATTAAACCCTATATTTATATTTATTTGTTTTTTTCTTTCTTTTTTTATGCCTTAAATTTCTCGAGAAAAAGTCTTCGCCATAAATAAATAAAAAATTTATTTTTTTTCCTCCTCCTAATATTAATTAAGTAATAACCGGTTGTCGTTGATCTGATGCACATGAAACTTCCAAGATTATGGTAATAAATAATAATGATCATATTAGGAAATTTTCTTTTTGGTACTTTTTTGGTAGGTAGAAGAAGTGAGGAACAAAATTAGAAGGAAATGCAGTGATTTTTTGGAAATTTCTAATAGACATGACTGACATGTCAAAAAAATTGAAGAGGATTGATTGTTAAGGGGCGCCCGTATGTTGAACCAATTAGAGTATTAATATGTAATTAAAATGTTTGTTTGGAGGTTAAGTAGAATAACAATAACCAATGGGTGGGCTGAACCATTTAGGAACACAACTATAAATATGCTACACAAAATATAACCTCCAAATCCAACATCTCATGAATCCAATCATCTACGATTATATTAGAGTATAAATAACTGTAGAAAATTGTTATCATGAATTCATGAGACATGAGTTTGTAGACATCAGAAACATATGTAGATTCAACAGAAAGAATCCACTGCTTTTTTTTGTCTTTAATCATGTTGTTGTGCATAAATGTTTGTGCCCCCAAACCAAAGTATTCATCCATTCGAACCCTCACATGCCAACCAACATCAACATCAACAACAGCAGCAGAAGCAGCAACATCAATAATTGTTTCCCATCCATCATTCCCTCCACATACACACACACACACACACACACAACACCACTCTTCTGCTGCCACTTATTATTTTCTTTCTGGAACCTCACCCTTCTAACAACACAAGCATACAGAACCTGAACCTCTGGAGGAATGATTTGGATCATTTTCATCTACACATTTGCTTCGACTATGGACATGTTCATGATGTCTGACTCATTCATTTCATGTTTGCATTCACCTTTAATTTCTTTCACAACTTTTAAGAAAAAAATATGGCAAGATTTTATAAAACAAGACGTCTGTGGGTCTCATTTCAAGTAATGTTTCAACTTTAGATACTGATTACTTATTGGGAAAGAAGCAAAATGAATAAAGGAAGAAGAAAAATTGCCACCATCTTCAAGTTATTGGAAGGAGAAAGATTTAATAAAGAAAAAGGAGAAAAAGAAGCTTAAGAAAAAGAATCAAGGCATCTTCTGCATCATTAAAGTGGCACACTTGCTGCAAAAAGCTAAAAATTAAGCACACTGGTTAATGATGCATCATCCCATCACAAAGATAAAACTAGAGAGAGAGAGAGAGAGAGAGAGAGAGGTCAAAAGCAGATTCAGAATGTTTGATAATGTACACTGGTGGCTAAATGATTCCAAGACAACTCCTTTGCAAAAAGCCTGAATCCGGTCACCTCACCTGGTAGTGAAACTAATGCATGCTGATGCTTTGCTACAAACAAGCTCTAAACATCGAAATCTCGGTAAATATGTGCGTCTCCAATCATCTATTTCAATTCAACTGCTGCTGCAGTCCGAGCTGAGCGCCTAATGCCCTAATCTGATTTGTTCATGAATTTTTTTTTGCCTTGAACTGGTTTCTTCTTTTAGATTTGGATCTTAATAGTGGGAACTTCCAGATGTTTTGTCCGGTTGTATCTCTGCTTTGCGTTCCATCTCAGTAGAACTCGAACAACCTCTGAGATGTTCAGATTCCATACTTGTTTGGCTCCTTCGCCTCCTTCGATCCTGCAAGAAATTTACAAAAAAGTTAACACAAAAGACTACTTAAAGTTGTAGCTATAGGTAGTAGGCAGGATGAAGTACAACCTCCCTGTGTGGGACTTCTTCCGCTTCGAGCATCTGAACAACGTGACCCATCTTTGGTCGTTTTGCTGAATCGAGATCAACACATCTTAAGGCAATTAAAAGACATCGTTTGAGAGCCCTGGTGTTTGGTTTTTCGTCTAAATTGGGATCAATAACCTCCTCCGCCCTCCTGTTTCCCACCATAAATTTAAGCCATTCAACGAGATTAACCTGTGCATCCACAATTAAGACAACTTGACTTGCTTACTAATCATTTTGGAAAATAAAACAAATTCAGCTTTCCAACTTCACAAGTGCATGAAAGTTCTACTAATATATTGTTCATGAAGAAAAGAAATTACATTTGGTTTGATATAGTCCTTAACTCACCTCATTAGCAGGTCGACCATAATCCACAGGATCCCTACCAGTCACTGCTTCCAGCAGCAGGACACCGAAACTGTAAACATCACTTTTCTCATTTAGTAATCCAGTGTTTGCATATTCAGGTGCCACATACCTGAAAATCAATAATATTAAAGTTGTCACCACAATATAATTTTCGTAAGTTCTTAATATTTACAGAAGCAAGAGCCCATTAAATATTATCAAGATGCAAGAAAAATAAAATATTTCAGTACCCAAAAGTCCCCATTACTCTAGTGGCAATATGGCTTTTCTCTGAGCCGAGCATCTTTGCAAGTCCGAAATCAGAAACTTTAGCATTATATTCCTTGTCAATCAAAATGTTACTTGATTTTATGTCTCTATGCACAACTTTGGGCTCTATGGCTTCGTGCAAATAAGCAAGCCTGTAAGACATTCAAGATTATTCTGTCAATAAAATATTTATGAGTGCCAAGTAGAACTATAAACACAACACATGAAATGACCGATTGCAGAGATCAAAGCGTACGCCTTTGCAGTCCCAGAAATAATTTTCATGCGAGAATCCCATCCAAGACAGCCATACTGACGCATAGCTCCATGAAGCCACTGCTCTAAGTTTCCATTATTTACATACTCATACACCAACATCCTGCAGCAAGTTGTCAATTTTTCGAACACTTACATATAAAAAGTTTAAGGTGTAAAACAAACAAATGGGCAGATACTTGAGCTTTTACCCTTTAAAAGTAGGTACTGTTAACAAAGATGAGACAATATTACAATTATAAAAGAATAATTCACCTGTGAATTCCTTCAATACAATATCCCAGAAGCCGCACCAAATTTTTGTGTCGTACATGGCCTATAGCTTCCACTTCCACTCTAAATTCCTTTTCTGCCTGTCCCCTACACAAACAGAAATGGCCAGTGGAAGAAGTTACAGCTCAAAATGTTAGTAAAAAACTAAAATCTAGCCCAGGTTACCATTGCTCCACTTACATGTTGTTCAATAGTCTTTTAACTGCTACTTCAGTTCCATTTGCAAGGCGCCCCTTGAAAACAACTCCATATCCGCCTTCACCAATCACATTTTCCTTGCAGAAACGGTTAGTTGCATATTCAAGATCCCTCAAGGTAAACCAATGGCCCCATCCAAGATGGGAAAATTCTGGTAGACCAACCAATGGAGAAGCCGAAACAATCCCATACGAGGAGGAGCCTTGTCTTTTGCCATAACCTGAGCTTCCTTCATCACCAGAATGCAGACTACCAATCCTATCATTATGATAGAGCGAGCTGCACTGGCTCAGGGTATCCACCTCGCTTGATTTACCAATGGTCAGATTAGCCAACACATTTTCAGACTCCTTATCATTTGATTTATCATGGGAAGAACCAAAACCACATTCATGGTTGTGAAAACTTTGAGCTAAACTATGGTTAGCCATCCTGTCTATGGTGATCTCCTTGGAAACAACAGGAATTTGAGAGTGGGGAAGGTTATCCACAGGCCTCCTCGGTTTCTTACGGAAAATGAGCCATATGACCATGATTATTATTAACAACATGGTAAATATACCAACCAAGATGCCAATAAGAACCCATAATTTCAGTCCAAAAATCGATGTCTTTTGCGACATTTCTCCACTTAAATTGCCTCCGGAAGACATCCTTGCTCCGGAATAGAAACGATAAGATGATCTCAACTAATTACTTTCACCTTGAGGGAGAAACTACAAGAAAATCAACTGACGATCGGTTAACAGCAAATCAGTACATTTACAAAAAAAATGCAGTCTTAAGAAAATTAATGGTGACAAATGCAATCACAATGAAAGTGGTTGCAAAACATCCAATAGACACATTAATACAATAGAGAAATTTAAGTTGGTCCACATCCTAAAAACAAAAGAAAACAAGGAAAAACAAATGCAAGTAAGAGCTAACAACAACAAAAGTTCATTCATCAGACTAACATGTGACATCTACAATAGCACAATCTCACAACTCTCACAAGTCTAATTGCCAAATCATTAAAATCAGTACCATATTTTAAAAACAAAAAAACATCTTCATATCATCTACAATATCACAAATCTGACAATTCTCACAAGGGCAATTGCCATTTCACCAAAATCAACATCATATTTTCAACAAAAAAAAAACTTTATCCCTCATCAGCAACCCAAAAACAAAAGAACAAACTACATCTACCCAAAAAAGAAGAAGATACAAGCCACCAAATGGAAGCAAAACAACATCCAAAGAAAACGAACCCACAAACCTGAAGTGATGATTTGAATTGTCAAAGAGGGGTAGCAAAGATGGGCATTGGGAGAAGCAGAAGAGGAAATGGATGAGACCCAAGAGAGCAAACCCCACTACAAGTCCCAAATCCCACGAAAGATGGAATCTTGCACATGATTACATGAGTGGGCACAGAAAGGAGGGACCTTTATGGTTGTTCAGGGGAATGAGAGCTCAACCCAGTTGGAAAGGAGAGATTTTGAGGCAATGAGAGACCAAACATCAACCAAATCTGTTCAGGGTTTCGACTTTGGAGTGATGGTTTTGGTGTTTTGTTTTGAGAAGAAACGGAGACAGAGAAAGACAAGGTTTTGGTGGAAAGAAGAGAAGGTTTTACTTATTTAGACTTTAGAGAGAGAGAGAGAGAGAGAGATGGGTCAAGGAGAACACCAAAATACCACTTCCATTTCCATTTTATTTTAATATGGATGGTGACTTCTTCCTTCAACGTAATTTAAATTCATTAATAATGGAGTTTATTATTCTTTTATTTCTTGGATTTTTTTACCTTTTTTATATACATTTCATACTTCTAGTCCCAGCTCCGGAAAATATCAAATGGTATATCTTGAAGTTAAAAATAATACTATTATTTGAAGAAGAAAAAGAAAAATTATTTGGTCTCAATACGAGAGTGTCGTTTATTAACTGAATTGTTATTTATCGTCGGAAAATTACTTAAATTGTTCAAACTGAATTGCTATTCGTCGTCGAAAAATTATTTAGTCTCAACCTGAGGGTGTCGTTTATTAACTGAATTGCCTACGGTTCGGGTTGGTTTAGGAGTTTCCCCAACACAAACTTGTTTCAAGAAATAAAATCAAACCATTGACTGAACTGCTTTAGGTTCAATTTCCATTGCAATTATAACTTGAACAGATGAGTTGTAGGATTGATTTTTTTTGTTTATTTATATATTGCACTATACATTACAAAATTTGTATGCATACAATTTAGCTTAAACCAAACCTGAATCGATATTGATACATAGCGAAGTCTTTGGTCTGTATGGTTACCCAAGATATATATTCATTTATAAATAGGGTCATGCTGAAGTTATGAGTAAGTTTATTTTTCAATGCCGCAGTTCAATGGACATTACTGTCTCTTGCTCATTAATGTCATGTCTACCATGTCCTTGTAGGTACAACAATGTTCTATACCTGAAGATGAATAGATGATATGGATGGACATCTAAGATTTTCCCTTCAGGAAACCTTTCTTGTGTTTATAGAAACAACAGACTGGATATTTTTTACTTGTGCAAGACAAACTCAGGCATTGTACTGAACCACAGAGGTACAACTTTTATTCCCATCAGATCTCAAACTTTGCCATTTCAAGTTTCAACCACTTCATCATATATATCTCTCAATCGCCACAAGCATAAGTTGTAAAGGATCCCAACTCCCTCGCAAGGTGGAATTTAGAAAGGAAAAAGAAGAGATTAAGAACAGTGTGAATAATTCTGTATAATTTCTCCACTGACCATGAAAATTAAGGTTTCTCTTAGTTCAAAATAAGGTGGCATGCATGTGATTGTTTTACTTATTACATAACCTTTGGATAATTATGTTTTTGATGTTTACCGTCTATCATTATATACTGAAACTCCGAGTTCATATTGTGCTTGAGTCACGATCTGTTACCCACAAGCCTATTGACCCACAATACACATTTATTGTTACAGAATTTAAGTTAATAAGTGTTGTGGTATTAGATTCATGTCTTTATATGATCATATCTCACACTAACATTTATATATTAGACAATATAAAACTATTGTTTGAGGCATAATTAAGCAGGCTCTTACTGCTACGTAAGAAAAAGAAAACGAAAAAAAGGATAAAAAAAGCAAGGGACAAGAATGCATATAATTAAGAAGACTGACCCCACTATTTAGTACATGTCTTAGGCAACCACCACTTGTCTCTGCCACCTAAACAACACTAGACAAGTGGTCCTCTGCTCTCACAGATCATTTTTTGAGTGGAAGATTTAAAACATATGATTCTTTCTGTTCATCCCCACCACTTTGGACTGGTTACATGTGGAAACTAAGAAATAAATACACATTCAATAAAGGGAAATGTTTGTTGAACGCAGTGCGTCACAGACGCGCTCTACGTGGACATCCATGTCAGCCCTTACGTGGCTAAAGCATGAATGTTTTTTTGTTTTTTCTTCCTGATGTCCACTCAAATCACATTAAATGCGTTTCAACTCAGCACGTTCTCTCTCTCCACCCAAATACAAATATGATGACACTCTTTCTTTCTTCTTCATTCTTTCTCTCCAGAATAAATCACCATTTCGAGCAAGATATTAGGTCGAAGAAGCGTCTGATGCCGACTCCCAGGATTCTTCACAACGTAAGCAGCGTGAATGGGACGGTGCGAAGACTTCTCGATGTTCTTGTCAGCGTTAGCATCGTGAATGTGACGATCCGGTGGTGAAGACTTCGTACCACAACATCTTTGCTCCACTGTTGGAGTGCCCGTGACAGAAAAAGAATGAAGAAGAAAGAAAGAGTGTCATCGACCGTCCCATTCACGTTACTTACGTTGTGAAGAACCCTGAGAGTCGGCATCAGACGCTTCTTCGAAATAATATCTTGCTCGAAATGGTGATTTATTCCGGAGAGAGGTACAACGCTCCGTGGTGAAGACTTACGTCTGTTCGGTTTATGTTGTACATCTCTCCGTAATAAATCACCATTTCGAGTAAGATATTACGTCGAAGAAGCGTCTGATGCCGACTCCCAAGGTTCTTCACAACGTAAGCAGCGTGAATGAGACGGTCATTTTAAGTCTTACATCTTCTTTCCGATTTACTGGGAAAATATATATTATCTTTGTAATTTGTGTGTGTGCTTGTGTTTGTATTGTTTGTTTGTGTGTGATTTACTGGGAGAAGATATATTATTTTTGTAATTTTTGTGTGTTTGTGTTTGTATTGTTTGTTTGTCTTTGTGCTCTCATTGTATCTTATTGTGTAATAGTTACCATCAATAATATGTACCATCAATATCTCATTGTGCTCTCATTGTATCTACATAAACAGGACAAATTTTCTACATAAACTGGACAAACATTCTACATAAACAGGACAAACTTTCTACATAAACAGGACAAACTTTGTACATAAACAGTACAAACTTTCTACATAAACTGGACAAACATTCTACATAAACAAGACAAACTTTCTACATAAACAGGACAAACTTTCTACATAAACAGGACAAAACAGGACAATCTTTCTACATAAACAGGACAAAACATGACAAACTTTCTACATAAACAGGGAATCTGAGATGCTATTTTTTTCCTAAACGTAATTCTTGTGGGGTAAAATATACAGTGGGAGGTTTGTTGAGTTTATGCGGGGGTTGCAGGGGGCGGCAGCCCCTGCGGGGGACGTGAGTCCCCCCCCCCGCAAAGCGAGCGGACAGAGGGAGCGCGCTTTGCGGACGTTTTTTTGTTTCGACATCATATTATTGCATTCCATATATTGATTCGTTTATTCCGACAATAATGAAGCCATATATTATTCCGGACTGCAAATACACTTATTCCGGACAGCAAATACACTTATACCGGACAACAAATCCACTTATTCCGGACAAACTTTATGTTCCGTTTCTGGACACACTTTATTCTTAAACCGGACAACAAATACACTTATTCCGGACAACAAATACACTTATTCCGGACTGCAAATACACTTATTCCGGACAAACTTTCTGTTCCGTTTCTGGACACACTTTCTTCTTATTCTGGACAACTACACTTATTCCGGACTGCAAATACACTTATTCCGATTCCGGACAGCAAATACACTTATTCCGGACAAACTTTCTGTTCCGTTTCTGGACACATTTTCTTCTTATTCTGGACAACTACACTTATTCCGGACAGCAAATACACTTATTCCGGACAACAAATCAACTTATTCCGGACAAATTTTATGTTCCGTTTCTGGACACACTTTATTCTTAAATCGGACAACAAATACACTTATTCCGGACAACAAATACACTTATTCCGGACAGCAAATACACTTATTCCGGACAAACTTTCTATTCCGTTTCTGGACACACTTTCTTCTTATTCTGGACAACTACACTTATTCCGGACTGCAAATACACTTATTCCGGACAGCAAATACTCTTATTCCGGACAACAAATCAACTTATTCCGGACAAACTTTATGTTCCATTTCTGGACACACTTTATTCTTAAACCGGACAACAAATACACTTATTCCGGACTGCAAATACACTTATTCCGGACAGCAAATACACTTATTCCGGACAACAAATCAACTTATTCCGGACAAACTTTATGTTCCATTTCTGGACACACTTTATTCTTAAACCGGACAACAAATACACTTATTCCGGACTGCAAATACACTTATTCCGGACAGCAAATACACTTATTCCGGAAAACAAATCAACTTATTCCGGACAAACATTATGTTCCGTTTCTGGACACACTTTATTCTTAAACCGGACAACAAATACACTTATTCCGGACTGCAAATACACTTATTCCGGACAGACACATAACGTTAACAGGACAAACACATAATGTAAACTGCACACACACATAAAGTAAGCTAGACAAATTAAGTTGATTCAACGTAAAACTTAAAAACAAATATTTTATTATGATAAGTGTGGACTCTGCACGAATAATGAGACTGCACGATGTCATAGGGTCTGCACACTGTCTTATCTGTGTATTGGGAAATGAATCGTTCAACTTAAAGAACCGGTGTTTTTTAAAAAGACAAAAACGCGCGAAGAGAAATTTCGCTGACTGGACGCTGACTCAAAGAAAAATATCTGAGCTGTACAGATCCACGTAAGGTGCGTCCGTGACGCGCGCGTCCGTCTATAACTACTCTTCAATAAAAGGTGATGCCAACTGTTAGCAATGTTATGATTTTGGACGCTAAGTTTATTTACATTAAGCATGAGTCAAACAAAAAAAAGATCAGGTGAGAAAACTGAAAAGCTGATCATTTTTTGGAACTTGTTGATTACAACAGATGTCTGCCTGTTTGGTCATTGTTCATAGTTGCAAATCACGAAGTAGATGTGATCAAAATGACATAAAACGGCGGAATTAATGAAAGATTAAAGGAAATCATTTTGGTGGTGTTATTATTATTATTATTATTATTATTATTATTATTCACCATTGAGATAATAATATATTACTTTAGTTGAGCCATAGCCCATAGATGATATATTAGACTCGTACCTCCAAAAAAAAATAGGGAACTAATATTCGTCCTAAAAATGACATTTTTGCCCTTAACAAATCAATTAATACCGATTCGTCCCGTGTCTTTAAACAAGTTGTTTGACTCAGTTTTACTCACATTCCTATTACCAACACCACGAAAATGTCTGGCGAAACACTTGAATCTGGCGAGGTAACGGGGGCGGAATTTTTTTCCCGACTTGGGTGTCTGGCTAACACGCCTCCACGTATGTGGAGGCGTGTTAGGCAGACGCCTCCACCTTGGTGAAGGCGGTTTAGCCAGACGCCCGTTTTTTTGTTTTTTTTAAATTTCTGTTAAATTCAAATTTTTCAGGTTCTGTTGCAAGATTTCGGTGGTGATGGAGTAGATTACAGTGAGCTTTTTGACAGTAAAGAAATATTTACAACAATCGAGGAAGGTTGTAAATGGGCGAAACAAGTTGCAATAGAAGCCGGATTGTTTTTGGTTATATCTGAAGGGAATGTGTTCTAAAAGTTTTACTTTTAAATGTCAATTATTATGAATTGAATGAGAAATCATTTTGTTCCTTGTTTATGTTATTCGTCTTTTAGAAGTGTTAAGGAAGAGACTCTTGGTCCTTAACCGTAGAGCTCTAAAAGATATTGGTTTACATAAAACAAAAGATATTCGCAATCATGGTAATTAACATGGAACATTAATTACTGAGTTAAGATTGTCGTGTTGGTCATAGATCATTGTAGCTCTACAAGTGAGTGACAACACGGGTATGCAAAAGAGGAAAATATTACTTTTGTATACTGAATAGACCTAATAAGTAAAATATTATAGAAATGTGTTTCTGTGTCATTAATATTTTACTGTGTCTTTGGTCCTTTGATATGAGACTTATATCTAATTACTTAAGGAATACTTAATTAGATCAGTGTCTTGAACTATCTATCAGTGTAGTGTAAATGCATTGGTTGGTTAAGTACAACTTTTGTTGGAGAAGATAGTTAGTCAAAAGACTATCATTGCCCCCTCTTAATTGAGTGATGATATTAGTGGGCCCATTGATAAAACAAAGTTATAATGTGCACAATGTGATTTGAGTAAAGTCACATATTTATAACTAGCTTAAAGAGATCAAGAAATGAATACTAATACAAAGATGACACAATACTACTTTGTGTGTATTCTTAATATCATGAGGCAAGGGACGGATACAAGTGGTGTACTCCATCACTAATTGGATCGGGTTTTGGTTCGAGTGGAATTAAGACATCTAACTAATTGGGAGCTATAATGTGTAGCTAGATACCGCTTATAGCTTGTGATATTAAGCTCTTAATATCACTGTCAACTTAGTTTAGATCCTCCCATAGGTCACACCGCAAAACTGGGAAACAAGAAATGGGGATTTTGAGTTCATAAGATGTGTCGGGTTTCATGTAGAAAATATGACACATGGGGTGAACAAGCAAAATCAAAATTATGTTGTGATTAATAACATAATTAGAATCTAAATCAAATTCATATGTGATGTAAACATTATGGGGTGTAATGATTGATCATTACATAGGATAATATGTTACATAAGTTGTGAATTTACTACTAATCCCGAAATATCAAATTTTGTAGGGGTTAAACCGAAATTTGACAAGTCTACAGAACAGTGCTCAAACGGTCGACCAGATAGCAGTAAAAGGTCGACCGATCGGGCGCGGTCGACCGGACGTGTCTCGACCGATAACAGGGAATTTTCATCTGTTCGAACGGTCGACCGAACATTGCGATGGAATAGTTCGTGTTACGAACGGTCGACCGAGTTATAGAACGGTCGACCGAAACATGGTTCGAGCGGTCGACCGAACCTTGAAACGGTCGACCGGTCCAGACGGTTTTGTGCAGAATTAATTAGATCATGCATGGAATTGGTCCATAATTGATTTAATTCGTGGCTAATATTATTTATTATTAAATAATGGATGGTTAGATGGAATTTTGCATGAGATCATGGGCAAGGGGTTGCACATGAATAGGTAATTTGGAGAGAGCTTATAAATACAAGCTTATTTCATTACCCAATTAATTCATTCATTATTTCTTGTGCAAAAATTCTCTCTCCATAATTCTCCACGAAAATCCCTTAATTCTTAAGTTTAGTTTTAGTTCTTAAGAGATCATCTTCTCAAGAGAATTAAAGAGGGGTTAGTAATTGGATTCTAAACCCTATCGGAGATTGAGAGACTAGCTTCCCTCTCTCCGATCTTGTTTAGAGTTTGGTGAATACTCGGAGGCATCCGGCGCAGCGAGGAGCATCCCCAACGTCTCCGAATCTTCAAGAAGTTTTAGAGAACTTCTAGGTATGAATTTCGGAGTCCAAATTTGTTTTAATAAAGTTTTGAAACTAGATATTGAAACAAATTGATGCATGCATGAAATAAATTATAGAAAATTGAAAATTGATCCTTATTATACATAAAAATTCGAAAATATATATGTATAATTAAACATGAAATCCTACAGTGGTATCAGAGCATAGGGTTCAATTTTCTCATGATTTATGGCTGTAAACAAATTTAGTTTACCATCTAGGATTTAAATAATTCGTTTTACCGGTTTTTCGGTCTTTAAATGTTTGTTGAAATAATTCTTTGTAATAATTCGTTTTAAATGTTTTGAATGTTTAAAACATGTCATGTAATTACTAGAATTATGATTTAGACATAAGTCTAACTTGCAATAATTTCGTTTTAAGTATAAACGATTATTTTGTAAGAGAATCAACAAAACCGAAAAACTGCATTTCATCTTTCCATTGGAAATTGGATGGACAGCGGTTCATAATTAATTTTTTGAACTATGTATGCATGAAAAACGTTTTTAATGGATTTCAAAATGTTTTTCAAAGAATTGTTTGGGATTCTAGATGCTTGATAAACTAGGTTGGATAGTTTATAGCGATATTGCGTGCATGGATGCTCAAGTTGTTTTGCAGGAATTGTGAGTTTGTATGTTCCAAATCAGCAGCTATGAATGTTTATAATTGTTATAATACAGGGGCTTATGTATGTAAAAGCTAAATTCTCTATTTCCATCTTTTAGATAAATTGCATATGCATATGAGAGGTTTTTACATAGGACTTGCACTAGTCGGTTTTTTATCGAATGTGAGGAGCATGTTTATTTTCTGTAAAATCTACATCTCCAGTGCAAGAGGAAGTCGCCGCTGTAGCGCATCGGTCGAGGATCGAGGATCAATGATCGAAGGGAACATATAAACTCACACGATGTGGATTGTGTGAATGTTTAAATTCTGTTTTTATCTTGCTATGCATGTGATGAATGTGATCGCAGACATGAGATGAGTTCTCGTGATACGAGTATTGCACTGCGAAAGAATACGAAAAGAAAAGGTTGCGGTTGTCGGTTTTTGGTAAAAGTGATGGACCGACGAGATCGTGATGGATGAGTTATTGTTTCTAGTAGCATCTATGAGCAGCACAACCACCCATTGGCAGTTTATTCAGATGGTCACCGACAGGTCAGCAGACTTAGTGCTGGGGCAAAGCAAATTGTTCCGGATATGACAGAGGCACAAGTAAGACCCCGTAACATTTTGTTGGCGGTAAAGAAAAAATTTCCGGACGATAATTTGAATCAAAGACACATTTACAACTTCAAAGAGTACATGAGGAGGACGAAATCTGAAGACAGGAATCCCGCGCAGCAGTTTCTCAGGGAGGCAGTGCAGCATAAGTATTTACATTGGATTGTGGCAGATGAAGAAACTAATGTCTTGACTCACGCATTTTTGGCACGTCCGACTTTAGTTCAGTTGTTGCGTACATACTCATTCGTAATCTGTATGGATTCGACGTATAAGACGAACAAGTACAAGATGCATTTGTTTGAGATGGTTGGGGTTACTCCAACAAATATGAATTTCCTCGTCGGATATGCGATTTTGCAGGATAAGACCGAGTCTAGTTACCGGTGGGTGTTGGAGAAGTTGTAAGATCTATTATTGGATATTGTTAGCCCGACAGCAATAATTACGGACCGGGAGATGGGTCTGATCCGACCAGTGGCAAAGGTTTTTCCTGAGTCAGCTCATTTACTATGCACCTGACTGATGTATCACCTCCTCCTGTGGCCCCAAGTCGTATCGGCCCTCATCGTCACTGTCGTCGTGACTCCTCACCTCATCTGAATCATCCTCGTCGTCGAAAGATTCTCCAGGTGTCTGACGACGTAACAGATCTCTCTCTCCTAATTGAAGCAGAAATACCACATGTACGTGGATGACGATGACCTGACTCGTCTGCTATACTACGTACCGCGCGTAAGGGAATTGATTTCCCTTTTCCTCCACGGAAACCCGATGACTATTAATTCAATTTTAAAAATACAAATTTATTAATGGATTTACTAAAATAATTAAACTAATTATTAACTTAATAATCGATTTATTTAGCAATTATCACAATTAATCAATAATCCTTTACTAAAATCGTACACAACTAATTTCTAACATAATAATCAATTTATTTAGCGATTTATTTATTAATTATCACAATTTATAATCAATCAACGATTTACTAAACTAATTTAACTCATTATTAACATAATATTCAGTTTATTTAAATTTTATCACAATTTATAATCAATTTTAACAAAAAATTAAAAAAAATGGGCGTATGCGGGAGACGCCTACCCTACGTGGTAGGCGTCTGCCGGAGACGCCTACCCTACGTGGGAGACGTCTCCCGCAGACGTCTGTTCCTTGGGTCAAGGGCGAGGCGGTTCTCGCGACCGCCCTCTCGTTGGGTCAGGCGTCTCCTGCGGACGTCCGACTCAAAAATGTTTTTTTTAAATTAATTGAAATAAACAAGGTAATTTACCAGATGTGAGTAGTCAGAGGTCTCCGCCGATTCTTTTCCTGACCTCCGAGACATTTTATGTGGTGAATAGAAGAGTGATATGAAGAGAAAGTTGTGTTAAAAGGGTGAAATGATGAGTTATATTAGTAGAAATGGTAGAAGGGTAAAATGGTAATCTTACGGGCAATTTAATTAGTTTCACGACGACGTATAACAGTTCAGAAAAAAATATCATATAACGTTTTGGTAATGGTGTAAATTGATCAGCACGAGAAGATTATTTTGAAATATTAATGTTATAAGAGATGCAAATTTTCCCACATAGAAAAAAGGGACAAACGCAGCGGATTTCGGATTTCTTCCGACATGTTCAATTCTTTCGATTGCCCACAAGATGGCAATGTTTCGATGTTTGTAGCATACCCAAGTGGATGGATTCTCGATTTTCACCGTAAAGGTCGAGTCTTGCAGGGTTTTTTATCTGACAAAATTCGTTTTTTTATTGGTTTCAAAGTGATCATGCATGTTAAGCACATTCAACAACCATTTTGATATTTGCACTGTAATTCATATAATTGTTTGTTTAGCCTTGATATAGTAGAGAAATATCAGATGATGTGGGTTTGATTCTACCACTGCTTTGATGATTATGACTTTGATGTGAGTGAAACCATTACATTTTCCTAACTTACAATTTTAAGTAGGAAAAGGTTTGATTTTTGGTTCTATAGGTGTTGAGTTGTGTTCCAGGGCTTTAATTCCCAACATCCTATCCTATCCTATCATTCTAGGAAGGAAAAGCAGTCATATGTAACAAGACTAGGGCACAATATTGTATTTTTCCATATATTTGTGTTGTTAGTTTTTCATGTGTTTCTTGAGTAACAGGGAAACTCAAAGCCAAAGGCGACCGTGTCTTTTATTATTATTATTATGGTTATTGTTTATCTCGCTCGATGTACAGTACGGTACCCCTGCCTGGCTGCATTAGTTTTCTTCTTTGCTAGAGTGAACATAGGTATATATAAATCCCAATATGACCAGTCAATTATCATTTCTCGTATCTTCTAACAGATCCAATAGGGGATATCATCTTTTAACTATCCCGATCCAATAGGGGATATCATCTTAACTATGCCTTGGTAGGATTAGGATGCTTGACGTACCACCATTTCATTGAAAATCATGTTTTTTTATCAGAGTAAGCATGCAGAGTCACATTTCAGATACTCGCATCCTCAAAATTTTGAAGGAACTATTTCTCTTTTGAGGTGGTAGTAAGATTATCTATTAATCAAGATTTTTTTTTATTTCTGTAATAGTATATACATGGACATGTTTTGTAACATTTCAAATTAAATTCCATCTCGATCTGGAGTGTACAATAGCTAGCTATTCTAACTGTGCTAGATTAAGTAGTCCATAACAAATGTGGAGAGAGGTGCTTATTTCCCTTGACCTACAATTACAACTAGACTGTGAGAAAATTCCATTTTTATCATTTTCGTATTGCCTTTCACTCATTGTATTATGGTAGCTTTGCAGAGTGTGTGTTTCCACGGGTGTTTCCGTTTTACCTGTGAAGATCGAGCAAATGTGCGCGCGTATGCATCAGTTGGTACATGGTAAGTATATCATGATTAATTATGGAGTGTAGAATATGACAGCCAGCATCGTAATGCATCTAAGCATCCATTTTCGTATTGATTCTGAATTAAGCACCGCACTGCTTAAATCTGAATCTGGAGGAACAGATCCAAATTGTGGTGATCCAGAAATCGGAGTACTCATGTATGGAACAGATGGAGTAGAAGGAGTTGTGTTGCCTCCCATGACCGTGTTACCACTGCAAGGCAAGGGCATCATGATTCATATATGTAAGTTCTACATTTCAAATCCAACGTGTAACGTACGTATCAGAAACATGAAGCGCATACCTTGACGAGGGAAATTGACATGTCTGAGTGCCTGCAATAATCAATCCATAGAAAGTATATAATTATTAGATAGTAATTTCATAAAAGTTTTCAATTGATTGATGTTCAATATTTGGTAACTCGTTTTCAATATATATATATATATATATATATATATATATATATATATATATATATATATATATATTTGAAGGGTGGTGCTAATTAATAATGATGAGGAAGTTATAGTTAGTTACTTGGGTCGGTGTTGGTGAGAGTTGCAGTGCCGCCAAAATCACAGCTTGTGGGAGCTGGATTCTTCTGGTAGTATTGATTGAATGCATAGGACGCATGATCACGAAGGGTATCTGGATTGTAGCAGTTTCCACCTTGGTTAATTGCGGAGCAGTCTGTTCCTCCGTAACCACATGCGTAGTCAAGTGCAACCTGCAGAGCCGTCTCTGAAGCTGACTGGCTTGCAACGCACCACCTCTGTCCTGTCCCTGCATTCCCTGGGTTTGTGTTTGGACTTGGATTCCCACCGCCACCGAAACCTGGATTTGTATTTGGAACACCACCACCACCACCGAATCCTGGATTTGTATTTGGACTGCCACCACCACCACCACCACCACCGAATCCTGGATTCGTGTTTGGAGTCCCACCACCACCACCACCACCACCGAATCCTGGATTTGTATTTGGACTGCCACCACCAAATCCTGGATTTGTGTTTGGAGTGCCCGGGCCTGTGGATGGATCTGGTGTCATGGGAATGATTGGAGTGGACGTGCCCGGGTTAACCACAGGAGTATTATCAGTGTCTGGGGTGGTTGGATTGATGATGGGAACATTGGTCATCGGATTGTCGACTTCATCCTTGTTCTGGAATGTACTCATCGATTCCGGCTCATACCCTATCAACTTCCTCTTCACAGGTATTGAACTGTATTTCCATCTTGATAAGTGATTTTGTTCTTTGGCAATAACCGCTGTAATTAAGTACAACATTAGTATTCATATATATATATATATATATATATATATATATATATATATATATATATATATATATATGGTGAAGTCATTGGTCTCATATGGTCGATCGCAACCGCCCATCAGGTAGTGATATGGAATCCTGAAGATGAATGAATTAAGTAGGAGAAAGGGAATGAGACTAACCAGAAAACAAGATGAGCAGGGTGATTAGGACATAAGGCGTGATGCACTTCAATGCCATCGTGCCCATATTGTTTCGGATACCACTTTCTCTTCTTCCACTATGCTAGCTAGCTAGTTCGTTGTTTTTGATTGGTTTGTCTGTTGTTGTCACAGTACTGATCGTTGTGGAGGGGAGGAGGCTTTGAATGTGGGACTGAATGTTGATAAACATCTGGAGAAGGGGAGGTGTGGTACCCTTTATCTATTAGCTAGTTTTGTGATTATGGTTGAGAGAATCAGAGCTTTCTTGCGTTGGGCTTGTGTGGAAAAGACGGTAACAAAGAAGCTAACTAGATTGCATGGAATAAAAGAAAACTTGAAAGAGGAGGATGGGAGTTAAGGTGGTGCAAGCAATATCAAAAGCAGCAGCTAGCCACAAAAGCTGAAAGTTTGGTGTTCAAGCTTCTTAATTAGTGTTTCTTTCAGCACTTAATTAATATCTAGCTAGACAATGGGAATCAAGAATGCAGAAGTAAAGAGTACTGATTTTGGTGGGATCAGGAGCATATTTTGACGTGTCTATTGTTTGTTTTCTAGTACTGAACTCCAAAAAGGAAAAAGGAAAAGATGGTGAGAGATGTGTTTTGAGTTCTTCTTAAAGGGCAAAGATTGGATTCGAGGGGAAGTGGATGTTTGGTGTGGATGTTGTGATATAAAGAAAAAACTCTGATTGATCCAGATCAACAATATTCATGGATTGTTATGTTCACACATGCTACTCTTTTGTGGAGATTTCCTTTGATATTTAAAGAAATTACCTTTGTTTTGTTTGGTGTAAAGAGAGTGTTGTCTGGCCTGGGTTTGTATCCGAAACTTTCTGTCTAACTTCATGCAGGAGTAGATCGAACTTGGTTTTAGTGCTTAATATCGACGAAGATAGATCTTAGTTATTAACTATCTTGTCATCCAATTTAATCAAACATGTAACGTAATCTTTTATGACATTTTATTGTTTGGATGGAGAAGGATTGCTGGCTCTTTATATATAATCTCTCTGTCTGATTTGAGAAATCACGAATATTTCATGCAATCTAACCTGCAGTTGACAAAACGCAACCTAGCTTGTCGAGAAGTTTATCAAGAATGCCAACAACATATATAGTAAGTTAGCATAAATTTATCATATATCTAGCTAGAGATATGCCAACTATAAGCCGTAATTTTTTTATATAATAATAAAAATAAAAAAATTTCGAAATTTAGGAAAAAAAAATTTTTTTTTCCAAAAGTACTCCGATCGCGGGTGTAACCCGCGATCCGTGGAGGCACTGAAGGACAACAGCTTTATCAGTGGCCAAGACATGAGAGTGCACAGCAGAGATCTTTGGATGCTGTCCAGGTTTAATTTGGTGCAATGAATGAGTTCATGCTTCAGCACACCAAATCTCCTCCTAACTACCAACTTGATTAAATTAATTCCAGGACTTCTTGGGTGTGTGGAACAGCAGCTTCCTTGACCTTTCAGGCTTTGTGGATTTGATCAGCAGAGGAAGTTTGTTAATAAGATTTTGTGGTTTTGGCATGAATTGGTTCCTGAAGTAAACAAGGATTGCCATTTTAAAAAAATGAGATTTGAAGCATACATACATGTTGTGCGTGGGAATTGATACTGAAGCACAATAGTTCATCTCCTTAATTTGCACTTGTTATTTAATATTGTGAGGAATGAATCTTTACATGAGCATTTAACAAGCCCACCTAGAAAGGTCTTTTTCATATAAGCTGGCTAAGATAATCATAGTTTTATATATAAGCTCCTTCGCCGACCAAGCAAATGCATGCAGTTGCCAATAATCTTTAAATTTCTAACTAACAGTTGTTTCAACTTACAACTTTTCTTTTCCAAAAATATCTAAGTGAATACTGAAAATTTTGAGGAAACCTTGCATCCAATTAATACACAGTAAACCTTGCATCTTGAATGAATCAATGGGTACAAAACATACAATGGGATAACTTCAGTGTTGGATTTTCCCTATCTTGGCCTCACATGGACTGTACTCGACGTCATCTTTACAACAAACTATAACCAACGCCAATAACAATTTCACTAGAATTCTATCCACCCAAAAAAATTGCTATGATGTACAACTATGAAAATTCCTTCCACTTTTTTTTCTTTTTTTGAGATACAAAAACATGGCTTTTCTTCAAAAACATGGATACATCAGGTTCTCTAAGAAGATGCAGCTTGGACATTGCCAAAAGATCCTTCCCAAAGTAGAATCTTGTTATTTATTGGACGTCATACCTGTTGTAAAGATATTATTTAGAGGCTAAAAACAATCAATCCTCTTATAAACTCTACAGAGTTGTAATGTAAAACAAGAAATAATGAAGCTTACCACAGCATGGCCAATGTGAACAAGAATGAGTGAAATGGAATATAAGCATGCAGAAATAATTGTTCCTGCAACAAAAAATTTCAGCAACCGCTTGTTGTCTTTAGTGGGGATAAAGGCTGCCTTGAGTGTGTTCGTCAAATCAAAGAGCCGGTAAGATAACTACACAACGACAAACAATACGTAAATTGCTGGTCTTCATAATTCTTAGAAGTACTCACTGGAAACATAAAATGATGGCTCTACTCACAAAGAGATATATCGCAGTGTTAAGCATAAAATTGAGTAGTGGATAATCCGGAATGAGCACAAGGAGCCATTTTGGCTGGCCATTAGGCATGCCAGATCTGCAGGCATGTAAAAAGTATTACAATTACACAAGTCAATGAACAAGAACCTACATAAAAATGATTTCCATCCAGCAGAAGCTAGCCCAGAGATTCTAAACATTATTGCTTTTCAAAATTCCCCCGTAGACAGTGCAAATAGATGGATTGAAAATAAACTGGAAAATTTTAATTTTACGGCTGTAGCTTTAGTTTAGCACCGACAATAACAAGCCACAGTAAGAAACTTGATATGTCAGTAGCACCGACAATAGCACCGACAATTGTGATATATATTATTCATGTAAAAACGCTTACGTCCAAAATTCAAGTATGATGTATTAATGCCAAGGGCTGTATAAATATTTCATAATATAAATGATAAAACAAGGGTGGCCTTTCCATTACACTAAATAAACGACAATTTAGTAAAATGACTATTCAGAATTTTAACAAACCACCACATACAAGATCTTATTATACGTATCAAGATAAATACCTTAGCCAAATATGAATCTGGGAAATGTATGTCTCAAGAGTTATCTTGCCAAGCCATCTGACAAAAGAAAAAGGAACAAACCAGATCAAACATTGAGAATAGTAAGTAATAAACCACACTTAAAACAACATGAGGACAAAGGTATATAGGCTTTACTAAAGAATTTAGGAACTCACGCAAAGAGGGTCAAAGAGAAATTTCGTAGTTGCTGTGTGCAATTTCTCAAGCAAATGTAAACCCTGTTGTCCAATCGAAAAAGGTTGTGAATTCAACCGACGTAAGAAAGTGCATAATATTGTATTCTTCCACTTTAAACAATCACAGTTACCCTATAAACATACGTTATGGGAATCCATGATGTGTAGGGATGGAGTTTATTATATGAAATTCTGTCCAGCTTGTAAATGTATTCATACCAAAGATAGCCAACCTACACAGACAATGAAGCTAGCTTTGGATTACCAAAGGACCGAGTGAAAATAGAATTCATCTAGCAGCTACATAGAAGAATATGGTTTACCGTCACAGCAACTGTTACTATGGCTGTCTTGATCGACAACCTACGCTTGGGTTCAGATTCCTCTAGTTTCTCCATCCACCTTTCAACCTGTGATTGAGGGAGAAATCAGGGTATAGTGGATTATAAAGGCATGGAGACAGAAAAACCTTCATGATCTTCATTTCATTGGACTTATCAAGCATTAATAATAATAAAAGTTTTAAAAAATTACAGTTGGGTGATAGTATGCATATATCATCCCAATAATCCAGATATAGCGGTCAAGGCCTGATCTGAAATGCCACTCATGCAAAAGAGGAAGATCTGATTTTGAAGGAGAGGGATCCCTATACCCTGTGGAAGGAAGTATAAGGAAAAAGGGTATGAAATAATCTGATAATGGGGCACGTCAAGCACATGACTTACCCAATAGAAACGTAAATGGAGCCCAAATAATGTCAAAAACTCCAGGGACTTCCCAAACCAAAATTACAATAAGAAAACAAGATACAAGCTTTGCAGCCATCACTGAACCAATTTCATTGTATTTGTTGAATATGCCAAGTGCTCCATAAACCATCAGGGTGAAAAGAGTGTGCATAGGACATATGTAGTACAACATGTAGTCGTTGTTAAGAACAATACAACAGAAGGCCACAAAGAGATTTAATCGCCACATCATCTGCATTTTAGAGATAGTCGGTTATAACTAAAAAATAACTGCTAATCAAGAGACACATAAAAGCAGTACTTCTCATAACTCATAAGTCACTCAAGTGCATCAATAATTTGAAATGGATGAGGGTACCTGAGAAAACCGGGCAACACTGAAATCCTTTCGTATATAGTAGTATGAGAAGTTCCCAAATCCAGTCATCCATACATAAGCAGCGATAAACACACGTATTGCATTATATATCTCGGTTGCAGCAAAGTAGTGGTACATCAAAAATAGGACCTATGTAATGCAGTGACGCTAAAAGAGTGAGTACTACCAGGAGATTTTCATTTTAATATTGATATAAAGACAACAAGCAAAACCAAAAGATCCACAAATGGAAACATAAACCCAAAAAAATGCATATATAAAAATTAACCTGCATCCATCCCTTCCATTCCTCGGTCTGATGTCGATTTAGATAAAGTAAGGCTTTCCCAGAAAATGCTGATTTATCGTGATGCTTCTTGAGAGAGGTCATAGCAGAAGCTATGATCAGAAGAATATACAGAAAGAGGAAAAGATCACGGTTGTAGCTCTGCCAGTTCAAGATGAAACATTAGGAGGGACTTAAACCAATCATTTCATATAATCTGAAAAGATATTTATATGTCTACGAGAGCATCACAATAACCAACAAGAAGATAGCTGCAGAGTTATGACAGTTAGCCACTTAGATTTGGTAAACTATCTAACAAATCTTAAAACTACTTTTTATCCGTCAAAATCTTTTAAAACTACATGAAGATCATGGATTGAGAAAATAGGAAATTTATTAATTATTATGTTGGTCTCTCCAATGACAACAGAGCATGTAGATGGTCAAAACTACAAAGCTCCAATACATTTCTAATACACTCAGGAAGGTAGACCCTTTGAACTAGAAGAGTCCATGACTCCAAATAAAGTTATTGATGCTATCCCAAACCAAGGATTCAGTGCTTAAAAGAAAACAATTTCAGACCATCTTCAATATACTAAGTACTACACAGGACACAACTATATCCCGTCCCAAGATCTATTTTACAGATTTTTTCCAGATTATTAATGCCCAGTTCGAGTCTCACCACTAGAACTAGACATCATATTAATTTAGGACTTCTTGTTAATTTTTTATACTTGGTTGATCAACAAAATAAAGCAGTTGAAGTACAATAGTTCCATATGATATTACCACGAAAGGCCTTAAATAAGTAAATGTTAATCAAAATGATGTATCAAAATGCACTTAAATTGTTTTTCTAAGGCCACTAGGAGAGATTATTTGAATCAGTACAAAAATAATAATAAATAGGCACCTTGGGAGAATCAGGCAAAATATTTGTTCTGTCACATATGTAAAAGTAAACCAGGATTGCTCCAAACTCAGCCCTGCACACGAATCTCAATTAAAACCACATAAAAGGAAACAACTTGAATTGTAATGCTATACCAAGTCGCCCTACATTGATTTTAAAACTGCACGATTTTCAAGCAAGAACGCCTCATCCATTGTCAGAAATCTGAGACATACCAAACCAAAATGTTAGGCAGTCACTTGCAGGTTGCAATCAGGGAGGATCAAACAGAAATTATTTTACAGTTCAGCACATCCACCTTATCAGATTTGCCCATATAGATGGAGTCTGAAACTTTGCAGATGGAGACTTGGTTAAGCCTCCTTCAAGTAGAGCTGCACGGTCACTTTCATTGTTTGGTTGATGCTCTAATTCAGTGAGGTTGGCATCAGAGTGTCTGGAGATCATCAAGTTGTTTATCTTAGTTGAGTAGATATGGCATCTTTCTAATGCTGTTCATTTTAGTCATACAATCACTAATTTTTTTCCAATAGATTCCGCATCTTTACATAGATCAACTTACACTTTAGCAAGAGAGGAAGATTTCTTGTACTCAAGCACTTCAGCATAAATCCATGCAGTGAATATAGGTACAACCCCGAGCAAGAAAGAAATCTGCACGAAACATTATCGACTTATTTTTGTTCCTTTGATGTCAACAACTGAAAGATTACAAGAACTTTCACATCAAATCAGTGAAAACCACACGTTTTTGCTTGCACCAGCTGTCTAACGATTAAGGCATTTCTGCTTGAAACTCGAAAAACTGAAATCCGCGAAAACTGGAAAAAGCTCCGAGCTTTCGCCCGGAAAACGAAGTAAAGTCGAAAAAGGTCGGAGATTTGGTCCGGAAAACTAAGCAGAATCCGTTACCTGTCCGGGAGTGAGAGGGCCAGATTCCACCATTATTATTATTATTATTATTTTCCCCTTAATCAAACCCCCGACGAGATCTGGAACTGGAAGTGGAACTGGAACTGGAACTGGAACTGGAAAGAGGGGTTGGTTGAGATCAGCAATGCGGAAGGAAGGATTAATAAGAATTAATAAGAATTAATAAGAGAAAGAGCAGATCTGAAGCAAAGTTGGGTTTGGTTTGGTTTTGGGTCCGAATGTGTGTGTGTGTCTGATGCGAATGCGATTGATCGCCGAATGGCAGAACACAAGTCACCATCTCACTACTAACTCACCTTTTTAAAAAAAAAAAAAATTACTTTCGTTAATTCACTTCGGTTTGGTATCATTACTTGCCACAATTAATTTAAGATGTTTTCTTGTACATGTCAGATGTGAAATATGAAGAACAATAACTACGATTATCCTCACTTTCAAATTGAATGACTACACAAATATATCTTCTAAAATGTGAAGTCTTCTTCTGGTCCACGAGTTTTAGTGGCACATCGAGCAGCAACTACTTGCAAATTATTCTTCAAAAACTTGTAATTATATCCCAAACAATGGCAAAAAAATCTCGAAGCACCAAGGAAATGATAGACATCCAAAAAAACTTGCCCAACATCATCTAGTTATTTCTCCCAAAATTCTTTTACCAAAATTCTTTTGAAATAAGAAATCGTCCGAAGCTGAATTGCTTTCCATTATCACTATATTGGCTTGTGCATAAAAAACCATACATAAAAGTTTTCAAATAGATTTTTTTTGTGGCTTCATGTCTTGAAATTGTTTCATAAGTGTTTCGTCATCAATATATTTAAAAATATCATTTTTCTATGTACACGACGAGACAATTATTCAGTTAATCGTCGCTCATCTGAATACAGATCTTAACTAGTCTCGGACGGACTAACATTAATCTGAGCTTCGCCGCTTCCCCGACAAAATTTTGGAATAGTTCCGTTAAATTGTTGTTGTGTTTCCATAAATACCCTTGCCTTGCCCTCCAAATTTCACTCCTACCACTATTGTTCTTCTTCTTCTTCCGATCATCGGGTTAGGGTTAGGGTTAGGGTTATGTTATGATGGATTCATCGTACGAATACGATCGTGTGTTGGAGAAGGTTGTTGTTCTCCCCGACCCGGCCTTCCAACGCCGGGCGGTGGTGTCTCTCTTCGAAACCCTAGCCTCCGCCCCGACCACCCCGGCCGCGTCAAGGGCGATCTCAGTCTGCCTCACCTCCACCTCCCCTGCCGTCCTCGACCAGTCCGTCCGAGAGCTCTGCCGCCGCCTTCCCCACTCCGTCGCCCTCCTCGAGCTCCTCTCCGCCCTCGAGACCTCCCCGACCTCCTCCGTCCCCCTCCTCGTCAAGGCCATCGGATTCCTCTCCCGTCGCACTCCCGATCCCCAAATATTCGTAAAGGTGGAATCTTTACTCCAACATTTTATTTCTCCAATCCTTTATTGAACCCCTTTTGCCTTTTCAGGTGCTTCAGTGTAGTAGGGATGAGGTGTGCCACGAGCTTCTCAGGCAGGTCGTCGTGTTTGTCGTCAGGTCGATCGCAATGCCGGATGGGGTCAACCGGGTTGTGGAGTTCTTGAGGCCGTTCCTGATGTTTGCCGTCCTCAAAGTGCAGCACGGAGGGTGGTACTCCGTCTTTGCCAAGGACTTGGTGGAGTCCATCGCAGTCTTGTGTTGCTCTTTTGAGGAGAAGGAGGCCTTCGTTTCCGTCCTTCAGCTTCTCGTTCAATGTCTCAAGTTTCTTCCCTGCCGGAATGACAAGGTGGTTTGGTTTGGTTTGGTTTGGTTTGCTTTTATTTTATTTTATTTTATTTATCGGTAGCATTTTTTAGTGTGCAAGTAGAAGTGGGTGCTGCCATCCCAAGGCAACTCTTTCGTTCTTCCTATTAGGAAAGGAAAGAAGAGAAAATAGTAAATAGTAATACATACATAATGTTGTTTTGTATCATGAACAATGTCCATTGATCATGCATGTCTCAAACATATTTATTCGTGACGGAAGTTTCTCATACAAAGTGTCTTTCTCTGGATAGCAAGCTCAAAATTCATTATAATAATTTACGCTCTAAGAAGTACGGACACGACATTAAAATTATAATTAAAAATTATACTATATATAAATAAAAAATAATATATTTGTAAAAAAATAATTACTCATAAACGTTAAATGTTCATAATAAAATAATATACGTTGTTTCAGGTTGCTTCCTCATTGTCCATGACAAAATAGTCATTAGGCCTATTCTTAAAGGGCAACAAACTGATTACTACCCAATAAATTAATATACTTGAAGGGTTGTATTGAAACTTCCTTGACCCAATGATTTATCTTCTTCTTCTCCTCTATATAAACATTCTGGTACCGAAAATGAGGAAGAAAAAAAAAGTCAAAAGTCAAAATCGAGACCAAGGAGTGTCCAAGGAGTCTCCTAGCCGTGTCCACCACTGCGAAATGTCAAAACTACCCCGGACACGCCAACTTGGCGTGTCCGACACGTGTCCAAGGCGTGTCCGAGGAGTGTCGGTGTCCGACACGACCACGACTCGGACACGACGACCATTCAGAAGTGTCCGTGCTTCCTAATTTACACTTCTACAAGTATGAAATCTTGAATACATTTATCATTTGTGTGCAATTGTTTGACTTTCAAATCTAATATCATGTCTCCCCATCATGAATATTTTTCTTATCAATAGTTTTGACAATTATTTTGCATTATTATTTGTTAAAAGGTAACCAGTTGCTTACTTCACCCCCCGTCCTTGTAGGAATTCAAGTTCATCCTTTCTCTCGCCTCTTGTTTGGTGGATGCATATGTTGTGGTCTTAAAGCAATTAGCGAACATTGAAAAGGTACAATCTAGCCTTTTTCTTTTTAATTTCACACGACAACAGCCTTTAATCCCAAACTTGTTGGGGGTGATTGATACTGAGTTACCTTTATGAGTTCGGTATTGATAATGTTATAGTTGAATCTAACTTTTCTCAATACTGAATCACTTCTATAAATTCAGTACCGATACTTAAATATGCATGTATAAATTACTGCAGCTTGACTGTAACACTAGGAGATGCTCCAAGGAGTTGTTGGAGGTTATTTTCTCATTTAATGTTAATATTTGCAAGTCGTATGGAGGAAGTAATGTTGTTGCTGAACTATCACACCGCATGCTTGCTGCACATAGAGAGCTTGGACTGCATTATTTGCCTGAGTTTGTCATCGTCGTGCTCTATTCATCTCAAGCACTTACCCAGACTGAATTTGAATATGAGCAACTTTCTATATTAAAGGTTTTGGTTTTCTTGACGGAATGGAGGAAAAAAAGTAAGGCCACATTTTCATTCATATTCTATTTATATTACTATCACCTTCTAATAGTGCATTAAGATTTTACATTGACTGTGAAATTCAATAGTGTTGGTTATAAAGACTATGGGCTGGTTAAAATAAATTTGTTGATTTTTGAAATTTCAATATTGTTCTTAATTTTATTAGGGTTGGCTGTTTATTAATAAAGTATTGATTTTGTAGTGATGGTTTTAGTTCCTGTTTTCTTGACTGGTTGTAGTTTACACTAACAGAACAAGACATCTAATATGTTATCTTCTTTTAATATGTTTTGTCTATACATGCAGTTCACGAAAGTTTACAAGATACAGATTTCTGTATGGAAGAACTTCTATTAGTGTTTCCTCTTATGAAACTCCTATCCTCTCCTTCAAAATCTGTTAAGGCCATGGCAACCTATCTTCTTTCAGCACATGAAAGGGTTTTATTAGATGTCTTGGCTGCAAAGAAGTCATTCCGATTTTCTCAGGTTGAGGTTGCCTGCACAAGCAAATTTGGGTCTATTACTACTAGGCTTTTCTATCATTTGTGGTTCCAGGTAAATTTTATAATCAGATAATTGACAGTTTTCGTACAATTGTCTTTTAACCGTTAAAGACCTCTACACGTTAAATGCTTCTAATACTAATATTTTTAGGAACAATTTCTGGAACGCAGTAAGTACTTTCTAGAAGTGGTGTCCAACAAAGTATCATCAGTAGTTAAGAATGAGGACACTTCTTGGATATTTTATCTCAAGGAATACATTTTGTCAACCATTGAGGCACCAAAGCGTGAATCTTTTACGGAGTCTTCCCGAAATCGTTTCTCAGGTTATTAACTTATTTGCTTTATTCCATAATGTACTAGGTTCAGGCTATTGATAATGATGTGGTATCTCACCATCATGAAACCTTTTCGTATGATGTCTACATACTAATTTTGCCAAATACATTCCTTTTTGACATGCAATGTTGTCTCAACAGGAGTATCCCCGTTCTTATGTACTATTCTCTCTACTTTGATCACACATCCTAATATTGGTGGCCATGCTGTTGATGCAATTGCTGCCATATGCCGTACGGACCCTACAGTTAGCATGCCGGTGTTTCTAACTGTTCTGTTCTTCTGTAAAATCTTTTGTAGTGTTGAGAATGATTCTCAAGAAGTATTGGTATGCTAAACTCATCAAGATGCTTGCTCTTTGTGCTCCATTTAGTATTACTTTCTCTGTGTTAGCATGATTTCATCTCTATTTGCATTATTTCTGTTGAAGGATATTCTTCTAAATCTTTTCTCAATATTTCTATTTGTAGGTCAAACTCTTAGAGTTACTTCCATCACTAGCTTCACATTCTGCTATGATGCCACTTGTTATTCAAAGCATTTTGCCAATGCTTCATAATGACACTAAACCGTAAGTTGTTCACCTTTGTTTAAAGCTCTTTGTTTTGTTGTGTAAATTTGATTCTTTAGCAACTCGTTTCAAATCACCCATTTTGCTATTTTGACTATATTTATTGAAACCTTGGCATGCACGTGAAACAAGTCTTCCATGTCATAGCAGTTGTCCCGATTCAAGATTGTTTACTCCACTTAAGCTTGATATTTCTTAAAACCTTCTAACTTGAGTTATTTAGTGATACATCTCTTGCTTTCCTTTCTTGTTTACTTTGGATAAGGTTGGAAATGTTTTCTGAAAGGTATGGTAATGGAATCTAATACATGGACACCCAAAAGGATAGTTGAATTTTATAAAAATAAGGTTAACCGATGGTCCACTGGGCTACACGTTAATATGTCTTGCACTTCACTTTCATTTGTCGACCTTTTTATTTTAAAACAATTATGGTTTATATATGGTCTATGTTATGTTTCAGAGTTTTGTATGCTACAGCTGTTCGCTTGCTCTCAAAGACATGGTCATTTTCAGATCGGTGTTTCGGAAGCTTACACGTAAGAATATTTCTGATGACTTGCTTTATCCAAATCTTCATGATAATTTTTTTGGTATTCCTTTGTAATTGATGGAGACGTTGGGGAAAGAGGGTGCGAGGGGTTGGTGTAAGGAGAAGATTTAAATTTTTAGCGTCCTTTATATATGACTTGTTTAAGACTCATAGTTTTGTTTATTCACTAAACTATTATTTTTTGTCATCAATCAAAAATGTTCTCTTGTCAGCCTGCCACATATTCAAGTAAGTAGGTAATGCCATGTTATATTTTTTGCATATATGGTTTTATTGTAAAAGGAATGATGAATCATCCCATGCATGCATTTTTGGTGCATTATGAAAATAGCAATCTACTTGTGCCCCACGGTCACTAAGTTATAACACACACACTCCTTAAATTTTGTTGACACACGGTTGCCTTTGATAATAAAATCAATCTAAATTCCAAATTGAAAATCCAAACCGTAGATCTTGATTTACAACATATATAAATTAATGATATCGAAAATCATAAAATTTGGAATATGTTGTACGTAATATCTAGAGATAAAATTAATGCACTACATTCGTTAAAAAATTCGATTTCTAGATCTTATATGAAATGATTACCAAATTTTATGATTTTTGACATCCTTAATGTACTTATGTTGTAGATCAAGAGTCCAAGCTATACGATTTATCAAGGGTAACCGTGTGTCAACGAAATTTAAGATTGGTGGACCCCCCCCCCCCCCCCCCCCCCCCCCCCCCCCCCCCATGTATATACTAGGCTGATCAATTGAGCTTGTATTCAGTGGTCTGTTGTCATCCTATGTCTATTTGATGCAAATTTTATAATTTGTTGGTAAATATCAAAGATGCTTAAAAATACTAAAATTTAGTAGACACTTTTGTTGGACCTTAAAAAGGGGTGCTTAAGATGGAATGTTGTAGGAGCATATTGTGGTTACACGAGCACATAGTAGTATGTATATATTTTTTGGCAGGGTTAAAATATGTTCACTAGTGTGCTACATCAGTTATCATGAAAGTAAAAGATGGACAATTACACGAACCAATAACCCCCCCCCCCCCCCCCCCCCCCGTAGCTGTCATGATAACGGATGCTTGGCACTTGATAGAGACCTCATGTTTGAAAGATCCTACTGTTTTATAAGCTCTCTACTTTTTAAGTTATTAACTTCAAGAGATATGGTCTATGATTGTGTGTAGGGAATTTTGGATACCAAAGTGACGGATCAGTTCATCTCTGATAGGGACATCTCTATCAGTATCGCCTCTTCCATACATGATGTTTGCAAACATAGTCCAGATAGAGGGGTTGATCTCATTTTGTCTATCTCTGTAAGCTACTGATGCCCCATATGTATTATTGTTGTTAATGTCAATTATGTTTGGTGGTGAACCTATCCACTTTGTATTTTATTTCAGTCATGCATTGAGAGCCAAGATTCTTATTTACAAGCACTTGGCTTAGAAAGCCTTGCCTATCTTTGTGAAGCCGATGTACTTGGTAAGCATTGATTTTGGTTTTAAGATTCAATTATTTTCCCCTCCAACAATCCATTGCCATTACCTCTACCATATTAGTTTGGTACGAAATATTATCTTGTTTGTACACTATTAGTCCTTAATATTGGTAATGCATAAATTAATTTATAAGTGCACTCCCTATGTTTTTCTTTACCAGATTTCTATTCTGCTTGGAGTGTCATTGAAAAAAGTTTACTTGATTATAGAGCTGATCCTGTTGTTGCACGTAGGTAAGTGCATAGAGGTTTTTCTTTTCTTTTCTTTGAGAACTAAAATTACACACACACACATATTTGAAATTCTTAAGACTCCAGAAAACATTTGGGAAGCTTGTCTTGTGTTTGTATATGATAGTGTTTCTTCTAAAAGATCGATTTCATAGAGTGGACTTAATTTTGGAAATCAATTTATCAAATGAGAACATGATATGTATGGAATCTGAAGGGGAATTTCGGTAAATTGTGAAGATCGTAAGAGACAGAGCAGAACAACTAGGTGTCTAAGCTTGCAGATTCGACCACAAGAAAGATAACTGCTAGCTTTTCATTTCAAGGGTTGATGATGTGAAATTTGTCATGTTGTGCAGCTTGGCTGTTCTTTTAAGATGGGGTGTGATGGATGCAGATGCTTATCCTGATGTATCAAGGAGAATCATACAGATCTTATGGGAAATTGGAACATCTAAAGATGCTCATCCTGGATTGGTATGTTCAAAAGCAAGAATTGCGGCTATTGAGTCCATGATTCATTATGAGGTATTATGCCGATTCCTTTTATGTATCTTGTATTATTGGTTTCAGGAACAATCTTTTATTCTCCAATACTCTTAATCAAACACTTATTTTCCAATTGACAGTGAGCTATACCAATTCATCACCTTCTTCTTAATGCAAATTTTAGGTTGGAATCGTTCAGAAAAATATTGCAGATTTTAAGGAAAAAAATGTGGAACTTCTTGTTTCCGAAGATGATTGTGAAGTACTTGATGCCTTGGAGCGGTTTGAAATTAATATTATCAATTTTGAGCACATGTTAAGATCTACAAACTTATAACCATTGTTACGTCCATTTGCACAAAATAATCAATTGGTGTTTATTTGGTGAATTATTCTTACTGGATGCAGCACAAGACGTAGACTGGTCAAAGAGAAACCCATCATGGTCAATAAGGTTGAGAAATTGTTGGGGTTGTTTCCACGTGCTATATTTCCTTCAGGTATCGAATCATGAATACAATTGTTGTCACTTCTGTTGGTTGAAATTACTCTGCGATCAAAGTAATGATATGCATCATAAACAAAATAGTTTCTCTTTAATGATTAAACTATTAATGCCATCAGTTTACTTGATAGTTGATAGTCTATATGCATGTTGTGAAGTTTAAGATCTAATAGAAGATTGCCATTGTGATGCTCTCTGTTGCAAGATAAACACATATGTTTTATGCGCAGGAGAAGTTAATTACGCCCAAGAATTACCTGGAGCAGCTCTTTTATCACTTATAATCACTCCTAAAGAATCTCTGGCAAAACTTTCAATTGAGGTATGTGAAACAACTGTGTTGACCAGCCTATAGTTGAGACTAAAATCCTTCACTTCGCAAGGAGAGCCCGCTAAGAAAATTGATATTTCTCTTATCAGGAATTGCCTAGGCTGAACAGTGTGTACAAAAACAAGTTGCTAGAAATAGCTGAGTCTTTGCAACTTTCTAGAAATACTTTTATTGCGTTGATTTCTCTTCAATCATGGCAAGCTTTTACTGGTCGCTGGATGAAAGCTGCTTCTGTTCTAGCTCATAAGTCCAGTTCGCTGCATGGAAGTTCCAAAGTTGCAGATATTATTCTTCAGGTTCACATCTTTTCTTCCATACACCTCTATTCTTCTCATATCTGTCTATCATGAAATTGCCTTGGTCTGCCACTTGTTTGTGTGGAACCTATGCTCTTCCTATTGCAAACATTTCAAATTTTCAGGACCACTCGCTAATTAACCAATGAATATTCCCATTCCTAAACATGATTGATATCATTTAAAAAAAAATGAATTTGAGCTTAGATTAACTTACCATCTACAGATTGAGTTATAGTTTTATAACATTTTGTTGATACACAGATAATGTGTAAAGCTGTGGAAGAATCTATTCCTCGTGTGGCTGAAAATATAATCCTTGCAATTGGAGCCTTATGCATGGTAAGCATCCTTGAATTTAGGGTGGCCTTGCTGTTAAAATTGTGCTGCCATCTTTCAGCCTCAAGTCTTTCTTTGATCATAAAAACTCCAGCTTAAATCTCTTCTGGATTGTTAGATCAGCTGTGAGAATGCTTCGACGGTTAAAGAGTTTGGTGTTTTTTAGACAATCTAGCATGTCATACTAATCCTAATATAATTGTAACCAATTGTGTTAAATAATTAGCATTTAAGCAGCAATGTCCTCAACTGTTAAAAGCATGCACAATATACTATATGAAAAGATGAGGGGTTCTGCATGATTACCATAAAACAATTCATCCTAGAAAAAATGTAGGTTATTGCTTTAATTACTAATCTCAAAAAATGTTGGACTGTATATGATGTATTGGTATACCAATACTTTATCTTGCAAAAATGTATTTTTCTCCATTCAAATTCCTTAGTGTAAAGCTGTAAATGTTACTATACATTTTTTGGGTGATCACAAATATAGAAAAATGCATCAAATTTTTTTAAACGCAATTACAAGTTTTTCGTTTTATATACTATCTTTATTTTTAGATTTAAAAGATTGGAATGTTCCTCGAGAATTTGCATTGGATAGAAACGCGTGGAAGAAGACGATTCACGTGTCTGAATTGTGACTCCTTAGAGTTTCATTTCTAGCCTACCCCAACTAGTTTGGGATAAAAGGCTTTGTTGTTGTATACTATTTTTATTTTTATTTACAACGCTTGACTAGCATCACAAATTCTTGTTGAGTTAGGTACAAGTATTTCAATGTTTCCTATGGTGATTTCTCTCTACTCTTTCAGGTTACACATGGGTTGGTGCATCCTCTAGCATTTATTGCATCCGAGTTTCTTCTTAAGTGGTTGTTGCAGCATCAGCACGAGCAGAGACAATGGCCTGCTGCCATTTCCTTGGGACTTGTCTCTAATTGTTTCCATGCAAGTGATAGAATGCAGAAGTATCATATCATAGATGTGCTTTTAAAGGTACATAGAGGTTCTTATCATGCAGTTCGATGGCTTATTAATACATCATGACACGTTAACATTAAATCATAGTAAATATAGAAACTCAAAACATAGTAAATAAAAACAAAAAAAAAACAAAAAAAGGTGGAATGTGGCAGCTCCGTGGTGGTCGTCAACGGTCTCCATTTGTCAGTTGCTGGTCGGAGGAGGCACCGGTCAGCGACAAGGGTGGTGGTGGGTTGGGGTTTGGAAGGAAGAAGGTATTTGGTTTTCTGGTGTTTGCTTTCTTATAATCAGGTTAATTGGGTACCCTATTAAAAGTCCGAACCGGGCAGTTCAACCACCAGTTCACTGATTCTGGCGGTCGAACCGCCGCCGGTTCAGTCCTTTTTGGGCCAGAAATGGTTTTGAGGGTTTACAAGACTGGGTTCATGTATTAGTGATGTACTCAACTCATATATATGTTGGTGAATACTTTAACTTTTGTGGTGTAGTCAACTCATGTCTTAGTGATGGAGTATTAATAGATAAGCCAATGCTATATATGTTTCTTTCATGTTGATATGTAGTTTCTGTATGCCATCTGGGTTAACGATGTTTCATGGAGTAGTATTTTTTGTGAATGGTTAGATAAAGTAGTCCAGAACCATGATTCTTGATAAATAATTATTGTAGCATATGCCACTTAGTTTGTATCATTATTGTTGTTGTTGGATAAAGCAATATATTGACAGTATGTTGATGTTGTCCTCATTGCTTCAATCAATTCTTGCGGAAAATTTTGCTAAGATACATATTTGGGCACATTAGTGCACTTACAAACAGTGTCATTATGGATACTCTTGATTTTCTGTTGTGTTATTGCTTTTGTTAAAGCAGATATAAAATTATATACACTATATGCTATTTGATGGAGTATTACTTTTCAATCTTTTTTAGAAGTTCCCCCTTTTCAATCATCTAGTGATATTTTTTATTTTTGAATGGGCAAGTATTGGTGTTGAGGACAAGGACTTGGTCTCTTGATAGAAATCACTTTTTGTCTTCTCTTGTTTTGGATTTTCATTCCGATGTTTTCCAATTTATGTTGATCTGTGGTAGTTGGTTTTAAGTTAGTTAGATAGTGGGGAGAGTGATTTTAACATTATGTAGGTTTATGCCTTTGCGGTAGGCATTACTTTTTCTTGGCATCTAATTATCAATTTTTATATTTAGTTGATATTTGTCTGACTGATAAAATACAACTGGAGATTTTACTGTTCTTTTTATCATTTCTTCTTACTTCCAGGTCCTTAATAGTAGTGAAAGTTATCTTGTGAAAGGTGCCTGTGGAATAGGCTTGGGTTTTGCCTGTCAAGATCTTCTAAAAACCGGATCTGATGCCAACTCAAAAAGTGAAGGATCTTCCAGAACAACAGAGGCTATATTACTTGGAAAGATAGTTCGCTCTTTGTCGCTAGCTATAAACCGCATATATCATTCATGTGATCCACTTAAATCCCTTAGCATTGGTTTTCCAGTTAGTGCAGAAGATGAAGGTGGGGAAGCATTCGTGTTCATATCTAGTGAAACTTGTGATACCCTGGATGAAGATGTTTGGGGCGCTGCAGGATTAATTTTGGGATTAGGAGATTCTCTCCCGGCAATTTACAGATACGGAGCCCATGATGCTGCCATCAAAATTAAAGATGCTCTAATGTCGTGGATACCACAACCTGGTGTATTGGTTCAGAACACACATCCATCTGACCAATTGCCTCAAAAGTCTCTCTCCATAGGATCCTTGATTGTATTACCATCTGTAGTAGTTTTCTGCCAGAGAACTGAACTCGCAAGAGATGATCTGACTAATCTTTTACGTGGTTATAGTACTGTGATTTCTGAAATTCTAACAATAAAGAATCCGGGAAGATTTTATCAAGATATATTAATGGCATCCTGTATCGGAGCTGGCTCTCTTCTCTCTTATATTGTGAACAATAGCTTTCATTTGCTGAAAATTGATGATGTGAAGAACATATTGGAAGTTCTGAGAAGCACTTATACCCTTCCCTATGCACCTAGTGTCCACTTTTTTGGAATGCTAGGAGTGTCTAACTCATTTGGAGCAGAAGCAGGTCTTCTGAAGAATACTTCTTCCCAAGTTGCATCTTTGGAGAAGAACTACGCTCAAATGGTTGTATGCAGCCTTTTGTTCTGAATTATCAAGAGAAAGTTTTTCTTCTTCTGTTTTTTATTGTTTTAATTTAATCTTAAACAGGAGTCTTCATATCTGTATGGCCCCATACTTAGAAGTCAAGTCCTTGAGCCCCTTTGTACGTCTATTGTCCAAGAAATGTTTATCATTGCTAAAGATCACAGTGATCAACAAAGAAGGAAGTATGCAGCTTGGGTATTATCATTTCTTAGGCAAAGGTGGTGGCCTACGGACTTCCCAACCGTGCATCAGGGTGATGTGGTTTGTTCAACTCCTATTCCCCTTACCATCTCCAAAGACACTGTGGTTTGGAAACTCTACTTGTGGCTTTTGCATCTAAATTTGTTTGAGGTACGCTGTGCAGATTACTGTTTTTAATATAATTTTTTATATGTTTGCATCTAATTTATTTTAGCTATTCCTTGAGTAAAGCCGGGGGAGTTACAATATGGTGAACTATGATTCCTTGTATTTTTTAGAAGGAATCTCTTAATGTGATCAGGTGCTGACATTTAGTGATGATTTGTGTGAACCTAGATTTTATTCTGGTTCAACTTCTAATAACGTTCGAAGATAAGCTTCTACATCTGTTTGGGGTTCAACAATATTTAAGATCCCCCCATCTAGACAAGGTGTTGGTAGGTAATTTAAATGCAGACAAGAGAACAGTTTATATTTTCAATGCAACTCTCAATTTTATATTGAAAACAATGTGAACTCTATATATGCCTAGTTAGTTCATGCTTGTGTATGAACAATAATGAAGTTCAGGACTGCTAATGACTTTGGGAGTATCCTCCTAAACAAAGATGGTTATTTAGTAAATTATCATGCTTCAGATTTGTCCTGTTGGTGTTGCCTCACTTTACACGATTTATAGGGAACATTGACTTAGTACTTTGCTGTACTCGCAAACTTCTGATCAAGCTTATTGGGTGTTGCCATCCAAGCTTTAGTTTCGGCAGAATTTCTCACTTAATGAATCAGGGAGAGAGAGAGATGCATCTTGTGTCAGTGTGTCTTGACTCATATTGATTAATTTGTCTTATTGTGAAAAAGAACGATTTTATGTATAATTTAGTAACAGATGATTTACCGCCTTTATAAAGTTAAATCGCCTTGTAAAGTGGCAGCTGCTTTCTGGAATTAGCCACGCGAGAATCGGCAGACGACACGTTTGTCATAGCCAACATTTATTGACTGGTTTCATTGTTCTGTACTCTCAAAGTGAGAATCTACTTAACAAATACTAGTATATAAAAACTTTTATGATACTTGGTCGTTTGAAACCGATAAAAAGAAGGAAGTTACTTGGTCGTTTGAACAACCAACTTAACCAATAGTTTGGCTCTTTATTTCATCTTTGGTAATCCCTTTTTTTGGAGATCTCATTGTCAGTCCAACTCCTTTCATTTCTGAGGCAGGCTGGAGAAGATTAGTTATTCACTACTGTCTGCTCATTTTGCACAATAGGTGTTTGCTAGATTGTGTCGATGGCTTCTGTCTTTCGATATTGGGTCGGATAGACCGATGGATAACTATTAGGTTCCTTGAGTTCCTCAAACTATCTAGAGATCTAGAGTGATCTGACTTTTGTTATTACAATTGTATGTCTTCCTACAATATTTATTAGGATATTCTCATTTCTTATATAATTTGTTGCAGGTTAGTGTGAAGACTCACGTTAGCACAATAAAAACAGTTTTATCATGCTTAAAAGCAGCTCCAAGATTGCCAATCTCTTCAGATTGGGGATCTATTATTAGTCGATGCATGAGGTATGCAGCCCAACATATTGATGACCCACATCTGACTGAATCTTGCAAAATACTGCGAGAGGAGTGCATAAAATTTTCTGTAGCTCATGCAAATGTTATTGCTTCACTCCTCTCTTTTGTGGATGAGCAAGCTGATCTGGCGAGGTTCAATATGTTGGAGCCAAACCTAAAGTCAGCTCTTCTGTGCAGCTTGCCTGGTTTGGTAAAAGTTCTCTCTGTACAAAGATGGGAAAAATTGTGTAGTGATTTGCTTGAGTACTTCGTCTCACCAACATCATCTTACGCATCCTATGAACCAGAACAGAGGAGGAAATTGAGAATTTCATTCTGGAATGGTGTGCAGCAGTGCCTTGGTGAAACTTCTGAAGCCCAAGTTGGCACGTGGAACATTGAGAAATGCATGCATGGACTGTTTGATTTTTTACCTGTTATAACTTCTGAAACCAGTTACAGAGAGGATCTTGATAGCATTAAAGAAGAGTGGTCTGTGGCTATTTTATGTTTAGCTAAAGCCAAGCCTAGTTGGGTAATGGATACGCTAAAAGTAAGCATATCACAATATGCTCCTAAGAAGTATCCTTATGTGAAATTTTATATGATTCCTCTCATGATATAATTATTCATACCAATGAATTATGTAGGGGTCTATACTATCTTTAATTCATGTTTTCAAGAAAGCATGATTTCCCCCCTACCGTAGGCATGTGTTATCTTGACTACTGTTGATGGAATACCTACATCTGGTATTTTGAGGACTTTGGGAAGATTGTTATTCTAACTTTGTTTTGAAAGCAAAAGTATTACAAGAATAATTATTCAAGAACAGTTACCAAGTGCAATATTTATGATTGAGAAACTTTGAAGGCATTCATAAATACTTGGTGCATAATGATGGAACTTCTTAGATCAATATAAACACACAGATCATAAATATGGTGTAAAATGATTGTGTTTAATTAGTTTCTTGAGACACATTAGGGGCTTATTTTAATTTTGCTGTTTGAGCAATAATTGTGTGTTCCATTTGAATTATTTTTAACATTTACTCTCTGGTGACAGCAAGCTTAAGTTTACACTAGGAGGAGAAACCATGTTATTCTTCTTTGTTGTTTCATCACGAAATTGACATCCTTATGCTCTATCTGATTTTTTGACTCGTAGGTCACCAAAACCGATGAACATGGAAGGGGGTTATCCGTTGAAGTTATGAGAAGAATTTTGGCCATAGCCAAGCTTGTTGGGATTGGACATCTTCCAATTTCTGAGCTAGAAGTGACAAAATATCTTTTATTGATCACGGAATCAAAGGGTTAGTTTGTGACTATTTGCTTACATAATTAAACGTCTTATGATTTTAGATATCTGCTATTTCACTTGCATTCAAGGTTGTTGATTAATTTTTGCTTCATATGCATGCCACTATGCTAGTGAAATTTGATCTTAAACTTTTAGACTTTTAGTGCTCAAAATATTTCATTATTTTTTTGCAATTAAATTAACACATTTAGTAATGTAGGTAGCTGGAGTGTTCTTTTAGAAGTTGCTGAAGCAGTAAGCCATGCAGAGGGAAAAATTACAAGGCAATGGCTTCTTGATGCCATAGATATCTGTATCATGTCGCGATACCCTTCTACGGTAAGCATATATTTAATTATTTTACTGACGATTGCTGGATCAAAATTACTAGGTTATCCTAGACGAGAGAACCAACAAACTAAAAATCTGACCCACAAACAATAGATTGAGCATGCATTTCATACATGACCTAGGAGTTGCTTTCAAACTTGGAATTTATAATTGATTCATGATGGTTTCTACTAACTTCACTATACATAATAATATAATATAGTGGCATGCTTTATGTAGTGTCAACTCAGTAGTGAACATTAGACAACTAGTCTAGGAGTGGAATATCAATATTGTTGTAATAAAATCTGTACCCTTCCTTTTCAACTAATAAACCTTTTGCGGATGAACATTTCTATGCTACAATAACAGATATAGTGCTAGCGTTCTCTTGTTCACATGTCTAGCGTTCATTGATTTCATAGAATGCTTGTTTGTTTTGTTTTGGCCAACTTCTAAAGACACGAGCTCATTGTTACACTTATGTGTTTCTCTTGTTTCCTTAAGATCTCTTTACACTTATGCAGGCTCTGCAGTTTGTTGGTATTTTGTGCGGTGTCAACTGTAAATACATGCCGCTCTTAATATTAGATCCTGTTATAGTAATAAATGACTTGGCAGTCACTCTCTCCTCCCTCCTATCAACCAATGGTTGGGATGTCATACCTGAGATGCTGGTTGCGAAATTTTATGCGGCAACTGAGCGCATTTATAGCTGGGCAATGAAACTGCATGGTGAAGAAGGTGACGCAGACTCGTATGACATTGATGCAACAGAGAACCATCTATCTATTTGGTTAGCAAATGTGCTGCGCGAGACCTGTGTTTCCTTGATACACTATTTACCATTTGAAAAGCAATTGAGGCTGGCAAACATGCGTGACATACGAGTTAAGTCGAATACCAAATTCGGTCCCGTTGGAAATGGTCGGATTTGATATGGAGCCTTCACAGCATGCAAATTCTCTTGGTTGAAATCCTAAATTCATCTGAAAGCTATCAGCTTACGGTGTACATAAAATACTAACCGAACCTAACTAATACATGTGAATCAATACACTTACCAAATCCAAACATAATCATATGTATGATGATGTCTCAAAGACTATTATGCAAAGAGTAGTGATTATCAGCTTGAATTTTTAAAATACATGCAGATTGATTTTTTCATGCTACAAATTTACTATGGAGCTAGAATGAAAGTTAGAAAGTTGCCTTGAAAACAACATCAAGAATGATCGATCGGACCTAGTTCGGTTGGTTGGTATGCATCCAACAGAGTCAGTTGGAAACTTACTGGACTACCATAATTGGTTGATCGAATCTCATTCGGTTCATCATCGCCCATATGACAGAGTTCCCAGTAACTTACTGAAGCTTTAGGTTTAGACGTTTGATTCCTATTTGATCATTCGGATTCCCGTTTGGCCGACAGTTGACCTAACTCAAGTTGACAGTACCTGTTGGAGTTCATGGAGTGCGATGAACGATTAATCGTTCTCTGAACGGTCGATTGAAACCTGAACGCCAGAAATTTTCGTTAAGAGTACTTTGGACATTCCTAAGCCAATTATGATTGTTCTAATCCTCCTACAAATACTTAAGTTATTTAAAATTCTAATGTTGAAATCTTGAGAGAAAAAAGAGCCATCAAAGAGAGTTAGGTTTAGTTACTATATTCTTTTGGGTTTTGGATTAAGGGAATTTTTTGTTGTTGGAGAATCATAACTCCCAATCTAGTCCGAATAAGTCATTTCTGATTCCATTCTCATTGTATTCAAATCGTTCTCGTAATGAAGCTTCTCTGTCTCCACCATCGTTTTTTCCAATTGGATTTTTACATAAGTTCGGTATTGTGTTTGCTTGTGTTTGTTTGGTTGCTTGTGAGATTGGTAGATGTATGTTAGGTGTATGATAGATTGTCTAATTTGAGTTTTATTGGTTTTATTCATCATTCCGCGTACGAACCACCACATCAAAATCCTAACAGTTTCATTTATCAAATGATTGAGCCTTTTGAAGCTTTCTGTATGTCAAGGAGCACGATATACCCGTAGAAGTATTTAATAGTAGCAGTTGGTTGCCTCTGCTAAATGTGGGTTGGCATCTTAGGGTGTGTTTGGGTCTTTACAATCTAGCTTTGAAGATATTTTTACTTGTGTGTCCAAAAAATGAATACAAAATTAAGCCTACTGAAATAATAATAATATCTCTGAGGGAGGTTTTGCTTGAGGTTCAACTGAAATAAGCAGAAAGAGCTGTTAGAAAGTAAAATCTATAGAGCCATGGGGAGCTCTCCACACCATCGATCCAAATGTTTGGTTTCTTTTCCGTCAGTCATATCTACCTTTTCTACATGTTGTTCATTAGTCAGAGGTTAACCATAATTTACTGGTCGAGAGTGATGGCTGATATAGATAAGCTACTATCTCTAGTTGGACTGAGTAGGATCGAAATCCATACCAATCATGTGCCACTGCCACACCATCTATCTAATCCAAATGACTGAGCTCACTAACACAAATTGGCACTGCCATAATTAACATATAAAGTCTGGCAAATGCTATCATTTCCTAGTAAATATATGTAATGCATTAATTCTGTTTGCAAGGTTACTTGCAGTAGCTTGATTGGGGTTTGCAAATAAGAAAATGCTAATGAATAACACATTGGAATATACATGTCTCATTCTGACAAGGCCTAACTTGCCTCTCATTTGAAACGTATATGGTTTTGTCAAATGCACGTAACCAATTAATAAGCACATAGGTTCATAATTGATAAGTATAATGTGAAAATTAGGTGACAAGCAAATTGTGAGTAGTAGTAGTGTGGTTCCAGTTATAACAAGTTGATGGTCTGTGTTGGTCAGTCCTGAATCCTGATCTCTGAACTCTCCACAGGTGTGTTCATCCACTAGAACAGATGCACATCATTGCTAAATGGGGGGCTGGGGGTGGTGCAACATCCTCCATTTGACACCTCTCACTTCCAACTTTTATCTACCTCTGTCAATGACAGTGATTTGTACCACTTCAGTCTCACCAAATAATTGCAACCCTTTATTTTCTCTTTTGAACTCCTGCTAATCAGATATGGTCATGACTTGATAACCTTTTTTAGATATGTTAATAAATCAATTTGATAGTATCTTACCAAATAGCTCAGTGTCATGCCTATAAAATCTGCGAATTACTACTTAGTGCATGCAGTCTCCTCCTACCAACAACAAATTTGAATTTCCTTTTGACATGTCTTGAACAAGAACAAAGGCATATCAACCTCGTCTGAATTCTGATATAATACTACAAAAAACACAGATAGGCCTTTTAAAGGGTTGTTAAGCAGTAGTTGGTGGTTAGTAGTTAAGACAATGGTGGCCATGAGCAGTCCTGCAGGTTTGGAGGTTATCTCCCTTGTGGACCATCACCATCCCCACTTCTCTGGCACTCCAGTGATCGACATGTCGAGGCCTAAATCGAAAAAAGTCTTGGTGAAGGCCTGTGAGGAGCTGGGATTCTTCAAGGTCATAAACCATGGTGTTCCTTTGGAAGCCATTGCGGCGGTAGAGGTCGAGGCCGTTAACTTCTTCTCCTTGTCTCAGCTTGAGAAGGAGAAAGTGGGAATTGCCAGCCCATATGGATATGGAAGCAAGACAATAGGACGCAACAGCGACGTCGGTTGGGTGGAGTACCTCCTCATTCAGGTTAAATCCAATAATTCTAAGCCAAATTCTTCATTTGGTTTTCTCTCTGGACTAACTCCTTCAGACAGGCTTTGGTAAGAACAATTAATTAACCATTGTTTCTATATAAATATTGTGCTGATCATAATTATATAATGATTTCGTCTAATGATGCCACGAATTATATATGGCAGTTGGGCTTTGGATGAGTATGTGAGGGCAGTTAGGAAGGTGACATGTGATGTTCTTGAGATGATGGCAGATGGGCTTGGGATTGGTAGGAGGGATGTTTTCAGCAAACTTGTGATGGAGGAAGAGAGTGACACATTGTTCAGGCTCAACCATTACCCACCACACCCCCTTCTTCTTCATGGGATGGACTGTGAAATCATTGGGTTTGGAGAGCACACTGATCCACAGATAATATCTGTCCTGGGATCCAATAATACTTCTGGTCTCCAAATTTCACTCAAAGATGGGACTTGGGTCTCTGTTCCACCAGACCAACACTCTTTCTTTGTCAATGTTGGGGACTCCTTGCAGGTAGGTAATTGTAACCTTAGGTGATCTTACATGTTATATATGTAGACAATGTTTGTAGAAAAGTTTTACTAAAGCATGCATCTTAATTAATTGGTATATATTCTACTAATAATCCTTATAAGTCATGATATTTATATTGGCTTAGGAATTTTTTTGGATTTGATAGCATGTGTGGTGCAGGTTTTGACAAATGGGAGATTCAAGAGTGTAAGGCATAGAGTACTTGCAAATGGGTTGAAGTCAAGGGTGTCAATGATCTACTTTGGAGGGCCATCATTGGAGGAGAGGATTGCACCACTAAATCTTCTAATGGGGGAGGGTGAGGAGAGCCCTTACAGGGACTTTACATGGTTTGACTACAAAATGTCTGCCTACAAAACAAGACTGGCTCATAACAGACTTGCCATGTTTCTCAAATAATAATAATAACAACAACTTTTTAATAACTTGTACTAGGTTTTATCTATTCTTTTGAACTTTTGGTTTCAGTTCTCACCTCTTGAAGAATTTGTGGCGCTCACCTGCAGGGTGCAGGTGGTGTTGTGTACTAATGTTTTTCTTTTTTCTTTTGCATTCTTGTTCTCTTTGTTGAGATGTTGTAGATATTGCTCAACCAACAATAGCCTATTATGTCTCATCTTTCTCCCAATAGTTGAAATGTTTGTGGTACAATAATATTACTTTCACTAAGTCAGATAGTCTTTCCGGTTTCCACATATACACATTAAGGTACCCAAACATAATAAAGACAAGACATGAAGTGGGTCTTGAAAGAACATCAGCTCTATGTGCATGAGAGTGAACTACCAAATCTTATTACACACAAAAATGTGGATGGGATAGAAACCAGAATCTGTGATGCAAAGACATGTCATAGTCTAGAGGCTTTTGATGTCCTGATTATCGAGTCAAACATATGTTAGACTCAGGATTTTATATATATATATATATATATATATATATATATATATATATATATATATATATATATATATATATATATATGCAGCTACAAATGTCTACATAAAATGTATGATACTCCACTGGGTCATTTTTTAATATAATTTGCTCTTGTTATGGTATAAATAAGTAAAGTATGACAGCTTTAGTTTTAGACATTATGTTCATAGAGTAAATGAGTTCAGATCTTGGACGGAGTTGGGACAGCAAAACAAGACTCAAGCTTCTACTCTTTTTGAAGCTCCTTCCAAGTATTTGCAATATAATTCACTAATGTGAATGTTAACTTCTGTTTTTGATATATACTTGGTTTCCATGAAAACAAATGAAAACAGTTGTAAGGAATCTTAGTTTTATCTTTGATTTTCTTTTTAGAAGAGTATTTTGACAACTTCATTTTGATTGAAGGGTACAATCATCTAGCACAATCTATGTCAATCTTCCCCCACATTATCTGGTGATGAACACTAAATTTCAGAAGAAAAGTTAAAATCTTTTGTGGTAAATTATGCTACATTTACTTACCTAAAACAATAAGTGTCGGAAGAGTTATGCCATGTTAGGGAAAGTAGGAAGAAAGTCCATTTCCATTTATACTAAAAAAAATTGTTAGGTAAAGTGTTGGCAATCCACAATTCCACGCAATGTTTACAACGTACTTGCTTAACATGGTGATGACAAAGATTTGAATGGAGAAACTCTCTGTTAGCCCCTAACATTAAAACGTACAGGTTCTAATAAAAAGGCAACGGGTCGGATTCTTTCATGACTCAGATTCTGCTGCAATTAAATATTGGTGATTATGGATGGCATCACAAACTTTATCTATATTATTATTATTTGAGGCATTGTACGTAGTATGTAATCTTGTCTTAGGCTGTACTCAAGGTCTAAAATGAAGATGACAAAGTACGTAATTAATCTAATGGTTAGTTTAGAATTCTCCAATCTCACTTACAAGAGATACAGTTGCGACAGTTGAATTAGGCCAGACCTATTAAAGAAGATGTTTCTCTCAAGTTGAGTTAGATCGAGTTGGAGCAGACACGTCAAAATATAGTTTTCAAACAGACAGCAGTTTGGCAAACGTTAGATATTGAACAGTTCCGGGAGTGGGTAAGAAATGGAATTATGTGGCCAATGAGGCTATATATGGCAACTAATCAACTTAATTTTGTAGATGATCTATAAAATTAAGAAAAACTACAATACAAGCTGTTTGTCCTAAAAAAACATATAGGTTTTTGGTTTTTCTTAAAATTTTGCCATTTCCTTCCTGCTCCACTCAGTAAATTGAGTGACATGTGTGGCTAGCATATGCAAAAATGTGAGAATATATATTCTGGTGTAGGTGTTTGAAATGATACTGCCCAAAAAATAGCATGTATGTAACTTTGACAACATGAACGTATTGTCAATTAAGAAATGAAGTTGACAATGTGATGAGACCAGTTCCAAAATCAATGGACAAGATTAGCAAAACTGAAAGAGTGAAATTGTATATGTAACATCCCGATACAGCGGAAAATTTTAAAAATTCATAATCAAGACAAAGAGCATAATAATCAAAGGCGGGACTGTTACTTCTCATAAACAAATAGCGATGCATCAGAATACATCAGAGTTTGTCAAAATGATACATGATTACAACAAAACGACAAAAGAAGATAAAATGTAATCACGTCGACCTCAGCGGTCCGAGAAGAGGGATCTGACTCCAAAATGCGCGTGCCCGCCGATCACCACCCAACTCGACATACAGCGGTCCTGAAAAAAATGCAACAACAATGCCTGAGTTTCCAGAAGAAAACCCCGTATGCCAACTCCCTATATATATGCATGCATTACACAAATTAACCTATCATACTAGTAGCGTGTCATGACATCGACAGAAAGGAAAACAGTTCCCCCGAAGGGTAAAACATGACATCAGTCCGTCAGTCAATAACGAGTCTCCCGAGGAGACCTACTGCAGGCACATGCAGCCTTACAACACGCGACATCGCACCCCCCACACACGGCTACACTACTCAAGGGTTCGGCAGGGAGCCTCTGTCACGCCTGCGCGTCGATAGAATACAGATCTGCAAATCTCAGTGGTCGGAGCCACATGGACCAACGGGGCCGTCGCCCGGAAGGAATAACAACATCATCTCGATAGGTGTCCAGTCGAGGAATCAACATAGCCGGAACAGCCTCGGCCCAACAATCATCATCGCCGGCACAACCTCGGCGGCATCACCGACACAGCATCAGTGGTCCATCACAACGTCCGGCACAGCATCGGACGGGTCCAGACCGAAGTCTGCCAGGTCATCAGGCTCCTCGAGCCGCAAACACCAACCGCGCCGCTATAAAAGCAGGGCAGCGACCTCCGTAGCCCGTGGGCCGGTAGTCACCTCACCCAACGCCAGTTGCGTGCCCACACAAACATCAACACTGGGATCCGCGATCCCTCAGGCCTGCTATACTACAGAGTGCCCAACCATCCATCTCAAGTCACGATCCGTACATGGAGGTGACGCGTCCCGAACACCCACACTCTTCCCAACGGCGGTCCCTGGGCAGGCACGCATCACGCGCCCACCGTCACCTCCCGGCTTACGCACAAAGCGAGGACACGGGTTTCCGTGGACAAAGTTGGCGTTCAAAAAGGGAACCAGGAATTCTGTTCTGGGCCCAAACGGTCGACCGGAAGAGGTGATTCGGTCGACCGGTTCCAGAAAGGAATCGGTCGACCGTACGCCTAACACGGTCTACCGCTGCGCTCAAAACACAATCCCCAACGGTCGAACGAAGGTCTAAAACCGGTCGACCGGACGAGGTCAAAATCCGGAGTCTGGTCAACATAAAATCGAATCTAACGATCGACTGACTCAGGGGTCTCGGTCGACCGAAAACAGACAGGGTCAACCTATTATTCTAAGTCATATAATCGGTCGAACGCAAACCTCCAACGGTCAAACAACATGCAATCGGTCGAACGCAATATACAATCGGTCGAACAAATCATGCAAATCTACTCAGTACACTTAAGTTCCGGTCGACCGAACACAAGACCCCGGTCGACCGAAACACAACAGAGAGTCCCAACTCACCAGCAAATACGCACTACCGGTCGACCGTCACAAGGTATCGTCCGACCGGTGAATGTTAAAGTCGGGTAAAACAGTACATTCGGTCGACCGCCCGAAGGGACCGGTCGACCGTTGGTCGTCTTCCACCTCGCACCAGCCGAGGTTTTCCACAGAAACAACGCCGAAGAGGTCTCCGACCTCCCCGTCCGACCAACACAACCCTTCACAAGGGTTAACAACACAAAACCACACTAATGAGTCGACATACCTTTCACCAAGACGACGAAATGCTGGAGCAACGCTCGCGCCTCCGTCACCTCCGCACGCGCGACCTCTTCCCCGCGATGACCTCCTCACGCCGGAGCCGATCTTCCGCCTCCGTCACCGACCTCGCGAGCTCCGTTCTCCTCCACTGCCGCCGGAAATGAAAGGAGAGTGTGAGGAAGGTGGTGGAAGAATGGAATGGGAAAGAAGAAGAAGATGGATGCTCCCCTCCTTAAATCCCCAGCCATCAACCCACGCCACCCCACACCACACCCCTACACTCCAGCTCATCCCCTACGCCATCACCTCTCTCTCTCTCTTCACAAAAGTCAAGCCCCACCATACCTCCTTCTCTTATCTTTAATCACCAATTAACCCTAAAAAGGGTTAGGGATATAACAGTATATTACACTTTCCATACTATCTAATTAGCTATAACAACAGACATGCCATTATGCCAATGGTAAAGCTTTTTGGAAGGAAAAGGTAGTGGGCAGTGGTGATGGAAAGAGTTGACCTTTGAGAGCACCACTTTTTATAATCAACAATTAATTAAAGAAAATGATTAATTAATTATTTAATTGGGACATGTATGCAGCATTTTAAGAAGATTAAACTGCAAAAGAATACAATTATACAAAGGCGGCAGACATGAAAAGTGCAAAAAATAATTCATGCATGCATGATTACTACCCAAAACATCACACCAACCATCCAAATTACCAGTTGATCAGAAGTACATACTTAATTAAGAACCAAAATAACTACTTTGTTGGTTGGTTTTGTTAAGTATCCATAAACATCATATGTAACCAACTAGTCTAGTCTAGTCTACTGAGTTGGTTAGTTGAAAGTGATTAGAGGAGTTGTTAATTCCTCTCTTTGCGACCGGAGTTGCTTAGCTATGAAATCCTCGACTCTCCGGCGGAGCTCGTCTTCTTCTTTTTCTTCCTCCTCGTCTTCTTCCTCCTTCCCCACGTCGGTGACGGATCTCCGGAGCTCCGACTTGATCCTCCGATAGCACCTGGTGGACTCCTCCGGTCTCTGCTCCACCATTAACTCTTGTTGTTGTTGTTGGTGGTGGTGGTTTTCTTGTATTGGGTCGTTGGGTTTTGGCGTGAAGTGGTCGGAGGTGGAGGCGTTGGGTCGGAAGAAGAGTGTGAGGACGATGGCGTTGGCGAGGAGGAAGACGGTAGGAGTGGAGAGGAGGAGGGAACTCAGGCGCCGGAGGAACACGCCGGCGTCCGGGAACCACCAGGAGGAGACTGCCACCACGCCCATGCAACGGACCGCCGTCTTTATGTTCATCTCTCACTGTTTCAGACCACCAACAAACACTTGTGTTTTGTGTTTTTGTTTTGTTAAGGGAGTGATCGAACAAGTGTGAATGGTGAAGTTGTACAAGGAGATCAACCTCTCTCTCTTATATTATATATATATATTTATTTATCAACATGAGAGATATATTTTTTATAATTTTTTTTTGTAATTGGATGAAATTTGTTTAGTCGACCAGGGAGACTCAACAGCCTATTATGAGATGAATTTGAGTTGCTATACAAGGACTTGTAATCAAATTAACAATTGAATCATGCTCAAGTGAATTTGTTTTGAAATTTTCCGTTTTGGTGTTTGTGTATCACCCTCTACTTAATTCCATACAATTTTTTCCAATGTTTGTGCTGCTACATGGTTTTTAAGTTTTTCTACATATTCAATGCACACCATAAGTTTGGATTGATTCATATATATTATATCTGGGGTTGTCCCCAAGGCTGAATCTCTCTCTCTCTCCATTTTCATTTTACTTCATGAATGGAAATGAAATGTTACTTTTTTTTAATATATATATGTATATAAATAGGTTAGCTGTGACATGCTGTGGATCATGGCATTGTCTCTTAATTTAGGTACTTACCAACTTTTTAAAATAAAAAAAATGTTAGCTGTGGATTTGAATGATGGGAGCCATGTGTGTGTGTGTGTATCTTGGGAAGCTAGTATATATGTAAACTACGAGGGTCAATGAAGTGTATGGTCAAATCTGAACAGCCACTCTGGTCCAAAGATTGAGACCATAGCTAGCTAAGGGTCACATACGTTTGAGCTCATGTGGATTGATGCTTAGCTGAGGTCTTGTCTTCTAGGTTGTAGTTCTCTCTCTTAATATGTTTCTATAATTGCATACATACAAACAATGCCTACTTTCAAGACATCCATCAACAACCAGACTTTTCTGTTGAACTTCATTTGCTATCCATGCTGACTTTGATCTGATCACACCACACTTTTGCAACAAAGCTCTTTAACTATATTATCCAAAACACACACATATGTATAGAGAATAAACATGATCCCATCAAATGAGTGCATTTGTTCTTTGAGGCAGATAATCTTCTTTACATCATCATAAAGAAAATCGACATGATAATTTATACATATGTTTCAAATTGGATATGTTAGTGCATATATAAGCTCCACTCACATCTCTAGTCAGTATAATTTGAGAGTATCAAAGAAAGCTAATGCTGATTTGGTCTTGTGCTACTCTTGCCCGAGACATGACAAAAAAGTATGAAAACATGTATCTTTTTCTGACCTGTAGATCCATCATCTACGGGGACATGTCAATTGTTATATGTTGTTGTTGGGGACCGTTGTCTTGGGCTTGGCCGTTGATAAGAAATTTGGTAAATTATATTATTATATACAAAAGAGTAGAGCTAAGATGGGGTCATATTATTACATTACATTCAAAGAACTGTATTAATTGTTTGTGTATTAAATGAGAAGTGCAGCAAGCAACACACAAGACAAGGAGGAACACTTTCCTTCCATTACTTATCTCACGCAAACTTCAAACAATAAACAAGAACATGTACTTCCTCTTCTTTCTTTTAATGCTTCCAAACTTCAAATGCTACTTTCCCCTGAGTGAATAAAAAAATGAAATCAAATTTCAAATGGTCACCCCCCAATTTGTATCCATCAATCACTTGCACGTACAGACCAGTCTGACTTGCTCAATTATATGTCATCCCTATAGGCTATAGCACAACACTTACATGCAGATAGATAGGTTCACAGGGTCAGCAGAGACAGATGCAGAAAGAGATTTTCAGGTTGTGTTGTCTGTATTTGGTAACTTAATCACCATGCTCAATCATCTCTATAATTATTGTATAATGTTTTTTATAGTATTTTTAACTTTTGTGAAGCCTATGATGAGACCATCTATGTTTTCTGTACGAACCTTTTGCACCACATCTCGAGAAACTTAAATGCAGGGCTTTGCATTTTCTTCTGTGGCACTGATTTTCAGAACAGGTGGGTGGTAGTGTGGAGTCAATTTGAACAGGTGATGTGGTGATGATGAGTGGAGTGATATATATATATATATATATATATATATATATATATATATAAATCAAAATGTCATTTTATGGTGTCCTTCAGAACGAATAGGTTAAGAACATTACACCCGTGAAACAAATTTATAATTCACCAACTGGATGAGGTGTACAAGCAAGCAAGAGCAACAAAGTGTTGGAGATTTCGGGTTGTGATAATCCTGGACTCTTCTCAGATCGTGTACGAATCACTTTCCGAACAAGATTATTCGACCCTTTTATACTGCCCGGGTTGCACGAATACCTTGCTGGGATAATCCTGAGAAGGAACAATCTCGTTCAGGCAATATGAACTTCGATCAGAAAGGTAGAGAATGAGTATGAATTTTCGTATGTTTGTTTTGAGTACCGAATCCCTCTTATAATGAGATAATCGAAAAAGCAGAATGACGATTGGGCGGTTACACAAACACCTTTTGGGTTGGTATTATGGCCCCGAACCCCGCCCGCTGACCTGGCAGCGGGATCCCAGCCAGGGGCTCTGCCCCTTGGACCCCGCAGGGGCTCCGCCCCTCGACCCCGCGAGGGGGCTGCGCCCCCCTCGACCCCTGCTTCATATTCGTGGTCGATAAACCGTTAGCTCAACAAGCGTGCACTCCACACTACCCAAACTCGTTTTCGAGCCTAACAATAAATCGCATCGGTCTCAAGTAAATCACATTACGACTAAAATGAATCGATGACACTAAAATCACCAACACAAAGCTACTCTCATTTCATGTTACTTGCCCTTTGACGATAATACAACACAACCATACGTCATAATCTTGTTAGGATGGAACTGAAAAACAAATCAGGGACACAAAAGGAATTACCTTACATGGTGCTTAACATGCCATAAACCTCTTAAGCACCAATTACGCCTAACCTGAGATCTTCCGCCTTATGTGATCCAGACAATGGAAGGACCTTTCCTCCTGAATTCGCACGGTCGGAAGTTGCTCACAGCCTTCCCCATAAGTGCCATTGCACCAATGCTTGGGAAATGTTTTGGTTCGGAATACTCTCGGCTCACATCTCCCTTTTGTGATTGGTTCGTCGCATGATTTTTGTTTCCCTCAAAAGATAATTGTGCCTCTGATCTTGTACTAGAACAACCCCTTTCCTGCTCATGACTACACCATCTCCTTATCCACGAATGAGATTTCTTAAGCAATTCCATGTATGTATCTTCATCGTTAAATGACAGAGTGGATTTTCCATCCTGGTGTTGTTCAAGTCTTCTATGAAAAGTGACGTCGGAATTTGATCTGCTGTAGTTAAGTACTCTCGTGAATAGCTTGTAAACTCTTCGACCATCTGAGGTCTCGTCCAACTTCAAGCTCTTCGTTCCAAGAGCATAAGAATCGATCGACTGCATCCTAAGACGCTTAACCCATCTACTGCTTGGTTCATCTTTTATAACATTGCAAGGTGGGAGTTTGGAGATAAAGTTCTCAGACTCCTCAACTTGACGAAGGTCTTCCAAGTCGAGCAACTCTGTTCTTAAGATGTCAGATTCCTTGTTTTCCAAGGACAATGTTTTGTCTGAAGATGATCTTTCTGTTCCCATGTTAACCAGCTCATTCTCATGATTTTGGTCGATAGACTGGTCTGACGGAGAAAATGAAATTACTGTGGACCTTTGTTTTTCCTGACACGACATCAGATATATTATGAACAAGAAAGAAAATATACAAGGGTATGGTAAGATTTTTCAACATTGAAATCACAGAACAATTTGAGACTGCTACTTGAGACTAGTTATATGGTTTATTTGTTCCATAAATTTAAGGCAAACTGTTCGGATCTTTTTCCTAGCCATACAACCTATTTTTGAACTATTGCCATATGACAAAATCAATGGCTCAGGAGATCTAATGCTATGACTAATAGGTGAACATATAGCTTAAAAAGCTTCTATATGATGGACGTAACTACCTATATTATATGCTGCAAGACAGATATTGCATAAAAAGCTGGAGGGTTTTGTTTACCTTATTAGGATTGCTTGGCATCATATCTGCAAGTTGCACAAAAAACCATTGTATTAGAGGCATAAGAGTGTTTTCTCATCACATAGCAAGTGAATATCAGTTTCATGAAGATTAGTTTTATACGAAGGCTAACACCCCTAATTATAGACTATAGTGGTACATGAAGTAGGCAAAAGAATTGAATTAGTTCTGAAAAGACTAACATTTTTATTATAATGACACGTTGCATAGGCGAGAAATCTGAAAAAAACAAAGATAAAGGTTTACTAGCATATCAACTTCAAGCTAGAGAATTTCGAAGATGGACCAATTTGTGGTGGCATATTAATCAAGAGCTTGTGTGCTCAGAGATAACAGACAAGATCAGATTCTATGTGGTTTGGAGTTGGATCATTGCCCAAGTAGAAGATACTACTTTTCTGAGTGAATCTAGCCATATCTGCACTAATAATAACTTCCAGGCTTTTCAACTAAATTTAAGGAGGGAAAAACTCCCTTGTAGTGTGACATGCACAGTTAAGAATGTAGTCCACTTGAAAATGTATGTACCTGCAGATAAGCTTGTTGGCTGGAGAAAATGCGACTTCAGAGAAACGCTTTTGAAGTGTACAACATGATCAACTGTTTTCCTGGCATGCCGATTGTTTGAATCAAATAACAAGTTTTGGGGTGATTGTCTGTTTGGATCAGAATTATAGTTGCAACTAAGAGCAGGCAATGATTTGAACATTTTGAAGATGCCAAATTTTTTAGATACCACAGAAGAAACAGACGACTTTCCAATTATATCCGATTTCCCAGAGTTGTTCAGTCGAGTAGTTTCCGGAGTAATTGGCAAGGACTTTGTCAGGTCTGCTGCTTCCAAAGGCTTAAGACGGGGCATTGGGTTTGTTCCCAACACATTTCGCGAAAATCGACCATGGATTGACTCCGGAATCTGCTGCCTGTCTTGGATCGCATTGCGAGAGGCACAACGTTGAAGTATTGCTTCGGATGACATAGTGATGGGTTGCAACTTGTATCCCATCCACAGTGATTTGGAAGAACTCCCAAATTCCATAACAGACTTCCTTTTCCGACCGACAGCTTCTATTGTTTCGGTAGTGTCGCATTCTTGCATCATGTTATCCGACATTATGAAGCAGTAGTCAAATTTAACAAATCAAATTAAGAATCCTTACAACACAAGCAAAATGAACCACCAACTAAATCAGATCAGATCCCTTAATTTCCCTGAAAAAGAAAAGGAAAAAAGTTTCAACAAGAATTCGAAAGGCAACTTTTTTCCTGAATATAAACCCAAACATGAAAGATTGAAGATGCTTAGGTTAAGCAACTTATATACTACAGTAGTCAAACAAACAACCATACAAATTAAACAGGTATGGGTTGGAAAGGGCATGCCAATTTATATTGAAGAACAAGCGAAGACCCATATGAAAATGAGAGAAATTGAAGAAAAAGATGAGATTTTGCTGTAACCATTACGAGATCTATATATGACAACTACCTACAAGTATATATATTAACCTTTCCAGAACAGAAAGGGGGAAGCCTACAAGATATTAATTTAAGTCAATCCTACTAACAATAAAAACACAAACCGACCTGGAAAAAGAAGAAATGGATAACATCACCATCTTGATCAAAGTGCGTGAATCTTATCTAGTCTAAAGCAACACATAATAATAATAAGTTTTCTGGTTTTTGATGTTTGGTAAAGTTGTTTGTACGTTGAGATAAAAGGGGGGCAGAGAGAGAGAGAGAGAATGACTACGCGGCCCAAGAGTGACCAATCAACCAACCTCTGCTAATTAATTAGTGTTATGGTTTATTTATTATATTATATTATGGGGTATTTATACATCTCTCTTAATTCCTTAAAACAATAACAAGACAACAAAAGCAAAGCCGAAGTAGATCCAGGGAACTACTAAACGTCGCCCCAAAACTACTTAAATCGCCCCTTGAAATTACCAAATTGCCCTTAACAATATATTTAATACCCAGATCGTCCCGTGTCTTTAAACAAGGTTTTTGACTCAGTTTTACTAACATTCCTAGTACCAACACCACGAAAATGTCTGGCGAAACACCTAGATCAGGCGAAGTAACGGAGACAAATTTTTTTTTTCCGACTCGGGCGTCTGGCTAAGACGCCTGCACCATCGTGGAGGCGTCTGGCTAAGACGCCTCCACCATGGTTGAGGCGTCTTATCCAGACGCTTCCACGATGGTCCAGGTGTCTTAGCCAGACGCCTATACCATGGTCTAAGCGTCTCGCTAAGACGCCTCAACCATGGTGGAGGCGTCTTAGCCAGACGCCTCCACGATGGTACAGACGTCTTAGCCAGACGTCCCGTTTTTTTTAATTTTTTTGTCAAATTAAAATTATACGGTGTGTTATCTCAAATTATTTGACGTTTCTTTGCAAGTTTTCGGTGGTAACCGGTCGGATTACAATGAGTTTTTTTGCAAGTGATGAAGATTCAAAAAAAATTCCAGATCCAACATTTTTTAAGTTCCAAAATCCCCCGGTGGTAAAACATCATGACTTACAAATACCACCTCGACAGGTCGTTCGGGGGTCTCGCTCCCCGGTGAGCGAGTGGCATTCCACCTCGCCGGTGAGGTGGCAGGGGTGGCAAGGGGGCAGCGCCCCTTGGAATTTTTTTGGATTTTGAAATTGTTGGATCTGGAAATTTTTGAAGTTTCGGTGTACCGAAGGGGTATCGGTCATCCGAATATAGTAATTATTAACTTATTAATTAATTAATTTAACAATTATCTAAATTTATAATCAATTATTTTTTTAAAAAAATAATAAAAAATTACGGGCGTCCGACGGAGCCGCCCCCACGTAGGAGGGGGCGTCTGGCTAAGACGCCTCCCCAATGGGGGAGGCGTCTTACACAGACGCCTGTCCCAAGGGCAGAGCGTCTGGGTAAAACGCCTACCCGATGGGTAAGGCGTCTGGGTAAAACGCCTCCCCCATGGGGGAGGCGTCTTAGCCAGACGCCCCCTCCTACGTGGGGGCGGCTCCGTTGGACGCCCGTAATTTTTTTATTATTTTTTATTATTTTTTTATTAAAAAGATGTTAGATATTTTACCAGATTCGAGTACACTGGGGCGTTCGTTGGTTCAATACTGACCTCCAAAACATTATTTTTTATGATTATAAGAGGAATATGAAGAGAGATGTGTGATAGGAGGGTAAAATGTCGCGTTATAGCAGTAGAAATGAGAGAAGGGCAAAATGGTAATTTCAAGAGGCAATTTAAGTAATTTTGGGGTGATGTTTAGCAATTCAGTAAATCTATCTAATCTAAGCAAAATATCTGCTGTACTTTTGAACGTGAATAAATATCCAAGTCATGTCTCGCATGTGGACAAACACGGGCCAAGACATATCTTCCTCTTCTTCCAATCCTCCATCACACGCATGCAAGTGGCATGGTGCAAATATCTACCCACTTGTTGTTAGACAGGTTGGTTCCGACTTCCGAACCTAACAAAGTTCTGATCCTCTTCTTCTTTTAAACCTTCGTCTACATCAGATTCTACAAATTAGAATTTAACAGTACAACTATGTCTATACAAGTGTCAAGATAGAGTGAATAACGGACAGGGACAATCACTTTTCAGTGCCAAATTACATGATAACAAACACACCTACACTGATATAATATTCATCAAGAACTTCTTCCATACTACACATTACTACTACATTAATTACACATATAAGATATAACATCACTCACAAGAATACTCAAATATAGAGTTCCTACAGACATACATACTTGCATTGTAACATCCTCAACAACGGAAATTTTTTAAACTTTAAACATACAATCAAACAGAATATATTACTCAAACACAAGGAAAACAGTGCACCAACATATATAATATATATCCGAATGTTTCAAAAGTGTGATTACATCAAAATGCTATACAAAAGTACAAGTAATCACTCCGACCTAAAAATGAGAGAAAGTATGATCTGGTAGCAGCGCTCCTCTCCTCGGTGAAGGGAATGTGTTCTAAAAGTTTTACTTTTAAATGCCAATCATTATGAATTGAATGAGAAATCGTTTTGTTCCTTGTTTATGTTATTCGTCTTTTAGAAGTGTTAAGGAAGAGACTCTTGGTCCTTAACCGTAGAGCTCTAAAAGATATTGGTTTGCATAAAACAAAAGATATTCGCAATCATGGTAATTAACATGGAACATTAATTACCGAGTTAAGATTGTCGTGTTGGTCATAGATCATTGTAGCTCTACAAGTGAGTGACGACACGGGTATACAAAAGAGGAAAATATTACTTTTGTATACTGAATAGACCTAATAAGTAAAATATTATAGAAATGTGTTTCTGTGTCATTAATATTTTACTGTGTCTTTGGTCCTTTGATATGAGACTTATATCTAATCACTTAAGGAGTTCTTAATTAGACTAGTGTCTTGAGCTATCGATGAGTGTAGTGTAAAGACATTAGTTGGTTATGTACAACTTTTGTTGGAGAAGATAGTTAGTCAAAAGACTATCATTGCCCCTCTTAATTGAGTGATGATATTAGTGGGCCCCTTGATAAAGCAAAGTTATAATGTGCACAATGTGATTTGAGTTAAGTCACATATTTATAACTAGCTTAAAGAGATCAAGAAATGAATACTAAGACAAAGATGACACAATACTACTTTGTGTGTATTCTTAATATCATGAGGCAAGGGACAGACACCAGTGGTGCACTCCATCACTAAATGGATCGGGTTTTGGTTCGAGTGGAATTAAGACATCTAACTAATTGGGAGCTATAATGTGTAGCTAGATACCGCTTATAGCTTGTGATATTGAGCTCTTAATATCACTGCCAACTTAGTTTAGATCCTCCCATAGGTCACACCACAAAACTGGGAAACAAGAAATGGGGATTTTGAGTTCATAAGATGTGTCGGGTTTCATGTAGAAAATATGACACATGGGGTGAACAAGCAAAATCAAGATTATGTTGTGATTAATGACATAATTAGAATCTAAATTAAATTCATATGAGATGTAAATATTATGGGGTGTAATGATTGATCATTACATAGGATAATATGTTACATAAGTTGTGAATTTACTACTAATCCCGAAATGTCAAATTTTGTAGGGGTTAAACCAAAATTTGACAAGTCTGCAAAAGAGTGCTCAAACGGTCGACCGGATAGCAGTAAACGGTCGACCGGTGGGGCACGGTCGACCGGACGAGTCTCGACCGATAACAGGGAATTTTCATCTGTTCGAACGGTCGACCGAAAGTGATCGGTCGGTCGACCGAACATTGCGATGGAATAATTCCTATTACGAACGGCCGACCGAATGTTGAACGGTCGACCGAAACATTGGTTCGAGCGGTCGACCGCACCTGGAAACGGTCGACCGGTCCAGACGGTTTTATGCAGAATTAATTTAAGAATTAATTAGATCATGCATGGAATTGGTCCATAATTGATTTAATTCGTGGCTAATAATATTTATTAATAAATAATGAATGGTTAGATGGAATTTTGCATGAAATCATGGGCAAGAGGTTGCACATGAATAGGTAATTTGGAGAGAACCTATAAATAGAGGTTATCTCATTGCCTTCCTACATCTTAATTAATATTGCTTTTCATGCAAAATCTCTCTCCTTAATTCTCCACGAAAATTCCATAAATTCTTAAGTTTAGTTTAGTTCTTAAGAGATCATCTTCTCAAGAGAATTAAAGAGGGGTTAGTAATTGGATTCTAAACCCTATTGGAGATTGAGAGACTAGCTTTTCTCTCTCCAATCTTGTTTAGAGTTTGGTGAAATCTCGGAGGCATCCGGCGCAGCGAGGAGCATCCCAACATTCTCCGAATCTTCAAGAAGTCTTAGAGAACTTCTAGGTATGAATTTCGGAGCTCCTTTATGTTTGTTTTAATAGAGTTTTTGAGACTAGTTTGTTAAAACAAACCAATGCATGCAATATATTTTAGAAAATTGAAAATTGATCCTTATTATACATGAAAAATTCGAAAATATATATGTATAATTAAACATGAAATCCTACAGTGGTATCAGAGCATAGGGTTCAATTTTCTCATGATTTATGACTGTAAACAAATTTAGTTTACCATCTAGGATTTAAACAATTCGTTTTACCGGTTTTTCGGTCTTTAAATGTTTGTTGAAATAATTCCTTATAATAATTCGTTTTAAATGTTTTGAATGTTTAAAACATGTCATGTAATTATTAGAATTATGATTTAGACATAAGTCTAACTTGCAATAATTTCGTTTTAAGTATAAACGATTATTTTGTAAGAGAATCAACAAAACCGAAATACTGCAGTTCATCTTTCCATTGGAAATGGATGGACAGCGGTTCAAAAATAGTTTTTGAACTATGGATAAATGAAAAATGTTTTTAATGGATTTCAAAATATTTTTCAAAGAATTGTTTGGGATTCTAGATGCTTGATAAACTAGGTTGTATAGTTTATAGCAATTGCGTGCATGGATGCTTGAGTTCTTTGCAGGATTGTGAGTTTATATGTTCCAAAATCAGAAGCTATGAATGTATGTCATTATTATTATACAGGGGCTTATGTATGTAAAAGCCAAAATTCTCTCCATTTCCGTCTTTTAGATAGTTGCATTTGCATATGAGAGGTTTTTACATAGGACTTGCACTAGTCGGTTTTATCGAATGTGAGGAGCATGTTTATTTTCTGTAAAATCTACATCTCCGGTGCAAGAGGAAGTCGCCGCTGTAGCGCATCGATCGAGGATCGAGGATCGGGGATCGAGGATCAAGGATCGAAGGGAACATATAAACTCACACGATATGGATTGTGTGAATGTTTAATTTCTGTTTTTAATTTCTGCTATGCATGTGATGAATGTGTTGAATGTTAGGATGTGTATGATTAATAATATGCATGATAACCTAAAATTCTAAATCACATGTTAAATTGTCCAACAAAAATTAAGAATAAATTTCCTTCTTATTTCATCCACTAGCAGCCATTGATCGAGGGATATTCTGCTCGCCCTTAGCGAGAGATAGCTCCCTCTATCTTTGGGAATAGTGGGAGGTATAAAGGTTGTCTGTTGTTGTGCCACAATTAAATATATGAGGTGTGTTTCACCCTAGTGAACCCCAAGTATGTTTAGTTGTGAATACAATAGATAAACGTATCTCGTATCAAATGAAAATAAGTTTTCTTAACATTACCTAGAGCCCTCGCTCGGTTTTGGGAAAAAGTTTTTCTTACGAGGATAGGTCGTATTCCCTCATAATTAAAACGACAAGAGTCACAAAAGTTTGAAGATGCTAAATGTTGCTAAAATTCAAAAAGGTTGTGATTAGAAAATGTTTTCTTACCTTGACATTGTAATGTATTCGATAGCCCTTAGCTAGTCTATATTACAATTAATAGGATCTTGGGTTGTTGCATTAATGGGCAAGATTTTAATTTGCAACATTTACATTTATATATTTGATATATGTATGCAAACATAAAATTGGCATTAAAACCTGTATGATTTATTTTGTAGAAAAATGTCGAACATCCAACCTATCGTACGATCCATGATAGAAAAACACCCTTTAGCAAATGATGGCTCAAACTTCATTAGTTGGCAACTCAAACTCAACATCGTGTTAAAGTTTGAGAAACTATCTCACATTTTGGAAGGTCCAATCCCAAAGTGGAATGAGAGATTAACCGATGAAGAGAAAGAGGCTAAGGCCAAGTGGGAAGACCAAGAGAACCAGGTTCACGGTCTTATACTAGCATCCATGGGTGACTCGCTCCAAGCGAAATACTTGGATTCAAAACCCAAGAAGACCATGGAGGCTTTATCTAAGATGTTCATGGATAGTGCCCGAAAGGAGCGCTATAAGACCACCATCGCACTCACAAGGTGCCATATGGCGGAGGGAACATCAGTATCTATGCATTTTCTCACGATGCAAGGATACCTTGAGAAGTTGGCAAAGCTCTCTTCACCAATGCCCGAGGACATTGCTGAAGATATGATTCTTGGCTCTCTAGCCCCGTCCTTTAAGGACTTTGTGATGCACTATCACGTGCGTGAAAAAGGGGTGAGTCTTGAGGAGCTTCACAACGCTCTCAAAACTGCTGAAGTTGACATGGGCAAGGGTAGGGACAAGCAAGTCCTTGCCGTCCATGGGAGGGGCCATAAGATTGGTAAAGGAAAGGGCAAATCTACCAAAAGTGGTTCAATCAAGAGCAAGGGAGTAGGAGGTGCTCGTGCGAGTGCCTCAAGGGGGAAATCTCAGAAATCTCCAACTCCCAATACGGAGTGCTTTCACTGCGGTGAAAAAGGACACATCCGGCCAAATTGCCCCAAGTACAAGGAAGACCTTGACAACGGAGTGATTTAACGTCGGCGCCCCAAAAAGGCCAAAGGTATATTTGTTATTGAAATAAATTTAGCCACCTCTGTCCAGGATTGGGTAATAGATACCGGATCTTGTGCTCACATAGTTTCTAATGTGCAGCTACTCATGGATAGGAAGGAACTCGTACGGAACGAGGTAGAATTGAAGGTCGGAAATGGTGCGAACGTGTCTGCGGTTGCACAAGGTTCTGTGGTGCTTCAATTATGTAGTGGTTTAAATTTATGTCTAAAGAATGTTTATTATGTACCTTCGATTAGCAAGAATATTATTTCTGTATCATGTCTGGATATGGATAATTTTAATATAAATATTTCAAATTCTTGTTTGTCTATATCGAAGAATGGTGTGTTCTATGCAAATGCGTTCATAAGGAATGGTCTCTATTTGCTTGAATCGGATAATAAACAAATCTTTAATATCAATAACAAAAGACTTAAGACCACTCACGAGAATGATACTCTATTGTGGCACTATCGTCTTGGTCACATAAACGAAAAGCGCATCAAGAAATTGCAAGAAGCTAACCTTCTTGGTCTACTTGATTTTAAATCATTGGAGACGTGCCAACCATGTCTAATGGGAAAAATGACCAAAAAGCCTTTCAAGAAGAAAGGCCCAAGGGCGAGTGGCTTGTTGGATTTGATACATTCCGATGTATGTGGTCCAATGAGTACTAGTGCACGAGATGGTTTCAGGTACTTCATTACGTTCACGGATGATTATAGTCGTTACGGCTATGTTTATCTAATGAGAAACAAAAGTGAATCCTTTGACAAGTTCAAAGAATTCAAGAATGAAGTAGAGAACCAACTCGACAAGAAAATCAAGTCTCTACGAACGGATCGTGGAGGTGAGTACTTGAGTGCCGAATTTGACTCATACCTAAAGGAGTTTGGTATTGTACCTCAACTCACCCCTCCCGGTACACCTCAGTGGAATGGGGTATCCGAAAGGAGGAATAGGACATTGCTCGATATGGTTCGGTCAATGATGAGTCATGCGGAATTACCTCTTTACTTTTGGAGTTATGCACTACAAACTGCGGCTTACACACTAAATAATGTTCCATCCAAATCCGTGGAGAAAACTCCCTATGAGCTGTGGAGTGGTAAAACACCTAAGCTCAGTTTTCTCAAGATTTGGGGTTGTGAGGCTTACGTCAAGAGATTGATGTCGACCAAACTTCAACCAAAAGCGGATAAGTGCTTCTTCATTGGTTATCCTCGTGAGACAAGAGGATACTACTTTTGGCATATCACCTCCAATCGAGTGATTGTAGAGAGGGATGCCACATTTCTGGAAAAGGAATTTCTAGAAAGAGTAAAAAGTAGTGGGAGTAGGGTTGTGCTTGAGGAAACTCAAGATACTCTACAAGATCATGAAATGAATGATGACATTCAAGATCATGAAGGCCCAACCGAGATTCCTTTGGTTAGTGGGAGCGTGAGCGAGAGACCGTCACAAGAAATTGTGAGAGAATCTCAATCATCCCCACCAAGTGTACGTTCAAGAGTTGAACGTGAACCCATTCCTCAAGAAATTGTGGAAGAAGTTCAAGAGACACGAGAAGAACCAAAAGAACTTAGAAGGTCAACAAGGGAAAGGAAGAAACCCGATTTGTATCTGGGACTTCATGAAATCATGGTACTAGATACCAATGATCCCTTGACCTTCCAAGAAGCAATGGAAAGGGAAGACTCCAAACTATGGCTTAAGGCCATGGAATCCGAAATAGAATCCATGTATGATAATCAAGTATGGGACTTGGTTGACCTTCCTCAAGGGAAAAAGGCCATTCATAATAAATGGGTTTTTAAGAGGAAGATGGACATGGATGGGAACTTGACAACCTACAAAACGAGGCTTGTAGCGAAGGGTTTCACTCAAGTTCAAGGAATTGACTATGATGAAACTTTTTCACCGGTTGCCATGTTTAAGTCTATTCGGATCAAGCTCGCTATTGCCGCATTTCACGATTATGAAATATGGCAAATGGATGTCAAAACGGCGTTCCTGAATGGGAACTTGGAGGAGGATGTGTACATGGTACAGCCTCAAGGTTTTGAAGATCCAAAGAATAGCGAGAAGGTATGCAAGCTTCAAAGATCCATCTATGGATTGAAGCAAGCATCAAGGAGTTGGAACAAAAGCTTTGACGAGGAAGTGAAGAAGCTTCACTTCATTCAAAGTAAGGAAGAACCTTGTGTATACAAGAAAGTTAGTGGGAGCCATGTAGTATTCCTAATCCTATATGTCGATGACATATTGCTTATGGGCAATCATATTCCTTTGCTTGAGCAAACGAGAAGTTCATTGAAATCTGTATTTTCGATGAAAGACATGGGTGAGGCTCAATACATCTTGGGAATCAAGATATATCGAGATAGACCCCGTAGACTCATTGGCCTCAGTCAACGTGCATACATTGACAAGGTCTTGGAAAGGTTCAAGATGAACAACTCCAAAAAGGGCAGTGTGCCAATGAGTATGGGTGTGCAACTCAAGAAGTCTCAACGTGCGCAATCACGTAAGGACTTAGAGTACATGAAGGATGTCCCTTATGCTTCGGCAATTGGGTCGATCATGTACGCGATGACTTGCACAAGACCCGATGTCTCGTATGCTCTAAGTGTGACAAGTCGTCACCAATCCAACGCAGGTCCTGAGCATTGGACTGCGGTCAAGAATATCCTGAAGTACCTTAACCGGACTAAGGATAAGATTCTTGTTTATGGAGGACAAAGGGAATTGATAGCTGAAGGTTACTCGGATGCGAGTTTCATGAGTGATCCAGACGATAGAAGGTCGCAATCAGGATACGTCTTTCTTCTGAATGGTGGAGCTGTGAGTTGGCGTAGCTGGAAGCAAACCACTACGGCCGATTCAACCACTGCTTCAGAAGTAATGGCTGTCGCTGAAGCGAGCAAGGAAGGAGTGTGGATCAAGAAGTTCCTTGAAGAGCTTGGAGTAGTTCCCACGAGCGAGGGACCCATCGAGCTATTTTGCGATAATAGTGCATCTATCTCGCAAATCAAGGATCCTAGATCACACCACAAAGTGAAGTACATGGATCGTAAGTACTTCGTGACACGTGACCTCATCGACGAAGGCAAAATAAATCTGTTATGGGTGGACACCAACAGCAACACAGCTGATCCATTCACAAAACCCTTATCCCAAGCCAAGGGCGAAATGCATTTCGAGTCCATGGGATTGAGGAACCATGTAGATTGGCTTGATGATTGATATGTAATGGGGTTTACCCTAGTTATTATTGTTTTATGCATTGAGTATGTATGAGAAAGAAAACTTTAATAACAAGTGGGAGATTGAAGGGAATGTGTTCTAAAAGTTTTACTTTTAAATGCCAATCATTATGAATTGAATGAGAAATCGTTTTGTTCCTTGTTTATGTTATTCGTCTTTTAGAAGTGTTAAGGAAGAGGCTCTTGGTCCTTAACCGTAGAGCTCTAAAAGATATTGGTTTGCATAAAACAAAAGATATTCGCAATCATGGTAATTAACATGGAACATTAATTACCGAGTTAAGATTGTCGTGTTGGTCATAGATCATTGTAGCTCTACAAGTGAGTGACGACACGGGTATACAAAAGAGGAAAATATTACTTTTGTATACTGAATAGACCTAATAAGTAAAATATTATAGAAATGTGTTTCTGTGTCATTAATATTTTACTGTGTCTTTGGTCCTTTGATATGAGACTTATATCTAATCACTTAAGGAGTTCTTAATTAGACTAGTGTCTTGAGCTATCGATGAGTGTAGTGTAAAGACATTAGTTGGTTATGTACAACTTTTGTTGGAGAAGATAGTTAGTCAAAAGACTATCATTGCCCCTCTTAATTGAGTGATGATATTAGTGGGCCCCTTGATAAAGCAAAGTTATAATGTGCACAATGTGATTTGAGTTAAGTCACATATTTATAACTAGCTTAAAGAGATCAAGAAATGAATACTAAGACAAAGATGACACAATACTACTTTGTGTGTATTCTTAATATCATGAGGCAAGGGACAGACACCAGTGGTGCACTCCATCACTAAATGGATCGGGTTTTGGTTCGAGTGGAATTAAGACATCTAACTAATTGGGAGCTATAATGTGTAGCTAGATACCGCTTATAGCTTGTGATATTGAGCTCTTAATATCACTGCCAACTTAGTTTAGATCCTCCCATAGGTCACACCACAAAACTGGGAAACAAGAAATGTGGATTTTGAGTTCATAAGATGTGTCGGGTTTCATGTAGAAAATATGACACATGGGGTGAACAAGCAAAATCAAGATTATGTTGTGATTAATGACATAATTAGAATCTAAATTAAATTCATATGAGATGTAAATATTATGGGGTGTAATGATTGATCATTACATAGGATAATATGTTACATAAGTTGTGAATTTACTACTAATCCCGAAATGTCAAATTTTGTAGGGGTTAAACCAAAATTTGACAAGTCTGCAAAAGAGTGCTCAAACGGTCGACCGGATAGCAGTAAACGGTCGACCGGTGGGGCACGGTCGACCGGACGAGTCTCGACCGATAACAGGGAATTTTCATCTGTTCGAACGGTCGACCGAAAGTGATCGGTCGGTCGACCGAACATTGCGATGGAATAATTCCTATTACGAACGGCCGACCGAATGTTGAACGGTCGACCGAAACATTGGTTCGAGCGGTCGACCGCACCTGGAAACGGTCGACCGGTCCAGACGGTTTTATGCAGAATTAATTTAAGAATTAATTAGATCATGCATGGAATTGGTCCATAATTGATTTAATTCGTGGCTAATAATATTTATTAATAAATAATGAATGGTTAGATGGAATTTTGCATGAAATCATGGGCAAGAGGTTGCACATGAATAGGTAATTTGGAGAGAACCTATAAATAGAGGTTATCTCATTGCCTTCCTACATCTTAATTAATATTGCTTTTCATGCAAAATCTCTCTCCTTAATTCTCCACGAAAATTCCATAAATTCTTAAGTTTAGTTTAGTTCTTAAGAGATCATCTTCTCAAGAGAATTAAAGAGGGGTTAGTAATTGGATTCTAAACCCTATTGGAGATTGAGAGACTAGCTTTTCTCTCTCCAATCTTGTTTAGAGTTTGGTGAAATCTCGGAGGCATCCGGCGCAGCGAGGAGCATCCCAACATTCTCCGAATCTTCAAGAAGTCTTAGAGAACTTCTAGGTATGAATTTCGGAGCTCCTTTATGTTTGTTTTAATAGAGTTTTTGAGACTAGTTTGTTAAAACAAACCAATGCATGCAATATATTTTAGAAAATTGAAAATTGATCCTTATTATACATGAAAAATTCGAAAATATATATGTATAATTAAACATGAAATCCTACACTCGGTCCCCACCCCCTAATGCTAATCACGGTCTGAAAGGTAAACATGCAACAATGTCTGAGTTTCCAGAAAGAAATCCCGTATGCCAAACTCAACAATGCATGAAACTAAAAAACTTTAGCATGCAATTCTAACCACAAGGAAAAACATAAACACAAGGCTGGACTCCAGTGCTTTTTCACCCAACCACAACAACACACAACGTCGTCAAGCTGGGTTTCAGGACTTTTTCACCCAACCACAACTACCACGACACGACCAGTGTTCCAAGACTCTTTCACCCAACCCGAACGTTCTAAAGTCTCCAGGGCTTTTCCACCCAACCCCGCACAAACTAGCTGAGCTCTATGACTTTTTCACCCAACCGCAGCTCTCACAACAGTTACGGGACTCCAAGGCTCTTTCACCCAACCACCGCAACACCCGTGCTCACAAACACACTTGCCAGAAGGACAACGACACAACAACTCGTCTCACAAGGACGACCACACCAAACATACCTCACATGTGCAAAACTGAACAATAACGGTCGATCGAACCAATAGTCCCGGTCGACCGACTCTCACCAAAACAAGGCAAATGCCTCGACCGACACTCCATCGGTCGAACACCTCCCACCAACAACACCACGTTCGGTCGAACCAAAGTCAGGGACCGATCGAACGTTTAGAAGGTCACCTCTCAGGTTCAACGAACACAACTAACAATCGGTCGAACGACAAAGGGGGCCCGTTCGACTGGAAACTTCCAGTAAGATCTCCAAACGTTCAACATAAACATCAGGTCGAACCACCAAGCACTCTCGGTCGGCCGTAAACCACCAATAAAACCTCCAATGAATCCTTACAACACCGGTCGACCGAACCATCATCAGTCGAACCAACAAGAAGTTAACTTAAGTCATCGGTCGAACGAGTCAACGGGCAGTCGACCGTTTAGATGGTCAACGCCTCCAACCGACCTACAACAGTGCACACGGTCGAACGACAAAGGGGCCCCGTCCAATCGGAAATAACCAAGGCGTGCCTCTAACGCACCACCGATCGACCGCCCAGAGATCGTTCGACCGACGCGAGGCAGAAACCCAAAATCTCAATAGGAACGGTCAACCGTTGCACCAACCGGTCGACCGATCCAGCAGTCAAACTGTTGCACGTTACTTGCGAAGAGCATTTCAGCCTACCGTCGACTTTCCAACTACTCACACAACATAAGTGAGCTACAACTACAAGTTTGACATACCGTAAAGGTTTGAAGAAACCATCGAAGAACCTCGACGACGCTTCCACGAGCACTTCTCTCCAAAACACGAACCTTCGACGAACCTCCCTCTTGATTGACGATCACACATCCTCGTCGATCCACAACCACTCCTCCGCCTTCGTCGATCTCCACACCAACTACCAACCACCAACCACTGAGAGAGAGCCGGATTGAGAGAGAGAACAAAGCAAGAGAGATGGGTTTAGCTTGAGAGCCGACTCACATCGCAACACGACCAACACTCGTCGAACACCTCTTCCTCGCCAGAGATCACCACTACCTAGCCGGAGCTCAACACTGAGAGAGAGAGAGAGAGAGAGAGAGAGAGAGAGAGAGACACGTGAAAGAGAGTGAGAGAGTGAGTGAGAGAAAGTGGGAGAAATCCAACCTTATAAACCCTCCACCAATTCATCCTCGCCATCCACCCAAACTTCTCCACTCCATCCCAACCGTCCATTCCAAAACTCCCTAACCACCCTCCTAAATAACAATTAAAACCTCAATAGGATTAGGATCTAACATGCATGGTCAAAGCCAAATACATAAAACATGCACATGCAAATTGTTTTAGCCAGTATAAGATAACTTCTTATATTATATTGCTAGCAATCACATGATCATATGATTGTTGTTAATTGCTGCTGCTGCTGCTGTTGTCTTCTAGTTTCTGGTAGCCAATATTATACCCACAGTTGAAGCTGGATGCACCATGTTTTTTGTTGTTAATTTGGTTCATGCTCTTCACCCCTTAATTTCTTCACTCTGATCTATTACTGGTCCGTCCTTCAAAAACGCATTGTTGCTCCTCGTCCACCTTATCCACGTAATCATTACTTCAATTAGTTTCGCAAATACTAATACGTACGACACTCTTAAGTAAATTCTGAAAAGAAAATATCAGAAATAAGAGACAAGAACAGTTAATTACCAGCAACTTTTGGCATTGAATTTATCTTGTGGCGGGCATAGGCATGAAATTAGATCTTCCATATTTCTTTTCCGATTCCTTCTTCCGTAACATAATAATTATAAATAAACATAAACTCTTAGTTTTCCTTATAAAAATCAGAGGATAGCACAAATTTTAAACAGTTGATTTGTTATGATGATAAAAAAGATTTTTGTAGGCTTGTCATGACATCCTGTGCTGTGGGTGATCATCCTGTGCTGCATCTTTCTTGGTCGATTTCCAGAAATTGTCTATTTCATCTCTAGTCAAAGATTTATTTTTCTGATACTTCAACTGTAAAACAACGAAAATTGAACTCATAGATTACACACAAAGAAAAAGAAACCATAAATTCATTATATGAAATTAATTAGTGGTCAACCATGCATAGATAAGTCACACAACACATATATGATCAAGAACACGCAAAAGAGAGTAGGTTATAACTTGAAATTGTTCAACATAAGCGTCCGAAGGGAGAAATTTACATTTTTCACATTTTTAGCAAAATCCAAATGCTATGACTCACGAAATTTAGTAAAAACACTCAGTTTTAATAATCCTCGCTATTTCTTTACTTTTGGAGCGGTCTAATGATACAAATAAATATTATAACTTGAAATTGTTAAACATAAGCGTTTGAAGTGAGATATTTAGATTTTTCACCTTTTTAGCAAAATACAAAAACTATAGCTCACAAATTTTGGTAAAAACACTAAGTTTTCAAAATCCTTGCTATTTATTTACTTTTGGAGCGGTCTAATGATACAAATGAATATTGTAACTTGAAAATGTTAAACATAAACGTCCGAAGGGTGATATTTACAACTTTCCTTTTTTGGAAAAATCCAAAGGCAAGCTCAAGAAATTTGGTAAGAACACCTAGTCTTTAAAATCCTCAATATTTCTTTGTTTTTTCAGCGGTCTAAAGGTAAAAAGAATATTATATGACAAAATTGTTAAACATAGGCGTCTGAAGGGAGATATTTAGATTTTTTTTCATTATTTCGCAAAATCCTGAGGCTATAAGTCAGGAAATTTGGCGAAAACAATCAAATTTTAAAATCCTTGCATTTCTTTACTTTTGGAGCGGTCGGATGAGACAAATAAAAATTATAACTTGAAATTGCTAAGCATAAGCGTCTGAAGGGATATTTACATTTTTCACCTTTTTAGAAGAATCCAAAGGCTGATGACTCACGAAATTTGTAAAAAACACTCACTTTTCATAATCCTCGCTATTTCTTTACTTTTGGAGCGGTCAGATGATACAAATAAATATTATAACTGAAATTGTTAAACATAAGCGTCCGAAGGGAGATATTTACAACTTTCCTTTTTTGGCAAAATCCAATGGCAAGCTCAAGAAATTCGGTAAAAACACCCCGTCTTTAAAATCCTCACTATTTCTTTATTTTTTCAGCGGTCTGAAGATAAAAATGAATATTATACGACGAAAATTTTCAACATAGGCGTCTGAAGGGAGATATTTAGATTTTTTCATTATTTCGCAAAATCCAAAGGCGATAAGTCAGGAAATTTGGCGAAAACACTCAAATTTTAAAATCCTCGCTATTTCTTTACTTTTGGAGCGCTATGATGTTACAAATAAATATTATAACTTAAAATTGTTAAACATAAGCGTCATAAGGGAGATATTTAGATTTTTCACATTTTTAGCAAAATACAAAGGCTATAACTCACGAAATTTGCTAAAAACACAGTTTTCAAATCCTCACTATTTCTTTACATTTGGAGCAGTCAGATGATACAAATAAATATTATAACTTGAAATTGTTAAACATAAGCATCCGAAGGGAGTAATTTATATTTTTCACCTTTTTAGCAAAATATAAAGGCTATATAGCTCACGAAATTTGGTAAAACAACTAAGTTTTCAAAATCCTCAATATTTATTTACTTTTGGAGCGGTCTGATGATACAAATGAATATTATAACTTTAAAATGGTAAACATAAGCGTTCAAATGGAGAAATTTACATTTTTTCATTATTCCGCCAAATCCGAAGGCTATAGGCCAAGAAATTTGGCGAAAACACTCATTTTTAAAAATCCTCGCTATTTCTTTACTTTTTGAGCAATTAGATGATACAAATTAAAATTATAACTTGAAATTGCTAAACATAAGCGTCTGAAGGGAGATATTTACATTTTTCACCTTTTTAGCAGAATCCAAAGGCTGTAGCTCACGAATTTTGGTAAAAACACTAAGTTTTCAAAATCCTCGCTATTTATTTACCTTTGGAGCGGTCTGATAATACAAATGAATATTATAACTTGAAATTGCTAAACATAAGTGTCCGATGGGAAACCCCCGCCACCTCACCGGCGAGGTGGAACGCCGCTCGCTCACCGGGGAGCGAGACCCCCGACCGACCCGTTTCTAGTTCAACATGTATTAAATAAAAACGACATCTCGAAACCAAGAAAAAATTTGCCCAAGTAAAAACGGCAGCACTGATGCCGTTTTCATTAAGGGTAAAAACTGCATCTACAGTGCCGTTTTTACTTAATGAAAACGGCACCTGTAGTGCCGTTTTTCAATGTGCATACTTTGCCAATTAAGTTTCTGAAGTGCATATTTTTCCAATTTTTTATTTTTTTTGATTATTTTGAAAATTTTTCCTTTTAATAATCCTCGCTATTTAGTTACTTTTGGAACGGTCAGATGATACTAATATATATTATAACTTGAAATTGTTAAACATAAGCGTATGAAGCGAGATGTTTAGATTTTTCACCTTTTTAGCAAAATACAAAGGCTGTAGCTCACGAAATTTGGTAAAAACACTAAGTTTTCAAAATCCTTGCTATTTATTTACTTTTGGAGCGGACTGATGATACAAATGAATATTATAATTTGAAAATGCTAAACATAAGCGTCCGAAGTCAGATATTTACCACTTTCCTTTTTTGGCAAAATCCAAAGGCAAGCTCAAGAAATTTGGTAAAAACACCCAGTCTTTAAAATCCTCAATATTTCTTTATTTTCTCAGTGGTCTGAAGATAAAAATAAATATTATACGACGAAATTGTTAAACGTAGACGTCTGAAGGGAGGTATTTAGGTTTTTTCGTTATTTCACAAAATCTAAGGGATATAAGTGAGGAACTTTGGCGAAATCACTCAAATTTTATAATCCTCGCTATTTCTTTACGTTTGGAGCGGTCTGGTGATACAAATGAATATCATAACTTGAAATTGTTAAACATAAGCGTCCAAAGGGGGATATTTACCTTTATCACATTTTTAGTAAAATACAAAGACCATAGCTCACGAAATTTGGTCAAACAATAAGTTTTCAAAATTCAAAGTCTATAACTAATGAAATTTGGCAAAAACACAGTTTTTAAAATCCTCGCTATTCCATTTACTCTTGGAGAGGTCTGAGGATACAAATGAATATTATAACTTGAAGTTGTTAAACATAAACGTCTGAAGGGCGATATTTAGAACTTTCCCTTTTTGGCAAAATACACGGGCAAACTCACGAAATTTGGTAAAAAGACTCAGCTTCTAAAATCTTTGTTATTTCTTTACTTTTGGAGCGGTCTGATGATACAATGAATATTATAACTTGAAATTGTTAACCATAAGCGTTGGAAGGGAGATATTTACATTTTTCACCTTTTAAGCAAAATAAAAAGGCTATAGCTCACGAAAATTGGTAAAAAACACTAAGTTTTCAAAATCCTTGATATTTATTTACTTTTGGGTGGTCTGATGATACAAATGAATATTATTACTTGAAATTGTTAAAAATAAGCGTCCGAAGAGAGATATTTACAACTTTCCTTTTTTGGGAAAATCCAAAGGCTATAGCTCACGAAATTAGGTAAAAACACTCAGTTTTCAAAATACTAACTATTTCTTTACTTTTGGAGCAGTGTGATGATACAAATGAATATTATTACTTGAAATTGTTAAACATAAGCGTCTGAAGGGAGATATTTACAACTTTCCTTGTTTGGCAACATCCAAAGGCAAGCTCAAGAAATTCGGTAAAAACACTCCGTCTTCAAAATCGTCACTATTTCTTTATTTTTTCAGCAGTCTGAAGATAAAAATGAATATTATACGACGAAATTGGTGAACATAGCCGTCTGAAGGGAGATATTTATATTTTTCATTATTTCACAAAATTCAAAGGCTATAAGTCAGGAAATTTAGCGAAAACACAATTTTTTTAAAATCCTCGCAATTTCTTTTCTTTTGTAGCACTTTGACGATACAAATGAATATTATAACTTGAAATTGCTAAATGACTATTTCTTTATTTTTTGAGGGGTCTGATGATACAAATGACTCCTTAGCGAAGAAAATATTAAACTAATGTGTCCGAAAGTAGGTATTTAGATATTTTATTATTTAGCAAAAAAGCAAACGCTATATAGCACACGAGCTTCTGTAAAAACCCATAGTTTTTAAAAATATCATTATTTTTCTTTATTTTTTGAGGGATCTGATGACACAAATAGATTTTATATGACAAAACAATTAAATTGATGCGCCCGAAAGTAGATTTTTAGATATTGGGTTTTTCAGCAAAAAACCAAATGGTGTAGGACACGAATTTCATTAGAAACCCACAGTTTTTAAAAATATCACTATTTCTTTATTTTTTGTGAGGTCTGATGACACAGATGGATATTATTCGACGTAAATATTAAACTGATGCGTTCGAAGGTAGATTTTAGATATTAGATTTTTAGCAAAAAACCGAATGCTATAACACACGAATTTCGGTAAAGATGTCATTATTTCTTTATTTTTTGAGGGGTCCGATGATACAAATAAATTCTTAGCGAAGAAAATGTTAAACTCATGCGTCCGGGGCGAGATTTTTAGATATTTCTTTTTTACAAAAAAGCAAAAGCTATAGCACACGAGCTTCTGTAAAAACCCATAGTTTTTAAAATGTCACTATTTCTTTATTTTTTGGGGGGTCCGATGACACAAATGGATTTTATATGACAAAAATGTGAAACTGATGTGCCCGCAAGTATATTTTTAGATATTAGTCTTTTTAGCAAAAAATCGAATACTATAAGACACAATTTTCGGTAAAAAAATCTCAGTTTTAAAAAATGTCAATTATTTTTGTTTTTTGAGGGGTCTGATGATACTAATGAATCCCGAGCGAAGCAAATGTTAAGCTAATTCGTCCGAAAGTAGATATTTAGATATTTTATTTTTTAGCAAAAAACCAAAGGCTATAACACACGAGCTTCTGTAAAAACCCGTAGTGTTTTAAAATGTGACTATTTCTTTATTTTTTGAGGGGTATGATGACACAAATAGTTTTTATACGACGAAAATATTAAATTGATGCGTCTGAAAGTAGATTTTTAGAGAATAGATTTTTAGCGAAAAAAGCAAAGGTATTTAACACAAGAATTTCGTTAGAAACCCACAATTTTTAAAAATAACACTATTTCTTTATTTTTTGAGAGGACTGATGACACAAATGAATATTATTCGACGAAAATGTTAAACTGATGCGTTCGTAGGTAGATTTCTAGATATTAGACTTTTTAGCAAAAAACCGAATGCTATAGCACACGAATTTCCGTAAAAATGTCATTATTTTTTTTATTTTTTGAAGAGTCTGATGATACAAATGAATCCTTAGAGAAGAAAATGTTAAACTCCTGTGTCCGGTGCGAGATTTTTAGATATTTCTTTTATAGTAAAAAAAGCAAAGGCTATAGCACACGTGCTTCTGTAAAAACCCATAGTTTTTAAAAATGTCACTAATTTTTTATTTTTGAGGGGTCTGAATGACGTAAATGGATTTTATACGATGAAAATGTTAAACTGGTGCGTTCGAAGGTAGATTAGATTTTTTAGCAAAAAACCGAATGCTATAGCGCATGAATTTCGGTAAAATGTCATTATTTCTTTTTTTTGAGGGGTCTGATGATAGAAATGAATCCTTAGCGAAAAATGTTAAACACATGCGTCCGGTGCGAGATTTTTAGATATTTTCTTTTCTAGCAAAAAAAGCAAAGGCTCATTTTTATTTTTTGAAGGGTCTGAATGACGTAAATGGATTTTATACGACGTAAATATTAAACTGATGCGCCCGAAAGAAGATTTTTAGATATTGGGTTTTTTTGGCAAAAGACCAAATGGTGTAGTACACGAATTTCATTAGAAACCCACAGTTTTTAAAAATATCACTATTTCATTATTTTTTGGGAGGTCTGACGACAAAAATGGATATTATTCGAGGAAAATGTTAAACTGATGGGTTCGAAGGTAGATTTTTAGGTATTAGATTTTTTATCAAAAAACCGAATGCTAAAATTTCGGTAAAAAATTCATTATTTTTTTATTTTTTGAGGGGTCTGATGATACAAATGAATCCTTAGCGAAGAAAATGTTAAACTCATGTGTCCGGTGCGAGATTTTTAAATATTTCTTTTTTAGCAAAAAAAGCCAAGGCTATAACACACGAGTTTCTGTAAAAACCCATAGTTTTTAAATATATCACTATTTCTTTATTTTTTGAGAGGTCTGACGTCACAGATGGATATTATTCGACGAAAATGTTAAACTGATGGGTTCGAAGGTAGATTTTTAGGTATTAGGTTTTTTAGCAAAAAACCAAATGCTATAGCACACGTATTTCGGTAAAAATGTCATTATGTTTTTATTTTTTGAGGGGTCTGATGATACAAATGAATCCTTAGCGAATAAAATGTTAAACTCATGCCTCCGGTGCGATATTTTTAGATATTTCTTTTTAGCAAAAAAGTCAAGGCTATAGCACACGAGCTTCTGTAAAAACCCATAGTTTTTAAAAATATCACAATTTCTTTATTTTTTGAGAGGTCTGATGTCACAAATGGATATTATTCGATGAAAATGTTAAATTGATGGGTTCGAAGGTAGATTTTTACGTATTAGATTTTTTAGCAAAAAACTGAATGCTATATAGCACACGAATTTCGGTAAAAATGTCATTTTTTTAGGGGTATGATAATACAAATGAATCCTTAGCTAATAAAATGTTAAACTCATGCGTTTGGTGCGAGATTTTTAGATATTTCTTTTTTAGCAAAAAAAGCCAAGGCTATAGCACACGAGTTTCTATAAAAACCCATAGTTTTTGAAAATTTCACTATTTCTTTATTTTTTGAGAGGTCTGATGTCAGAGATAGATATTATTCGACGAAAATGTTAAACTGATGGGTTCGAAGGTAGTTTTTTAGGTATTAGATTTTTTAGTAAAAAACCGAATGCTATAACACACGAATTTCGGTAAAAATGTCATTATGTTTTTATTTTTTGGGGGGTCTAATAATACAAATGAATCCTTAGCGAAGAAAATGTTAGACTGACGAGATTTTTAGATATTTCTTTTTAGCAAAAAAAACCCAAGGCTATAGGACACGAGTTTCTGTAAAAACCTGTAGTTTTTAAATATATCACTATTTCTTTATTTCTGAGAGGTCTGATGTCACAGATTGATATTATTCGACGAAACTGTTAATCTGATGGGTTCGAAGGTAGATTTTTAGGTATTTGATTTTTAGCAAAAAACCGAATGCTATAACACACGAATTTCGGTAAAAATGTCATTATGTTTTTATTTTTTTGGGGGGCTGATGATACAAATGAATCCTTAGCGAAGAAAATGTTAGACTCATGCGTCCGGTGCGAGATTTTTAGATATTTCTTTTTAGCAAAAAAACCCAAGGCTATAGCACACGAGTTTCTGTAAAAACCCATAGTTTTTAAATATATCACTATTTCTTTATTTTTGAGAGGTCTGATGTCACAGATTGATATTATTCTACGAAACTGTTAATCTGATGGGTTCGAAGGTAGATTTCTAGGTATTTGATTTTTAGCAAAAAACCGAATGCTATAGCACACATATTTCGGTAAAAATGTCATTATGTTTTTATATTTTGAGGGGTCCGATGATACAAATGGATTCTTAGCGAAGAAAATGTTAAACTCATGCGTCCGGTGCGAGATGTTTAGATATTTCTTTTTTATCAAAAAAGCAAAGGCTATAGCACACGAGTTTCTTTAAAAACCCATAATTTTAAAAAATATCATTATTTCTTTATTTTTTGAAAGATCTGATGTCACAGATGGATATTATTCGACGAAAATGATAAACTGATGCGTTCATAGATAGATTTTTAGATTTTAGACTTTTTAGCAAAAAAAACGAATGGTACAACAAACGAATTTCGGTAAAAATGTCATTATTTTTTATTTTTTGAGGGGTCTGATGATAGAATTGAATCCTTAGAGAAGAAAATGTTAAACCTATGCGTCTGGTGCGAGATTTTTAGATATTTCGTTTTTAGTAAAAAAAGCAAAGTATATACCACACGAGCTTCTGTAAAAACCCATAGTTTTTAAAGATGTCACTAATTTTTAATTTTTTAGGGGTCTGAATGACGTAAATAGATTTTAGACGACAAAAATATTAAACTGGTGCCTTCGAAGGTAGATTTTTAGATATTAGACTTTTTAGCAAAAAATCGAATGCTATAACACCCGAATTTCGGTAAAAAAACTCAGTTTTAAAAAATGATAATTTTTTTATTTTTTAAGGGGTCCGATGATACTAATGAATCCTTAGCGAAGCAAATGTTAAACTAATGCGTCCGAAGGTAGATATTTAGATATTTTACTTTTTAGCAAAAAAACAAAGGCTATTACACACTAGCTTCTGTAAAAACCCATAGTTTTTAATAATGTGGCTATTTATTCATTTTTTGAGGGGTCTGATGACACAAATCATTTTTATACGACGAAAATATTAAATTGATGCGCCCGAATGTATATTTTTAGATATTGGGTTTTTAGCAAAAAAACCAAAGGGTATTTAACATACGAATTTCGTTAAAACTCACATTTTTTTTAAAATATCACTATTTATTTTTTTTATTTTTTTGAGAGGTATGATGACACAAATGGATATTATTCGACGAAAATGTTAAACTGATGCGTTCGTAGGTAGATTTTTAGATATTAGACGTTTTAGCAAAAAACCGAACGCTACAACACTCGAATTTCGGTAAAAAAATCATTATTTTTTTTATATTTTGAGGGGTCTGAACGTTAAACTCAGGCGTCTGGTGCGAGAGTTTTAGATATTTCTATTTTTAGCATAAAAAGCAAAGGTTATAGCACACGAGCTTCTCTAAAAACCTATAGTTTTTAAAAATGTCACTAATTTTTAATTTTTGAGGGGTCTGAATGACGTAAATTGAATTTATACGACGAAAATATTAAACTGGTGCTTTCGAAGGTAGATTTTTAGATATTAGATTTTTTAGCAAAAAACCGAATACTATAGCGCATGACTTTCGGTAAAAATGTCATTATTTCTTTATTTTTGAGGGGTCTGATGATATAATTGACTCCTTAACGAAAAAATGTTAAACACGCGTCTGGTGCGAGAATTTTAGATATTTTCTTTTCTAGCAGAAAAAGCAAAGGCTCACACGAGATTATGTAAAAACCCAAAGTTTTTAAAAATGTGACTAATTTTTAATTATCGAGGGGTCTGAATGACGTAAATAGAATTTATACGACGAAAATGTTAAATTGATGGCCCGAAAGAAGATTTTTAGACATTGCGTTTTTTAGCAAAAAACCAAATGGTGTAGCACACGAATTTCATTAGAAACCCACAATTTTTAAAAATATCACTATTTCATTATTTTTTGTGAGGTCTGACGACACTAATGGATACTATTTGACGAAAATGTGTAAACTGATGGGTTCGAAGGTAGATTTTTTGGTATTAGATTTTTTAGCAAAAAACCGAATGCTATAGCACACGAATTTTGGTAAAAATGTCATTATTTTTTTTATTTTTGAGGGGTCTGATGATACAAATAAATCCTAAGCGAAGAAATTGTTAAACTCATGCGCCCGGTGCGAGATTTTTAGATATTTCTATTTTAGCAAAAAAACCAAGGCTATAACACACGAGTTTCTGTAAAACCCATAGTTTTTAAAAATATCACTATTTCTTTATTTTTTGATAGGTCTGATGTCACAGATGGATCTTATTCGACGAAAATGTTAAACTGAAGGGTTCGAAGGTAGATTTTTAGGTATTAGATTTTTAGCAAAAAACGGAATGCTATAGCACAAGTATTTCGGTAAAAATGTCATTATTTTTTTTATTTTTTGAGTGGTCTGATGAAACAAATGAATCCTTAGCGAAGAAAATGTTAAACTCATGCGTCCGGAGCGAGATTTTTAGATATTTCTTTTTTAGCAAAAAAAGACAAGGCTATAGCACACGAGCTTCTGTAAAAACCCATAGTTTTTAAAACTATCACTATTTCTTTATTTTTTGAAAGGTCTGATGTCACAGATGGATATAATTCGATGAAAATGTTGAACTGATGAGTTCGAAGGTAGATTTTTTGGTATTAGATTTTTTAGCAAAAAACCGAATTCTATAGCACATGAATTTCGGTAAAAATGTCATTACTTTTTTTATTTTTTGAGGGGTCTGATGACACAAATAAATCCTTAACGAAGAAAATATTAAACTCATACGTCCGGTGCGAGATGTTTAGATATTTATTTTTTAGCAAAAAAAGTCAACGCTATAGCACACGAGCTTCTGTAAAAACCCATAGTTTTTAAAACTATCACTATTTCTTTATTTTTTTGAAAGGTCTGATGTCACAGATGGATATTATTCGATGAAAATGTTAAACGGATGGGTTCGAAGGTAGATTTTTAGGTATTAGATTTTTTAGCAAAAAACCGAATGCTATAGCACACGTATTTTGGTAAAAATGTCATTATGTTTTTATTTTTTGAGGGGTCTGATCATACAAATGAATCCTTAGCGAAGAAAATGTTAAACTCATGCGTCTGGTGAGAGATTTTTAGATATTTCTTTTTAGCAAAAAAAGCCGAGGCTATAGCACACGAGCTTCTGTAAAAACCAATAGTTTTAAAAATATCACTATTTCTTTATTTTTGAGAGGTCTGATGTCACAGATGGATATTATTCGATGAAAATGTTAAACTGATGGGTTCGAAGGTAGATTTTTAGGTATTAGATTTTTTTGCAAAAAAAAGAATTCTATAGCACACGAATTTCGGAACAAATTTCAATATTTTTTTTATTTTTTGAGGGGTCTGATGATACAAATGAATCCTTAGCGAAGAAAATGTTAAACTCATGCGTCCAGTGCGAGATTTTTAGATATTTCTTTTTTAGCAAAAAAAGCCAACGCTATAGCACACGAGCTTCTGTAAAAACCCAAAGTTTTTAAATATATCACTATTTCTTTATTATTTGAGAGGTCTGATGTCAGAGATGGATATTATTCGACGAAAATGTGAAACTGATGGGTTCGAAGGTAGATTTTTAGGTATTTGATTTTTTAGCAAAAAACCGAATGCTATAGCACACGAATTTCGGTAAAAATGTCATTATGTTTTTATTTTTTGAGGGGTCTGATGATACAAATGAATCCTTAGCGAAGAAAATGTTAAACTCATGCGTCCGGTGCGAGATTGTTAGATATTTCGTTTTTAGTAAAAAAAGCAAAGGATATACCACACGGGCTTGTGTAAAAACCCATAGTTTTTAAAAATGTCACTAATTTTTAGGTATTTGATTTTTAGGTATTTGATTTTTAAAAATGTCACTAATTTTTAGGTATTTGATTTTTTAGCAAAAAACCGAATACTATAGCACACGTATTTCGGTAAAAATGTCATTATGTTTTTATTTTTTGAGGGGTCTAATGATACAAATGAATCCTTAGAGAAGAAAATGTTAAACTCATGCGTCCGGTGCGAGATTTTTAGATATTTCTTTTTTTAGCATAAAAATCAAAGACTATAGCACACGAGCTTCTATAAAAACCCATAGTTTTTAAAAATGTCACTAATTTTTAATTTTTGAGGAGGCTAATGTCGTAAATTGATTTTATACAACAAAAATATTAAACTGGTGCGTTCGAAGGTAGATTTTTAGATATTAGATTTTTTAGAAAAAACCGAATATTATAGCGCATGAATTTCGGTAAAAATGTCATTATATCTTTATTTTTTGAGGGGTCTGATGATATAAATGACTCCTTATCGAAAAAATGTTAAACACATGCGTCCGATGCGAGATTTTTAGATATTTTCTTTTCTAGCAAAAAAAGCAAAGGCTCACACGAGCTTATGTAAAAACCCATAGTTTTTAAAAATGTCACTAATTTTTAATTTTTAAGGGGTCTGAATGACGTAAATGGACTTTATACGACGAAAATGTTAAACTGATGGGCCCGAAAGAAGATTTTTAGGTATTGGGTTTTTTAACCAAAAACCAAATGGTGTAGCACACAAATTTCATTAGAAACCCACAGTTTTTAAACTCATGCGTCCAGTGCGAGATTTTTAGATATTTCTTTTTTAGCAAAAAAGCCAAGGCTATAGCACACGAGTTTCTGTAAAAACCCATAGTTTTTAAATATATCACTATTTCTTTATTTTTTGAGAGGTCTGATGTCACAGATGGATATTATTCGACGAAAATGTGAAACTGATGTGTTCGAAGGTAGATTTTTAGGTATTAGATTTTTTAGCAAAAAACCGAATGCTATAGCACACGTATTTCGGTAAAAATGTCATTATGTTTTTATTTTTTGAGGGGTCTGATCATACAAATGAATCCTTAACGAAGAAAATGTTAAACTCATGCGTCCGGTGCGAGATTTTTAGATATCTATTTTTTAGTAAAAAAACCCAAGGCTATAGCACACTAGTTTTTGTAAAAACCCATAGTTTTTAAATATATCACTATTTCTTTATTTTTTGAGAGGTCTGATGTCACAGATGGATATTATTCGACGAAAATGTGAAACTAATGGGTTCGAAGGTAGATTTTTAGGTATTTGATTTTTTAGCAAAAAACCGAATGCTATAGCACACGAATTTCGGTAAAAATGTCATTATGTTTTTATTTTTTGAGGGGTCTGATCATACAAATGAATCCTTAGCGAAGAAAATGTTAAACTCATGCGTCCGGTGCGAGATTTTTAGATATCTCTTTTTTAGTAAAAAAAGCAAAGGCTATACCACACGAGCTTGTGTAAAAACCCATAGTTTTTAAAAATGTCACTAATTTTTAATTTTTGAGGGGTCTGAATGACGTAAATGGACTTTATACGACGAAAATGTTAAACTGATGGGCCCGAAAGAAGATTTTTAGATATTGGGTTTTTTAACAAAAAACCAAATGGTGTAGCACACGAATTTCAATAGAAACCCACAGTTTTTAAACTCATGCGTCTGGTGCCAGATTTTTAGATATTTCTTTTTTAGCAAAAAAGCCAAGGCTATAGCACACGAGTTTCTGTAAGAACTCATAGTTTTTAAATATATCACTATTTCTTTAGTTTTTGAGAGGTCTGATGTCACAGATGGATATTATTAAACGAAAATGTTAAACTGATGGGTTCGAAGGTAGATTTTTAGGTATTAGATTTTTTAGCAAAAAACCGAATGCTATAGCACACGTATTTCGGTAAAAATGTCATTATGTTTTTATTTTTTGAGAGGTCTGATCAGACAAATGAATCCTTAGCGAAGAAAATGTTAAACTCATGCGTCCGGTGCGAGATTTTTAGATATTTCTTTTTACCAAAAAAAACCAAGGCTATAGCACACGAGTTTCTGTAAAAACCCATAGTTTTTAAATATATCACTATTTCTTTATTTTTGAGAGGTCTGATGTCACAGATTGATATTATTCTACGAAACTGTTAATCTGATGGGTTCGAAGGTAGATTTCTAGGTATTTGATTTTTAGCAAAAAACCGAATGCTATAGCACACGTATTTCGGTAAAAATGTCATTATGTTTTTATATTTTGAGGGGTCCGATGATACAAATGGATTCTTAGCGAAGAAAATGTTAAACTCATGCGTCCGGTGCGAGATGTTTAGATATTTCTTTTTTATCAAAAAAGCAAAGGCTATAGCACACGAGTTTCTTTAAAAACCCATAATTTTAAAAAATATCACTATTTCTTTATTTTTTGAAAGATCTGATGTCACAGATGGATATTATTCGACGAAAATGATAAACTGATGCGTTCATAGATAGATTTTTAGATTTTAGACTTTTTAGCAAAAAAAAACGAATGGTACAACAAACGAATTTCGGTTAAAATGTCATTATTTTTTTATTTTTTGAGGGGTCTGATGATAGAATTGAATCCTTAGAGAAGAAAATGTTAAACCTATGCGTCTGGTGCGAGATATTTAGATATTTCGTTTTTAGTAAAAAAAGAAAGTATATACCACACGAGCTACTGTAAAAACCCATAGTTTTTAAAGATGTCACTAATTTTTAATTTTTTAGGGGTCTGAATGACGTAAATAGATTTTAGACGACAAAAATATTAAACTGGTGCCTTCGAAGGTAGATTTTTAGATATTAGACTTTTTAGCAAAAAATCGAATGCTATAACACCCGAATTTCGGTAAAAAAACTCAGTTTTAAAAAATGATAATTTTTTTATTTTTTAAGGGGTCCGATGATACTAATGAATCCTTAGCGAAGCAAATGTTAAACTAATGCGTCCGAAAGTAGATATTTAGATATTTTATTTTTTAGCAAAAAAACAAAGGCTATTACACACTAGCTTCTGTAAAAACCCATAGTTTTTAATAATGTTGCTATTTATTTATTTTTTGAGGGGTCTGATGACACAAATCATTTTTATACGACGAAAATATTAAATTGATGCGCCCGAATGTATATTTTTAGATATTGGGTTTTTAGCAAAAAAACCAAAGGGTATTTAACATACGAATTTCGTTAAAACTCACATTTTTTTTAAAATATCACTATTTATTTTTTTTATTTTTTTGAGAGGTATGATGACACAAATGGATATTATTCGACGAAAATGTTAAACTGATGCGTTCGTAGGTAGATTTTTAGATATTAGACGTTTTAGCAAAAAACCGAACGCTACAACACTCGAATTTCGGTAAAAAAATCATTATTTTTTTATATTTTGAGGGGTCTGAACGTTAAACTCAGGCGTCCGGTGCGAGAGTTTTAGATATTTCTATTTTTAGCATAAAAAGCAAAGGTTATAGCACACGAGCTTCTCTAAAAACCTATAGTTTTTAAAAATGTCACTAATTTTTAATTTTTGAGGGGTCTGAATGACGTAAATTGAATTTATACGACGAAAATATTAAACTGGTGCGTTCGAAGGTAGATTGTTAGATATTAGATTTTTTAGCAAAAAACCGAATACTATAGCGCATGACTTTCGGTAAAAATGTCATTATTTCTTTATTTTTGAGGGGTCTGATGATATAATTGACTCCTTAACGAAAAAATGTTAAACACGCGTCTGGTGCGAGAATTTTAGATATTTTCTTTTCTAGCAGAAAAAGCAAAGGCTCACTCGAGATTATGTAAAAACCCAAAGTTTTTAAAAATGTGACTAATTTTTAATTATCGAGGGGTCTGAATGACGTAAATGGAATTTATACGACGAAAATGTTAAATTGATGGCCCGAAAGAAGATTTTTAGACATTGCGTTTTTTAGCAAAAAACCAAATGGTGTAGCACACGAATTTCATTAGAAACCCACAATTTTTAAAAATATCACTATTTCATTATTTTTTGTGAGGTCTGACGACACTAATGGATACTATTCGACGAAAATGTGTAAACTGATGGGTTCGAAGGTAGATTTTTAGGTATTAGATTTTTTAGCAAAAAACCGAATGCTATAGCACACGAATTTTGGTAAAAATGTCATTATTTTTTTTATTTTTGAGGGGTCTGATGATACAAATAAATCCTTAGCGAAGAAATTGTTAAACTCATGCGCCCGGTGCGAGATTTTTACATATTTCTATTTTAGCAAAAAAACCAAGGCTATAACACACGAGTTTCTGTAAAACCAATAGTTTTAAAAATATCACTATTTCTTTATTTTTTGAGAGGTCTGATGTCACAGATGGATCTTATTCGACGAAAATGTTAAACTGAAGGGTTCGAAGGTAGATTTTTAGGTATTAGATTTTTAGAAAAAAACGGAATGCTATAGCACATGTATTTCGGTAAAAATGTCATTATTTTTTTTATTTTTTGAGTGGTCTGATGAAACAAATGAATCCTTAGCGAAGAAAATGTTAAACTCATGCGTCCGGAGCGAGATTTTTAGATATTTCTTTTTTAGCAAAAAAAGACAAGGCTATAGCACACGAGCTTCTGTAAAAACCCATAGTTTTTAAAACTATCACTATTTCTTTATTTTTTGAAAGGTCTGATGTCACAGATGGATATTATTCGATGAAAATGTTGAACTGATGAGTTCGAAGGTAGATTTTTTGGTATTAGATTTTTTAGCAAAAAACCGAATTCTATAGCACACGAATTTCGGTAAAAATGTCATTACTTTTTTTATTTTTTGAGGGGTCTGATGACACAAATAAATCATTAACGAAGAAAATATTAAACTCATACGTCCGGTGCGAGATGTTTAGATATTTATTTTTTAGCAAAAAAAGTCAACGCTATAGCACACGAGCTTCTGTAAAAACCCATAGTTTTTAAAACTATCACTATTTCTTTATTTTTTTGAAAGGTCTGATGTCACAGATGGATATTAATCGATGAAAACGTTAAACGGATAGGTTCGAAGGTAGATTTTTAGGTATTAGATTTTTTAGCAAAAAACCGAATGCTATAGCACACGTATTTTGGTAAAAATGTCATTATGTTTTTATTTTTTGAGGGGTCTGATCATACAAATGAATCCTTAGCGAAGAAAATGTTAAACTCATGCGTCTGGTGAGAGATTTTTAGATATTTCTTTTTAGCAAAAAAAGCCGAGGCTATAGCACACGAGCTTCTGTAAAAACCAATAGTTTTAAAAATATCACTATTTCTTTATTTTTGAGAGGTCTGATGTCACAGATGGATATCATTCGATGAAAATGTTAAACTGATGGGTTCGAAGGTAGATTTTTAGGTATTAGATTTTTTTGCAAAAAAAAGAATTCTATAGCATACGAATTTCGGAACAAATTTCAATTTTTTTTTTAATTTTTTGAGGGGTCTGATGATACAAATGAATCCTTAGCGAAGAAAATGTTAAACTCATGCGTCCAGTGCGAGATATTTAGATATTTCTTTTTTTGCAAAAAAAGCCAACGCTATAGCACACGAGCTTCTGTAAAAACCCAAAGTTTTTAAATATATCACTATTTCTTTATTATTTGAGAGGTCTGATGTCACAGATGGATATTATTCGACGAAAATGTGAAACTGATGGGTTCGAAGGTAGATTTTTAGGTATTTGATTTTTTAGCAAAAAACTGAATGCTATAGCACACGAATTTCGGTAAAAATGTCATTATGTTTTTATTTTTTGAGGGGTCTGATGATACAAATGAATCCTTAGCGAAGAAAATGTTAAACTCATGTGTCCGGTGCGAGATTTTTAGATATTTCGTTTTTAGTAAAAAAAGCAAAGGCTATACCACACGGGCTTGTGTAAAAACCCATAGTTTTTAAAAATGTCACTAATTTTTAGGTATTTGATTTTTAGGTATTTGATTTTTAAAAATGTCACTAATTTTTAGGTATTTGATTTTTTAGCAAAAAACCGAATACTATAGCACACATATTTCGGTAAAAATGTCATTATGTTTTTATTTTTTGAGGGGTCTAATGATACAAATGAATCCTTAGAGAAGAAAATGTTAAACTCATGCGTCCGGTGCGAGATTTTTAGATATTTCTTTTTTTTAGCATAAAAATCAAAGACTATAGCACACGAGCTTCTATAAAAACCCATAGTTTTTAAAAATGTCACTAATTTTTAATTTTTGAGGAGTCTAATGTCGTAAATTGATTTTATACGACGAAAATATTAAACTGGTGCGTTCGAAGGTAGATTTTTAGATATTAGATTTTTTAGAAAAAACCGAATATTATAGCGCATAAATTTGGGTAAAAATGTCATTATATCTTTATTTTTTGAGGGGTCTGATGATATAAATGACTCCTTATCGAAAAAATGTTAAACACATGCGTCCGGTGCGAGATTTGTAGATATTTTCTTTTCTAGCAGAAAAAGCAAAGACTCACACGAGCTTATGTAAAAACCCATAGTTTTTAAAAATGTCACTAATTTTTAATTTTTAAGGGGTCTGAATGACGTAAATGGACTTTATACGACGAAAATGTTAAACTGATGGGCCCGAAAGAAGATTTTTAGATATTGGGTTTTTTAACAAAAAACCAAATGGTGTAGCACACAAATTTCATTAGAAACCCACAGTTTTTAAACTCATGCGTCCAGTGCGAGATTTTTAGATATTTCTTTTTTAGCAAAAAAGCCAAGGCTATAGCACACGAGTTTCTGTAAAAACCAATAGTTTTTAAATATATCACTATTTCTTTATTTTTTGAGAGGTCTGATGTCACAGATGGATATTATTCGACGAAAATGTGAAACTGATGGGTTCGAAGGTAGATTTTTAGGTATTAGATTTTTTAGCAAAAAACCGAATGCTATAGCACACGTATTTCGGTAAAAATGTCATTATGTTTTTATTTTTTGAGGGGTCTGATCATGCAAATGAATCCTTAGCGAAGAAAATGTTAAACTCATGCGTCCGGTGCGAGATTTTTAGATATCTATTTTTTAGTAAAAAAACCCAAGGCTATAGCACACTAGTTTTTGTAAAAACCCATAGTTTTTAAATATATCACTATTTCTTTATTTTTTGAGAGGTCTGATGTCACAGATGGATATTATTCGACGAAAATGTGAAACTAATGGGTTCGAAGGTAGATTTTTAGGTATTTGATTTTTTAGCAAAAAATAGAATGCTATAGCACACGAATTTCGGTAAAAATGTCATTACGTTTTTATTTTTTGAGGGGTCTGATCATACAAATGAATCCTTAGCGAAGAAAATGTTAAACTCATGCGTCCGGTGCGAGATTTTTAGATATCTCTTTTTTAGTAAAAAAAGCAAAGGCTATACCACACGAGCTTGTGTAAAAACCCATAGTTTTTAAAAATGTCACTAATTTTTAATTTTTGAGGGGTCTGAATGACGTAAATGGACTTTATACGACGAAAATGTTAAACTGATGGGCCCGAAAGAAGATTTTTAGATATTGGGTTTTTTAACAAAAAACCAAATGGTGTTGCACCCGAATTTCATTAGAAACCCACAGTTTTTAAACTCATGCGTCCGGTGCGAGATTTTTAGATATTTTTTTTAGCAAAAAAGCCAAGGCTATAGCACACGAGTTTCTGTAAAAACCCATAGTTTTTAAATATATCACTATTTCTATATTTTTTGAGAGGTTTGATGTCACAGATGGATATTATTCAACGAAAATGTTAAACTGATGGGTTCGAAGGTAGATGTTTAGGTATTAGATTTTTTAGCAAAAAACCGAATGCTATAGCACACGAATTTCGGAAAAAATGTCATTATGTTTTTATTTTTTGAGAGGTCTGATCATACAAATGAATCCTTAGCGAAGAAAATGTTAAACTCATGCGTCCGGTGCGAGATATTTAGATATTTCTTTTTTAGGAAAAAAGCCAATGCTATAGCACACGAGTTTTTGTAAAAACCCATAGTTTTTAAATATATCACTATTTCTTTATTTTTTGAGAGGTCTGATGTCACAGATGGATATTATTCGACGAAAATGTGAAACTGATGGGTTCGAAGGTAGATTCTTAGGTAATTGATTTTTTAGCAAAAAACCCAATTCTATAGCACACGAATTTCGGTAAAAATGTCATTATGTTTTTATTTTTTGAGGGGTCTGATCATACAAATGAATCCTTAGCGAAGAAAATGTTAAACTCATGCGTCCGGTGCGAGATATTTAGATATTTCTTTTTTAGCAAAAAAAAAACCAAGGCTATAGCACACGAGTTTCTGTAAAAACCCATAGTTTTTAAAAATTTCACTATTTCTTTATTTTTTGAGAGGTCGATGTCACAGACGGATATTATTCGACGAAAATTTTAAACTAATGGGTTCGATGGTAGATTTTTAGGTATTATATTTTTTAGCAAAAAACCGAATGCTATAGCACACGAATTTCGGTAAAAATATCATTATTTTTTGTTTTTTGAGAGGTCTGATGATACAAATGAATCCTTAGAGAAGAAAATATCACTCAAAAAAGCAAAGGCTATATAACACACGAGTTTCTCTAAAAACCCATAGTTTTTGAAAATTTCACTATTTCTTTATTTTTTAAGAGGTCTGGTGTCACAGATGGAAATTATTCAACGAAAATGTTAAACTGATGGGATCGAAGGTAGATTTTTAGGTATTATATTTTTTAGAAAAAAACGAATGCTATAGCACAGGTATTTCGGTAAAAATGTCATTATGTTTTTATATTTTGATGGGTCTGATGATACAAATGAATTCTTAGCGAAGAAAATGTAAAACTCATGCGTCCGTTCGAGATTTTTAGATATTTCTTTTTAGCAAAAAAGCCAAGGCTATAACACACAAGCTTCTGTAAAAAAACCATAGTTTTTAAAAATATCACTATTTCTTTATTTTTTGAGAGGTCTGATGTCACAGATGGATATTATTCGATGAAAATGTTAAACTGATGGGTTCGAAGGTAGATTTTTAGGTATTAGATTTTTTAGCAAAAAACCGAATGCTATAGCACACGTATTTCGGTAAAATTGTCATTATATTTTTATATTTTGAGGGATCTGATGATACAAATGAATTCTTAGCGAAGAAAATGTTAAACTCATGCGTCCGGTGCGAGATATTTAGATATTTCTTTTTTAGCGCAAAAAGCCAAGGCTATAGCACACGAGTTTTTGTAAAAACCCATAGTTTTTAAATATATCACTATTTTTTATTTTTTGGGAGGTTTGATGTCACAGATGGATATTATTCGACGAAAATGTGAAACTGATGGCTTCGAAGGTAGATTTTTAGGTATTTGATTTTTTAGCAAAAAACCGAATGCTATAGCACACGAATTTCGGTAAAAATGTCATTATGTTTTTATTTTTTTAAGGGGTCTGATCATACAAATGTATCCTTAGCGAAGAAAATGTTAAACTCATGCGTCTGGTGCCGGATTTTTAGATATTTCTTTTTTAGCAAAAAAACCAAGGCTATAGCACACGAGTTTCTGTAAAAACCAATAGTTTTTAAATATATCACTATTTCTTTATTTTTTGAGAGGTCTGATGTCACAGATGGATATTATTCGATGAAAATGTGAAACTGAAGGGTTCGAAGGTAGATTTTTAGGTATTTGATTTTTTAGCAAAAAACTGAATGCTATAGCACACGAATTTCGGTAAAAATGTCATTATGTTTTTATTTTTTGAGGGGTCTGATGATACAAATGAATCCTTAGCGAAGAAAATGTTAAACTCATGCGTCGGGTGCGAGATATTTTGATATTTCTTTTTAGTAAAAAAAGCAAAGGCTATACCACACGAGCTTGTGTAAAAACCCATAGTTTTTAAAAATGTCACTAATTTTTAATTTTTGAGGGGTCTGAATGACGTAAATGGACTTTATACGACGAAAATATTAAACTGATGGGCCCGAATGAAGATTTTTAGATATTGGGTTTTTTAACAAAAAACCAATTGGTGTAGCACACGAATTTCATTAGAAACCAACAGTTTTTAAACTCAAGCGTCCGGTGCGTGATTTTTAGATATTTCTTTTTTAGCAAAATAGCCAAGACTATAACACACGAGTTTCTGTAAAAACCCATAGTTTTTAAATATATCACTATTTCTTTATTTTTTGAGAGGTCTGATGTCACAGATGGATATTATTCGACGAAAATGTGAAACTGATGGGTTCAAAGGTAGATTTTTAGGTATTAGATTTTTTAGCAAAAAACCGAATGCTATAGCACACGTATTTCGGTAAAAATGTCATTATGTTTTTATTTTTTGAGGGGTCTGATCATACAAATGAATCCTTAGCGAAGAAAATGTTAAACTCATGCGTCTGGTGCCAGATTTTTAGATATTTCTTTTTTAGCAAAAAAACCAAGGCTATAGCACACGAGTTTCTGTAAAAACCAATAGTTTTTAAATATATCACTATTTCTTTATTTTTTGAGAGGTCTGATGTCACAGATGGATATTATTCGAGGAAAATGTGAAACTGAAGGGTTCGAAGGTAGATTTTTAGGTATTTGATTTTTTAGCAAAAAACTGAATGCTATAGCACACGAATTTCGGTAAAAATGTCATTATGTTTTTATTTTTTGAGGGGTCTGATGATACAAATGAATCCTTAGCGAAGAAAATGTTAAACTCATGCGTCGGGTGCGAGATTTTTTGATATTTCTTTTTATTTAAAAAAGCAAAGGCTTTACCACACGAGCTTGTGTAAAAACCCATAGTTTTTAAAAATGTCACTAATTTTTAATTTTTGAGGGGTCTGAATGACGTAAATGGACTTTATACGACGAAAATATTAAACTGATGGGCCCGAAAGAAGATTTTTTGATATTGGGTTTTTTAACAAAAAACCAAATGGTGTAGCACACGAATTTCATTAGAAACCAACAGTTTTTAAACTCAAGCGTCCGGTGCGTGATTTTTAGATATTTCTTTTTTAGCAAAAAAACCAAGACTATAACACACGAGTTTCTGTAAAAACCCATAGTTTTTAAATATATCACTATTTCTTTATTTTTTGAGAGGTCTGATGTCACAGATGGATATTATTCAACGAAAATATTAAACTGATGGGTTCGAAGGTAGATTTTTAGCAAAAAACCGAATGCTATAGCACACATATTTCGGTAAAAATGTCATTATGTTTTTATTTTTTGAGACGTCTGATCAGACAAATGAATCGTTAGCGAAGAAAATGTTAAACTCATGCGTCCGGTGCGAGATATTTAGATATTTCTTTTTTAGCAAAAAAACCCAAGGCTATAGCACACGAGTTTTTGTAAAAACCCATAGTTTTTAAATATATCACTATTTCTTTATTTTTTGAGAGGTCTGATGTCATAGATGGATATTATTCGACGAAAATGTGAAACTAATGGGTTCGAAGGTAGATTTTTAGGTATTTGATTTTCAGCAAAAAACCGAATGCTATAGCACACGAATTTCGGTAAAAATATCATTATGTTTTTATTTTTTGAGGGGTCTGATCATACAAATGAATCCTTAGCGAAGAAAATGTTAAACTCATGCGTCCGGTGCGAGATTTTTAGATATTTCTTTTTTAGTAAAAAAAGCAAAGGCTATACCACACGAGCTTGTGTAAAAACCCATAGTTTTTAAAAATGTCACTAATTTTTAAGTTTTGAGGGGTCTGAATGACGTAAATGGACTTTATACGACGAAAATGTTAATCTTATGGGCCCGAAAGAAGATTTTTAGATATTGGGTTTTTTAACAAAAAACCAAATGGTGTAGCACACGAATTTCATTAGAAACCCACAGTTTTTAAACTCATGCGTCCGGTGCGTGATTTTTAGATATTTCTTTTTTAGCAAAAAAGCCAAGGCTATATAGCACACGAGTTTCTGTAAAAACCCATAGTTTTTAAATATATCACTATTTCTTTATTTTTTGAGAGGTCTGATGTCACAGATGGATATTATTCAACGAAAATGTTAAACTGATGGGTTCGAAGGTAGATTTTTAGGTATAAGATTATTTAGCAAAAAACCGAATGCTATAGCACACGTATTTCGGTAAAAATGTCATTATGTTTTTATTTTTTGAGAGGTCTGATCAGACAAATGAATCCTTAGCGAAGAAAATGTTAAACTCATGCGTCCGGTGCGAGATATTTAGATATTTCTTTTTTAGCAAAAAAACCCAAGGCTATAGCACACGAGTTTTTGTAAAAACCCATAGTTTTTAAATATATCACTATTTCTTTATTTTTGAGAGGTCTGATGTCACAGATGGATATTATTCAATGAAAATGTTAAACTGATGGGTTCGAAGGTGGATTTTTAGGTATTAGATTTTAAGCAAAAAACCGAATGCTATAGCACTCGTATTTCGGTAAAAATGTTATTATGTTTTTATTTTTTGAGGGGTCTGATCATACAAATGAATCCTTAGCGAAGAAAATGTTAAACTCATGCGTCCGGTGCGAGATTTTTAGATATCTCTTTTTTAGTAAAGAAAGCAAAGGCTATACCACACGAGCTTGTGTAAAAACCCATAGTTTTTAAAAATGTCACTAATTTTTAATTTTTGAGGGGTCTGAATGACGTAAATGGACTTTATACGACGAAAATGTTAAACTGATGGACCCGAAAGAAGATTTTTAGATATTGGGTTTTTTAACAAAAAACCAAATGGTGTAGCACACGAATTTCATTAGAAACCCACAGTTTTTAAACTCATGCGTCCGGTGCGAGATTTTTAGATATTTTTTAGCAAAAAAGCCAAGGCTATAGCACACGAGTTTCTGTAAAAACCCATAGTTTTTAAATGTATCACTATTTCTATATTTTTTGAGAGGTTTGATGTCACAGATGGATATTATTCAACGAAAATGTTAAACTGATGGGTTCGAAGGTAGATGTTTAGGTATTACATTTTTTAGCAAAAAACCGAATGCTATAGCACACGTATTTCGGTAAAAATGTCATTATGTTTTTATTTTTTGAGAGGTCTGATCATACAAATGAATCCTTAGCGAAGAAAATGTTAAACTCATGCGTCCGGTGCGAGATATTTAGATATTTCTTTTTTAGGAAAAAAAGCCAAGGCTGCACACGAGTTTTTGTAAAAACCCATAGTTTTTAAATATATCACTATTTCTTTATTTTTTGAGAGGTCTGATGTCACAGATGGATATTATTCGACGAAAATGTGAAACTGATGGGTTCGAAGGTCGATTTTTAGGTAATTGATTTTTTAGCAAAAAACCGAATGCTATAGCACACGAATTTCGGTAAAAATGTCATTATGTTTTTATTTTTTGAGGGGTCTGATCATACAAATGAATCCTTAGCGAAGAAAATGTTAAACTCATGCGTCCGGTGCGAGATATTTAGATATTTCTTTTTTAGCAAAAAAAAACCAAGGCTATAGCACACGAGTTTCTGTAAAAACCCATAGTTTTTAAAAATTTCACTATTTCTTTATTTTTTGAGAGGTCGATGTCACAGACGGATATTATTCGACGAAAATGTTAAACTGATGGGTTCGATGATAGATTTTTAGGTATTATATTTTTTAGCAAAAAACCGAATGCTATAGCACACGAATTTCGGTAAAAATATCATTATTTTTTGTTTTTTGAGAGGTCTGATGATACAAATGAATCCTTAGAGAAGAAAATGTTAAACTCATGCGTCCAGTGCGAGATTTTTAGATATTTCTTTTTTATCAAAAAAGCAAAGGCTATATAACACACGAGTTTCTCTAAAAACCCATAGTTTTTGAAAATTTCACTATTTCTTTATTTTTTGAGAGGTCTGATGTCACAGATGGAAATTATTCAACGAAAATGTTAAACTGATGGGATCGAAGGTAGATTTTTATGTATTATATTTTTTTGAAAAAAACGAAAGCTATAACACACGTATTTCGGTAAAAATGTCATTATGTTTTTATATTTTGATGGGTCTGATGATACAAATAAATTCCTAGCGAAGAAAATGTAAAACTCATTCGTCCGGTTCGAGATTTTTAGATATTTCTTTTTAGCAAAAAAGCCAAGGCTATAACACACAAGCTTCTGTAAAAAAACCATAGTTTTTAAAAATATCACTATTTCTTTATTTTTTGAGAGGTCTGATGTCACAGATGGATATTATTCGATGAAAATGTTAAACTGATGGGTTCGAAGGTAGATTTTTAGGTATTAGATTTTTTAGCAAAAAACCGAATGCTATAGCACACGTATTTCGGTAAAATTGTCATTATATTTTTATATTTTGAGGGATCTGATGATACAAATGAATTCTTAGCGAAGAAAATGTTAAACTCATGCGTCCGGTGCGAGATATTTAGATATTTCTTTTTTAGCAAAAAAAGCCAAGGCTATAGCACACGAGTTTTTGTAAAAACCCATAGTTTTTAAATATATCACTATTTCTTTATTTTTTGAGAGGTCTGATGTCACAGATGGATATTATTCGACGAAAATGTGAAACTGAAGGGTTCGAAGGTAGATTTTTAGGTATTTGATTTTTTAGCAAAAAACTGAATGCTATAGGACACGAATTTCGGTAAAAATGTCATTATGTTTTTATTTTTTGAGGGGTCTGATCATACAAATGAATCCTTAGCGAAGAAAATGTTAAACTCATGCGTCGGGTGCGAGATTTTTAGATATTTCTTTTTAGTAAAAAAAGCAAAGGCTATACCACACGAGCTTGTGTAAAAACCCATAGTTTTTAAAAATGTCACTAATTTTTAATTTTTGAGGGGTCTGAATGACGTAAATGGACTTTATACGACGAAAATATTAAACTGATGGGCCCGAAAGAAGATTTTTAGATATTGGGTTTTTTAACAAAAAACCAAATGGTGTAGCACACGAATTTCATTAGAAACCAACAGTTCTTAAACTCAAGCGTCCGGTGCGTGATTTTTAGATATTTCTTTTTTAGCAAAAAAGCTAAGACTATAACACACGAGTTTCTGTAAAAACCCATAGTTTTTAAATATATCATTATTTCTTTATTTTTGAGAGGTCTGATGTCACAGATGGATATTATTCAACGAAAATGTTAAACTGATGGGTTCGAAGGTAGATTTTTAGCTATTAGATTTTTAGCAAAAAATAGAATGCTATAGCACACGTATTTCGGTAAAAAGGTCATTATGTTTTTATTTTTTGAGAGGTCTGATCAGACAAATGAATCGTTAGCGAAGAAAATGTTAAACTCATGCGTCCGGTGCGAGATATTTAGTTATTTCTTTTTTAGCAAAAAAATCCAAGGCTATAGCACACGAGTTTTTGTAAAAACCCATAGTTTTTAAATATATCACTATTTCTTTATTTTTTGAGAGGTCTGATGTCACAGATGGATATTATTCGACGAAAATGTGAAACTGATGGGTTCGAAGAGAGATTTTTAGGTATTTGATTTTTTAGCAAAAAACCGAATGCTATAGCACACGAATTTCGGTAAAAATGTCATTATGTTTTTATTTTTTGAGGGGTCTTATCATACAAATGAATCCTTAGCGAAGAAAATGTTAAACTCATGCGTCCGGTGCGAGATATTTAGTTATTTCTTTTTTAGCAAAAAAACCCAAGGCTATAGCACACGAGTTTTTGTAAAAACCCATAGTTTTTAAATATATCACTATTTCTTTATTTTTTGAGAGGTCTGATGTCATAGATGGATATTATTCGACGAAAATGTGAAACTGATGGGTTCGAAGGTAGATTTTTAGGTATTTGATTTTTTAGCAAAAAACCGAATGCTATAGCACACGAATTTCGGTAAAAATGTCATTATGTTTTTATTTTTTGAGGGGTCTAATCATACAAATAAATCCTTAGCGAAGAAAATGTTAAACTCATGCGTCCGGTACGAGATATTTAGATATTTCTTTTTTAGCAAAAAAACCCAAGGCTATAGCACACAAGTTTCTGTAAAAACCCATAGTTTTTAAATATATCACTATTTCTTTATTTTTTGAGAGGTCTGATGTCACATATGGATATTATTCGACGAAAATGTGAAACTGATGGGTTCGAAGGTAGAATTTTAGGTATTTGATTTTTTAGCAAAAAACCGAATGCTATAGCACACGAATTTCGGTAAAAATGTCATTATGTTTTTATTTTTTGAGGGGTCTGATCATACAAATGAATCCTTGGCGAAGAAAATGTTAAACTCATGCGTCCGGTGCGAAATTTTTAGATATTTCTTTTTTAGTAAAAAAAGTAAAGGCTATACCACACGAGCTTGTGTAAAAACCCATAGTTTTTAAAAATGTCACTAATTTTTAATTTTTGAGGGGTCTGAATGACGTAAATGGACTTTATACGACGAAAATGTTAAACTGATGGGCCCGAAAGAAGATTTTTAGATATTGGGTTTTTTAACAAAAAACCAAATGGTGTAGCACACGAATTTCATTAGAAACCCACAGTTTTTAAACTCATGCGTCTGGTGCCAGATTTTTAGATATTTCTTTTTTAGCAAAAAAGCCAAGGCTATAGCACACGAGTTTCTGTAAAAACACATAGTTTTTAAATATATCACTATTTCTTTATTTTTTGAGAGGTCTGATGTCACAGATGGATATTATTCAACGAAATTGTTAAACTGATGGGTTCAAAGGTAGATTTTTAGGTATTAGATTTTTTAACAAAAAACCGAATGCTATAGCACACGTATTTCTGTAAAAATGTCATTATGTTTTTATTTTTTGAGAGGTCTGATCAGACAAATGAATCCTTAGCGAAGAAAATGTTAAACTCATGCGTCCGGTGCGAGATATTTAGATATTTCTTTTTTAGCAAAAAAAGCCAAGGCTATAACACACGAGTTTCTGTAAAAACCCATAATTTTTAAATATATCACTATTTCTTTATTTTTTGAGAGGTCTGATATCACATATGGATAGTATTCGACGAAAATGTGAAACTAATGGGTTCGAAGGTAAATTTTTAGGTATTTGATTTTTTTAGCAAAAAACCGAATGCTATAGCACACGAATTTCGGTAAAAATGTCATTATGTTTTTATTTTTTGAGGGGTCTGATCATACAAATGAATCCTTAGCGAAGAAAATGTTAAACTCATGCGTCCGGTGCGAGATTTTTAAATATTTCTTTTTTAGTAAAAAAGCAAAGGCTATACCACACGAGCTTGTGTAAAAACCCATAGTTTTTAAAAATGTCACTAATTTTTAATTTTTGAGGGGTCTGAATGACGTAAATGGACTTTATACGACGAAAATGTTAAACTGATGGGCCCGAAAGAAGATTTTTAGATATTGGGTTTTTTAACAAAAAATCAAATGGTGTAGCACACGAATTTCATTAGAAACCCACAGTTTTTAAACTCATGCGTCCGGTGCGAGATTTTTAGATATTTCTTTTTTAGCAAAAAAGCCAAGGCTATAGCACACAAGTTTCTGTAAAAACCCATAGTTTTTAAATATATCACTATTTCTTTATTTTTTGAGAGGTTTGATGTCACAGATGGATATTATTCAACGAAAATGTTAAACTGATGGGTTCGAAGGTAGATTTTTAGGTATTAGATTTTTTAGCAAAAAACCGAATGCTATAGCACATGTATTTCGGTAAAAATGTCATTATGTTTTTATTTTTTGAGAGGTCTGATCATACAAATGAATCCTTAGCGAAGAAAATGTTAAACTCATGCGTCCGGTGCGAGATATTTAGATATTTCTTTTTTAGCAAAAAAACCCAAGGCTATAGCACACGAGTTTTTGTAAAAACCCATAGTTTTTAAATATATCACTATTTCTTTATTTTTTGAGAGGTCTGATGTCACAGATGGATATTATTCGACGAAAATGAGAAACTGATGGGTTGGAAGGTAGATTTTTAGGTATTTGATTTTTTAGCAAAAAACCGAATGCTATATCACACGAATTTCGGTAAAAATGTCATTATGTTTTTATTTTTTGAGGGGTCTGATGATACAAATGAATCCTTAGCGAAGAAAATGTTAAACTCATGCGTCCGGTGCGAGATATTTAGATATTTCTTTTTTAGCAAAAAAAACCAAGGCTATAGCACACGAGTTTCTGTAAAAACCCATAGTTTTTAAAAATTTCACTATTTCTTTATTTTTTGAGAGGTCGATGTCACAAATGGATATTATTCGACGAAAATGTTAAACTGATGGGTTCGATGGTAGATTTTTAGGTATTAGATTTTTTAGCAAAAAACCGAATGCTATAGCACACGTATTTCGGTAAAAATATCATTATTTTTTGTTTTTGAGAGGTCTGATGATACAAATGAATCCTTAGAGAAGAAAATGTTAAACTCATGCGTCCAGTGCGAGATTTTTAGATATTTCTTTTTTATCAAAAAAGCAAAGGCTATATAACACACGAGTTTCTCTAAAAACCCATAGCTTTTGAAAATTTCACTATTTCTTTATTTTTTGAGAGGTCTGATGTCACAGATGGAAATTATTCAACGAAAATGTTAAACTGATGGGATCAAAGGTAGATTTTTAGGTATTATATTTTTTAGAAAAAAACGAATGCTATAGCACACGTATTTCGGTAAAAATGTCATTATGTTTTTATTTTTTGATGGGTCTGATGATACAAATGAATTCTTAGCGAAGAAAATGTAAAACTCATGCGTCCGGTTCGAGATTATTAGATATTTCTTTTTAGCAAAAAAAGCCAAGGCTATAACACACAAGCTTCTGTAAAAAAACCATAGTTTTTAAAAATATCACTATTTCTTTATTTTTTGAGAGGTCTGATGTCACAGACGGATATTATTCGATGAAAATGTCCAACTGATGGGTTCGAAGGTAGATTTTTAGGTATTAGATTTTTTTAGCAAAAAACCGAATGCTATAGCACACGTATTTCGGTAAAATTGTCATTATATTTTTATATTTTGAGGGATCTTATGATACAAATGAAATCTTAGCGAAGAAAATGTTAAACTCATGCGTCCGGTGCGAGATATTTAGATATTTCTTTTTTAGGAAAAAAAGCCAAGGCTATAGCACACGAGTTTTTGTAAAAACCCATAGTTTTTAAATATATCACTATTTCTTTATTTTTTGAGAGGTCTGATGTCACAGATGGATATTATTCGACGAAAATGTGAAACTGATGGGTTTGAAGGTAGATTTTTAGGTATTTGATTTTTTAGCAAAAAACCGAATGCTATAGCACACGAATTTCGGTTAAAATGTCATTATGTTTTTATTTTTTGAGGGGTCTGATGATACAAATGAATCCTTAGCGAAGAAAATGTTAAACTCATGCGTCTGGTGCGAGATTTTTAGATATTTCTTTTTAGTAAAAAGAGCAAAGGCTATACCACACGAGCTTGTGTAAAAACCCATAGTTTTTAAAAATGTCACTAATTTTTAATTTTTGAGGGGTCTGAATGACGTAAATGGACTTTGTACGACGAAAATGTTAAACTGATGGGCCCGAAAGAAGATTTTTAGATATTGGGTTTTTTAACAAAAAACCAAATGGTGTAGCACACGAATTTCATTAGAAACCAACAGTTTTTAAACTCATGCGTCCGGTGCGTGATTTTTAGATATTTCTTTTTTAGCAAAAAAGCCAAGACTATAGCACAGGAGTTTCTGTAAAAACCCATAGTTTTTAAATATATCACTATTTCTTTATTTTTTGAGAGGTCTGATGTCACAGATGGATATTATTCAACGAAAATGTTAAACTGCTGGGTTCGAAGGTAGATTTTTAGGTATTAGATTTTTTAGCAAAAAACCGAATGCTATAGCACACGTATTTCGGTAAAAATGTCATTATGTTTTTATTTTTTGAGAGGTCTGATCAGACAAATGAATCCTTAGCGAAGAAAATGTTAAACTCATGCGTCCGGTGCGAGATATTTAGATATTTCTTTTTTTGCAAAAAAACCCAAGGCTATAGCACACGAGTTTTTGTAAAAACCCATAGTTTTTAAATATATCACTATTTCTTTATTGTTTGAGAGGTCTGATGTCACAGATGGATATTATTCGACGAAAATGTGAAACTAATGGGTTCGAAGGTAGATTTTTAGGTATTTGATTTTTTAGCAAAAAACCGAATGCTATAGCACTCGAATTTTGGTAAAAATGTCATTATGTTTTTATTTTTTGAGGGGTCTGATGATACAAATGAATCCTTAGCGAAGAAAATGATAAACTCATGCGTCCAGTGAGAGATTTTTAGATATTTCTTTTTTAGTAAAAAAAAGCAAAGGCTATACCACACGAGCTTGTGTAAAAACCCATAGTTTTTAAAAATGTCACTAATTTTTAAGTTTTGAGGGGTCTGAATGACGTAAATGGACTTTATACGACGAAAATGTTCAAATTTTGTGCCCGAAAGAAGATTTTAGATATTGGGTTTTTTAGCAAAAAACCAAATGGTGTAGCACACGAATTTCATTAGAAACCCACAGTTTTTAAACTCATGCGTCCGGTGCGTGATTTTTAGATATTTCTTTTTTAGCAAAAAAGCCAAGGCTATAGCACACGAGTTTCTGTAAAACCCCATAGTTTTTAAATATATCACTATTTCTTTATTTTTTGAGAGGTCTGATGTCACAGATGGATATTATTCAACGAAAATGTTAAACTGATGGGTTCGAAGGTAGAATTTTAGGTATTAGATTTTTAGCAAAAAACCGAATGCTATAGCACACATATTTCGGTAAAAATGTCATTATGTTTTTATTTTTTGAGAGGTCTGATCAGACAAATGAATCCTTAGAGAAGAAAATGTTAAACTCATGCGTCCGGTGAAAGATTTTTAGATATTTCTTTTTTAGTAAAAAAAGCAAAGGTTATACCACACGAGCTTTTGTAAAAACCCATAGTTTTTAAATATATCACTATTTCTTTATTTTTTGAGAGGTCTGATGTCACAGATGGATATTATTCGACGAAAATGTGAGACTGATGGGTTCGAAGGTAGATTTTTAGGTATTTGATTTTTTAGCAAAAAACCGAATGCTATAGCACACAAATTTCGGTGAAAATGTCATTATGTTTTTATTATTTGAGGGGTCTGAATGACGTAAATTGAATTTATACGACGAAAATATTAAACTGGTGCGTTCGAAGGTAGATTTTTAGATATTAGATTTTTTAGCAAAAAACCGAATACTATAGCGCATGACTTTCGGTAAAAATGTCATTATTTCTTTATTTTTGAGGGGTCTGATGATATAATTGACTCCTTAGCGAAAAAATGTTAAACACGCGTGTGGTGCGAGAATTTTAGATATTTTCTTTTCTAGCAGAAAAAGCAAAGGCTCACACGAGATTATGTAAAAACCCAAAGTTTTTTAAAATGTGACTAATTTTTAATTATCGAAGGGTCTGAATGACGTAAATGGAATTTATACGACGAAAATGTTAAACTAATGGTCCGAAAGAAGATTTTTAGACATTGCGTTTTTTAGCAAAAAACCAAATGGTGTAGCACACGAATTTCATTAGAAACCCACAATTTTTAAAAATATCACTATTTCATTATTTTTTGTGAGGTCTGACGACAGTAATGGATACTATTAGACGAAAATGTGTAAACTGATGGGTTCGAAGGTAGATTTTTAGGTATTAGATTTTTTAGCAAAAAACCGAATGCTATAGCACACGAATTTTGGTAAAAATGTCATTATTTTTTTTATTTTTGAGGGGTCTGATGATACAAATAAATCCTTAGCGAAGAAATTGTTAAGCTCATGCGCCCGGTGCGAGAATTTTACATATTTCTATTTTAGCAAAAAAACCAAGGCTATAACACACGAGTTTCTGTAAAACCCATAGTTTTTAAAACTATCACTATTTCTTTATTTTTTGTGAGGTCTGATGTCACAGATGGATATTATTCGACGAAAATGTTAAACTGAAGGGTTCGAAGGTAGATTTTTAGGTATTAGATTTTTTAGCAAAAAACGGAATGCTATAGCACATGTATTTCGGTAAAAATGTCATTATTTTTTTATTTTTTGAGTGGTCTGATGAAACAAATGAATCCTTAGCGAAGAAAATGTTAAACTCATGCGTCCGGAGCGAGATTTTTAGATATTTCTTTTGTAGCAAAAAAGAAAAGGCTATAGCACACGAGCTTCTGTAAAAACCCATAGTTTTTAAAACTATCACTATTTCTTTATTTTTTGAGAGGTCTGATGTCACAGATGGATATTATTCGACGAAAATGTTGAACTGATGAGTTCGAAGGTAGATTTTTTGGTATTAGATTTTTTAGCAAAAAACGAATTCTATAGCACAAGAATTTCGGTAAAAATGTCATTACTTTCTTTATTTTTTGAGGGGTCTGATGACACAAATGAATCCTTAGCGAAGAAAATATTAAACTCATACGTCCGGTGCGGGATTTTTAGATATTTCTTTTTTAGTAAAAAAAGCAAAGGCTATACCACATGAGCTTGTGTAAAAACCCATAGTTTTTAAAAATGTCACTAATTTTTAATTTTTGAGGGGTCTGAATGACGTAAATGGACTTTGTACGACGAAAATGTTAAACTGATGACCCCGAAAGAAGATTTTTAGATATTGGGTTTTTTTAACAAAAAACCAAATGGTGTAGCACACCAATTTCATTAGAAAACCACAATTTTTAAACTCATGCGTCCGGTGCCAGATTTTTAGATATTTCTTTTTTAGCAAAACAACCAAGGCTATATCTCACGAGTTTCTGTAAAAACCCATAATTTTTAACTATATCACTATTTCTTTATTTTTTGAGAGGTCTGATGTCACAGATGGATATTATTCAACGAAAATGTTAAACTGATGGGTTCGAAGGTAGATTTTTAGGTATTAGATTTTTTAGCAAAAAACTGAATGCTATATAGTACACGTATTTCGGTAAAAATGTCATTATGTTTTTATTTTTTGAGGGGTCTGATCATACAAATGAATCCTTAGCGAAGAAAATGTTAAACTCATTCGTCCGGTGCGAGATATTTAGATATTTCTTTTTTAGCAAAAAAAGCAAAGGCTATAGCACACGAGTTTTTGTAAAAACCCATAGTTTTTAAATATATCACTATTTCTTTATTTTTTGAGAGGTCTGATGTCACAGATGGATATTATTCGACGACAATGTGAAACTGATGGGTTCGATGGTAGATTTTTAGGTATTAGATTTTTTAGCAAAAAACCGAATGCTATAGCACACGAATTTCGGTAAAAATATCATTATTTTTTGTTTTTTGAGAGGTCTGATGATACAAATGAATCCTTAGAGAAGAAAATGTTAAACTCATGCGTCCAGTGCGAGATTTTTAGATATTTCTTTTTTATTAAAAAAGCAAAGGCTATATAACACACGAGTTTCTGTAAAAACCCATAGTTTTTGAAAATTTCACTATTTCTTTATTTTTTGAGAGGTCTGATGTCACAGATGGATATTATTCAACGAAAATGTTAAACTGATGAGATCAAAGGTAGATTTTTAGGTATTATATTTTTTAGCAAAAAACCGAATGCTATAGCACACGTATTTCGGTAAAAATGTCATTATGTTTTTATATTTTGATGGGTCTGATGATACAAATGAATTCTTAGCGAAGAAAATGTAAAACTCATGCGTCCGGTTCGAGATTTTTAGATATTTCTTTTTAGCAAAAAAAGCCAAGGCTATAGCACACAAGCTTCTGTAAAAAACCATAGTTTTTAAAAATATCACTATTTCTTTATTTTTTGAGAGGTCTGATGTCACAGATGGATATTATTCGATGAAAATGTTAAACTGATGGGTTCAAAGGTAGATTTTTAGGTATTAGATTTTTTAGCAAAAAACCGAATGCTATAGCACACGTATTTCGATAAAATTGTCATTATATTTTTATATTTTGAGGGGTCTGATGATACAAATGAATTCTTAGCGAAGAAAATGTTAAACTCATGCGTCCGGTGCAAGATTTTTAGATATTTCTTTTATAGTAAAAAAAGCAAAGGCTATACCACACGAGCTTGTGTAAAAACACATAGTTTTTAAAAATGTCACTAATTTTTAATTTTTGAGGGGTCTGAATGACGTAAATGGACTTTATACGACGAAAATGTTAAACTGATGGGTTCGAAGGTAGATTTTTAGGTATTAGATTTTTAGCAAAAAAACGCATGCTATAGCACACGAATTTGTGTAAAAATGTCATTTTTTTATTTTTTGAGGGGTCTGAGGATACTAATGAATCCTTAGCGAAGCAAATGTTAAACTAATGCGTCCGAAAGTAGATATTTAGATATTTTATTTTTTAGCAAAAAACAAAGGCTATAACACACAAGCTTCTGTAAAAACTCATAGTTTTTAAAAATGTGACTATTTCTTCATTTTTTGAGGGGCCTGATGACACAAATCATTTTTATACGACGAAAATATTAAATTGATGCGCCCGAATGTAGATTTTTAGATATTGGGATTTTAGCAAAAAAACCAAAGTGTATTTAACACACGAATTTCGTTAAAACTCACATTGTTTTAAAAATATCACTATTTATTTTTTTTATTTTTTTTGAGAGGTATGATGACACAAATGGATATTATTCGACGAAAATGTTAAACTGATGCGTTCGTAGGTAGATTTTTTAGATATTAGATGTTTTAGCAAAAAACCGAATGCTACAAAAAACGAATTTCGGTAAAAAATCATTATTTTTTAATTTTTTGTGGGGTCTGATGATACAAATGAATCCTTAGAGAAGAAAATGTTAAACTCATGCGTCCGGTGCGAGATTGTTAGATATTTTTTTAGCATAAAAAGCAAAGGCTATATAACACACGAGCTTCTGTAAAAACGCATAGTTTTTAAAAATATCACTAATTTTTAATTTTTGAGGGGTCTGAATGACGTAAATTGATTTTATACGACGAAAATATTAAGCTGGTGCGTTCCAAGGTAGATTTTTAGATATTAGATTTTTTAGCAAAAAACCGAATACTATAGCTCATGAATTTCGGTAAAAATGTCATTATTTCTTTATTTTTTCAGGGGTCTGAAGATATAAATGACTCCTTAGCGAAAAAATGTTAAACACATGCGTCCGGTGCGAGATTTTTAGATATTTTCTTTTCTAGCAGAAAAAGCAGAGGCTATACCACACGAGCTTATGTAAAAACCCATAGTTTTTAAAAATGTCAATAATTTTTAATTTTTGAGGGGTCTGAATGACGTAAATGGACTTTATACGACGAAAATGTTAAACTGCTGGGCCCGAAAGAAGATTTTTAGATATTGGGTTTTTTTAGCAAAAAACCAAATGGTATAGCACACGAATTTCATTAGAAACCCATAGTTTTTAAAAGTATCACTATTTCAATATTTTTTGTGAGGTCTGACGACACAAATGGATTTTATTCGACAAAAATGTTAAACTGATGGGTTCGAAGGTAGATTTTTAGGTATTAGTTTTTTTAGCAAAAAACCGAATGCTATAACACACGAATTTCGGTAATAATGTCATTATTTTTTTATTTTTTGAGGGGTCTGATGATACAAATGAATCATTAGCGAAGAAAATGTTAAACTCATGCGGCCGGTGCGAGATTTTTAGATATTAGACTTTTTAGCAAAAAAAGCCAAGGCTATAACACACGAGTTTCTGTAAAAACCCATAGTTTTTAAATATATCACTATTTCTTTATTTTTTGAGAGGTCTGATGTCACAGATGGAAATTATTCGACGAAAATGTTAAACTGATGGGTTCGAAGGTAGATTTTTAGGTATTAGATTTTTAGCAAAAAACCGAATGCTATAACACACAGATTTCGGTAAAAATTTCATCATGTTTTTTGAGAGATCTGATGATAGAAATGAATCCTTTGCGAAGAAAATGTTAATCTCATGCGTCCGGTGCGAGATTTTTAGATATTTCTTTTTTAGCAAAAAAAGCCAAGGCTATAGCACACGAGCTTCTGTTAAAACCCAAAGTTTTTGAAAATATCACTATTTCTTTATTTTTTGAGAGGTCTGATGTCACAGATGAATATTATTCGATGAAAATGTTAAACTGATGGGTTCAAAGGTAGATTTTTAGGTATTAGATTTATAGCAAACAACCGAATGCTATAGCACACGAATTTCGGTAAAAATGTCATTATTTTTTTTATTTTTTGAGGGTCTGATGATACAAATGAATCCTTAGCGAAGAAAATGTTAAAATGATGCGTCCGGTGCGAGATTTTTAGATATTTCTTTTTTAGCAAAAGAAGCCAAGGCTATAGCACACGAGTTTCTATAAAAAACCATACTTTTTGAAAATTTCACTATTTCTTTATTTTTTGAGAGGTCTGATGTCACAGATGGATATAATTTGTCGAAAATGTTAAACTGATGGGTTCGACGATAGATTTTTAGGTATTAGATTTTTTAGCAAAAAATCGAATGCTATAGCACACGTATTTCGGTAAAAATGTCATTATGTTTTTATTTTTTGAGGGGTCTGATCATACAAATGAATCCTTAGCGAAGAAATTGTTAAACTCATGCGTCCGGTGCGAGATTTTTAGATATTTCTTTTTAGCAAAAAAAGCCATGGCTATAGCACACGAGTTACTGTAAAAACCCTGTTTTTAAATAAATCACTATTTCTTTATCTTTTGAGATGTCTGATGTCACCGATGGATATTATTCGACGAAAATGTTAAACTGATGGGTTTGAAGGTAGATTTTTAGGTATTTGATTTTTTTAGCAAAAAACAAAATGCTATAACACACGTATTTCGGTAAAAATGTCATTATGTTTTTATTTTTGAGGGGTCTGATGATACAAATGAGTCCTTAGAGAAGAAAATGTTAAACTCATGCGTCCGGTGCGAGATTTTTAGATATTTCTTTTTTTAGCATAAAAAGCAAAGACTATAGCAGACGAACTTCTGTAAAAACCCATAGTTTTTAAAAATGTCACTAATTTTTAATTTATGAGGGGTGTAATTTTTAATTTAGGGTTTAGGGTTTAGGGTATAGGGTTTAGGGAATAGGGTTTAGGGTTTAGGGTTTTAGGGTTTAGGGTTTAGGGTTTTAGGGTTTAGGGTTTAGGGTTTTTAGGGTTTATGGTTTTTAGGGTTTATGATACAAATGAGTCCTTAGAGAAGAAAATGTTAAACTCATGCGTCCAGTGCGAGATTTTTAGATATTTCTTTTTTTTAGCATAAAAAGTAAAGACTATAGCACATGAACTTCTGTAAAAACCCATAGTTTTTAAAAATGTCACTAATTTTTAATTTTTGAGGGGTGTAATTTTTAATTTTGGGTTTAGGGTTTAGGGTATAGGGTTTAGGGTTTATGGTTTTTTTAGGGTTTAGGGTTTTTTTTCCCAATCACACACCTTTCATATATTGAGCGTCAAAATACAAAAGTATTAGCTCAATGTGAGCTAATTGTGTGTGATTACAATAACCGCCTCGAAGGCAAGCTAAATCAATAGGAAAGGAAAAAACCTAATTGGGGATTAGGAAAAACCAATCCAAAGATGAAAGATTTAGCAAAAACAACTAAAAGATACTTCTTCAATCAGTATCTGATGGGAGATAAGTTGGGCCCAGCAAAAAGCCCAAAGCTCATCTAAGGGAGGCCCAGAAGCCTCAAAGCAACACGACTCCCAAGAGGAAGCCTGGAAGCCTCTACGCACCTCGTCTCCTTCACCCACCAACGTCTGCTTTCTTGAAGACCTAACTGAAATTCCAGCAAGCTCCTTCCAAGCGATGGAGAATGATCAGTCAAGCCGAATGATTCGCTTGCTTCAACAAGAGAAGAAGATTGCCGAGATGCTTGAGAGGTACAACCAGTATGGGTTAGAGGGGACTCGTTTTTGGAATACCGGGGTTGCTGATCATCTTGAAATGGCAAGCCGGTCCAATGCCCTTCTAAGGGATACCATTTTGCGGCTGGAGAAGAGAAGGAGGGACGAAACATTGCAGCTACTGCTGGATTGTCCGGATCCACCTCCTTCAAGATGGAGAGAATTCCCCCTTCCATCCAAATGGGAGTTGTCTTTACATGAAGCTATAGCGACCCAGAAATGTAAGAAGCTAAATCAAATATTGCCTCAGTCGAAATTAGAACTGAAATGTATGTTGAATGCAGATCCTCTGGTGCTCCTGGACCAGACTCCTCGCTTGCGCCGAATTGGCTAGTTGATGAACAAACTGCAGAAATGGCGAGCTAGTATGGTGGACATAAGTCCGACTGAGGAGCAGATGAAACAGACCTTGATGGGCAGGGAGCAGCTGGAGTCAATAATGGCTTATCGGCGAGATACAGTCCTGAATTTGGAGGAAGAGAGGCGTCGAGAGTTGGAGCAGTTCTTGATGGATTGTACTGATCCACCTCCTCCAAGTTGGAGCCCAAGTCCACTGAGGGATGTTTGTCCTCTTCAACAGATTCAGCCGGAGCGGAAGGTGCCGAATTGTACGCTGAATGAAGCTTGTTCTCCCCAGTGAATCGAGGAAGTTGTATAAGTGATGTAATCGAAGTATAAGTTGTACAAGTTGAAGTACTAATGATGTAAAAGAAGACCTAATGATGTAATAGAAGAATTTTGCAATGAAGGAGTTGCCTTTGAAATGTCTGCTTTCTATTCTACAACTCAAATTCTCTAATTGTTCCCAATTGTAAGAACCCAACTGAGTCTTCCATATGTTGAAACAAGCTGAGCAGTTGTTAAAATCAGATCAGATAACCAGGTTATAGAGGGTATAGAATGGCAGCAAAGGCAAAGTAAGAAAATGAGATAGAGATAAGAAGAAAGCTTCCCATTGGAGACCAAGTCAATTAATGGAATTGACTTGGTCGGTTCCTGATTTGGCTAGCCGATGCCTTCAGCAAAACTTATGCCAAATTCATGATAATAGAACCTGAAAAGTATATGAACAACATGTGCAAAAGATCAAGCCATGGGATCAATGTCATCAGAGCCATGTTAAAATTGAAAAACCGAAATCTGAAACCATCAGAATGTAACTTCCCTGTTCCGACCAAGTCAATTTAAGGGATTGACTTGGTCGGTTCCTGTTTTGGCTAGCCGATGCCTTCAGCAAAACTTGTGCCAAATTCATGATAATAGAACCTGTTCCGACCAAGTCAATTTGAGGAAAAATTGACCTGGTCGGTTCCAAAGATGGCAAGCCGATGCCTTCAGCAAAACTTGTGCCATTCATCGTGAGAAACGAACATCAATTATTTGATTCTGATGTAGGGCAGACCTTGCTTCTCAAGCGTCAGCATACCTTTCAGAATACGAGGAAGGTTTTGAGTGTTGGTAATTATCTTGTTGGATTTGGTGTTGATCCCTAAATTGGCAAGAAGATCAGCAGGGCTGTTGCCTTCTCTGAATTGGTGGTTAGAGGAAACCACTAAATGCTGCCAAAGGTTTCTGAATTCAGGGATCCATCTACTGAATGAGGGGTGAATCCAGTGCCTTGTGTTAATAATCTCCAAAAGGGTCTTAGAGTCAGATTCCACCATAATCCTGTTGTAATGTCTGTTAGCACAAAGTCGCAGGCCTTGTAAAATGGCTCTGAATTCAGGAACAAAATTGGTTCCATAACCATAGTAACCATGATAGACCAATATCAGATTGCCTTGATGATCTCTGAGCACACCTCCCCCACCACAACTCCCAGGGTTTCCTTTGCAAGCCCCATCAGTATTAAGCTTCATGTAACCAGTTGGAGGAACCTGCCATTTAACCACCATGTGTTGCTTTTCCTTGTTAGTAATATGCTGTAATCCAAGATTGCTAAGAATATCCTTGTCTTGTTGAGTATCTCTCCACTTGGGATTGCTTTGGGTGGCCAATATAGCAATCCAATGTTTAAGCTTGTGTGTAATCCCATGATTATCACTAGAATGTCCTCCAAATTTGCAATTGTTTCTATGCTTCCAGAGTTCCCAAATAAGACAGCAAGCCAGCCATCTATGAAGGTGTTGCACTCTAGTGGATTGGACAAGAGGTTTCAAAAGTTGGAGGAAATCCTGGTGATTAGCGATTTGATTCCCATTAAACTGCCATTGCAGCCAGTGCCAACCAATTTTTGCTATATCACTTCTAAAAAAGAGGTGATGATGAGTTTCAATGCTAGGTTGTCTACAACAACTAAATTTTGAGGCCAGCTGAACACCAATTTTCTTCAAGTTGTCTTCAAGTGGGAGTCTACCATGAATGTACTGCCAAGTAATCATAGAAATCTTGCTTGGGAGGGTGTTAGACCAGATCTGATCACCCCAGTCCACCTTTTCATGTTGTTGCAAAGAATGCCATCCAGTTTTAACAGTATATTTGCCATCAGAAGTGTGTGCCCAGTAAAATTGATCAGGTTCTCCACTCAGTATGAAATCACCTTGCAAAATGTCTTCTCTAATCTCTCGAGGAAGGTTGAGTGCATTAAGTTTGTCTTCAAGATCTTCTTCCTGAAGAACATCCCCAACAGTGAGCTCAGGTTGAGTAATACTAACACCTTCAAGCTGATCAATGGGGCTTCTATCAAGCCAAGAATCAGTCCAAAAATTGATATCTCCTCTCTCCACACACCATTGTATAGAATTTTTCATGTTGTGCCATGCTCTTTGCAAATTCTTCCATCTGGCTGGACCTCTATAATAATCTGGACTGGTTGCCATATCACCATATCTGTTTTTCATGAATTTCACATAAAGTGAATTCTGAAGCTGAAATTTCCAGGCCATCTTCATTCTCAAGGCCATCATAATATCTTTCAGCTTTCTGATCCCTAGTCCACCAACAGACTGAGGACTACAAATTTTATTCCAACTAATCCAATATTTTTTGGTGCCTTTGTCATTATACCCCCACAAAAAAATGGCCATTATCATGTCAATCGTGTGAAGAACCCCTTGTGGAATGTTATAGACTGCAAGGCTATGAATGGGAATGCTAGAAAGGACATGCTTAATCAAAATAAGTTTTCCACCCTTACTCAGCAACTTACCTTTCCAGCCAGCCACCTTGTTTCTGATCTTCTCAATAAGGTGGTCAAAGTATTTTTTTTTGCAAATACCTTTAAACATAGGACAACCCAAGTATAAAAAGGGGAAATTACCTTTGGCAATACCTGTAAGGTTGTGGATTTTTTGCTGTCTACTAGTGTTCATGCTGGTATGGACATAAAATTGACTTTTTTCCATGTTTATCTTCTGCCCTGAGCACTTTTGATATCTGTCAAGGAAGGAGAAGAGAGAATTCAAAGAATTGGTGCTCCCATTGGTGAAAAGAATAGTGTCATCAGCAAAAAGTAAGTGTGTAACAGGAGTACATTTCCAATGAGTTTTATAAGGTTTAATTTTCTTATTATGCAGTAAAGCAGTCAAACCCCTACTTAACACTTCTTCTGCAATAATAAAGAGAATAGGAGATATAAGATCTCCCTGTCTGAGGCCTCTTGAACCAGTGAAGAATTCAGTAGAGCCATGAAGAAGAAGAGAGAAGTGATTATCTTTAACACAGGCTGCAATTAAGTTGATAAAGTTCTGATTGAAACCAAATTTCTCCATTACTTGAAATAAGAATTGCCATTCTATTCTGTCAAAAGCTTTCTCCATATCAAGCTTGATGACCACATTACCCCCATGAGGTTTCTCCCCAATATGCTGAACTAGCTCTTGAGCTAGGGCTATGTTGTCTTCAATATGCCTTCCTTTGACAAAACCACCTTGTTCAGGTGAGATGATCTTAGGGAGAATGCTAGCCAGCCTTTTAGCAATAATCTTGGATATAATTTTATAGTGCACACTGCAAAGACTAATAGGCCTCATATCAGAAAAGCTCTTAGGATGAGTAGTTTTGGGAATTAAGGCAATAAAGGTGGCTTTCATGGCTCTAGGAAGAGTATGATAAGTGAAAAACTCCTTTACTGCAGTGATGACCTGGGTGCCCACTATATGCCAATTATGGTGATAAAAACTACCATTGAAGCCATCAGGACCAGGTGAATTGTCAGTTGGAATGCTGAACACAGTAGTCTTAATTTTGTCATCATTAGGAACAATAAGAAGGCCATCATTGTCAGCATGGTTGATTAAAGAAGGAATGCTATCCATCAGATTACTGTCCTCAGTTCTACTATCAGAGGTGAGCAGATGTTTGTAATAATCAATACCATCACTGTGAAGCTTCTGGATGTTCCCAGAGTAAAGTTCTCTTTCTAACAAAGTGTGAGCAACAGAAGTTCTGATTTTGTAGTTGACTATGCTGTGGAAGAACTTGGTATTTTTATCTCCCTCCTTCAGCCAGTTGATCTTAGCTTTTTGCTTATAAAACTGTTCTTCTTGATGCACCAAATTGTTGTAGTTGGTTCTGACATCAAGGAGGTGATCCCACAATTCTTTAGAGTCATTGTTATGCATCTCAGTTTCAATCTTTGCAATCTGATTTTCATAATCAGTAACCTGGTTGGTGATGTGGCCAAACACCTCAATGTTCCAAGTTTTCAGTTGTATCTTAAGATTCTTCAGATTATGGCACAGATTGCTCAATCCATTGCTAATGGTATCCCAGTTGGCTTTCAGAAATTCTTCAAAGTTGGGGTGAGTGTTCCACATGCTTTGAAACTTGAAAGGTGAACCACCTAACTTAGTTCTATCCTTAGGCAGCAAGAGCATGGGCATGTGATCAGAAAAAAGTCTTGGGAGATACTTTGTGTGAAAGCTGATGTACTTGTTTATCCAATCCGTATTATTGAAAATCCAGTCCAATTTGCAAAAAAATTTATCCTTATTTCTACCATTAAACCAGGAGAGGGTATCACCATCAGTGTGATTGACTTCCAGCAGACCACAGTGATGCAGACAATTAGCAAAGTCATTTATTGCAGCATAATTCAGCCCCCTTCCCTTTTTTTTTTATCATTACTAGATAAAACACAGTTGAAGTCCCCTCCTATCAACCAAGGAGTGGTAATGCTATCATGGGTGTTGTGTAGATAATCCCAAAGAGTTCTCCTTTAAATGTAGTTGATAGAAGCATACACAAAAGTCATGGTAGCCATATTGCTACCCAGGCTGGCCTGTAAAGTAAGAGCTTGATCAAAGTCACTATGCACCTGAGTACTAATATCCTGAGTGTGAAACACCCAAATCTTATTGTTGTGGTTCTTGATATGACGATGAAGCTGAATATATCTCCCAATGAAGGGTAAATATTTCTCATGAGCCTTAGGTTCCATGATACAAACCAACTGAATATTGTGGGTCTTGATAAGATTCCTTAATTTTGAGATAGAGGAAATATTGATGATTCCTCTAATATTCCAGATTAGTGTGCTAATCATATGTCCAAATTTTTGGTCTTCCCCTTCCCTCTTGTGTTCTGAATTCTCTTAGATGTTCTTCTATGTTCTTCTTGTGCCACCAATTCTTTTTTGATTCTGAGAGACTCAGTATCCGATTTAAAAACCATTTGCATCGTTTGAATAGGGCTATAGCTGGGGTCTTTTGAAGAGTCATCCTTGCTAGATTCTTCAGTAACCTCCACATTCTCCTCCTCATCTTCACTTTCACTTTCAGTGCTATCAATGTCCATATCAGGTGGTCTGTTTGGTGGTTTTGTACTTTCTTCAATACCAGTTTGTGGATTAAGCCCGGCTGCTACCCACATTTGAATATCATTTTCATCAAATAACCCCTCTGTGTTTTCAGTGCATTCTCCTTCCTTGTGTAGCCAGTTTTGTTGTTCAGTAATACTGTCAGCCCCTTGAACGTCCTTTTCTTTCTGCTCTATATCTTCTTCATTCTCCTCTTCATTTTCAAGAACCGCAAAAGCATTGGTGTGCACAATATTCTCCTGAACATTAGGATCTGGTGATTTAATTTCTCCCTCTTCTATGGCATTAACAGGGGTTTCAGTCTCTTTTTCACATAAGTTTTCCTGTCTGAAAACATATTCTTCCTTATCTTCTTTAGATTGCCGTTTTTCAGTAAAAGAATTTTTCTTATCTTCAGTAACGACTTGAGCATCTGTTTGCTGAACCTCTGCCAATTGATCAATTTCAGCAACTTTGACCTCTGAGCTAGGATCTTTGTCTGTTTGTTGATCTTCTTTGGCTTTAGATTTTTTGAATTGACCAGTATTTCTCTTCTCTTCTCTCTTCTATATCTTATTAGCTCTTTTTTTAGCATTTTTGCTTAATTGTTTTGGAACCTGAAACTCTTTTTCCTTGTTTTCAACCATTTTTTCAACAGTCTTTTCTTTCTCTTGTCCAATTTTTTCTTTACCATTCTCTTTGTCCTGGTCTTTGAATCTACAATTTTCCAGTGAATGGCCAACCTTGGCACACTTGGAACAAAATGGTGGAATCCTCTCATAAACCACGTTTTGCTTCCTGATTTCAGTTCCCAATTTGATGAAACTATGTTCAGGTCTTGGTTTGCTTAAGTCCATCTCAACACAAACCTTGCAGTAACCAGGTCTGGTAAATTCAGTAACTTCTTTAGCTACACAGATGAATTTACCAACAGTAGAGGCCACTGAGGCAATGGCTTGTGGGTGAAACAGGTGGACTTCTAAATTGGGTAGGCCAATCCACACCGGAGCCGTGATCGGTTCCAGACCGGGTCTGAAGTAGGGACTCCATTTGAACACTCTAATTCGTTGTCCAGATATTATCCAACTACTAGTTAACCAGATACTAACGAAATCTTCTCTAGTTCTGAATCGAAGTATCACATGCCTAGCATTGATTGCTCTTGGGTCACATGAGTTGGTCTTGTTCAACAGATTGTCAACAGAAGTCTGAATTTCAGCAAGGCTAGACCTCATTCCATTGAACTTTCCAATTAAACTCCATCTGAAAGGAGCACTCATGACAGATATTTCCTCTTCAGTAAATTCCACAATTGGAACACCATCTCAGATCCCAGTAGTTTTAAACGATATAGTTCCTTCAAAATTAGGGGGTTGGTTGGTAGCACGAGTGGCAGCAGCGAACGACACTCTTTTTTCAGCCATCTTCTTATTTTGAAATTGGTGAGGGTTTGGAGGGGGAGAATTCTCCCTAACAGTAGAATTTGGTGCAGGATTTTTGTGGCTAAGGGGAGCCCCCGACAATGGAGCAGTAATTTCCATACTCAATCCACAAAACAACTTGAACAACACAACAAATTGAAACCGCTAACACAAAGAACGACACTATCCCGAGCAATCCGAACCAGAAAACCCAAGAAACGTCGACCAAAAGCGGAAGTCAACAAAAAATCAAAAAGCCAAATCGAGCAGGAAAACCACGACGAAAGCTCAAATCGGCGCGGGGGAAACGATCCTGACAGCAAGACGAGCCAAAAGGCGAAGGTAGAAAGAACGAGGTCACCTGAACCGCGTTAACCACCAAGGAGGAAATCGGC